>CM062805.1:1051487182-1052687182 GCA_031772625.1 Pinus tabuliformis | reverse complement strand
CCATCCTTTGGATTTGTCCTATCCCAGCCTTCAACAATCTTCTTCCATCACCAACACCATGATATCTCAAGCAAAAGGAAGGATATCTATAATCAAGGAAACAAGGGTTTCCTAAAGCTTGGGGAAGTGCATGAGGCATAGGGATTCATCAGACTTAGTCAGGGATAATCTCAGTATAATAACTCTATCTCTTCTCCTCCTCCTTAAGGCCTTCCCATAGAGGTTTATTTATACCTCTCCCAATTAGTTTTTTAGTTGGGAAATAGTTGGGCCACAGGCAATAGGAGGTAATCAACAGGTAAAACCCGTGAACTCCACCCAAAATTAAGGAAATTTAATTTTTTAAGTGTTTTAATACATATACACAGGTTGGGTATTGACTGACCTGCGTGTACACGCTTTTAGCTTAGGGCAAAGTAGCGTACAGGGAATAAAACACTGTTTTTTATATATTTGGACCAAGTCTGGAAGGAGGGGTTGCCCTAGGCCATAAACAAAGCATCATATATACCAAGAGTGGTAAATGGTGCTATAACACTCCCCTAAAGGGATGACAAAATCAATGTTCTAGTATGTCCAATATATACTAATATCAGCGGTATTTTTTGAGACTTTCACATCGCCAATATAATCACCCTATAAAATAGATTTTTTTTTTAATAGTTTGAATATATCACAATAGTTTATATGCCACTATATGGATAATATATCACGAGTCAATAGAAAATATCGTCAAAGGCATGATCATTTATTTTCTAAATTTTTTTGGCTTGGAGAGGTGAGGGATTGAGAACAAACAGGTGACTCGCCATCTTCCGTCAATTCTAAGAGAAAAATTGAGTGTTCTCATCACCATTACGGGATTTATTATGGAGTGGGGATAAATTCCCATCTTCTGCTACTATTTATGACTATGTGTTTAAATTTCAACATGTATTTGGTGTGGTTTTCTAGATTTAAGCAATATTTGAAATGTCCATTAGATTTGCCTCTTCTAGCTGATTTTTAATGGAAGATTGAGCATTTATGTAACTCCTCTGATTGATTTTTAATGGAATATTAAACGTTTATGTAACTCCTTTGGATTTTTTTTTAACGGAAGATTGAACGTTTATGCAAATCTGATTTTCTTGTTGCTTATGACCTCCACCTAGAAACTGTAAACTTTGTTGGTCACATGAGTACAATGATGGGTAATCATTTTCTTTTTAACTGTTTCTACGAATTAGAGTTAAGAGTCCAACAAGTTGAGCACGTTTAAATCAGAGTCTAATGGAAACATTAAATCATGAAGGTTTCAAGGTTACTAGTTGTTGCAAGACAACCCTA
Source organism: Pinus tabuliformis (assembly GCA_031772625.1). NCBI lineage: Eukaryota > Viridiplantae > Streptophyta > Pinopsida > Pinales > Pinaceae > Pinus > Pinus tabuliformis. The sequence continues at coordinate 1,052,685,853 of CM062805.1, read as the reverse complement.
ATGCCAGGATAGACATGCTTTGGATCCACCGCATCGAAATGAGGAAAGGGTCCCTCTTGTAGGAGTATGTTTTCCTCCAATATCTCCACTCCTCCATCCATTCTTTGTACCTCGTTTAGAATTGAACTCGTGCAACAGGGATTTGAAGAAATGTTCTTTTGAATATGATGCCTGCTGAAGGTCTAGCAACAATGAAAAGAGTGGTGGAAGACTTCACAGAACAGGACTATGAAGGGAGCTATGAAGGGATCAACCTATGACAGTTGAAGAGAATGGAGGCACGAGTCGAGGGTGGCCAATAAATGCAGCTGAGAGCGATGAGATACATACGAATAGGAGAGACGAGTGACATCATGGAATTCAATTCACATAATGGCTTAAGACAATAGAGACATATGTCATTCAAAAACCATGGGACAAATTTCAGCCCAGAAGTGAAAGGGTAGACGAATGGTTGACCTGACCATTTTCAAGAAGAGACACCTATCAGCATAATTGTATATATTTAACTAAATTATAACTTAGTTATAACATCACACACACACACACACATATTGTTTAGAAAATAAGATAGTTCCTTAGTTATTTAACATAACATAAAAGTATTTAACACACATATAAAACTATAATTAGATAGTTCATAACATAATTATATAACTAGATATATAATTTAGCTATTATAACCATAACATTTTATATATATATATATATATATATATATATATATATATGTATGTATATATATAACATAGTTTAACATGTATTGCACATAACTATAACGTAATATAACTATAACTATAACATTTAGCATAACATAACTATTTAAAACATAACATGTACATATATATGGCATTTAACATATAAATATATATAATCATATAACTATATATATAAGTTCATGTTTCAACAATTTATTATTGATAGATACATTAAATCCATTATGAAAAGTGCATTAGGTCCAGTGAATAAAAGCATTTAGACTCTTTTCTAATTTGTACCATATTGTTTCATTATGTAGTGTGCTGTATAAGAAACATTGCCTTCATGTGCTTGCACCTATTACATGTCATGTGTCAAAGTCAAACATTAAGAACTTAAAGTCTATTGGATTATTTGGTTGGCATGAAATTTTATTATTATTGTAAATAGGTTTATTTCAAATTTTTACATATATATGAGCTATGAATAAAATGCATTATTTAGAAATGAGAAAAAGTGTGAAAGTATCTATTTGATCACTTTTTTCAATTGTGTTTACATGAAACTCAATACTTTCATTGATAAATTATTAAAAAATGGACTCTAAAGTCTTTAGGACTTTAGGCTAAATTATTCTGTTTGAGTTTAGAAATGGTTTTTTTGCCAACATTCTTTCTAAGTCAACATTTTTTTCTTGGATTAGTTTATATGTACTATATGTAATACTTTAGTCAACATTTTTTTTCTTGGATTGGTTTATTTGTATAATATGTAATATGTTGAGGCATCCCATGTACATGCCACAATTGCAGGCCATCGAAGTGCGAGGGGTTCTGTTATACCCGGTCGGGCTCGCGATATATCACATAGCCCACCCAGAGTGCATGTTAAACTCATAGATCTTGCCTTCGACGCCAATCGAATTGTCAGAGGTAGTGTTTATGTCTCTGTTGATGTTCATGCTACCTCTAGTGGACCTTCTTCACCTATTTCAGGTACACCTCCTACATTTTTAAATCATGTTTAAACTTTATGTGTTTTTGTCTTGAAATTATCTTTAATTTAAAATTGTCTTCAACCGTTGTGTTTGAATTTAATGTATATTTTATTATGCTTCTAGTTTTCTAATTATATATGTTAAATTGTATTTATGATTTGCAGGCCCTTAGTAGGTCGAAGCTGAGGATCAAAGTGTAGTATTGATCCCTCCATGGGATGATGTTACAACTCATATTACAATCGAGGATGTTACGACCCGTCATACGTGGATAAAAAAAGAGATATGTAACATCCTTGTTAATTCCCCGACTCGTTGTAGTTTGTCTTTGATACTGGATAACATCAATAGGTTGATCAAAACATACCAGAGGTTGGGCCCACAAAGCCACCTCCTACATTCCATATAGAGGATTAAGAGGCATGAGGTTAGAGGCCCAAATACTTGGGAGGTGGTGAAAGAGGCCACTAAGAACATTGGTGTTCATGGGGAGTTGTTCTACATCCCTCCAGATTTCCTTGCTAGACATAGAGGTCTAATTCCACTGAAATATTTTAGGAATGATGATACAACCCCTTTTTTGTATGATAGATTCATTAGAGCTTAGGGCCAGTTCCCCCACCATGACCAGGTTTCCATTTTAATTTTCCAAGCATTGATATGTAAATTTCATGTAACATATGAGGCCAGATTACATTGATACCATATCTCATTATTATGGACCTAGTTTGGGACATACCTGTGAGTGCGAGGGGGATCATAGGGACCCTGGGCATGTACCATTGCCTACGAGATTCTTGCCACTATCGTCTCAGAGCTTGGTATTACTTATAGAGCTAGAGGAGTTTCCGCAACTCGATAGTGATACCAAGGAGAATATTGTCAACAACATGTAGACGTCATTGGCATATGCACGTGTTACATTATATGGAGAGATTAGGAGACCACCACCATTGCCTCTTGACCTGCTAGTGCCCTTATATGATGATGAATTTATTGTGATTTTACCTGTTCATCAGCTTTTGACATATGCATATATGTATCACGATGTCACTCATGAGACTTGGAGGGTGCATGGCTCGCATGACACACACACACACACAAATATATATATATATATATATATATATATATATATATATATATATATATATATGAAAATTTTGACTCTTATTGTCAAATTATGCATAATTATTTATATTAATTTCTAGTTTGTATTAGATTGCATTTATATTAATAATTTCATGATAACATGTAGACACAACCCAACTACATGGATGAGCTTATGAGGTCATCCAAGGGGGTAGTTGATCAACCAGGCCATCCTCGACCAAAGCATGTTTCCATGGATTCTCCTCCACCTCCACCTCCACCTCATAACACTAATGTGGAGGAGAGGCACTATGTATAACCACATGGACCAGTAATTGAGGTAAACTTTTTTATTCCTAAGATTTCAAAATTTATTTTCTTAAGTTATACATATATGCTAATTAATTTGTAGAGTAATTATAATTTGTCCTTGCCATTGTGTACACAGATTCATATGCAAGGTGTCGTTGATGTTATTTTTATGTGGACACATGAATGGGATGTTGGGTTTAGAGGCACTAATGATGCGGGTCCATCGATGCAAGTCCCAATCACTGAGCCATATGCAGGGGAGAACCAAACCCATATTCATCAGACCCCCATCCTATCTGACTTTCATTTGGACTTGACTGAGGTTAGTAGATTCATGTATATATAATTAAAAATGTGGTTCAAAATCATTTACTTCCATATTGTTTATTTTTCACAAATAACGATCTAATTAGTTTAAATTTGAATGTGTCATATTGTAGTACGAGCTTATGGACAATTACTTTGTGCGATGGAACTCACATAAGAATTCTAGTGGTACTTAGAGTGGATAGTTTATATATTTTCAGGCTCATTTCATAGGGAACATTCACATGTGATACAGACTTTGCATATTTTCATACATGGACAGTTTATGGATGTACATAGACATTATTTTACTTTATGGATGCTTGTTATTTCAGTTTATGGATGTTCATGTGATATTTGTAATTTGTATATATTTTCATATGGATATTTTAGTGATACATGTATTCACTATTTCAGTTTATGGATTTGTATTAATCTTGTTTATGGATGTTCATTAATTTTTGAATTTTATGGATCTGTTAATTTTTTTTCGTTAATTTAAAAAAAAAATCTATATACTATAACTTTTATTAGTAAAATATAACAATTTTGATTTCCAGTTTCATAGACTAAGAAAATAAGTACAATCTTAAGTTATGATGTAAGTCACTTTGATACTTAAAATGAACTAAAATATATCATGTATCAAATTAATATTTACATGGAAAGAATTACAATCATGCTTCATATTGGCTTGTAGAAAGTGTCTTTTAGTGCAATCAACATGTATGTTATTATAATTCAATTTTAAAAATAAATTATTTGAATTATAAAGTCATCCATATTATAATAAAAAATATATATATGAAAATTTTTGTGACCCACCCATATACCATTGCATGGATAAATTTTTTAAGTATTTCAATCAATTTCTTATCTCAAGGTTCAATTAAAAAACACAAATAGGATTGAAATAAGTTTTATTCAATTTTAAAAGATGTCATGTAAACAACAAATAGGTTTTATTCAACATTATTTCTTTTGAGATTATCTACAAGAGCTTAGTCATAACATGATATAAGTTGATCATATTGAAATTTAATATATAGGTAAAAGATAAATATACGACAACATTTCTATAATTTTATATAATATTATCAACTTTCCTAAATTTACAAGTAGTTATCCAAGTATTCCTATCATTTCCTTATGATTGAAATAAGTTTTATTCAATTTATAAAGACTCAAATATGATTGAAATAAATTATATTCAATTTTACAAGATGTGGAGATGTAAAAGTTACAAATACAAGTTTTATTCAATTTTTTTTTTTTTTGAGGTTCTCTACAAAATCTTAGTCATAATGCACGTCATCAATAATTTTTTTTGTGCTTACACTGACATCAATGCATAATGTTAAAACTAATTACCTTGAAATTAATGTACACCATATATTGAGTTACATCAAATCAGAAATCAACATCTTAATTGAAATCAATACATCTAATGCAAGCAATCAAATAGGATTAGAAATCAACATCTACTCTAAAATCAATGCATTTAATGCAAACAATCAAATAAGATTAGAAATCAACATCTACACTGAAATCAATGCATCTAATGCTGCAAGCAATCAAATAGGATTAGAAATCAATATCTACATTGAAATCAATGCATCTAGTGCTAGCAATCAAATAGGATTAGGAATCAACATCTACACTGAAATCAATGCATCTAATACAAGCTCAATAAAACAAGATTAGAAATTAACATCTTTAATGAAATTAATGCATCTAATGCAAGCAATGAAATGGAATTAAAAATTAACATCTACACAGAAATCAATCGAATGCAAGAAATCAAATAGGATTAGAAATCATCATATGTACACTGAAATCAATGCATCTAGTACAATAAATTGTCTTCCCTTTCTCTCCCCCTTCCATCTATATTGATATCTCCCTCCATCTCTCCTTCTTTGTCTCTTTAACTCGCCCCCCAGACACACACACTCTCTCTCTTCATATATATCTATCTCTTCCTCCCTCGCTCCCTCCCTCTATCTCTCTCTTCTTCCCTCTCTCCCCCTTCCATCTATATATATATCTCCCTTTGTCTATCCTTCTTCATATTTCTATAACACCCCACAAACATACACATTATTTCTCCATATATATCTATATCTCCCTCCCTCTCTCTTTGTTCCCCTTATATCCCTCTATCTCCCCTTCTATATCTCTTCCATCCTACTCTCCTCTCTCCCTTTCTCTCCATATCCCTTGTCACTCCCTCTCTCTCTCTCTCTCTCCCCCTCCCTTTGAAGTCCTCTCTCTTCCTCTGTCTCCCCTTTGTCACTCACTCACTCTCTCTCTCTCTCTCTCTCTCTCTCTCTCTCTCGAGCTTCATCCTGCAATTTGGTTGACTATCTCCCTCCCTTTCTCATTCTCTCTCCCCCTTCTTTCATCTCTCCTTCTTTGTCTTCCTATCTCACCCCCAAACATACACACTCTCTCTTCATCTCTCCCTTGTCACTCCCTCTCTCTCTCTCCACCTTTCTTTCTCTATATGTCTTGAACTTCTTCCTTCTTATCTTTTCCTACAACTCCATCTCTCAAGCTCCCTCTCTTTCTCGAAGACTCTCTCCTCCTCTCCATCTCTCCATCTTTGTGTCCTCCTCTCTCTCGCTTACCTTTCTCTCCCACTCTCTCTCTCTTCTATATTTCAAAAAAAAATTAAATACTTTGACAATTAAAATATTATGTTTAAATAAAAAAATTGACACCGTACAACAATTTAATTTTTTATATAATACATATTTAGAATGCAAGATTTCAAATGTGTGTTGTACATTGACTTGGAGGTAAAATGATAATTTTCCATGGAAATGTTATCTAAAATTTTCCAACATATTAATGTCCAACTACCTCCATTAGAGATACATAGAGTGCTTCATAATTGAAATTGTTTAGGTTTTGTTTCTTTAGGTAGCTTTAGGTTATGATTACTTCAGGATTTGAAAAATATTATATATTTTATTATTTTAGATGTATAAAAAAATAAGTTAAATAAAATTAACATATTGAGTCAACTTGTATGACTCTTTTTGTGTTAATGACTCTTTTGTTGATGCCTATGACATATATCAACCACATTTATTAATGTGGTTGTGCTAGTATATATTATAATATAACAAATTTTATATTATATTAAAGTTAATAATATTATATTAATCCAAAATTAATAAATTTAATATTAACATTAAAATATATTAATATTAATTTTTTATATTAATATCATATTTCATAATTTAATAATAATAATAATTTTCTACATGACATGATAACAAAAATTATATAAAATTTGGAATTTTAAAATGTGGCAAAAACTTAAATTTTAGATCTTTATTGATTTAAAAATCTAAATTATGGGATTCAATTTTATTTTATTTTTATAAAGGCTCAATCAATCCCCTGTTAACCATGTAAATGGCTTGATCAAGGGTTTACAAAACCCTTGATTAAGCTATTTGAATTTGAAATTTAAATGCTCGATCGAGTGCTTTAAGCGCTTGATTGAGCCTCTAAAGTCTTAAAATTCACAATTTCAGCACCCCTTCTACAAAATTTCCTGCAACACCATTTTGTACCCTAGCGGACTTAGGGAAACATTTGTCCTTAGGTGGCGCAGTTGACCACGTTGGATTCATGAAGGAATCCTCTATGCAATGGCATTTGAGTTTAACATTTTCAAATCATATGATATTTTTCATCTAATTTATTTTAAACATAATGCTTGAATTTTTTTTGAACAGTTAAATTAAAGAGCTTGAATAAAAAAATCAATATCATAAAATATACACAGCAAAAAAATTCAAAAAATACCACTATCTTCATTTATGAATCCTATTCAAAATGGTACTCTTAGTTTTTCCATTTATTTAAATAGTTGAAAAAAACTTTACGTGAACACATGTTTGCAAAATGCAATTGAAATATTACTTTGCCAACTTCGAAAAATAATAAAAGTTATAATTTTGCATAAACAAATATTTTTTTAATATGAAAAACTTATCTCTCTTCGTGTAGATCATTCTTATATATATCTATATATATATATTGTAAATCAGCAGTTATATATTAATTCATAAAAATACATAGGATACACAAGGTCTGTACATACAGACAAAGCGAAATCATCAACGCATGCTCAAAATGACTGTAAGCAGCTGAACCTATATCTACTAAAACCAAGGCTAACCACGCAGGGCTGCCTAACGAGGGGTCTAAACCAGAAAAAACCACCACTCTGGGCTGCTTGTCAGTAATTCCAAAAGGAAAGAGGGCTTGGAGGACCTCCACAGCTACGACAGAGAGATACAAAAACAAGAGAGAGATAAGAAACTGAGAAGCCATTACAGCTTCAAAATCACATAGTCTTTACTGGGCGCACTTGGGCCTGCCATTGCAGTCACGAACTCGGGCTGTTGAATCCTTTGCGGAGTGGGGCGCTTCACCTGGCTGGTGTCCGTTACCTCCGCCGAGACTTCCATCGCAGCATTGGAACCCTGATGGATGGAGTGCCTGAGGAGATTGATGAGGACACTTAGCTTTTGCGAGAGGATTCTGACTTCCTGAGTCAGGGCACTGAAATTGAACTCCATGGCATCAAGCTTAGCCAAATTCTCTGTAGAAATGAGGGAGATGGCTTGGTGAGCTCTCTTGATATCTTCAGCCTGCATATTGAGTGCCTTGGCCAGCATGGTCTTCATTCTCCACATTTCTCCTTGGGTTTGAACGAACTGTGTTGCTCTTGTAGTCGTTGTACCTGGATCAGAAAGCCAGTCCATTTCCTTCTCCAGATCCTGAGCGTCCAACCGTTCTTCCTCCTTTGTAACCACAGCTTCGAGCTCTTTGATTTTGCATTTTTCTCTCTGAGTGGTCCGGGTTTCATAAGTCTCCCGGGCTTTCTGCAGGTCTCGGTTAGCGGAGACATTCTGACTACCCTCATGCGCCATAATGTAATTGCAGGTCGAGGATACAATGAAAATCCTAGCAGCACTGCGATTGTTAAGAAAAGAGCCAGGAGAAAGCAGTGTTCTGATCCCCTGGTTTGATGCCTTAGATATAGCTGAGGGTGGTAAGGTTTGGCTTGAGATCTCCCACTTCACCGTCGGAGATATGTTGTTCCTGCCATAATAACTACCATTACGGTTTCCCATCTCCTGCTCATGATGTCGATTCAGAGCCTTAACTCTGCCACGCTTGAGGCTATTGGTTGAGAGCCATGTGTCCTCCCCTGCGTCCTGCTGATGGCGCCGATCATATTTTTTGTTGATTGTCCTCCCCGTACGATGAACTGTGTGGGTGACAGAGGGTGACGGAGACTCTTCAGAGAACCAGACACAGAAGCAAGCAAAGCGCTGAGGACGAAGAGTCGGGCGAGGAGACAAAGATGTAGGAGCTTTTAGGTGAAACACTATAGATATATAGATATAGATATAGTGGAAGAATGAGTGCATATATCCCCGGAATCTGGCCGAGTAACTTCTTTTTCTTTTCCGGCGTGTCTGCCCCTGCCTGCTATTCGAGGCAGCGGATTTGTCATGCTGGAGTTTTCTTGTCATGGGCCACGTGTCATCCGCTGAGCCTAGAGATTTCTGACAATCATTCTTCTGCAGGATTTCCTTCATCTTCCACTGCGGGTGATGGTGTCTGCCCTCCCCAATCCATTTCGGGGTATTATGATCCAGGACGTGAGCCTTAAAGGTTATCTTCATTCGCTATTAAGGAATGTCCCGTCGAACTGCTGCTCCCCTCCTCCCTGTAACGAATGTCTTGTCTCGAAATATGTAAACACTGATCCCAAAGTTCTGTGCATGTGACATCATGCCAACAGGTGTCCGGGTAGGTAATGAGGTGATCAATCCCGTAGTTGGCCAGACAATCGGCCACTGCATTTGCCGTTCTTCTTACCGCTTGCAGAATGATTCCGTCAAGGCTTGAGAGGTGCTCTGCTATGAGCTCTGTGACCTTGGCCAACCTCCAATGCTTCGTTACCTTACCTGGTTTCGATCCCATCTGCATTTTTCTTGCGGCATTGATAGCCAAAAGAGAATCCCCTTCCACCACTGTAGCTCCTTTTCCCAGACGAATGAGTATTCGGAGCCCTTGTTCTAACGCCGTGAATTCCATCTCATTGTTGGTTCCTTCTCCCAAAGATTGGCTGAAAATATGTTGAATTTCCCCTTTGTAATCTCAGATGACACCTCCTATACCTGCCGGTCCAGGATTGCCTCGAGAAGCCCCGTCAAAGTTGAGTTTGTGAAAGCTTGTTGGTGGTGGTATCCAGACATTCAAGGAGGGGCCTTGCTGTTGTCACGGTTCAGATGGACTAGAGATGGTGCCTGCCTCAATTCCAAAAGTCTGCAGAATTTGTAAGTCAGTCACTGAGAGATCTTTGTTCTATTCTGCTTTCCATCTGGTAAGAGTCGTTTCCCTCATGTTTTGCAGTATGGTGGCTCTGATAACTTCTATGGTTTTTGCTTCATTTTGAAACACTCGTCTGTTTCGTTCTTTCCAAACTGACCACACTATGAACCCAGGGATTAGTTTCCATAATGTATTGACTGTTTGGGATTTGGAAAAATTACTTCGCCAATTCCCTATGCTTTCCTGTATTGAGTCTCTATTTCTGTCCGTGCTTCTGAATATGGTTTCCGTCCAGTTCCATAGGCTTTCTGTCCAGCTACAAATATTGAGGAGATGATTCATGGACTCTTCCTCATTTTCACACAGGGGGCAGCGTGAGGGGCCTATGAACCCTTTTTTTCGAAGGTTCTCCCATGTAAGAGTTCTTTTGTGCATCAAGAGCCAAAGAAATGTTTTAATCTTCGGCCATAGTTCAGCATCCCATACTCTGTTATACCAATTGACTTTTTCCCCTTGGTCTCTTCCTTCGATATATCCTCTTGCTTCTTTGAGGGAGAAATTACCCCCCTCGAGCTTGCCCCAACGCAGTTGATCTGCATCATAAGCATTTCTTATTTTCCTTTTAGCCAGCTCTATTTGCAGCGCCCTCATAATGTTGTCCTCCTCTTCTGGTTGCAGTGTATCATTGAAGATCCACTGTTTCCAAGCTTGATCAGAGCAATTGTTCGAAATTTCGACGAAGTGTTTGCTTCCTCCTCCTTTGGGATAAGGGTTATGAACATAGAATTGAGAGATTTTAGGATGGAAGAAGAGTGTCGGGAATCCTCCACCACTTCCCAAACTTCTGTTTTGATTATATCCCAGCAAGCTTTGTAAAAGTCGATGGTGAAACCATCCGGTCCTGGCGCCTTACCATTGGGCATTTCTTTCACTGCTTCTTCCACTTCTTCCAAGGTGATTGCTTGATTTAAAGCCTTGTTTTGATCCTCTATAATAAGCTTGGGAATAGAAGTCATTAGATCCCTAATGGCTTCCTCTCTATCAATGTTGGGTTCCAAAGCTATTTGGCTGAAATGGTTTATGAGAAAGGCTGATATTTCATGATGAGTTTGCACAGAGGTCCCCTGATCATCCTTTATTCTTAAGATTTTGTTAGCACACCTGTGATCAATGGCAGATCTGTGAAATAATTTTGTGTTCTTTTCACCTTCCTTAAGCCACTGAATTCTAGATTTTTGCTTCCATAGAGTTTCCTCCTGTTGACATCTAGTCTGCCACTCCTGCATGAGCTTTTGTTCTGTGTTTCTTGTTTCTTGAGTCATATTCCCCTGGATCCATTCCTTGTGAATCTGTTCCAATTGCTCCTCCAACACCTTCTTTTCTTTAAATATGTTGCCGAAGACTTCTTGATTCCAGGATTTTAACCTGGTTTTGATATGTTTAAGTTTAGCTTGGAGCATGTACATTTTAGTGCCTCTTATACCTATCGGTTCACTCCACCATTGTTTTATTTTCGATGTAAACTCTGGATGACTGAGCCAAAAATTTTCAAATCTGAAGGGCTTATTCCTTGGTGTGCCTAGGATGGCCGCATTCATTATTATGGGCCAGTGGTCCGACCCTCCACTAGGTAGTATGTCTGAATCCACAGTAATCCCTTCCAGAAGGATGGTTTCATTTACCAAGAACCTGTCCAGTCTAGAGGCGATTTGCCTATCACCCCCTCTTTTATTGTTCCATGTGAAAACTCCGCTCTTAGGGATGATGTCTACCAGCTTGGCTGATTTGATAAAGTCTTGGAAAGCTTCAGTATCCCGGTTGAGCGTTCTAATTCCTCCTTTTTTTCCCGTAAGCGAAGTAATCATATTAAAGTCTCCTCCAAAAAAAGCTTTTGCTTGGGGATATCTCTGCTGCAGGTTGGATAGACCTCTAAGCAATAGCAGTTTTTCCTCTAGTTTTTGAGGGCCATAGACATTTGTGCATAGATAGGTGTCAGGATTCCCTACCATTTGGATTTCTATTGAGATGTGAGATCTGGCCGCTTCAGAAGATATAATCTGGATAACCTGAGGATTCCAAAGAATGGCCAAGCCCCCTTCCCATCCATTGCTTGTTGTTTCCAGGCATTCCATCCTTTTGCCCAGTTTTTTAATGATGTTTTCCATTGTTTTGCTGGAGCATTTAGTTTCTTGCAAAAAAATCATATCTGGTTGTTCCTTTTTGACTTTCTTCTTTAATAACCTCTGCTTCTTTAGGCCATTTAGCCCTCTAGCATTCCATGAAAGTACTTTCATAATAAACGAATTTTTAGGAGGTTAGTGTAAACGCCTCAAGGGCTTTCATCTTACCTGAGTTTAGGAGCATTTGACCAAGCTCTTGTAATGCTTCATTGTTTGTTCTTCATCCTCATTTTTTCCAGTGCTTTGGGTTGGTTGTAGCTTGATGCATCCCCTGAGCTCTCACCCCTAGGCCTTTTGTTGTTCCCATGCTTCTTCTCTGCATATCCATCTCTGCTTGTTGTCGTGCTATGAATAACATGTTGATTCTGTTCACCTCCTCTTCCGATATGTGTTCAATGCCTTTCTTTTTCCATTGTTCTACCATGTTTGGTAGGTCCATTCCTTCCTGTTCCAGAATGTCGCTTAGTTCCATATCCTCGAGTCCCATTTCACTAGTCATCATTTCTGAATCCTCTTCCAGTCCTTCTGTTGGTCCTAGAACAAGAGGGAAGTTGTTTGCTGGACTAGAAATGGGTTCTTGTGTCCCTGGTGTGGTTGTGGTCTGGTTTTCTCGCAATGGCTCCCGCTCTTGAGTGGTGTCCTCTGGTTCCGTCTCTGATTCCAACACCTCAAAAGCATTGCATGTGCTTCTAAAGGAGGTACTTGCTTTATTTTGTTGTCTTTTATTTGCTCGCTGTCTAGCATGAGGTCGAATAAAAGCCTCCTTATTCTTACCCCCTATGTTTTCCTTGGGTTTCTCCATCATTCTGTTCATTGGGCATTCTCTGATCAGATGTCCATGTTCATGACATTTCTTGCATTGAAATGGGATTTTCTCATAGTCTATGGCTTGAAAATACCCTTCATCTCTGTATTCCAACCATAGACCCTCATGCAGAGCTCCCAAAACATCCATCTCGACACAGATCCTAGCACAGGAGGTGTATCTCTTCTGTAATGTTGCCTCTGAGGCTTTGATGAAGGTTCCTAACTTGTTGCCTATCTGTTCAAGTGCTGCATGTCCCCAGTAGTCAATGGGTAGAGAAAACAGGCGAATCCAAACCAGTACCTGTTTGAAGGTTTCCTGTTCTGGTGTGAAGTTGGGCTTCCAAGGTCTCATGTACAGACCTGCTGAGGCGAAGAAATACGGGCCTCCATCAAAGATGCGATCCTTGTCATCCAGATTGGTGAATACCACTGTGAAGAAGCCTTTGGCTCCTAGGTGGAGTCTTACATCTCCTCTGGGTTTCCATTGCTGCTTGATCCACAAGCACAGAGCTCGTTCTGTTGGCCAGAAACCCATAAACTTGCAGATCACTGCATGTTCTGCCATGTGTTCTCTGTATGCCTCTAGTTCTGGGTCAAAGATTATTACCCTTAGGGTTTCAGTTGCTTTAGGCTTGCACGGTCCCTGGGTCTCTTTCTTTCTAGCTTCCGTATCTGTTCCTTCCTATCCTGCCTTAACTTGGTTTGAATCCTTCTTTTTCCCTGATTGTTCATCCTCAAGCTCCTTTTCTTGTGATTTCTGTTCTGGGGTATGGTTTTCCTTGTCTCTATCAGCTCTGCTGTCACCTCTAATGATTTCTTTTCATTTCTGGGTATCTTTTCCCTCGCTGTTTAGCTTTCCTTTATTTGTTGTATCCTCCTTTCCTGTCTTCTCAGAACCTGAGATTTGCACCCCGTCCAGTGCAGTTTTACCCTTGTGCATCATTGCCTGTTTATAAGATGGGGTCCCTCTGGACCCCGCATTTTTCATCTGTAGGGTCAGAACCTGCCCTCTTCTGCGAAGCTCTACCGCTCTGGCACTATCTTCCTCCAGATTTGGTACTCTTACTACAGTTTGAACAGGTATTCTTCAAACCCTAGCCGCCCATGGCATCCTCCAACCTCCCGATGTTAGTCCTCGAGTAGATAACGTACATATATATATATATAACTTTTATTATTTTTCGAAATTATATCTATATATATATATATATATATACATATTTTAGACTAAGTTATGCTACGTGAACACACACATACCTCTTAACATGTGTGAAAATTTGCAAGGACAAACATTTCATTTAATGAAAAATTGACATATTATACGACACTAAATTGTTTTGCAAAAAAAATCATTAGGATAACAACATAATTCTCCACAATTTGTATTTTTACTCTGAATCAAAATTCACAGTACTTATATGAATTTTGAGGGCTTCAATTCAATAAAAGAGGAAAATTTTGAAATTTCATCACCACATTTGGCCCAAAAGTGTAACCCATCTTCATGCATTCACCCATATCGTATAAAGATACTAAAAAAAATAAGTTTTTATGGTTAAAATGTTTGAATTGGTCCCTTTTTATTTTTTATTTTTTGAACTTATGAGTTTAAATTATATACTTTATATAACATTCAAAAATACAGTTAAACAATGAAAAATTACACAATGTACTTTGCATTTTGAAAGAAGTTTGCACCTGAAGAAATTTGATCCCTCTCAGCTCATGTTAAATCCATGCTTAACATGGATCTGTATTAGTATTAATTCAGTGGTCTTATATATAATTTAAAAATGTAATATCCCTCGGTAAACCTCGTGTAAAAAAACATAGAACTATAATTTTTTTACAGAATTTACTAGAATCTACTAGTCCCACTAACTTATTCCATATTCCTTAATTGACCATTAGATAAAGTCATCATCATTACATAAAGTAACTTTAGAAATGGGATAGAAAGTCACGTAACATAAAAACCATTGTTGTATCATATTAACATAAAGCTCCCTGTTGTAACCTTACATCATAATCCATTGTTCGTTAATTAGGCTAGCTAACCACATATTTGATAATGTAAGCATCAACATCATGCAAGGAAGCAACAAACATTAGAATGACATAATAGGAAAATAGATCAATAAACACTGATATACCCTAGAAACCCTGAAGGGAAAAGAAAGCAAAAATTTATGTTATTAAATGTTTTGTGAGGGTATTCACCCCTCACTCAATGGTTGTAAGGGAGTCCATCCCTTGACCATTGCTAAAAATATTACAAAGAAATATCATCTTAAATTAAGCATAACTAGATAGAATCTATTACATTAATCATGATATCATTTACCCCACAATTCCTCGAAAACTATGTTTTTGTGTTCTTTTGGTTCACTGCAGTTGATTATGTTGTGTTTGAAAATCTCTCAATCTGCATGGACCATTAGTTTGTTGTATGTCATAATGTTAAACATAATCCATATTTCTCATAATTCACAATCATTTCCTATAATTACTACCGTTAACAAACTTTGACATCATGATTATATAAAATATTTATAAAACCCAAATAATAAATCTTTATTGGTTTTTATTTAAACATTTTTTTGTGTGCATAAGTATAATGCATACAAGTATATTGACACCACACATGCATTAATTAAAACATAACTACCAAAAACATGTCTATTTATATTTACATGTGTATGGTTATGACACATGTTTATCCATCCAAATATCACATGCATAAGGTAAAATACATAAATATTACCAAGGCATGCTCATTTATCCCTACTTCACATGTATCATGAGAAAGGGAAATAGTTACATTCTACTTCTACCCACGAGAACATGGTGATATATTTTAAAAGAATCTTCATGGTTATCACCACCTCTTCGCACAAAAAGAGGGAAATATTTCCAAAGATAATTACCACATTAACTATTATTTTTTTCGTGCACAATACACAATCTTTTCCTAAAGAACAATCATTGCAACTACCTATCTTTTAAAGGAAACTAGCATATTAGCTATGATCTTTGTGCATGTACATCCATATCCTTTTTCTAAACAAATCTAACACCATAGTTATTATTCTTCTACATATGAATAAATATTATTTCTCAAGAAATTTAACACGATAGCCATTACTACTTTGTATACCAACACATAATCTTTTCAAGAAAACTAGCATGAGTTCTTATCCTTGTATGCACAATATTCATACGCAACTTTTAGGAAAACAAACTTGGTTCTTACCACTTCATGCACAAAATTCATATGAAAGCTTTCAAGAAATAACCTTGACTCTTATTATTTCATGTACAAGAATTTATATGTAATCTTTCAAAAAATCTTACACCGTAGCTATTTCCTTTTGTGCATGCAAACGCATATTTCTTTTTCAAGAAAGTCGTTGACAATTAACTATTCTTTTTGTGCATGAAAATACATATTTCATTTTTTAAGAGATCTATCATAATAACCATTTATTTTGTGCATAAAGACACATACTCAAGAAAATTTGGGAAAATAGCTAGTATCTATGTGCATATAAGCACATATTCTTTCCTCAAGAAAAACGTCAAAATAGATTTTATTTTTATTCATATAATTAAGTAGTATTCTTCAATATTCTAATGTATAGAAGCCATGTGAATATTAACAAGTGCTACATAGTAGCTAGTACTTGTCGCTTAGTTTAAATATAGCTAATTGGAGTATGAATAACTGACAAGGTGTGAGATGATCAATTAAAGCCTTCATAAAAAAAAAGAAATGAAAGTGAAAATGTTGCTTTTGGTGAGTGCCCTACCTCATTGGTTGTAATGAAGCTTTATAAATTTATTTCTTTGGCAGTGTTTGGTTCATATTAATATGGAGAAACTTAGTTGCAACTCAATGAAATTTCAATTCCAAAAAACTTGTTTTGCACAACCAATTATCTCTTACAAAGTTCATGGGAATTGAACATAATTGATATAGAGTTGAATGCAATTGTGTTTGTGGTAGTGAAGGCATGGGAATATGAAACAAAACTTTTATTGTTATCACTCAAATGACATCTCTTTCTTTTGTAGAGAAAAATTGAGTTGAGATGATCTATAATTTATGATTTAGTATTAAATTAATTTTTAAATTAAATTGTAAAGACATGTTAATTAATATTTATGAATAATTTGTAATAACAATTGTTTTACTATTAATTTAACAACTAAATTATAACTAGCATAGTTATATAAATTAAATCACTAGTAATTATAGATGGATATCAAAACACTTAGTTTCTAATCAAAATACTTAGTTCCTAAAACATTTCGTATCGTGAAAAAAAATCATTTAAAAAAATTAAATATTAAAATAAATAAAATATATCATTAGCCATTTTCAATTTTTTCTAAATATTATACATTTGTCTATGATTTGTGATTTAGTACTAAATTGATTGAATTTGACAATCACTTTGAATAAAACCAGCAATAAAGTTGCAGTAAATTAAACCACTTTAACAAAATTCACATATTAACTTTTTTCATGGTAACTGAGACCAATCTTCTGTGTTTGATTCGAGGAAATAAAATAAAACACCTTTAACAAACCAGATGAAACATATGAGAAATTAAGACTAGCCTCCCAATAAATGTGGAGCAATCTCCAACGGCTTGAAACAAAGTATGGAACTTCAAAGTGGGATCCTCATAATATCCCAACTGGAGTTTCAAATCCTTTGACTTGCGATAATAATAGACATTAATCAAATACACAAAAAAAGAATTCAAAAACAAAAATAAAAAATAAAAAAACTTCTTGAATTCAAAAAATTAATTTCTTGAATTTTTTATATACTTGTAGGCAGAAATTATAAAAACTATGCTTAAATAAAACAAATTCAACAAAGTTAGGGAAAAAATGCTCACAATATCCTAAAAATCACTAACTATACATCAATAGAACTTAATAAAATTATGAAAGAAATGCTCACAAGATTCTAAAAACTAATAACTAATTATCATAATAGTTATTAATTGTAAAGGTTATGTGTAAACAAGAAAACAAATTACAATTAATGTAATTGGAATTGAAAATAGAGAAGAAAAAAAATAGAAAAAGACAAAAAATATATATATATAAGTCAAATTAAAAAGTAATAAAACTAAAAAAAAAATATTGGGGTAATATTTTTTTACTATGGTTTCCTCTTTAAAATTTGTCATCTTAAACAAAACCATAGAAAAATGGAAAAAAAAAACATAAGTCAAATTAAAAAGTAATAAAACTAAAAAAAATGAAAAAGTTTTTTAATTTTTTTTTTTCTCTCTAAAATTTGTTATCTTAAATTGAAAATATGGAGAAAAAACTACAATTGTTGAAAATGGAAATAGAAAAAAATTAATTAATTAAATAAATAAATAAAAATAAAAATAAATTAAATAGAAAGGAAATAAAACTAAAAACAAAATATTAGTAATTAATAGAAATAGAAGTTACCAAACAACCCATAATAAGACCTCAACCAATCACCTTACAAATAAATAAATTTAAATAATAATAAAAAGTAACAAAAAAAAATTCTGAATGTTAAACTATGGACACTAGTACAAAATGAGTAATTAGTTACTAAAAAAACAACTAAAATTTGCATATAAATGACCATTTTTCAGTCGGTGACCAATAGTAGCTAATTTACAGTATCTTATAACGCAGCCAACTTTTAGTCATTTTTAGCTTAGTCATTAATTGGTTTCCTCAATTTTACCATCTAGTAGTATATTTCGTCATAAATTTTGTCATTAATTTTTCATTGGTTTAGTCATTAATTGTCGCAATTAATGACCAAATATACAACAAAATATATTACTATATGAATCCTCGAGAAAACCAATTAATGGCCAAAAAAATATGACCAAAATGTTGGTCGTGTTATAAGATACTGTAAATTAGCTACTAATAGTCATATATATGCAAATTTTAGTCATCATTTGAAACCAATTAATGACCAAAGAAATATAACTAAATTTTAGTCGAGTTATAAGATATTGTAAATTAGCTGCTAACAGTCGTATATATGCAATATTGAGTCATCATTTTTAAAAAAAAAATATCATTTGCGATAGTCATTTATCTTTTTTTGGTATTTTCATATTCATTATATAAATGACTAATTTAGTAGTTTCTATTTATTTCATTTGATTTCATTCATAATCATTACAAATGACTAATTTAGTCATATATTCATTTTATTCGTGTTCATCATTAATTAATATAAACTACTAATTTAGTAGTTTTACATTGATTTTGTGTTCACTATTAATCTACATAAATTAATTAGTATGATTTTGCAACTAAATTTTTAAAAAAATGCCATACAATGTGCATGTTTATCTAATATGATAACGCAAAGTTACATATGTTAATTACAAGACGAAATAATATCAAGTGAAAATAAAAATAATTTCAACCATATAAATTTTATTATATAAAATATCAAGTATTACAATACGAGTTTCTAACTTAATATCGATTGGACTACACTTTACACATGAAATATTGTTTCGTCATTTCAAAACATTATCATTGTGTTTCCAAAGCATTGCAAGTGAATTCACCAACTCTTAAGGCTTGAGCATCAGTCTCTATAAGTGTGTCTTATGTAAGATATTGGCTCTAAGGGTATCACTAGAAAAATTCTCTTCTCTCTCTCATTTTGCATTTATTGCTCCAGTGTTATTGTTCTCCTCTTTCTTCAATTGCTGCTTCTTACCATCAATATTGAGTTCCTCTCCTGAAAATGAAAGAAAATACAATGCAAAGTATAAGAAATGAAAGATGATGAATACTTGAATATAAAATAAAGTAGACTATAAAAGATTTATATGACATATACCTCAACATTCGATAGTGGCCACTATGCAGCTAGATGACTTATATAAACAAAAAAAATAAAATGTCACCATAAAAAATAACACCTTAGAAACTTAGTATTCAAGCTTCAACAAAGCCTTAGGCACAATCATACTAACTAAGTTACATGTTAAAAATATCAGGCAATAAATAACTTTTGAAAACAAATGGAAAAAAAAAAGATCAATGTAAAATATATCCTTATTGTTTGTTCTAAAAGAGTCATGTTCCTTAAATATGGATATTTTTTTTCCCACAGTAAAAGTTCTTCGCTATTATGACCTATATTTTTAGGATCATGAGATTGGTCCAACATCATATTGGATTATGGAGACAAAATGATTCAACTTTCCAAGATGAGTACCTTACTTGGTTGAATGAAGGTGTTAACTGTGAGTAGTGTCAAAACCTTAGGTAAGAAGAACACTAAGGCCTAAGAAAATGTATCACCACTTGTCCACTGAAAGAAAAAATTTCAATCCCACAATGGCCTCTGGGAGTACATTTCGTTGGATGGATATCACACTCTAAGAGATGATTTTCTAATACAATGAGAAGTGTACATATATTGTCACAATGCCCTTCACAGTCAGACCTTGGAGTTGTGTCCTATAATATTAATCATATTATCCTATTTAATTATAAATTATGACTATGAGATAATTATTATTTTGAATAATTAGTCTTAAATTGCGTTTTTAGTATTTCTGTATACATGAAAATATTCGGAAAAAAGGTATTTTTTTGTGACTAGTTAATTTTGTGTGAATCTACATACACAAGAAATTATGGTACCTCGGTGTTTCTCTAGCAGTTATCCACTCATTATACCAATTGATTCCATGTCCTCTATTGTTTTTGGTGAATTTCTCTTTGATGATGTCAAATGCCAATGCAATGGACATTTATCCTCAATGTTTTTCTAAGCCAAAGGGAAGCTCCACAAGTAACAACCAAAAAGTAGCCTCAAATATATTATTGGGGGCCAAAATGCAGTAATTATATGACAAGCCAAGAAACACTGCATGTTAATAATATTCCCTTTAATATTGATTAATAATTTCTTTGCATGATCATGTAATACTAAAGTGTCAAGTAGGGACATTTAAAATTAGTCATCCATCAATATCACCTTTGAGAGTGCTTAGTAGTTAATACTTCCTATTACACACACAGTAGATCACCAACTTCAAGGATAACAATATAAACACAACAAAAATGAAATTAAAAGAAATGCTAGGAAGTCAAATGCGACTAATCTTGAGTCAAGAAAATACCAAGCCCTTCACATTAGCAAGGCATTCTTAGGCACTAAAACAGAAAATCCTTCCATTGCATCATTTTCACCTTTTCTTTAATTTCTTTAATTGAGAACATAACTTTCAGAAGAAAAAAAATCATTGAAAAATGTCTCAAAATCCTAACAAATACTTGAGTGATTGTCGTATCAATTAAACAGAAAGGCAATCGTTCAATATGATTTTAACTTGCGGAATATATTGAATAATATGAAGCTTTCTCATCCCTTTCTCCTAATCAAATTGTAATCTGTGGGTTCCAATCAAGTAATCAATTTCCCTCCAAGATAGTTAAGAGATCACTTTGGAGAAGGACTTCTAGAAGAATTGGGATAGTAGAAATGGAATTAACTAGGAGGAAAATGAAGCACTTTAGTGGGTGCTCCAAAATATTTGAACGCAACTGAAAATGATTTTATACTCCCTCCACACATTTTAAAACAGAAACCATTCAATTGCATCTCATTTATTTTCCACCTTTCTGTAATATGTAATTCTTTGAGCAAGAATAGAGAATTCATAAATATTGTCATGAAAGAGGACTCTTCATAATCCTAATAAGTTGGGCTCTAACAAATAAACAATTTCATGTAGTGAATAAATATTACATGGTAGATTTCAGTGATTAAAATGACAACTTTATTCTTAATCTCATTACAACAAAAATAAATTCAACCCTAACTAGTTGGGATCTAACAAATCAAGAATTTCATGTAGTAAAGTAAACTTACGTGGTAGATCACAATTATTTGCAATGGAAACTTTATTCTTGATCTTATTACAACATAGATAAATTCAAGAGTACATACATATTTCCTTATCTGAGACAAACTTTGAACACATTCTGAGATTTCATAGAAATATAATGATATGATTTACCTGTAGGACATGAGAAAGCTATCTACATCTAGCACTCGTCATTGGACAATAGTGTTATTGAGACACCATCTCATGGAATTAGAATCATGTAGATAGATAGTGTTATAGAGATACCTTGCAACACCTATTCAACACTACCTTCAAGCTTCAAATTCATCAATTGATTTACTTTAGTAGCAAATTCTAGTGGGATTTCATTAAATACAACCCGACAAAAGCCATTTATGATAGTTGTCGTTGCCTTCCCTGGATCTAGCCCCCTCTGGAATTAGAAAACTGATATTCCCCAATTTTTGAGCTACTTGCTTCATGTTCAACATGGGTTATTGGGTTCTTCACATGGAAAAGGTTGCAAATATTAGATGTATAATGGAAACAAGCATGGAATTCAAGGTTGCTCCTAAAGTCTCTTGGGTGAATTATAAAACACCATCTACTTAAAACATGATATATGGTAGTAACAAAAACCTACCCAAGATCCAACTTAAGAATTCAAAATTTTGTAAATAGGAGATGTCTTAAACAATATCAACTCCTCAATTACATAATCACACTAAAATAGACAAATCTTTAAAATGTTGAAAAGTGTGAAAAAAAATGGAGTTGGAATATTATAGTTATGTTAGAGTAGATATAGCTATGTAAAATGTAACTCCTATCTAAAACACATAAATGTAACTTCTCCTCCCCCTGCTGTTTCGATGGTCCATCTAGCTGTCAAGGAATAATATCATATTTGAAGAAGGGAATGTAAACGGGCCTGTTATGACTGCTAAAATCATTACAGCCTATCACGAATTACCTGATAGCATTCCATCAGCACCGCGTAGACCTTCAGCCCCTGCTCTGATTGATAAAACCACTCCCTGGGCGTTTTTTGATGGAGCGGCGCAAGAGCATGGATGTGGAGGTGGCTTTACCTTGCATCTAAATGAACATCACAATTTCAGTGTTAAGTTGGGACTTGGAGGAGGCACTAATAATTTTGTTGAACTCATCACTCTCCGCCATCTATTGCACTTCTCATTGGGACATGAATGCATCAACCTACAGATATTTGGTGATTCAAAAATTATAATAAACTAGTTCAACAATGTCACAGTCTGCCATGCACATTCTCTTAGACATATATTGGATGAAGTGATATTGTTTAAATCACAATTTAACAGTATCTCATGTCATCACATTTACAGGGAATATAACCAATGCACTGATCGGCTTTCCAAGGCGGCCACGTTACTACCCAGAGGCCAGTGGTTGATTCAAGAACAGAATGGAGCTGAGCAGTACCAGTATTATCACCGGTCGTACATAGATCAGGCATATCATAGGGCAGACAGGCCCTAGTTTATAAAATTTTGTTATTATACGTATGAACACACAGTTTTATATGACAGCTACATTGTATATATCATTGCATGATATCCACAGACTTTTTATGCACTCGCCTGCGTGGCGAATTACATTGTAATTATTTCATTACTAGTATTTATCAGATTTCTACCCTGCGTGGTATGAGACCAACAATCAGCACTTTTTGAGTCATAGTGCAAATCAAAGATGTAAGTATTTCCCAGACATGGCTAAAAGCCAAACTGCATATGTTGCTCAGCATCTACTATATGTAATTTTTCTAATATAAATGAAAGATTACGATTTTTCCTGGTGGAAAAAAATGAAATGTAACTTCTATATAAAAAAAAATGGAGTTGAAATATTATAGTTATGTCAGGGTAGATATAGCTACGTGAAATGTAATTTCTATATAACATTCTAAATATCCCTTTTTAGTCATTTAAGATACTAACATTTTTTTTATCTTCGGTTAATAACTTAATACACCACCAAAAATAGTATTAAATTGGTCCTTCACCAACCAAGGGGAAATTTTAAACCAGTGTGAAAATGCTTACTCATTCCCCTGCCATATTTCTGATATTTTATTTGTGTGTGGATTTAAGCTAGTGTAATGTAACTTCTACATATTTGACAATTTAAATGTAAAAAATTACCGAGATTGAAGTTATACAATTAACATATGCACAATAAAATACAATATGCATGAGTTATAAGTAATATGACGTTTACATGTTATATCAAGACAAACTTTTTCTCATCTCATTAACTCTTATCTTGTAGTTGGTGATGGATATAGCCTTTAAAATTATGAGCCACCATTGTCATATCTTATATTTAAAGATGGATATAGCATTTAAAAGAATCAACCTTGTTTGTTATTTTATGTACGGTCAATTTAAATGGAATTTCTCATAATTTTATTCAATGTTATCTTGTACAACTGGAAATAAAATGATGTGGGGGTGGTGTTTCTAGTGATTTTCAAACTTATTTTAATTACCTAAATTTAACCTATTTAAAATAAATAGGGGCGGTGTTTCTAGTGATTTTCAAACTTGTTTTAATTACCTAAATTTAGCCTATTTAAAGTAAATAGTTGCACTAACCATCTTATCTTCAAGTCAGTAACTGGTGTTTCTAGTGATTT
Source organism: Pinus tabuliformis (assembly GCA_031772625.1). NCBI lineage: Eukaryota > Viridiplantae > Streptophyta > Pinopsida > Pinales > Pinaceae > Pinus > Pinus tabuliformis. The sequence goes on along the minus strand of CM062805.1, from coordinate 1,052,661,513 downwards.
TCAAACTTGTTTTAATTACCTAAATTTAGCCTATTTAAAGTAAATAGTTGCACTGACCATCTTATCTTCAAGTCAGTAACTTTGCTTGAGGGCATCTTCATGACATCCACCATCTTTGAAAATTATGAAATATTAGTAGTATCTTGCACTAAATAGACAATGTTGGCATAGAATCTTTTATTGTGTTTTTTACTCCGTGTCACAAATTTATTGATATTTTATGATTCTTGGTTTCGATTTCCATGTTAAGGCTAGATTCATCATGCCTGCTAGGATTTTTAGTTGTGCACACATCATATTGTTCACTTCTAATTGTATCAAAAATAGAGAGTATGCACAATGACATGTAGTGACATGTGGGTGTCTATTTTACTCAATGATATGCTTGATTTTTTAACCCATTCCAATCCTACCACAATGAAATTAAGAGAGACAAGGACACAAGAAGGACTATCAATAAATGAAATTAGAGACTTTAGAATGCAACTCAAATTGTACCTGAATGTAACGATAAGTATTTGTAGTTGCTTGGTCACCGATGAGCATTGAATCACACTGTGAAAAATTCCTTGCATTATGAGAATTTGGTTTCACCTATACTAATCCTCTATAGTAGTTCCTTGACTTGCCTATAGATATAATTTTAGAAACAATCCTACTCCTACAATTCTTCCCTATATGGATCATCTTTCCCCCCCCCCCCCCCCTATTGATAGTTATTTTTCAAGGCAATAAAATAGAACTCTCCAATTACATCATCGCCTTTAAAATAATTCTTGAGTATTTCCAGGTGATTGTCAAACCAATCTCTACTCAGGTCCACGAAATCCTTGATTTTTCTCCATCGCACAAACCTCTTTTCGTAATAAAATTATAAATCCCACGTTTGCATTCCTCGTCCCCGACATACCAATTCTTTACAGTGGAATACTTTATTGTTGCTCCCTCGGTGAAATAGAGATCCACTACTGTGGCATGGAGATGATTTGTTTCATAAAATGGTGCAGTGCATCCTTCAATATATGTCACAGAATACCTCTCAACTCACAGAAATCCTCTCATCTACATCAATAAGAGTCCTATCAAACTGCTTAGTCTCCATCTCATTCATCCTGAAATAAGTGGATATTTCCATGGGTGACAAAGTGTTCTTGGGGATTTAATAGAAGGAGCTATCACTATAAAAAAAATACATTGCAGCATAATAGTTATTAGCAGGAGGAACAACCCTACCAAGCTACTTCCTAACTAGATCAAGATACTCCTGAATTACCTCTTATAATGAACAAAAGATAACCTAAACTACCTATAGAGTATTCATATGCATGGTAGTAATGAAAACACTCTCAAAAACAACATATACAACAAAGTTGGTCAATCTCTTCTTCTAGTCAAGGGCATACTCAGCTTTTGAAAAGTATCAAGCAGGTCAAGGTCCACCTCATCCAAGCTCCTCTTCTTCTTCTACTCTCTCTGTTTAGGTTCAGAATAATAGAAAAGGTCTTGGAAATTGATGGGTGGGTAAAAGTTATCAGACCATTTGGGTTCTTCCATTTTTAATCATTGTCTGTAAGAATTGAGTCTAAATTTCAAAAGCCATTCAGGTTCCTTCTTTTTAGCTGAAATTAACCTAAGCTTTGGAGAGTTGTAAGGTTTAATGGATCTAAGTATATTCTACTTAAAATATAGTAACATGGTTTAAAACTATAGGCATTGAGATCAGAATCTAAGGATGAAACAGAAAAGATTTTATGTTCATGATTACAAGAAATTTTAATTTCATGTAACAAAGTTTGAGGAAGGTATAGTATTTGCATCCTACCAGAAAATTTTCTTGCATCACTCGAGCCCTTTGAATTTGGGCATGGTAGATTCCATTACACAAACAATCAACCACTAAAAAAAAGGTGAAAAGAAAAAAAAAGTGGCAAGAAAAAATAAAATTTCACACATTCTGACCCTAGAAAAGTTAGGGAGGAGCGAAATGATATGTACAATAAGGACATGAAAAATGCTTACTTGTCTGTTGTCTTTTGATGAATTTTTGGCCACAATCAAGATCTGCATTATCATAATCATTAAACCCTTTGTACAATAAGGACATGCAAAATGCTTACTTGTGCATTGCCTTTTGATGATGATCTGTACAATAAGGACATGAAAAATGCTTACTTGTCCATTGTCTTTTGATGAATTGTTGGCCACAATCAAGATTTGCATTATCATAATCATTAAACCCTTTGTACAATAAGGACATGCAAAATGCTTACTTGTGCATTGCCTTTTGATGAATTGTTGATCCGGATTTAAACATGAACACAATAAAGTACAGAAATAACCATAAATATAGAGATGCAGCAGAAATAATATTTCATTCCATTAATATCAAATACTGAAATATACTTACAAACAAAAATGGAAATAAACTAGCTAGGGCGATGGTAGCTTATCTCTGAGAAGAGATGTGGCGGCTACATGCCTCTGAACTGTGTTACGATGAGGCTCGAAGGCCTATTTATTGTTGAGAAACAATGGAAAACCCTAAACATCCAAAAACCTAACCCTAGGAGATGAAGCACCAAACTATGGGCCCTGTTTGGGTAAATTGGTATATCAACTTCCCGAGGTTGTAACTTTGGCATACGATCTTCGTTTGACGCACACAATACCTCGTTAGAAATATCTATCCAAGGACTACAGCTTTTGAATGAGAAACATCAGTCCATGGACCCATGTTTCTCCCAATTTTCCCAAAAAAAACGTCGTTTAGGGCCTCAAAACAGCTCTGGAAGTTTAGGACCCAAAAAACTACTAAAAATAGTAAATTGTGTTACAATTAAGGAAACTGAAAGAGACAATTGTGGGGGTCCAAGTGGGATAGGTGGGTGGCCACCAACATCCACCTGGATCATTCCTCCCCCTTAGGAAGCAATGGTCCCCATTGCGTTGAGTTCCTCCATGAGATGAGGAAACTTCTGCTGAACTTAGTCCCTAGTGAGTTGTTCTGCAACCTCTGATGTGTCCAATAATGGTGGGAAGCATGGTTGAGGGTGGTCCACATTGAACACTCAGTGCAAGCAAAGGAATGGGGGAATGTTGTGCTCCAAAGCATTGTTTCCCATAGCCTTGGTAATGGTGTAAGGACCATATCGAAGTGGTCTGAGCTTCTGATGGGCTCTTGTAAGGCGTTCTTTCTGCAAATGCAACTAGACTTTGTCGCCCACTTGAAACTTGTGTGGTACCTAATGCTGATTGTGTCACTGTTTGTACTTGGCATTTTCCATAATGGAGTGGCGATAGATCGACCCGTTGGGTAGAGGTGCTCTGGAAGTCAGATCAGACAAATGCTTGACCTGACAGTGCAACGGTACCCCTGTGGGTGAGGAGAAGATGTCCATGTCTTCACCTGCTCCTGCTGCATGGAGGAATCCTTCCTGGGGGCCATGGATGTGGCTACGATCTTCCCCTTACTTTGAGAGCGAACCAGACAGAAAATAAATTTCCTAGTCTGGGAGATGATCTTACTGCCTTTCTTAGCAGAGATCAAAGAAGTGGTGGTAGGTGGGGCTACCTCCGGTATCCTGTATAATGTATTACACAAAGAAATAATAACAGCGCGAGGCCTTGACTCATACACAGCATGTCACTTCCACAAGTATGGTTGGCCTAATAATACATCACAAACATCAAGCGGTGCAACATCACACAATACCTCATCTGTGAAGGGCTTGATGCTATAGGGAAGGCGACACTGCTGGCGGACTCGGAGATCTCGTCCTTGGTGAAGCCACCTGATGTTGTATGGTTGCGGGTGTGGTATGGTTGGTAGTCCCAGCCGCTTCACGACCTCTACTGAAATGAGGTTCTTTTGGCTCCCACTGTCAACAATGAATTGCAGCAGTGAACCCTTCACCCACATCTGTGAGTGGAAAAGACGCTCCCCCTCCTCTAGATCTTCGAGCTCATTCTTCTGGACCTTGGCAGTGGCAACAATGGCACTAGGCTCCACATCAATGATTTTCTTCCCTTTTTCATTCCCCTTGTCAGGTTCTGACTTAGGGTTGCAACATGCATTTGATTTTGATGCCTTCAACTCGACCACCAGTGACTACTTGGTCTGACACTCACTTGTGTTATGAGTGGGGCTTTTATGGAACTCACACCACTTTCCTATGTCCTTCTTTGACTTTGTGGTGTTGTTCTTTTCTTGAGGCTTCGACGGGTTGTCTTGGGTCACCCTACCTTGGCTTTGTCCTTTTTTCTTCGAATTCGCAGATCTAAAGTCTCGCTTCTTTTGTTTAAACTTCTACTCGATATTGACGGTGTATCGGTATGTCGTGTCGAGCGAGGAGATGTACAGGAACTCCATATCGTCCTAGATGTACCTGTGTAGGCAGCCGCGGTATTTGAGTACCAAATGTAGCTCAGAATCCTGTACGAAGGGTATGAAAAATACTTGTGAACTGGCATGTCTTGGCCCCTTCCCTGCCGCAGTGTGGTCCACTTTATGTATTTGTCCTCATAACTTCTAACGGGGTAGTACTGCTCCTTAATGGCATCTTGGAATGAGTTCCAAGTGGGTGCGGCTAAAAAAAGTGAGTTTGTACTTTCATCCTTCTTCTCATAGTAGGTTTCCCACCAATCTCTGACATGAGGGGCTGCTTTGAGAAGTGAAAAAGTGATATTTTCCCAGCTGGAAAAATCATGAATAGAAAAATACCCTTCTAGCATATTTAACCATTTATCTATGACATCTGCATCTATCTGACCCTCAAATATGGGGATTTCAAAGTTAACTTGTACCTTAAAGGGTGTGGCATTTCCAGAGTAGCTGTTGGAAGTAGATGCGTCGCCCCTGGGTAGCCGCTGAAGGATCTGGGCAAAGTTTTCCATCATCGTGTTCCTTTGTCGCTCGAGGGCTTCTTCGAGCAATATTTTGATAGGATCTCCTACCCCCTCATCTTTCTTTTCATCCGCCATGGGAGGCTGTCAGGATTTGCAAGGCTGATCTTGCAAAGGTTAAACTAGATCGAGCCCTAGTTCCTTATATCCCGACCTCGTTGGGGACATGCAAAGAAAAACATAGAAAGAGTAGACCCCTCTGATACCACTGATCCAGATTTAAACAGGAACGCAATAAAGTACAGAAATAACCATAAATACAGAGATGCAGTAGAAATAATATTGCATTCCATTAATATCAAATACTGAAATATGCTTACAAACAGAAATGGAAATAAACTAGCTAGGGCGATGGTAGCTTATCTCTAAGAAGGGATGTGGCGGCTACATGCCTCTTAACTGTGTTACAATGAGGCTCAAAGGCCTATTTATTGTTGAGAAACTATCATACCAGGAGGTAACTACTCAAATGTAATCGTATTATTCATTCAGGTTGTTCATTATTATATACAAGAGGGAGTGACTGTTCAGTTCATCTCCCGATGACTCTCCATTTTCTCTATTATTTATTTACACTAATTACAGTTGTTCACCCAATCCCTATGATTAGGTGTCAACATTCCCCCCCTTAATTTGAAGGGATGTTGGTGAGTCCAAGCATCGTTCTAAATCTTTCAATTTTTTCTCTTCCAAGCGCTTTGGTGAAGATGTCTGCAATCTTCTCATTAGTGGAACAATGGCGAAGATGGATTGTTTTGGCCTCAACATGATGTCGAATCAGATGATATTTTGTATTGATGTGCTTCATTCGATCATGGAACTTTGGGTTCTTGGCCAACTTTATTGCCAAGGTATTGTCAATCATGAGTGGAGTCGATTGTACTTGTTTTACCTGCAAATCTTCCAGAATTTTCCTGAGCCACACAATTTCTTTTGTTGCCTCAGTTGCTGCCACATATTCTGCCTCTGTTGTGGAATCTGCTGGAACTGATTGTTTGCATGATCTCCAAGATACAGCTCCTAATCCAAGACTCATAGCATAACTCAAAGTAGATACCCCAGTTTCTTTGTCTCCATCAAAGTCTGAATCAGAGTATCCAATCAAGCTGAAGTTTCCCACCTGTGTATACTTGATTCCAAAGTCTTGAGTTCCCTTCAAGTATTTTAGAACTCTTTTTTCAGTAGACCAATGTCCCTCACAAGGCTTTTGCATAAACCTGGAGAGGATTCCAACATCAAACAAAATGTTTGGTGTAGTAGTAGTTAGGTAGTTGAGACTTCCTACAAGCTGTCTATACTTTGTTGCATCCTCAAATTCTTTTCCTTCAATAGATGTGAGCTTTAAGTTTTGTTCCATTGGAGTAGTGAGAGGATTGCATTCAGTCATGCAAAACCTATTCAACAGATCTCCAATGTACTTCTTTTGAGAAAGGAATATGGACTTCGGATGTTGAGTTACTTCAATACCAAGATAGTAATGAACATAGCCCAAATCAGTCATTCAAAACCTTTCCTCAATTCCTTCTTTATGGATGCAATGTAGCTCTCATTGTTCCCTGTCATCAAAAGATCATCTACATATACCACAAGATATACAACTTTTTTTTCAACCTTCTTGACAAACAAAGTTGCATCATCAAGATCATAATGTTTGAAATTGAGTTTTAGAAGATGCTCAGTTAGTTTTTCATACTAGGCTCACGGTGCTTGTTTGAGGCCATACAAGGATTTCACAAGTTTGCATAATTTATGTTCATGTCCTTTCACAGCAAATCCTTCAGGCTGGGACATAAAAACATTCTCTTTTAGATCTCCATTCAAGAAAGCAATTTTTACATCCATATGATGGACTTTCCAACCGTTCTGGGTTGCTAGGGCAAAGAGGTCTGGATGGTAGCCCATTTTGTTGTGGGGGAAAAAGTCTCCTCATAATCGACCCCTTCCTTCTATGCAAAACCTTTTGTCACAAGCCTAGCTTTGTGCTTCTCAAGTGAGCCATCAACTTTATACTTGTTCTTGTAGAACCATTTGCAGCCAATTGGTTTAGTTCCCAATGGAGGATCAACCAGCTTCCAAGTGCCATTCTTTATCAAGGCATCATAGTCCTTTTGCATTGCTTCTTTCCATTCATCATGAGAAGCAGCTTCTTTGAAGGAAGTTGGTTCAAAATCTGTAGACAAATTCAATTCACAATCATAAGAAACATCCATATCAATAGGTGAATCAGAGTCATCTACATCACCTCCATTTTTCCGGGTTGAATTTATAGTTCGTGTCTTTCCAACCTCATCAGGATTAACACTTTCAAGTGTCTTTTTCAGCCACTTTGGGGGACCTTTCTGAGATGGTCCAAGCTGCTCCATTGATTGAGTTGGGACTGAATCAAGATTGAGTCTCCCAATTCTGTCAATCACATCACTCAAAGTATCATCCGTTGTTGGAGTTTCATGCGGGGGAGAGAGTGCTTCAGAAGAATATTCCACAGGTTGATCTAGTATAGGAATCCCTTCTTCAAGATGTGGAATCTGATTATCAAATTTTTCAAATGATTTTGCATTTGTGAATCTATCCAAGCAATCAAGTTGTCGCTCAACAACATTGTTAGTTTTGGATGATTCAAGAAAGATTACATCTCTAGATACAACAAACTTTTTATTGACTTCATCATAGAGATGGTATGCTTTGGAGGTGTTTAAATACCCCAAGAAGATACACTTACGACTTCTTGCACCAATTTTGTTTCTATGTACCTTTGGTATCAAGGCATAACATGTGGAACCAAAGACCTTGAGATGCTTTACCGAAGGAATGTGCCCATACCACATTTCATAAGGAGTCTTGTTTCTAATAGAATTAGATGGATATCTATTATTTATATATACATCACATAGAACTGCATCAGCCCAAAACATCATTTTTACATTTTTGAAAAACATCATGGAGCGCACCATATTTAAGATTGTCCTATTCATTCTTTCATCTACTCCATTCTGTTGGGGATTATAAGGCACAGTTGTTTGATGTCTGATCCCATGTTGGCGAAGATAGTTTTCAAATTCACTTGAAGTGTATTCTTTTCCATTATCAGTGCGAATAGAGCCAATATGAGATTGTGCATCATTTTCAATCCATGTATGAAAGTTCTTGAATGTTTGAAAAGCATTAGATTTGTTCTTCAATAAATAAACCCAACACATTCTGGTGTAGTCATCAATAAATGTCATCATATATTTATTTCCATTTGCAGAAGAAACAGGCATTGGACCACATAAATCTAAATGAATGAGTTCAAGTTTTCTATGTGCTCTGGAATGTGAATCATGAAAAGACTGTTTGCTATGCTTTCCTAGAATGCAAGCATCACATTGCTTAAGTTTCCTAGGAATTGTAGGCAAACTAGTAACACCATTTTTCTTCAACAAGCGGAGGTTGTCATAGTTCAAGTGTCAAAATCTAACATGCCATAATAAACTTGATGGAAATGTACCTTCTTCATAATGAGAATTGTATGAGAAATTTTGTGCACGAGCAGAGGTACCCTGTAGCTTGAGAAACCTTTCTTCTTCTATCCCTGTCATGACAAGTGAGTGATCTGATGCTTTTCTCACCTCAAGCTTTCCATCAAACATATGAATGGAGTGTCCTCGCTAGCAGATGTGGACCAAAGATAGTAAGTTTCTCCTCAGTTGTGGGAGATATAAAACATGATGCAGAAGAAAGTCTGGATGACCGGGCAATTTAAGCCTAATTGTACCAAGCCCTAATGGCTTGAGTTTTGATTTGTCTGCAAAGTATACTGCTCCATCAACATTGTTAGAAAATTCTTCAAAAAAATCTCTTCTAAAAGTCATGTGGCAAGTTACTCCCGAATCAAGCAACCAATCATTTTTCCGAGAAGCAAGTGAAGCATTAAATAAGTCTTCATTTACTCCAATATTATAGTGTGCCACAACATAGTGAGCAGATTTAGGTGCTTTATCTTTCTCTTTGTCATTAATTTTACCTTTGGGTTAGTTTCTTTCATGCTCAATTATGTCCCAAGGCAACTTGCATGTGGATGCATCATGTGATCCTTCTCTTTTGCAGCGTATGCAGTGAAAATTTGACTTTTCTCTTTGAGAGTGTCTGCCCCCCCTGCCTCTGAAATTTCTTCCTCTTCCTCTTCCTCTTCAACCACCTCTTCCTCTCGAAGAATCTTAAGCAAGATTCTTTTCTCTATGTGCAAGGCACACAGCCTCTTAAGAAGACTGAGGAGTTGTCTTCTTCCCAAAATCTTTCTCTCTTTCAGCAATTTTTTCATAAGGGATTCAAAGGTAATATCTTTGAGGTTTCCATTTGCTTGCAATGGCTCAAGATAATTTGAGTAAGTGGGATAAAGTGCCTTGAGAAAAGATATCAAAGGAATGTCCACTTCAACATTAGTGACTTTGATATCATGCATAATAGATTTTACTTCTGATGCAAGAGCAAGAGGATCATCATTTTGTAATTCAAGGGTGAACAATTTAATCATGAGTTTAACAACTTCAAGTGCAGAGTGTGAGTCATATAGTTCCTTCAGTTTTTGTAAGGCTTTGAAAGCATTTGAAAATGGAAAAATATGGTGACTCAACTCTTCATTTACTGATGCTGCAATCAATGCATAAGCCTTGTTGTTCTTATTTTCCCAAATGGCGAATTCCTTGTCTGAGGTAGGTTGTTCTAGCTCTTTGTCTCCATCTCCAACACACACTCCTTTCCACATCTCATTATAAATGAGAGTGTGTTTAATTTTCCACGACCATTCTGGATAGTTCTCCTTCCCGGTGAGAACCACTCCCACAATAGATATCAATGAGTGCATTTTAAAAATGTACTGTGTAAAAAAAATCGCTTTTCTGCTGGTAAAAAATGACACACGAGGTTGACAAAAATGAGGTGGTAGTTTGTAATTCGACTACTGGTTAACTTTGTAACCAATCAGCTGTGCTTAAATCCGATTTTGTAGGTGGATTTTCCCCCTGAGGGTCCCCCTTATCTGACCAACCACTGTCGGTCCCTCATTGACTTCTCCTTTTATCAACCACTTCAATCCACGTCGTTGATATCACTTCTCCAGATCCAACGGATATCGCATCGTCCGCTGACCAACTAGCCCGAACGATCTCCACCGTCGATGTGACTCGTGCAATCGAACGACTGTCGAACAATCTCATAATGGAACTAAAAGGAATTAAAACCCCAGTTCATAACCTTATCGCGTCCATTTGTAACATTAACCTGCACGCACTTTCGGAAGCGATATGCGCCTGATCACCCATTAAACTGACGGCCTGATCACTCTAAACCTTAAACTCCTCTTAATAACCACATCGCATCCAAAATTTAAATTAACTCACATGCATCTTTTGATGCAATCACTATCAGATCTGGCCCATCTAATTGAATGGTTATTGCGTCACCTAGCCAACTAGCTTGGCCGATCTCCACCGTCGATCAATCCCGCTTGATCCAACGGCTATCACGTAATCTCGTGTGAAATCTTGCACGATGCATAACAAATCGAGAGCGTGCAAGAAAAGTGGTTTTCTCGTGCTACGTGTCGCCCGCTAAGGTTAATCGCATGAAATTTAGGAATACCATTTCTAGCCTTTAGGGTGCACGAGATATCGCTTACCACTTGTCAAATACTACTTATTATCACCCCAAGAAACTCTCTTAAGTTGTATATCAGAGATGCTCGGGAACATTACAAACTCAACAAAAATGTTGGAAAATGGTGGATGAATAAAATAAATGCTGCATATTCAAGCCAGATAACCACTTCTACTATGCTTAACCCCAGACATGGGTGAACACCCCCAGACTACAAGGCTTTAGACCACCAATTACTCACAGTTTAAGGAAATTGTGAAGATGGAGAATACTGATCACACCAGCAGATGCACAGGACCCTGTGATGGCCAGTTGCTACCAGTTAAAAGGTATGTAAATCTATTTCCTAATGCACAGACAGGATGATAGCTCTCTGGCATTAAAACAACAGAAACCTACATACATATTCCATAATACTAACTAGATTATAACACAGAGGTGGGATGACAGCCCCTCTAATGCTAAACATCCACAACACATGAATAAATGCATAATAGGCACAGCCTGGAACAAAGAAGAAGAAGTGGAAAGTGAACAATTGACAGCAAAAGAAGTTTGCATTAGCCGAAAATGAAGACCAGAAGCTGCAGGTATCACAATAGTTACAGTCTCCAGAAGTTGAACCTTACATCAAGATAACATTCATCAACCCTCATTACATCTTGTTTGTGGGTATATATGGAGGTTGATCACAAAAAATCTCTGCTAACCTATGCGTGGAGGGGTCATAACTGACCACCAACCGCATTTACAATCAGATGTGGTCTTTTATACAATTTGATTGTTTTAATGGACAAAATGACCTTTCTGGTGCTCTGCTGTACTTCACAAACAGGTGAAATGTCGTGTTTACCTGCTCAAAGTTGTCCTTCTCGTCCTTGGCCATGCTGTTCTTTGAATGTGGTAGCTGAGGATTCATTGCACAGAGTACCGGATCATGGTTCCCTTTCTTCTTTGTGTGCACCGGACAAGCTTAAAACACGAAAAATGCATTGAAAACGAATGAGGAGCTAAGAACGAATACTAGCCGTCGAATGGGACTGGCGAATGGCTACGATCTCATGGTAGGAGGCATATAAAACACCGGGACAACATCAGCCGTTAGATCGTGTAAATGAACAGGGGAGATTAGATTACGGAGGCCATCGGGAGGGAACGCGAATGGAGGATCGTGGGCCGTCGGATCGCGAGATGGACGTTTGGACAGCTATTGGGAGCGGGAGTTGCACGAGTGTTAACGAGCGGGAGGAGGGTACGGCGGTGGTAAGTGGTTTTATCGTGCCGCTTTATAGGAATGGGCAATAATCGTACTATGGGGCGCGATGCAATTAGATTGTAACACGTGGCTAGAGGGCCCGGCGGGAAACCGCTTTCCCCGCTAACTAACATGTGTGCAAGTTCGTGGGGCAGGAGCAGCGCATGTCGTCGGATCATGAGGTGGAGGATCGGATGGCCCAGGTTTAATGCACACATTTGTTGAATGATGTGACAGGTGAGGGCCCGACGAGTTATAATTTTTATATGCACGTAGTTATGAGGAAATGGTCATATGGCCATTTCAACTTTGCGCTCGGGCTAAGCACAAAAACCCTTATATGTGATTTTAAACAAAGGACCCCGGGAAAAAGGAGGATTGAGGATGAACGAGGCAGAGGGTGGCTTAAACAGGGTTTTTTTGGAAAAAACAGAGATAAAAGGGTTTAAAGGAGAATGAAGGGGAAGATGAAATCCACTGCTGCGAACCTCTTGAAAGCATAATCAGCACTGCGAAACATGTTTTTACCCATCAAAAGCTTAGACTTATAGCAGAGCTAACACTGGCTCCTTTTGGGGATGAGATCCTCCCTGTGAGGTCTCAAGAACCTGCAGACCAATGCCTTTCCAGTTGAAAACAAATTCGCCAAAATTCCTAGTGTTCCATTGGGCATGGAGTCTATTGAACTTATACTAAAACTGATAAAAACACAATATTTACAACTTTTAAGGCCATAGACCTTAAACAACATAATTCTTCAGAAAACGCCCATTAACTAGGCCATCAAAAACTGTCTCTCATCCCATACTTTTCAATATGAAGGTGTTGTTCCCTTGAATCTATGAAATGATGAAAGGTCCTGTCCAGAAAGCATCAAATTTCCCATGATTGCCTTTCTTTTCCTTTAGTGCATCCCATTTCAAAACCAAGTCTCCAACCTAAAAATCATCTATTTTTTCCTTCTTATCAAAGGCTTCCTTGATCTTTTCCTGATGTGCTGCAGCCTTTTCAACCAGTTGTTCTCTGATCTGATGTACCTCTGCTAAATCAGTAATCCTCTCTGCCATTTCTTCTTCCTGATTCTGTTCTGTTTGAAGGAACTTTGCCACAGGGAGAGTTAATTGAATTGGGAATACAACATCAGTGCCATATACCAGCTTGAAAGGAGAATTCCCTGTGGATTTCTTAATGGTCACTCTGTCAGCCCACAGTGCATACTTGAGCTTTGAATCCCAATTCTTTTTATTATCCTCTAACAGCTTATTAATTATCCTTATCATGGTTTTATTAGAGGATTCTGCTAGACCATTACCTTGAGGATAGTATGAGGTGGAATGAACTAGTTTAATACCCATTGAATCACACATTTCCACCAATTCTTTTGCCCTGGAGGCAGCTGCATTATCTATAATTAATTTATGTGGACAACCAAATCTGTTGAATATATTTTCTGTCAAAAACTTCATGACCACATTATGATCAGCCTTCCTTGTAGGGATTGCTTCAATCCACTTAGTGAAATAATTAGTGGCTACTAATATCCATCTGTGCTGGCCACTGGAATGTGGATTGATTTCTCCAATGAAATCCAAGCCCCACTGCTGAAAAGGTCCTTTTGCATGAATCGGTTTTAAGGGCAGGGACTTCAACTGTTGTTTTCCTTCAAATCTTTGGCATCTGTCACAAGATTTAACAAAAGAAAACACATCAAAAAATAAAGTGGGCCAATAGTACCCAACTCTGATAATTTTATGGGCCATAGTCTTCCAATAATGATGCCATCCACACATGCTGGAATGAAATTGTTGCATGACTTCTATTGACTGTTCTTTGTCCAGACACCTTAGAAGCACTCTAGATGGATCCCTCCAGTAGAGCTGATTTTGATTAATGCAATATTTTGCTGCCCTAAGCTTTGTAGTCCTTGCTTGACTTTGAGTAAGTTCTGAAGGGATTTCTAGCTTCAGCAAGAAATTAATTATTGCAAAATACCAATTACAAGAAGCTAGATTCTCGGCCACTGACTGCTCTCTGTCTGGTTCAGCTGCTTCCTTTTCTTTATCTGTCTGACCATTTTCTGCAATTGGGCACAGGAAATCAATATCTAAAGATCTGCAATTTTCTTCAGCTAACAATCTGGCAAGACCCTGACCTCTGACCAGTTTAGTGGGCTTCAGCTCTATGTTAAATTCTATCATCTTTGCAATCCATTTTGCCCTTCTTCCATTAGCATCAGGTTGTGTTAAGATATCCTTTATTGCAGCAGAGGGTACATATGCAATTATCTTTGAATGCAAGATATAAACTCTGAAAGCCTTCAAGGATTTGATAAGAGCATATGCTTGGTTTTCAATAATATCATACCTCAGTTCAGAATCCCTCAAGTTCTTGTTGAAAAATGCCACCGAATGCTCTGAACCTTCTTCATCTTCTTGCAATAAAACTGCTGCAATGGTATCTTCAAAGGCAAATGAAAATATATGAAACTCCCTGCTGTAATCTGGACTTATTAATGTGGGAGCCTCCATAATAGCTTTTTTAATAGACTCAAATGATTTCCTTGTTGCACCAGTCCACCTGACCTCTGCTCCTTTCTTCAACATGGAGGTAATATGCTCCACCAATTCTGCAAAGTTTGGGATAAACCTCCTTACAAAATTAATTTTTCCCAAAAAGGACTGAATATCCTTTTTTGATCTTGGGACAAACAAAGTCTATATTATTTTTACTCTTTCTAGGTCAATTCGAACACCTGCAGCAGAGACAACATGTCCTAACAGCTTGCCTTCTTCTAAAGCAAATTGTGACTTTCTAGGATTGACTGAAATCCCAAACCTTCTGCACTTCAAGAACACTTTTTTCAAATACTGCAAATAATTTTGATGGCTGCTAGAGTATATTGTTATATCATCAAGGTAGATGAGGACAAATTTATCCTTCTCCCCTACAAATGCTATATCCATAGCTCTCTGAAAGGTGGCTCCAGCATTCATCAGTCCAAAAGGCATCTTAGCATACATAAAAGTGCCCCAAGGAGTGGTAGATGCAGTCTTCTCTTGGTCATCTGGGTGCACAGCAATTTGATTAAAGCCTGAAAATCCATCCAAGAAAGACATTACTTTAGCTCCTGAGACTTTTTGCAGCAAATGCCCCATCTTTGGTAAGGGATAATTATCTTTCTTCGAGCATTTGTTTAGATTTCTGAAATCAACACACAGTCTGATTTCTCCACTCTTCTTCCTCACCAACACTAGATTGGCCACCCATTTTGAATATCTGAGAGGGACTATAATCTTGGCAACCAGCAATTTTTTAATTTCTTTTTCAATCAGTGGAAGAAGCATGGGATTTATTGGTCTCAGCTTCTGTTTGAAAGGAATGGTGTCTTTCTCCAGAGGGATTTTATGCTGAATTATGTTCTTATCGTACGTTTTCAGATCACTATACTCCCAAGCAAACACATTAGCAAATTGCTTCATTAAATTGCAGTATTCAGCACTTTGATCAACTGACAAATGAATTGACAAATTTACATATCGAGGCTGACCTGGACTTCCTATATCATGCTTACAGACTGCAGATTGGTCTTCTTTTTGGGCAGCTTTGTAAGGCACATCATTCTGGTCAAACAATCTTTCTAGAGGAATTAGACCCTTAGGAATATGGTTGCTGGGAAGCTAGACAATGCTATTTTTGCCAATTTTATTTCTAAGCTGGGATTGGGGGTTTTCTAACAAGGCTTCATTTTCTTGGTCAATTTGCATTTCGGAAAACTCATCAATGACTTGAAGGAACCTATTTATCTCATCATCATCATTAAAAACTTTCCAATGCTGGACATTGTCAGGCAAGGATGGTCTGTACTGCATCTGGACTTCATAAATTAGTTTGGGAGGCATAGGAGGAATAAATAGACTAGCAGACACAGCAAGGGAATCAACAAGCTGATTTTGGGCTCTAGGAATATATGAAATATAGAAATAATCAAAAGAATCTCTAATTCTCCATACCTCATCTCTGTATGCTTTCAGCCTTGGGTGCTTTGCTTGAAATTTTTTATTTACTTGCTGAATGATCGGATCAGCATCTCCAAACACCTTTATGTTCCTGATTCCTCTATCTTTTGTTGCATTAAGGCCCAATAGCAGAGCCTCATATTCTACTATATTGTTTGTGACTTGAAAAGCCAGCTTAAAAGACAGCTAAATGCTTTCTTTCTTTGGAGATACTAGCACCACCCCTGCTCCTACAGTCTCCCTGGAACATGCTCCATCAAAGAACATCTCCCAAACCTGACCTTATTGCTCTTCTTCAGCCTAAACTGTTGGTTTTCTTATCTGCATTGAGGCCTCTTGAGATTCTTCTATTTGGAGAATACATGCTCCAAAATTAGTGTCCACTGCATATATGGGATGATTTGTAGGATTCTTCTCATCACTGATGATATATGCCAGCTGTGCTTCTCTATACAATCTCCTGCTTTCCCCTCCAAACACTGGGACAGTGGCATAGGATAGATCATTCTGTAATGTCCCACCTAGTCTCTTAATCTACCCTCTGGACAGCAGCATGCCAAACTTGGGAGGCACATCTGCCACCACAATATCCATCATTATACTCTTCATGGGCAGCTGAGTTAGGGAAATGGCCAGGTCTTTGATTAATCCTAGGCATTTCACTTTCCTTGAATCAAAAGAGAATAAATCATGATAAGGTCTGGTGATGTCAAGGCCTAACTCTTCCATGATAGCTTTAGGCATCAAATTGTGGCTGGCCCCTGTGTCTAGCAGGAAATTGTGGAGGATTTTATCATGAATGGTCAATGAAACATAAAAATATGGAGAATTATTATCAGCAGGTTCAATCATGGGACTAAGCACAATGGCAGGCTTGTCATCTTGCAAATTGATAGAGTCAGTGGAGGTTTGTGTGGTTTCTAGCTCAAGGGCTTCAAGGATAGGCTTTCTAAATACTTCACTCTTCACCAACTCTACCAGAGGCACAGATATTTTCAATTTCTGAACTTCTGACTCTAAGCTGAAAGAAGATGATAACTTATCAGAACCTTTTACCTCTTGAACTGGAGCTTTGAGGATGACTGGATCAGCTGCTGGTCTTCTCTATCTAATATTCTGTGACTCTGTTTGGACAGCAGCTCTTTGGGCAGGATTCTCCTTGACATTTTTTGCATTTGATCTCAGGTTGTATCTCTGCTGTTGTTCAGCTTGTAGGACAGCTTCTCTATCCCATTCTTGACTGTCTTGTTCTTGCAGCAATGATTCTTCATAAGCAGCCAATGTCAAAAATGCAGCGCTGCCTTTATCCTCCATACAGTGAATTTCATCCTCATCTTCTTCAAAATGTTCCTCCTCCATGACTACATTTTGGAAAGGAGCTTTAACTTTCTAATCTTCCTTTGATTATTCACCCCTTTGAATAATTTGTAACTGTTCATTTACTCTTCTGAATGGATTTGAATTTCTTAGAGAAAATGTGTTTTGCTGCCTTGTTTTCCCTGAATTCTGCTCAACCTTCAGCTTAGAAATTTCAGCAGCCAATGACTCAATCATCTTAGTCATTTTATCTAATTTAGGCTCTAAAGATGAAGCAGAAGAAGTAGAAGCCTAACCTCTCTGCCTCCTTCTGTCAGCTTGACTTTTAAGCTTTTATGCAGCCATGATATTAGATTCTACTTCTAGGGCTGTATCTTGCATGTCTGTCAGCGTAGCACATCTCCTTTCTCTCAATAACAAGCAGAAATCAGAGTCAAAAGCATTGGCATAAGTGAGTTTGGCAGAGGTGGGAGTAGGTTTCACCTCAGCTGGTATCTTACTATACATCGTTGAATCTTTTATTAAAATCAGGCAATGATTCCCCATTTTCCCTCTTCAGGTTACCAAAATCAGTGTGGTAATACAGCAGGTCCTTTTTATCTCCCCAGTGCTTCAAAAATGCATCATCTAAGGCTTCAATATCTGTTATAGATCTCTGGGGTAATTCTCTGAACCACTTCCTGGCCTCTCCATCAAGGCTCTGGACAAAAACTCTCATCCACACATCATTTTCACTTATATCTAAGTTATCAGCATAACTGTAAAAAGCTTCTAGGTGTTCTTCTGCTATCACTCCCTCTATGCCAGTGAACTTAGGCATATATTTCTGATATTCACCCACAAGCATAGGATTTAAAGGAACAAGCAAGACCAATGGTCCATATCTAGCAGCAACAATTCTTTCTATTTTCGTGGCTGCTTGCTATCCTGCCATAATTGGGATATGTGGAAGGACACTGGCAGATTGAGCAGTATGAAACAATGAAATGGATGACAGAGACAAAGGGATGTTTTGGACTGAATGGGAAGCTTTATTTGGACTGAGATTCAAAGGGGAACTAACTGCACAAGGGGCTGAATTAATCTCTGAAGGAATTTCCTTATTAACAGTGCTGGGCTCTAAATATTCATACTGTATATCTTCAGCTACAACTTTATCTTTCAGAGATGAATGAGATTTCTTAGGCTTACCTGATCCTGATGCCCCTTTCTGTGATGCTTTCTTCGATTTGACAGTCCTCTCAGGGTCAGGCACTGGTTCAGCTGGTGATTTCTGAGGATTTCTTCGAGTATGTCTCACAAACTGAGCCAGAACTTCGATGTGGAGCCACCAGATAGATGATTACAACCAAATTATGTGCCCAGACCTTGTCTATCATCAAAATCTGGAACTGTGTCATTCTCCCAAGGAAGCTGAGCTTCAATTCTCCTTTCCTCGACAACGGCGCCAATTAATGTTATCACCCCAAGAAACTCTCCTAGTTTGTATATCAGAGATGCTCGAGAACATTACAAACTCAAAAAAAATGTTGGAAAATGGTGGATGAATGAAAGAAATGTTGCATATTCAAACCAGATAACCACTTCTACTATGCTTAACTCGAGACATGGGTGAACATCCCCAGACTACAAGGCTTTAGACCACCAATTACTCACAGTTTAAGGAAATTGTGAAGATGGACAATACTTATCACACCAGCAGATGCACAAGACCCTGTGATGGCAAGCTGCTACCAGTTAAAAGGTCTGTAAATCTATTTCCTAATGCACAGACAGGATGACAGCTCTCTGGCATTAAAACAACAGAATCCTACATACATATTCCATAATACTAACTAGATTATAACACAGAGGTGGGATGACAGCCCCTCTAATGCTAAACATCCACAACACATGAATAAATGCATAACAGGCACAGCCTGGAACAAAGAAGAAGAAGTGGAAAGTGAGCAATTGACAGCAAAAGAAGCTTGCATTAGCTGAAAATGAAGACCAAAAGCTGCAGGTAGCACAGTAGTTACAGTCTCCAGAAGTTGAACCTTACATCAAGATAACATTCATCAACCCTCATTACATCTTGTTTGTGGTATATATGGAGGTTGATCACAAAAAATCTCTGCTAACTTATGCGTGGAGGGGTCATAACTAACCACCAACCGCATTTACAATCAGATATGGTCTTTTATACAATTTGATTGTTTTAATGGACAAAATGACCTTTCTACTGCTCTGCTATACTTCACAAACAGGTGAAATGCCGTGTTTATCTACTCAAAGCTGTCCTTCTCATCCTTGGCCGTGCTGTTCTTTGAATGTGGTAGCTGAGGATTCATTGCACAGAGTATCGGATCATGGTTCCTTTTCTTCTTTGCATGCACCGGACAGGCTCAAAACACGGAAAATGCGTTGAAAATGAACGAGGATCTAAGAACAAATACTAGCCATTGGATGGGACTGGCAAACGGCTGCGATCTCATGGCGGGAGGCATAGACAACATCGGGACAACATCAGCTGTCAGATCGTGTAAATGAAAGGTGGATATTGGATTATGAAGGCCATTGGGAGGGAACGCGAATGGAGGATCGTGGGCCGTCAGATCGCGGGATGGACGATTGGACAGCTATCGGGAGTGGGAGCTGCATGAGCGTTAACAAGTGGGAGGAGGGTACGGAGGCGGTAAGCGGTTTTATCGCACCGCTTTACGGGAATGGGCGGTAATCGTACTATGGGGCGCGATGCAATTAGATTATGACACGTGGCTAGAGGGTCCGTCGGGAAACCACTTTCCCCGCTAACTAACATGCGTGCAGGTTCGCGGGGCGGGAGCAGCGTATGTCGTCGGATCATGAGGTGGAGGATCGGACGGCCCAGGTTTAACGCACACATTTGTTGAATGATGTGACAGGTGAGGGCCCGGCGGGTTATAATTTTTATATGCACGCGGTTATGAGGAAATGGTCATATGGCCATTTCAACTTTGCGCTCGGGCTAAGCACAAAAACGCTTATATGTGATTTTAAACAAAGGACCCTGGGAAAAAAAAAGGAGGATTGAGGATGAACGAGGTAGAGGGTGGCTTAAACAAGGTTTTTTGGGAAAAAATAGAGATAAAAGGGTTTAAAGGAGAATAAGGAGAATGAAGGGGAAGATGAAATCCACTGCTGCGAACCTCTTGAAAGCACAACCAGCACTGCCAAACCTGTTTTTACCCATCAAAAGCTTAGACTTATAGCAGAGCTAACACTACCCACATGCTTAATTCAAAACACGCTTAAGAAAAGGTTTAGCGCTTAACACCAATTGGCTGTGATTTATAAATAAAATGTATGAACATAGAAAAATACCCGATTAGGGTCTAGAATGCCAATACATAGTCATAAGAGAATTTCATTCATCGCACCCGTGTTTAACATTATGAAACCAAGAGAGTGATACCTCAACTGTGTTTGTGGAGCAGTTGCCTCACATAACCAGTCGAACATCTGCAGCAATTTCCAGAGAGGGGCAACAGTTGCCAAAGAGGGGCAGCAGTTGCCAGAGAAGAGTTACAAAGCACAGAGGGAAACCAAAAATGGCACTGGCTCTAATACCATGTCAGACCAGGAGGTAACTCCTCAAATGTAATCGTATTATTCATTCAAGTTGTTCATTATTATATACAAGAGGGAGTGACTGTTCAGTTCATCTCCCGATGACTCTCCATTTTCTCTATTATTTATTTACACTAATTACAGTTGTTCACCCAATCCCTATGATTAGGTGTCAACAGAAACAATGGAAAACCCTAAACATCCAAAAACCTAACCCTAGGAGATGAAGCGTCAAACTATGGGCCCCGTTTGGGTAAATTGGTACATCAACTTCCCGGGGTCATAACTTTGGCATACGATCTTTGTTTGATGCGCACAATACCTCGTTAGAAAGATCTATCTAAGGACTACAACTTTTGAGTGAGCACCATCAGTCCATGGACCCATGTTGCTCCCAATTTTCCCAAAAAAAATGTTATTTAGGGCCTCAAAACGGCTCTAGAAGTTCAGGACCTGAAAAACTACTAAAAATAGTAAATTGTGTTACAATTAAGAACACTGAAAAACTGAAAGAGATAGTTGTGGGGGTCCAAGTGGGATAGGCAGGTGGCCACCAACATCCACTTGGATCAATTGTTGGCCGCAATCAAGATATGCATTATCATAATCATTAAACCCTCAACTCTAGATGAAATTTATGCTTTGATCATATAAACCCTCGAAATTATTTACCCATAAGAACAAAAAGCATCTTTAGTAAAAAGGAAGAACTCTCCAGATTCCAAATTCATACCCATGTACAAATGGCCAAAATCTCCATGCCTAATGAGTTTTCCCTTCCTCCATCTAATAGTTGATGTTATCCTAAGGTGTTTCCCATGCAAACTCCATTTATCCTAAGGTGTTTCCCATGCAAACTCCATCTGGGGTTGAATCCCATGAAATTCATAGATCACGTTGATGGTCTTTCTTCTTCTGGAATTTCCATGTAGATATCAACAAGGCAGAGAAAAATGCAGTGCTACAATGTGATGTTGTAATCTGTGAATATTTTATTTGAACCCAGCTTAAACTGGAAATGAAAAAGATAATAAATATTTATAATGGAAAAAATAAAATAAATATTTATAATATAAAATAAAATATATAAATTGCAATTGGATTAAATGATTTATTTTTAATAATAATTTGCTATTTTTGCAAAAGGCGCTAAATTAAAAATTAGAAGAAGTTAAAAAGAGGAAGTTAAAAATGATATTGGGATGAGTGTAAACATTTAAATATGGCCTCAATTAATAATAAAAATTTAAATTAATAAAAATAATAAAATTCAATTTGTTATATTTTGATTTTGTTATTAACTTGCGAATAGGCTTTGTTACGATACCATGGACCAATATCATGGCTTATCAATACTACGAGTCCAAAAACCATAACTTATTTCACAACCAAAATATTTTATAACAATATGGCAAGATTCTTAACCATGGATATTCACCCCCCACATTACGGTAGATATTATTAACTTGTAAAAAATAGCCTTTGCTACAATACCATGGATTATGAATACCACATGCCCAAAAAAGATAAATTATTTCACAATCAAAATATTTTATAACAATATGGTAGATATTATTAACTTGTAAAAAATAGCCTTTGTTACAATACCATGGGTCAATACCATGGATTATGAATACCACATGCCCAAAAAACATAAATTATTTCACAATCAAAATATTTTATAACAATATGACAAGATTGTTAACCATGAATATTCACCCTCACTTTCCCATGGATATTAATTTGTAAATCAGCGTTGTTACAATACCATGGGGGAATACCATGGCTTATCAATACCACATGCCAAAAAACCATAACTTATTTCATAGTAAAAATATTTTATTTTAATTTTATTTTACAACATTTTTTTAATTGAATCTAAAAGGGAAAATGTTACAATTTGAGATATATCTAAACCCTTTATCCTCACGACTACTAAAAATATTCCCATAGAAATTAAATTAAGGTTTTAATAAAATTAAGCTAAGATGGATCTATGCCAGTTCTTTATATATATATATAAAGAACCGGCATAGATCCATCTTAGCTAAGGATCCAAGGGATGAGAGCAAACAAATTGACTAATTGTAATAATTGCAATAGATTAAATATAGTGCATGATTTTTTAAAGTTTTTCATTATTTTATTTTCTTTGACATGCCAAAAAACCATAACTTATTTCATAGTAAAAATATTTTATTTTAATTTTATTTTACAACATTTTTTTAATTGAATCTAAAAGGGAAAATGTTACAATTTGAGATATATCTAAATCCTCTATCCTAGGACTACTAAAAATATTCCCATAGAAATTAAATTAAGGTTTTAATAGAATTAAGCTAAGATGGATCTATGCCAGTTCTTTATATCTATCTATATATATATATATATATATATATATATATATATATATATATATATATATATATATAAAGAACTAGAATAGATCCATCTTAGCTAAGGATCAAAGGGATGAGAGCAAACAAATTTACTAATTATAATAGATTAAATATAGTGCATGATTTTTTAAAGTTTTTCATTATTTTATTTTCTTTGACATGATTGATCCAAAATATAGGTTTAATATTTTACAACCAATTAAGTTTTTTTAATTTAGATAATTTCTTAAACACAATACAATGTGATCAAATTTAAGAGAGAGTTGGGGAGGGGGCAGAGAGAGGGAAGGAGATAGTGAAAAAGTTGGAGGGCGGAGAGAGAGAAAGAGAGAGTGATGGGGCAGAGAGAGAGTGAGGTGGGAGAGAGGGAGCGAGAGGAAGGAAGAGAGAGAGAGAGAGAGTTGAGGTGGGAGAGAGAGGGAGGAAAGAACAAAGACATAGAGAGATAGAGGTGGAGAGAGAGAGGAGTGAGAAGGGAGAGATGGAGAGAGAGTGAGGGAGAGAGGAGAGTGGGGAAGAGAAATATGAGGAGAGGATAGAGATTGGGAGAGAAGGGGAAGGGATAGAGATGGATACATAGAGATGGAGAAGGATAGAGAGGGGGGGAGATAGTGATAGAGTTGGACGAAAGAAAGAGAGAGAGAGAGAGGGAGAGTGATTTGGGGGGGAGAGATAGAGGGAGGTGGGAGATAAGGGATAGAGAGGAAGGAAGATAGAGATGAGGAGAGAGAGATGGAATTGGAGGGGGCAGGAGAGGGAGGGAACAAGAAAAACATAGAGGAAGAAAGGTAGAGAGAGAGAGGGGGTGACAAGGGATTCATGGAGAGAGAGTGAGGGAGTGAGGAGAGCGGGAGGTAAAAGAGAGAAGGATATAGATAGAGAGGGAGAGAAGGGGAAGAGAGAAATAGACAGAGAAGGGGAAGAGAGGGAGAGAGTGTGTGTGTATGTTTGGGGGGTGAGATAGAGAGAGGGAATAACAAAGAGACACAAATATAAATATAGATATTATATAATATTATATAACCACATCCATATTAACCCTATACTTATCAAGTGCCGAGAGGGATCCAATCTCTCGAGGTGCAAACATTTCCTCAAGTTTTTCACTAGAAAAAAAAATTTGCACCTTGAGAGATTGGATCCCTCTCGGCGCTTGATATATCCGGGGTTAAGATGGATCTAGGTCGGTTAATATGAAATTAAAGTAGTTTTTATTTGATATTATAGTCTTAAAAAATAAAATTTCTCTTCAACTTAATTTAAAATCAGAACTAGATCCAATTAGATTCAATGAATAGGTTTTTAAAAAATAAATAAAATATATTTTTTTATTAAAAAATATATTTTTAAAATTACAAATTATTAGAGATAAATAATTTAAAGTTGGCTCACCTATACACCATGTGAGGATGAATAAGTGTTTAAGGAAGGATAACCTTTCAAATAATCTTTAACAACCTTTCAATCCCGTATCACTTGTAAATTTAGATTGCTTGACACAATTAAGATGACTAACATAAAATACTAATTCATATTATTATAGTACTTGTTAGGTAGTTGTATTTTTGTTCTCAGAATAAATTAGTCATTCATGTTGGTCATTTTTAGTTGTATTGCTTATTAGCTAGTCACATATTTTAACCTAGGACTAAATTAGTGATTTATGTTAGTCATTTTTAGTTCGGTCACTTAAGATTGCTCATTTTTTGTAGTATTTCACTTGGAAAAGTTGTGGTGACTAACGTTTTTAGTCACCTAGTCACTAATTTCTCATTTTCTACTAGTGGGTAAGTGACATAAAGTTTTGGTCAAAGACAAACTAATATGTAGTCAAAGGCAAAATTGAATGCGTAATACCATACCTATGGCAGTATAATAAGATAATATAGATTTCCACACATAATTCCCCACAATATTTTTCAATAAAATAACATGGTTTATTTATCCTTTTATGTGAAAAGTTCACATGCATCCTTTTTTTCAAAAAAATATCCATTCTTTATCTTTTTATATGTAGGATTCACATGTATTCTTTTTCAAGAAAATTAGTAGAATAATTATGTATTCTTATCCAAAAGAAACTAACCCAACAACTATTATAATGATCCATGAGAACATTACTTATTCTTTTCAAAGTAAGTCCTATAATTTATTTTATCTCTGCGCATGAGATCTACTATTTTTTTCAAAAGAAAAATCCATAAATTATTATCATTACACATAACCACATATTCCTTTTCAAAAAGAAATCAGCATGGTAAACCTAATTTACCTATGTCGTTGTACATATAAACTTTTCAATCTTTTCAATGAAATGAAAAGTTAACTTAACTTATCTTTTCCATTGTATGGATGGAATTTATTGATAGTGTTAATTAAATACACCTTATTCCTTTAGTGCAGCCTTCATCACAATAACCCACTATCATTGGCGTAGTTAATGCTTTGACAACTTCCACAATTTACCGCTAGTTATAGCTTACAGGTATCTTCCTCTTTCACATTCAAAATATGGATTGTGAATGCGAAATATGAAAATCCTCCATAACAACTTCCAAAGAAGTTCACTAAATTACAAAACCCTAGATCCGCTTTACAAAAGGTTTATGCGGCACTACTATAGCTAACAATGGCCAGATAAGAGACGAAGCAATTCCTATGTTGAGATCCTCACCTAAGATAATGATTTCAGTGAATGGTAAATGATGGGAGACAATCAGATGGATTCTGAAGTAGATATTCCATCTTTTCAAAGTTGGAACATGTGATGGGAGCCTTGAATTTCTCCCTCCTGCACGCACCACACATGAATCCTTTTCTTTTTTTAATTTAGATTTGTTACAAACTAATTCCTAACAGTTCTTGATATCAATTGTTTGCGGGCATGTTAACCATGGTAAATAAATAATAATATTTCCATCATAAATGCCAACATGTGTGGGGTTTATAAGGATATTACGTACTCCTTCCCTTAAAGATAACACCGTCCTCAGTGTTCATCTCGTCCTTATTATATTTTCGTAGATATTCTTTCAATTATGTCATCTATGTTAGAATAACCAAAAGGGTATGATTCCCCTTCAAGACGAAGGATCTTACTTGCAGGGAATATCAATAGGTAAAACAATAGTGTTTTATTAATAATCATAAACATTTACAGCTATAAAAATATTCAATTTTTACTTTCAAAAATATATTTATTGTTTAATTTCATAAAAACAAAGACAAAGTCTCTATACCAACTTATTGTTACTTTCCAATACTCACAGAAATCATGGTCACTCCACGCAATAATTTTAACTACAGGTGGTTTATTAGTTGTGTCAAGCACTCTAAGAGTGGTTTATCAACCCAACAGTAAACACCTTGGGTGGTTTAACAACTTCCATGGTAAGCACCTCGAAGCGTATGACCAACAAACCTAATTAGTACCTTAATTCAATTATAATCACATTATTTTTAATCACAAAATTTTCAATCAAATGATATTCACAATATCATAGTACCTCTGCAAATACTCAAAAAACACCTAGCTCTCTAATCATCAAAATGACAATCAAGAAACCATATTTACACAACATAATAGACTTAACTGATTAGATTTGATATGTAGTGTCACCAAAATATTCGCATGTACTAAGTGAATTTATAAAGGATGAAATTAACATATTTATTAAATGTAAGATGCATACCAGCTAACATCATCATTGAATCATCAACTTGTAGAGTTGTGAAGTTTGAGAAAACAATGTAATCAACAACATCTCATTACTACTAGTTCTATCATTAAGTTGGTAGAACATACATAATCTATTTCATCTCATGCATTTCAATACACTATAATACTATTAAATAATATTGGTTACCCGCATCCTGCCAATTATCATTTATGTATGTTCATATGAAAAGCCATAACCCTTTTCCTATTTCTATTTTTATTATTGACATAACAATGCATTTCTATTGAATCAGTCACTTTGAAGACACAATTTTTATCATGATCTAATTTCTTTGTAACACTCAAGAAATCACAATCATGCAATATTAATTCATGAAAGGTAGTGAAATATGCTAAATAATCAATGCTACTAACCATCACAAACTCAATTAGAATCCACGACAAGACTCAATCGACAATTATCCATTACAATCAAGACCTAGCACTTGACTCATTGTTTATCTTCAACATTCAAAGGGGTTCTTTCAATGTCTTTTAAAACATTCCATTGTCCTTTTCAAGGAAAACCTCCACCTTTCTACATTCCTTTGCTATCACACAGAACAATACATGCATTTCTTCTTTTCTGATAAACACTGCATTGTAATTCTAATCATTTTCCTTTAAATGTACCATTAAGCATTATTGCTAGAGTATGCATGCAAAGATTGGTATTTAATCCACACTGTCACTAATTACAATATGAGTATTCAAAATTGTTCATGATTTATCTACAAACAATGCAACATAATTTCTTATTATATTTTATCTGGATAAAGACTCAAATACCATGAAAACAGTTTTAAAGCAGAGATTAACACTTACTATTCTTCAATGTGGTTATTAATACCATCATGCATTTCATATCAAATGCAATCTATTGTATAAATTTCCATGGAAAAAAAATTTTGTGTCATACCTCTACTTCACATTCTTACAGAACCCAAAAAGGCACCAGTTTTGGAACCTTTTTCTCTGATACCACTTGTAACATCCTCGGTAAAAATCATGTAAAAATACATAGGATTAGAAATATTTTATAGAATTTACTAGCATGTAATATTCCCAATAACTTATTCCATATTCTTTAAGTGGCCATTAGATAAAATCATCGTCATTACATAGAGTAACTTTAGAAATGGAATAGCAAGTCACATAACGTAACAACTATTGTTGTATCATATTAACATAAAGCTTCCTGTTGTAACCTTACATCATAATCCATTGTTTATTAATTGGGTTTTTTAACCACATATTTGATAATGTAAGTTTCAATATCATGCCAAGGAAAAATATCATTAGAATGACATAATAGGAAAACACATCAATGGACACTGATATAACCTGGAAACCATGAAGGAAAAAACAAGAAAACATTTATTTTATTAAACGTTTCGTGAGGGTGTTCACCCCTCACTCAATGGCTATAAGAGAGTCCATCCCTTGACCATTGTTAAAAATATTACAAAAAAATATCATCTTAAATTAAGCATAAATAGCTAGAAGCTATTACATTAATCATAATATCATTTACCCCACAATTCCTTAAACATTGTCTTTGTGGCCTTGTGGTTCCCTACAATGGATTATCCTGCATTTGGCAATCCTTCAATTGGCACGGACCATTATTTCGTTGTCTGCCATAATGTTAAATAAAATCCATCTTTCGGATAAGTCACAATCCTTTCCTGCAATTACTACTATTAGCAAACTCTTACATCATAATTATATAAAATATTTATCAAACCTAAATAATAAATCTTTAGTAGTTATGCTTCAAACATCTTTTCATGTGCATAAGTAAAATGCATACAAGTGTATTGAGAATGCACACACATTAATTAAAAAAACATAACTACCAAAAATATGTTTATTTATCTTTACATGTGTATGGTTATAACAAATCTCTGTCCATCCAAATCTCACATGCATAAGGTAAAATACATAACAATTACCAAGGCATGCTCATTTATCCCTACTTCACATGTATCATGAGAAAGGGAAATAGTTACATTCTACTTCTACCCACAAGAACATGGTAATATTTAAAAGAATCTCCATGGTTATCACCATCTCTTCGTACAAGAAGAGGGAAATATTTCCAAAGATAAACACCACACTAATTATTATTTTCTTTGCACAAGACACATTTTTTCTAAAAGAACAACCACTGCAACTACCTGTCTTTTAAAAGAAACTAGCACATTAGCTATGATATTTTTGCATATAAATTCATATCCTTTTTCCAAAGGAAGCTAACACCATAACTATTATTCTTCTACATATGAACACATATTCTTTCTCAAGAAATCTAACACAATAACTATTACTTATGTGTATACCAACACATAATCTTTTCAAGAAAACTAGCATGAGTTCTTATCCTTGTATGCACAAGATTCATATGCAACTTTTAAGAAAACAACCTTGATTCTTACCACTTCATGCACAAAATTCATATGCAAGCTTTCAAGAAATAACTTTGACTCTTATCATTTCATGCACAAGAATTCATATGTAATCTTTCAAGAAATCTAACACCATAGCTATTTCCTTTTGTGCATGCAAATGCATATTTCTTTTTCAAGAAATTCTATCACAATTAGCTATTTTTTTTGTGAATACAAATACATACTTCCTTTTTTAAGAGATCTATCATAATAGCCATTTCTTCCGTGCATAAAGACATATACTCCTTCTCAAGAAAATTTGGGAAAATAGATAATATTTATGCGCATATAAGCACATATTCTTTCAACAAAAAAATTATCATAATAGCTTTTATTTCTATGCATATAATCACATATTTCTTTTTAAGAATATAATGTATAGAAGCCAAGGGAATATTAATAAAATAATTTAGCTTTCCACGCATAATTCCTTAGCAATGTTTTTAATAAAATAACATGTCTTGTTTATCTTTTCACATGCATTATTTTTTCCAAAACAAAATCATAACTTCTTTAACTTTTTATGTGCAAGGTTCACATGAATTTTTTTTCTAGAAAATTAATAGAATAATTGCATATTCTTATTCAAAAGAAACTAGTCCAACAACTAACTATTATCCTGATGCACAAGAACATTACAGCATGAAATCTACTATTTTTTTTCATAAGTAAAACACATAAATTATTATCTTTACGCATGACCACATATTCCTTTTAAAAAATAAATCAACAAGGTAAACCTAATTTACCTATATCCATGCTCATCTAAACTTTTCAATATTTTCAATGAAATGAAAAGTTAACTTAACTTATATTTTTCCATTTGATTGCTGGAATATGTAAACTATGCTAATTAAAAACACCTTATTCTTTTAGTGCATCCTTCATCACAACAACTCATTATAATTGACGTAGTTAATTCTTTGACAGCCTCCATAATTCACTGCTAATTGTAGTTTACATGTATCTTCCTCTTTCATGTTCAAAAGATGGGTTGTGGATGCAAAATATGAAAATCCTCCATAAGTTCCATGGAAAATTTTAGGGGCTAATGTTCACCCAATGGACTAATTTTCCATGATTTTTCCATAAAAAAGATTCACCAATTTCCAATTTTATAAAAGACTATTCGCCCAAATTTTAAAATATAAAATTATTTTACCTTTAAAATCGCCAACATTATATAGAGACTATATATACAATCATTATAAATTTGAATAATTTTACAAATATATCAATAAAGATTTATAGTTTCCATATTAGGGATTAGTGAGATTTTCAAATGTTTTTAAACTTAAAGAAAAAATTTCGTCCTTAAAATTTTCCTTGTGAATCATAACACACTACCAAAAAAATTCATCAAATTACAAAACCCTTGTGCTGCACAAAAAGGTTTCAACCACACTGCTATAGCTAACAATGGCTAAGTAGGAGACAAAGCAAGTCCTGCGCTGAGCTCCTCACCTAAGATAATGATTTACAAAACCCTTGTGCTGCACAAAAAGGTTTCAACCACACTGCTATAGCTAACAATGGCTAAGTAGGAGACAAAGCAAGTCCTGCGCTGAGCTCCTCACCTAAGATAATGATTTTACTATCCCTAAGATAATGATTTTAGTGAATAGTAAACGATGAGAGACAACAGGTCATATTCTTAAGTAAATATTCTATCTTTTCAAAGTTGGAACTTGTGATGAGAGCCTTGCCTTTCTCCCTCCTACACGCACTACACATGAATCCTTTCTTTTTGTTTGATTCACATTAGTTGCAAACTAATTCCCAGCGGTTCTTGACATCAACCATTTGCAGGCATGGTAACCATGGTAAACAAATAATAATCTTTCCATTGTAAATGCCAACGTGTATGGGTTTATAGAGAGATTACAAAAAATACAACTCATCATTCGAACAATTTGTTATACACTAAATTCCAACTAATACTGGATTATTTGAGTATTCCTGCACCCTTGCTACGTGGATTTGAGTATGTCTACTCCCACTATGATTTGGTGTTCATGTCAAATCCTTCATTTTATTTTTCAAGAAAACTAAGGGCCTTTCTTATTTTATTGATATGAGTGGACATAAATTGACTAAGAAAATGTATATAGTGAGAATATTTGGACAAAGGTGTTTTTCATGTGAAAAATAAAGTTTGATTAAATTTGACTAAGAAATTTATATAGTGAAAATATCTAGACAAATGTTGTTCTCATGTGAAAAAGTAAAGTTTTATAAATTATGTTGTTGGATTAATGTAATTTTTAACGTGGATATTGAGTATAGGCATGCCTCTTTTATTATCCAAATTTAATTTGTGTTATATTCATGAATATAATATTAGTGATTATACACTAATTAATCACACGTGGTCGTTGTCCCGAGTGGTTAGGGATGGCCGTTCATAGCCTCCCCACCCGGATTTGACTCATGGTGTATGTAACGCTGCTTTGTAGTCTGTATATCTGCTCGCTTCGACGATATGTGTTGTATCTGCTCGCTTCGGCGAATATGTGTAAAAATAATGCTTCTTCAGCGAGGATTATAGAAGATTATACACTAATTAATGTGCAAGCTTCTAGAGCTAGAGATCACCAGATCAGCCCAACACGTGGTCTTCTAGTGTTCCGACGTGTTGTCTTCTAGACTCAAATTACAATAGGGGAGATGGACACCTCTAACATTGAATAACTATTTAATATGATTAATTAATCTTCAATTTAGTTCACGTAGCTTAGGCGAGAGACGATGGTTCTCAGCCATGGCTGAAGCTTAAAGATTCATATTATGATCATATGATATTTTATTTTTTCTGAATCCTATTTATTGGTACGTCCTTACTAGGGCACGAGCGTTTTCAAAAGCCATAACATAAAAATATTTCAGTAAAAGAGAGAATAGATATGTTTTATGGTGAAGGAGCTAAGTCTGAAATTATGTATCTGATTTTTTCTTTCTTTTAAACTCACTTCACTGAAAAAAGAAAATGAAAACCTATAAAGTACGTCATTTTTATGTTATTATTATTATTATTATAAAGTCCGTCATTTTTATGTTATTATTATTATTATTATTCAAAGTAGATTTTAGCAATAGATTTGTAGTTTAAGATTCAATTTATATAGTTTCATACATAAATTAATTAAACGCTTTTGTAACTACTTAGTTTAAGCTAATAATTAAGAAATACTTTTCGCAAATTTATGTAGCAAAGAATACACAACACTTGTTAATTAAGGATATATATCCAAATTTAATGATTCAATTAGTCCTTGTAACAAAAGTTTACGTGTGCAAATTAGTGGAGACAATAGTTTTGGTCAAATTATGATTAGAGTATAATATGGAAGATTCATAACTTTACAAGAATAATGGCTCAATGATTTTTTATACCTTATTGTTAAATATTGATGAGAAAACATTAAAAAAACTTATTTTATCATAGACTCTCACATGTATTTGAGTGTGCATTTTTTTTAATGTAAATTATTTCTCCATATGGTTTTTGTTCTAATGGGAAAAATCATTTTTAAATGGTAAGAGGTACTTTTAACTCACTTTAAACGGTAAGAGGTAACGGTAAGAGGTGTTGTAAATCATTCGGTTAGATGTGAATATTTTGAATAAAGGAATAAGGATTTATGGTTGTTATTAACTACATTTTATTCTATAGAATTATATTTTCAGTTATTTGTGTATTTTTTTTCATGTAAGTAATTTTCATAGCATAATTTTCAAGTGATTGGGATACTATGAAATGTAATGTTATTCGTTCTATCTTAGATTTTTTAAATTTTCGTGATAATTATGGTTATTGTTTTTCAACTTTTGTATATTATTTTGAAGTGATCATTGAGATAATGATTTGGGAAAGAGGATATAGAATCCTACAATGGAAACCATAATGAGTATTGAGCATGATCACTTTCCTTCAATATGCATAATTTTTCTTTCATATTTTTTTTTTTTTTATAGTTAGTGTAAATATGCATAAATCTTCTTTCATATTAATTTTTTAAAATTAGTGTAAAAGTGGAGAATAGGGAAGTAGAAATTTTTGCAAACCTAGTGTAAGGGTGCATAGGTTTAGCATTATGTAATTATGTCTAATTTTTTTAAATTAGGTTTATTTGATTTGGTCTTAGAGTTCATTTTTAACTAACTAACAAAATTGGTAAATGGTTGAAGAATCACGCTAGAATAATAACAAAGAAAAACATTCAACAAAAATGGCACTAAGCTCTCTACGAATTTCATTATCAAAATCATATATTTATACATGTGAGGAGGCCTCGAGATTCTTCCATCTCCACAAATCTCTCAACCAATAACTCCACATATCTCTCATTAATCAATCCATAAATCACTCCATATTTTTCTCACTGAAAATAACAACCTACAATAAAACTAACAATTTACAAATGAATCATTATTCCATCATTTATCCCCCATAATGATCATTTGGAAATAATCCAAGATCATATTTGAATTTGCAAAACATTTCCTTAGATAGTGCTTTGGTGAATATATTAGATACCTATTCATCTGTTCTATTACACTCAATCTTGATCACTCCTTGTTGAACCAAATCTCGAACAAAATGATATTGAATATCAATATTGTTAGTCTTCTTATGAAAAATTGGATTCTTGGTCATTTGAATAGCACTTTGATCATCACATGTCACATGAGTGAGTGTCTCTTGTTGCTAATGTAGATCCTCTAGAATTCTTCTCAACTAAAGTTCTTCGCATGTTGTTGCCGTTGTTTTTTTATACTCTTCTTCTACTCTGGAGAGAGAAATTATGGTTGCTTGTTAGTATTCCAAGCAATTGTTGTTGAACCCATGCTAAATAAATACCCTGAAGTTTATTTCATGTCATCCATGCATCCATCCCAATTTGAATATGTATAACCAATCAACTTGAAATATTCTATAGGTTTGTATACCAAACCATAACAAACTATTCCTTGCAAATATCTTAAAATCCTCTCAGATGATTTCCAATGCAATTCCTTGGGTTCTTCCATAAATCTTGATACCATACTGCCTACAAAGGAAATATATGGTTGTTTTTTAGTTAAGTAGATCAAAATTCTAGCCAATTGACGATACATAGTAACATCAATTGAATTTGAGTCATCATGCTTGTATAACTTCAACCCAAATTCTAGAGGATTTGTCATTGGATTTCAACTCAACATTTTCAAATTCTTCAAAATGTCCCAGGTATACTTGGCTTGTGACATGAAAATACTGCCAAAATACTCAAGTAATAATGTAACTCACCAATATCTGTCATCTCAAACTTAGCAATCATATGTGACTTAAATCTTTGAAATAGTTCATCATTGTTCCCTATGTACATCAAATCATCAACATATAATACAACTATCATAATTTCCATTGCTAACTAAAAGATATAGAGATTGGGTTAAGATAACTTTTAACTAAGCCATGATCATGAAAATACTTATCGATTCTTGAATAGCAAGCCTTTGGAGCTTGCTTAAGACCATATAAGGTCTTCTTCAACTTATAAACACAATCTTATTTTCTTGGCACTTCAAAACACTCGGGCTGCTCCACATAAATTTCTTCATCCACATAGCCATTAAAAAAAGTTGATTTAACATCCATTTAAAAAATTGATCGTTTATGTTGAGCAGCTAATGCAAAAAACCACCGTGATTGTATCCAACTTTACCATTAGGGAAAATGTATCAATAAAAAATTATTTATGTATATATCCCTTTGCAATTAAAAGAGCCTTGTACTTATCAATTGTTCCATTTGAGTTATACTTAGTTTTATAAACCTACTTAGTGCTAATTACACATTTTCCTTTCAGTAATTTTACCAATCCCATGTATCATTTTTTACCAAGGCATTCAATTCTGCTTCCATAGATTCAATACATTCTTTCTTTATTGATGCTTCTACATAATCCCATGGTTTATCCATTTTCATTACATATCCCATAAGTGCATAATTTACTAGAGAAATTTGAGATCTAGTAACCCTTCTTTCAAAATTTCTATCCAACACATTGTTTTCTGAATGACCCCTTTCAAGCAACTTAGGCTTCTTCTTAACTTTGTCTATATAAAATGACTTGGAACTTGATTCATGACAAATATTCACTGGATCTTTCCTTAATTCAAATTGTACTTGTTTTGGCTAATAGATTCCCTCCTCATCTAACACAACATCTCTACTTATTATCACCTTCTTTTCTTGAGGATCAAACAACTTGTAACTTCTTGTTTCAATATCGTATCCAATAAAGATACACTTCACACTCTTATCATCCAATTTCCTCATGTTTTCCTTAAGAACATGTGCATATGTTGTACAACCAAAAAATTTCATATGTGCAACACTTGGTTTGTATCCTAACCATGCTTATTCTAGAGTCAAATTCAACACTTCCTTGTAGGACATCTATTAAGAGTGTGTAATGTTGTGTGTATTGTTACATCCCAAAAAATCATTTCCAGGAGTCTTAGTTTTTAACATGCTCCTAGCCATTTCAACTATGGTCCTATTTTTCCTTTTTTTGACTTCATTATGTTGAGGGTAGTATGAATTAGTAAACTCTCGCTTTATTCCATTCTTCCCGAAATAATTCAAAAACTCATTAACTTGTATTATCCCTCATTATATATTCTTAGGATGAGAATTTACAAACCACTTTGATTTTCAACTAAACCCTTAAACTCAAGAAAATGAGAAAACACTTCAAACTTATCTTACAAATACTATACCCAATTCTTCCTAGAATAATCATCAATGAAAGTGAGAAAATAACATGCCTTTCCAAAATACACAATCTCCATTGGACGACACAAATCTAATGGCACCAACACTAGACATTCTCTAGCCTTACACATTCTATTTGAGAAACTTTCCCTGTGTTGTTTCTAAAAAATACACCCTTCACATACTTTATCATCCAACTTAATATAAGGAAGGCCATTCACCATGTTATGCTTTCTCAGTAACACCAAACTTTGAAAATCCAGATGTCCCATCCTTAAGTGCCAAATCTTACTATTTTCTTCTTATGTTTTTTTCAAACTCTATGAATTACTTGAATCAAATAAAAGATTGAAATTTTTTTTCTTCAATCATTTAGCCTCTGATACAAATGCATTTTGATTCTACTTATCCATGATTAAACACTCTTTATTATCAAACACTAACTGGTAATTTTGCTCCATCATCTCTCCTATAGAAAGTAGGTTTTTTCTTTAATGTTGGTGTCAACAAAATGTCCTCAAATAACTTCTTCTTTCCATGCAATGTTGGTATTGCAAAAGTGTCTTTCCTTAACAATTTTAAAACACTATCATCACCAAATATGACTTTACCTGAATAATTGTCATTAATTTTGGTAAAAAACTCCTCTGACCTGTCATATGAGTTCAACATCCTGATTCAATATGCCATGTTTCACTTTCTTCTCTATTTGTCATCAAACTTGAGATGGATAACTTATCATTCCTAGTTTCTTTAAAAATTGTATTGGCACCCTTATGCTCCATATCTCTTATTTTTTCATCACAATATCTTTCAAGATGGTCAAATTTTTGGCAATAATAACACTGTGGTCCTCCATTTCTGCCTTCATCTATTCCTTGTCCTCTTCCATCGTATCCATTTCTTCCTCTTCCTATGAACTGATTGAGATTCCTTCCTCTTCCTATCAAATATGCATTTCCTTGTGAACTCTGTTGATTTCTATTTTGATTTTGATTCAAATATTGACCCCTTCTCCTTCCTTTTCCTCTATGCATTGCAAAAAAGCATGTTCCACTTGCTCATATGGTTGATTTTCTTCAATAGTTAACAAGAATCCACTTAATTCATCAATTATCATTAGATTTAAGGCTTTGGAAGCCATAATACTGGTGGTGACCATGTGAAAATTGGGAAGAAAACTTATTAAAATATTCTCTATCAACCTTCTTTTTGGAACATATTCACGTGATGACCTCATTTGATTAACAAGATCTTGCATTTTTTTTATGTAATCATGAATGGATTCATTACTATGCATATGGGATATTTTCAAAATTTCTCCTTAATGTTTGTGGTTTAGATACAACCACACCTTAATATGTTTTCTTTAAGATATCCCATGCTTCCTTGGATGATAATACACCATTTATTCTTGGAAATATAAATTCTTCAACAAAGCTCCCTATAAGTGAGAGTGTTTCATTATCTTTCTTAATAAGTTCCTTAAGATATTTATCATCATTATCACTCAATGCTTTGAATTCGTTAGGAGAAGGAATAGTATATCTATCAGTTACAAGTTTCCATAAATATTTAGTGAAGAATATATTTTGCATGTGTTTGCTCCAATAAAAATAGTTTGTGCCAACAAGTTTAGGAAACACAATAGTGCTTGTTTCTATGAGGAGAGTAAGAGAGACACAAAGAGATAAAATGCACAAAAGAACACAATGAGTCCCACTTTGACCTGGGACAAGAACCAATGTCCAGAAAATTGGGACTCAACCACCACCAAAATGATAATTGGAAGAGTACAAAGATAGCTAAAAAGCTTAATTGGAAGATTACAAAGAGAGTTAAAAATCTTAATTATTTCACAAATTACATCTTATATCTCCCTTCATTATTTCAAATCTTCTTATATCTCCCTTCATTGAAAAAAAATGTTAATCCCCATTTTACAAATTTATAAAGCACCTTTTACAAATAGAGGAGTGTGTCATGCACACTTTAACACATTACTTATTACGAATGTATAATTCTCTAATGAATAAAAGGTAAGAAATTTCCTTAAAAACTTGAAAGCTACCAAAAGGGAGATGATATCCACGGTTGCTTGATAGATTTCATGAACAAACAACGAATTTCCTCCCAAATCGATATGCGGCTCAACCTCTAAATTGAAATAATGATCCAAATGGAAAATCGCATCTACCCATGGTATTCATCCACCCATGGAATTTACCCATGGTATTGTAAGTGGCATCCACCCATGGTATTCATTCACCCATGGTATTTGCCCACGGTATTGTATGTGACATCAACCCATGGTATTCATTCATCCATGGTATTTACCCACTCATGGAATTTACCTGTGATGTTGTAACCAAAAAAGGCTATAAGTAACAAGTCGCATTTTGTAAAATGACAAATTGTCTACCACAATGTAGCATTTACAATTATTATCCATTTTAATAAAAAAAGTTTCTTTATGGTTTTTTATTGTGTTTTCTCCTATTTTCTTCTGGAATTTCATTTTTTCAAATCTTGGGGGTCTCCTCCCCCAAGATCCATTTCAACTTTTTAGATCTTGGGGACCTCCCCCCAAGATTCAGATCAATGGTATCAGATTCAGGTTATGAATCCATGGGAATGAGGGTTTGACACATATTTCAGTTTCAAAGTTTTGTAGAAATATTCAACAAACTTCATACATGTTCTATGACCTCCAGATAGCACTTTCTTGGGCAAAGCAGGAAGAAGTTGTTTTTCATTTTTTTGCAGGAATTTTTTGGGCGGCAAGTTTGAGACTAGATCTGAAATTTTTGGTGCAAAATTTACAACAAAAAAAAAAATAACAGATCTAGATTCCTTGTGAAAAAATACCCAAATTCAAAAAAAAAAATCGGGTGAATTAGAGTCCAAATGAGGGAGATATTGTTGATTTAAAATCAGTTATTTTTCAGAACTTTTGTGATGGTGGAACAGTTGTTGTGCGAATCTGAGCTTCCAGAGTGTCCAAATAGGGATTTCAAACACATGGGAAGATGCATAATGGTTATTATGTTTCAAAAAACAGGTTATATTAAAGCTTTCGAGTTATATTGACCAAGTTATGTCCATTTTACATCTGGAGCAGCATTTAGAGCGAGTTCCCTTTGGAGACGTGCCCTCCCACCCCGCTTTAGTAGGCACCTGCTTCACATTCATCAATTTCAGCATAGCAGCATCCAGATTGGTTTCTTTGGAGATGTTCCCTCCCACACCAAGCTATGTAGGCACTTGCTACTTCATCAACAATCAACATCACGGTTATGGGTCAACTCCACAAAATCCTTGTCATCGAAGTCCATTTGCTAGGTCACACACTGTTAGTATCATAGTTGGTCACAAGCATTACATGGTATCTCTATCCTCGGATCTTTGTTTTTCATGGTTATGGGTCATTCACAAATGCACACTTCATCAAAGTCCATTTTCTAGGCCGCACACTATCAATATCGCAGTTGGTCACAAGCATTACAGGGTATCTCTATCCTCGGATCTTTGTTTTTCATGGTTATGGGTCATCCATAAACCCACACTTCATCGAAGTCCATTTTCTAGGTCGTGCACTGTCAGTATCACAGTTGGCCACAAGCATTATAGGGTATCTCTATCCTCGGATATTCATTCATCACGATTAGTGGCTCTTCATATTCAACACATGCTTCTCAGGAGGGAAATTCATGCAATGGGGATCATTGCTTCTTAAGGAGGGAGGAATGATCCGAATGGAAAATGGCATCTACCCATGGTATTCATCCACCCATGGAATTTACTCATGGTATTCATCCACACGTGTAATTTACCTATGTTATTGTAAGTGGCATCCACCCATGGTATTCATTCACCCATGGTATTTGCCCATGGTATTGTATATGACATAAACCCATGGTATTCATTCATCCATGATATTTACCCACCCATGGAATTTACCTGTGGTATTGTAAACAAAAAAAGCTATAACTAACAAGTCACATTTTGTAAAATGACATATTGTCCACCACAATGTAGCCTTTACAATTATTATCTGTTTTAATAAAATAAAAGTTTCTTGGTGGTTTTTTTATTGTGTGTTCTCCTATTTTCTTCTAGAATTTCAAATTTTCAGATCTTGGGGGCCTCCATCCCCAAGATCCATTTCAATTTTTTAGATTTTGGGGGCCTCCCCCTAAGATCTGGATCAAATAAATTATCGACTCCCAATTTACAACTATGAAATGGGTGCAAAACTTCGGTAATATGGCACCAACAAGAAAAAAAGTGTGGCAAGAAACTTAATGAAGTATGACAAAACCTGTTGAACTAAGAAAATGATGATTAAAAAAAATATTAAAAACTCAGAACTGAAAAATATGAACAAAATTCACTTATCAGCAACATATTGCAGCGACCACACCACGCTGCAACTACAACATGAATCACCCAACGAACACATTAAATGATCCATGCACAACATACACAGACTATTCCATACACTCAAAACAAAGGTTGTTCCAATGCTTACAAACTCCATGCAGGTTTCTCATAAATATTTATGACTCCTTATAATTGTAGTTCAAACACTACACATGGCACTCCTCCACGCACTATGCACTCTGCACAAGGTTCAAGCATTGTTTCTTTTTTTTTGTTCGCGGGTTTCTTCGCAAATGTTCCACAGATTTCATAAACTCTCAAAACTTCGGCTTTGATACCAAATGAAGAATCAGACCAGCAAAATAAAAGAGAAAAAAATTCAACAATAATGACTAAGCTCTCTACGAATTTCATTATCAAGCTCATATATTTATACATGTGAGGAGAGGCCTCGAGATTTTGACATCTCCACAAATATATCAATTAATCACCCCACAAATATCTCATCAATCAATCCACAAATATCTCCAAGAGTCACACCATATTTTTCTCACTAAAAATAACAACTTACAATAACACTAGCAGTTTACAAATGAATCATTATTCCATCAATGGTACTAATTGTTTTTTTCCCAAATTTATATTTCATGGAAGATTTATTTCAACTTGATAATTAAGTATGATAGCTTGTAGAAAACTTTGGTATCTCTACATTGGAATATTCTTATTTTCACTTATCATTAACTATAGGTCCTCATCAACATTTTGAAATACTCAAATTGAGTTTTACTTTATTAGAAAAAAAATTAAGTTCGTATTATTTTCACGCAACATAAGCTTTTAGGTTTCAAATTAAAAATTTTGGACTATATGAAGGTGTGTAAGTGTTAAGCGTGCACTCCTGAAGTTGAATCTTACAATTTTTCCTTGCCATTAAGGTGAGGTATACATTGTGGTGAAGATAGTAAATTTTGCTCAAATCTTGATCAAAGACCAACTTGGAAAATCCTTAACTTGAAAGAAAGAATGGTTTAACATTTTTTTTTTGTATGTTAGATTATCAAAGAGAAATAAGGATCTAGAAATAATGTTTCAGTTTGATCATAGGACCCTCATATATGTTGAGGTGTGCACTGTCCTAAGGAAAGTTATTCCCGCTCATGCCCTCATTAGTTTTTAAATGAAATGCAACATCTTGACTCACTGGGGTAGACATGTTTAAAATGAATAAATAAGTGTTCCTAGATGTTATGTAATATGTGTGATTCCATATATTTACATTTTTTTTTGTTTTATGTGATTAAATGCCATAGGAAAACTTATAAGTTAGTGTTTAACACTAAGTTCTTTGAACACTAGTTCGGTGACTTAGCATGTTTGAGTATGATTAGTGGTCGACATCATGACATACTTGCATTAGAACCCTTCATGTATGCATTTACATGGTAGGGAATACATTTCCTTATTGTTCATAGACAAAGTTGCGACAAAATTGCCTATATGTATTGATTAGTGAGTTTTAATTGCATAATTCTTATGTTGATTTTTCCATTCCTTTTGCAAACTAAATCATTAGTGGATCACTCGACCCATATGTGTCACGTGTGTGTGTGTACACCTCAAAAAATAGGTTGGCCTCAGGTTGAATAATTTTGTATTCTTCTAAATTTGGAACCATATAACATCATTATTCAATTCACTCATGTTGGACTAAAAAGTGTTGATATACATGCCATGTGTGGACAATTTCAATAATTTACATATTAGAACTCCAAACCATATAATGAAATTATAGTTTTCTATCAAATATTAAAAAACCATGTATCTCTTGTTGGGTTGTATCCCTTACAACCACCACCCCAAAATTTTACCATGTGCATTTAAATTTTTGGGTCCCCCTTTCTTTTGAAATCTTTCATGGTAATTCTTGTTGAATTACTTAGACAAACTCTTTAATATGTTTTAATCATCACTAAATGCAATCCATGAATAAACCATTTTCATGACAAGAAATTATGTTTGTCTCACCATGGAACCTGGTAGTCGATAATAATAGCAAGAGTACACTAAGATCCTCATTAGATTCCATAAAATATGTGATTTCTACCTTTGTACACAAGTTCAATGGCAATATAATGGAGCACAATGATGCCTTCTAAAGTGGAAGTAGTTGTTACATTGAATACATGACATGTACACAAGACCTAGCTAGAGAATAAATGGGCATGATTGTTGCCTAGGTGCATCTGTAGAAAGAGGTGTACTTTATTGTATATGGTCAATTGAAAAGATTATTACAATGACAAAAAGATACAGGTCAAGAAATTTTAGTAGGATCCAATATAATAGTTGCATCAGGTACAGGAAATGTTACTTCCATAGTAACCAATCCTCTGTGGGTTGTAAAGACCACACTTTAGACACAAGGAACAAGACCTAAACGTGTACCATATAAAATAACTCTTTCTATTGTAAGTGGAACTACTCAACAAGAGGGAATTTGATGATTATATAGGGGACTTGAACTTTCTACGGTAGGGGTAAGTCATGTTTCTATCCAATTTCTTGTATATGAGAAGACAAAGTCATACTTGGTGAAGTGGGGCAAGATTACCCTAGACAAGATTGGTCTAGTTGATGTTGTCATTACCTCCTAAGTTTCTAATATGATGGCATCAAGAATGACTTATCCACATGAGGTTATACGCTCTAAGAACCAAGAACAAGGCCATGAAAGGGATTCAAAAATATGATATACATGTGTAATTGATTATGTTAAGAAGGTATTCTGTAGGGAGGGTATTAATGGATTTT
Organism: Pinus tabuliformis; assembly: GCA_031772625.1. Classification (NCBI taxonomy): domain Eukaryota; kingdom Viridiplantae; phylum Streptophyta; class Pinopsida; order Pinales; family Pinaceae; genus Pinus; species Pinus tabuliformis. The sequence continues at coordinate 1,052,618,271 of CM062805.1, read as the reverse complement.
ATTGAGTTTGTGTGGAAAACATGATGAGGACTACACGAGCTACTATAATAACCTTAAATAGTTATGAGATGATTTTGAAGGTTTTCCACTATTTATATCCACCTGAACATTCATCAAGTCCATTGAGCTTTCATTCTGATGCTGGAGAATCAGAGGAGTAGTCAAGCACTCATGGAGTAAAGTGAAGAATTTTATTTTTTTAGTTCTTCATCTCACCATGAAACACCCAAGATGAATTCATTATCCTTGACTAAAAGGGACTAATTAATTTCAATACAATAATTTCAAATTATAATTCTCATATGATTTTTGGTCCATTGGCTAAGTATCAAAATGGTTAGGCTAGGGTACAATTTTTTTTAATTAGTTTGTATAATACTAGCCAACAAATTCAACAACATTTTGGATGTTTATTAGGGAATTTATTCACTTTCGAAGGATGTTACTATTGTCAAGGAGCTTCCTGAAGGTGGAAAAAAATATTTTGATGGACCATATACAACGTCGTTGTGCAATGAGAAAAGGCAAACTATGGAATCAACTTGCATTGTTACGCAAAGAGGAAATGCAGGCTATAGAGTCAGGGAGCACTGTTTCACAAGGACGATACATATACCATAAATAAGACCTTCATGACCGAGTTTGTTCATAATATTACATAAGTTGTAGCATAGGTCAAATGTATATAATGTCTCATTGCACATAAGGACAAGCTAAACTATGAACTGCGATCGTGATGGATAATAGATGCAAGGAAGATGGAAAATAAAATATATAAGAGTTAGGAGCATGTACTTTCAGTTAGAAATAAATTATACCCTCATGACTTAGGAATGAGGCTTCCTAAACATGTATCAGAATAAGAGTATGACAATTTCAAAGCCATAATTGCATCAAAAAATCCATAGACTACTAAGGGAAATGTTATTGGAAAATCTTTGAATGTTTCCATAAATGGAGAAATCATTGGACTTAGCCAACTAATGTTGTTCACGTTCACAAGTATGTTGGAATTCTAGAGAATGCAATTATTTTAATAGAAGCACTTAAGAAGAAAATATTATTGCTAAATACCCTACAACTTAAGTTAGTACATGTTGAAACGAAGATGGAAGAGAACAAGGAGCTGAGAAATTGAGAAATTGTGTCAAATGACATGTTGATTTATAAATTGCTTGCAAAAGGTGCCTCTGATAGATTTTCATACAACACAATGATTCTACTATGAAACTAATATCTCACTCAAAATCCATATTGTCTTCCAAAAAATGAAAGAAAAATGCATAACAAAGTTGGCTATAGATGTTGTGGGCCTCCTGAAAATGAAGATGTTGAAAAGTATAAAAAAGCACTAAATAGTTTTCTTATCAATATTGAGATTAAAAGAAAATTTCAAAGAAAGAAAGAGAAAATCTTGGGAATGGTATAAAGAAAAAATTGTAGGAAACCATTGTTCGCTAATCAATGAAATTCTTGATTTTCGAGGAAAACATGTAGGATTCAACCCTAATAGATGATTAAATTTTAGTCGTTTCCTAGATAGAAATCAAATATGAAGATATAAAAAAATTATACCTTAATTTTATTAAGAACGCTTAGCATCCACCTATGTTTTAGGCCATTTTGGTGCAGATTATCAAGCAAGGTGGCTAAATAATGAAGATCCTTTAATCAACTATAGTCCGTGGACAAAAGAAGAAGACAAAAATATTTTGATCATTGTGCAAAAAAGGGACTGCATAATTGGGTGCATAACTCAAACCCATTGGGAACTAAAATAACACCTTCATAGTTCTCATCACGGTATCAACAAAGCCTTAATGCATACATTATGAGGAAGGAGTAAACTAAGGAATAATATTAAAAAATTGATATGGTTATTGAAACTTCTGGGGACAATGACTGGCATATTGTTTCTACTGACATGGAAGTGCGGACTATTGCCAATGTCTAAACAGATGGTGCAAGTACATTCATTTAGATAGGAAAAAGGTTGGAAGATGGATAGTGGATGAAGACAAGTGACTTAAATTGGTTTTCATGGTATATAGAGCTAAAAGCTATAAAATAATTGCATCCTTTGTTCCTGGTGGAATTGAAGTCCAATGCTTAAAGGTGTTGCAATGTTGTTGATCCTTCATTAAAGTTGGATGAACGGATAAAAGAGGACACCAAGTTCAAAGAGGTAGTTTCTCTCCATGGATATTTCTAGGTTGAGGTTGCTTTGTATGTGCCTCCTCGAGCTGGTAATTAATTCAAGAAAAGGTGGATGATTTACATCCACAAGAATTGGCTACATATCAAAATGCTAGAAAAATATAGAAATTAGCTCTGGTATCCAATTGTGTTGGCTGGAATACAAAAAGGCCTACATTTGGTCCTAGTGATTTGGCTCCAAAAGAAGGAGGGTCATGTTCTAAGGAAAATGGATATCAAGGGGAAGAGCCATGTGGTCTTCATGTTTAGAAGAGAGGTTGACCTTAACATGCAAATGATAAGAATATAGAGCCTAGAGTTACAAAAGGAAGAAAAATTGCCATACAAGTAGGCAGGAGGATTATCAAAAGTCCAGTGAGGAACCCACTAGAAAAAAGAAGTCACAACAGGAAGAAAATAAGAGAGTGAGGAAAAATTAGTATAAATTAGTCAAAAATAGACTTATATAAAATTATACCTATGAACAAAAAAAAATATTTATTATCTATAAAATCTAGTCATGCAAAATAGAAAAAGGATGATCAGGAAATGTTGCAAGTTGTGATGCCTAATGCCAACGAGTAGGGAAATTTAGATGGGATGCATGTTGGTGTTTATTACATATAATTTTGGTCACATCATGTAGAACCAGATAATTCAGTGATAGTAAACCAGACTGAATCAACTCCAAAATCCAAATCATACTAGGATGGTAAAAAATTATCAAGGATGCTTAGACAACAATATTACACAAATGAAAATAAGGCTTGATTAAATTGGTACATATACTTATAAACTACTTGGAAATGTTGAAAAAATATAATCACACAATAGAATTAATTGAATCATTTAAGACTAGTATCCATAAGACATATATTTCTAGCTATAATCCAGTTATGCATTAATGATGACCAAGCACCTTTGGAACAATTCAGGGAAATAAAAGTATTAGGTAGTATGAATACTAAGTGTAATGTTGGTGTTTCTAGTGACTTGAAATGTGGGACAGTCTCAAAGGATAAAGGAATACTATATTTACATACCATTGGTTATGGCATGATTTCAACCAGTAGAAACAGAGACAATACAGGAAACATGACAATTTTTCAGTGTGGCATAATTGCCTTATACCATTATCAAAGAGACAAACATAAAACTCAACAAATGAGGAACTTTGTGCAAGCATCTTGTTATGAAACTAGCTCACAAAAAGATAGAAAAGATAGATGAACGTCTTAGAAATAAGCCTCTTCAAGGGGGCAACCTCCTTTACATTACACAAATGAACAATTCTTGGATGATACAAATGACAAGACCTCCTTTCTATATATAGGAGTCTAAGGGGTCATAATATAATCAGAGCCGACATAACAATAATAATTTAAGGGAACAATAATAACAATAGTGGGCTTCTATGGGGCATAATAATAACAATATGGGGACTACATAGGCACAACAATATAATAAGGGGGTTTTACTAATAAAAATAAGAGGTTACACTAGTAGTATAGGGACCTAACATGCCCCTCTCCTTCAAAAAGTGTTGTCCTCAACGCTTGAGTAGTTCTTGATGCTTCTGTATAAATTCTTGTACTCCCATGTGGAATCTTCAGTGGGTAATTTCTTCCAATTGATGAGATACTCTGAAATAGATCTATTTCATAGCTGTCGATTTCTCGGTTCTGTGACTGCTTCAAGTTCCAATATGATTTTTCCTTCCTTGTCAAGTTCTCGCAACGTTGTTTGAACTGGGATCTTCTGCAACTTTTGAATGAGTTCGCACTCCTTTGGGCATGTGGATATCTGTAAGGCTTGAAGTTTGGAGGAACACTTCCTGGAATCAAATGAATAGCATGATCATGTTCACGAATAGGTGGGAGGCCTTTGGGAGTCTCAAATAGCTTGGAATGATAGTACAAAAAGTTTTGGAGATCTGGAGAAATACATGATTTCGATGTGGGATCCTCTAGTGAACATAATTGTGCAATTACACCCCGTTTTTCTTTATTTAAAAGCTTTGTCATGTTGTTAGAGTTGATTATCTTTCCAGGTTTCCCTTCAATACCCCTCAATTCAACTTCCTTTCCTTCCCAAAACAATTTCAAGAAAAGTTATTGAAAATTAGAAGCTATCATACCCAAAGATTGTAGCCATTGGATGCCTAGTAAAACATCAACACCACCCATTGGAATGGAAAGGATTAGGCTATTCAATACATATTCCCCCATGGATAGTTTGATATTATGGCACTTTCCAGAGCAATTTATGGTTCCTCCACTTGCAACCATCACTTGACACTCTGGTGATAGATAGAATCAATTCAATTCCTTGGCTATCTTATAATGAATAAAATTATGGGTATTGCCTGAGTCAATCAACACTATTACATTTTTCTTCTTTACATGTCCTTCTATCTTGATAGTTTGAGGAGTGGTAATTTCTTCCAATGCATTACAAGATATGGTCATATTCATTTCTTGATGCCTGATATGCACTTAGAAGGATGAACAGTTCCTTATCTTGGGCAGTTTATTGTTTAAAAAAAAACAATATTAAGGATGGCATTCCATACCTTGGGAAATTTGTTACACATGTTAGATGCACCTTTAAAGGTGGTTGTTTTAACAACCATTGACCTTCTTTCACATATTCCTAAGGAGTTACATCTTTCAACAGACTTGTTAGCTTCCTAGAATGAATGCATGGAAAGGGAGAAGCAACCACAGCTAATGACCTCATCCATCATCCATGAAGACATGTTATAAATTTTGACTCATTATATTTCTTTGATCATATTGTAAATATCATTTTACCATAATTATGAAAATGGGGGAATAGTAGTCAATATGAACATGAAAAGTCATTAGGAGTGTTATTATTCATGAGGTAGTTGAAAATTTATGGGAAAGGTGAAGAGTCACCTACCCATTTGTATAACTATACCCTCATGCCTTTAGAAACAAGGATTTTAGCACTGAGGTGGCTCTTAGCACTCTTGTTCCTAGTATGTTTGGAATTAAGCTACATTGAGGCCTTGGACTTATTTCGGGTATGGTATGAGTATCTTTCCTTCCACTATTGGATCTTTATGGACTTGTGGTACATGTACTTGAGAGTTCAACGTTATCAATGAGAAGCTATCCACTTTTGGTAGGATCCTTGTGCCCTTTCATGATGGTTGTAAGGTTTTCCTATACTTCTATTATGTGTGCATATTTGCTTCCACATGAGTTATATGTTAATTAACTAAGTCATGGCTTAAGGTTCACATACTTTCTAATGGACTTCTACTCTTTCATTCGACACATTACATTAGTTATTAATTATGAATTACTTTGCCATTAATTTCTAGTGCTCTCTTTAATATTGTATGTCTTGGATAGTTTTATCTAACTAATACCTTTTAATATGCATTGTGTCTTATTTATTTATTTTTATATTCTTGTACTATGTGTTTCAAGTTTATCGTTTGTGATATTATTCACATTCACTCTCTGGATATTTCACACTTTCCTTCATATTAACACCTCTTCCCCCAACACCCAAGAGAAAATAAACAAACATGGTGCCATTCAAGCCCAGATATTGGATGGGACTCCTACACCAAATGATGTGAGGTATAATTTGGACTTCATATTGCGTATATCCCCTTGAAACCATTGGCGGTGCATTTTTATTCGTCAAAATATTTTGACACAAGAGAGAGGGAAAACGACAAGCTAACCCTGTGGAGCCCACATCTTAAAGTTTTAGTTTAAAATGGCTCCTTCCCAAAACTCTGTTTGGAGTTGTGTTTATACAAGAGTAGGTTTCTCAACCCCTATCAAGAGAGTTAATCTCTTTTCAAAGAATAATTTTTATGGTGAGGGTGAAATCTTGCATCTAAACATATCTCTAAATTTATTAAAATTCGCATCTCTAATGATGTGTGTCATGAAGGTGTCATATGTAAAATTTTCACTCTCATTTTTGAATTTTACATCAAAGTATGGTGTGAAACATTGCCAACCACATCTATTCATTCTTTGAAACAATTCATTGATGAGTTGTGTATGCTTTTGGGAAGTATAGTTATGAGAAGTTGTGTAAAAGGATCAATGAGGTTAGTATGAAACCAGGAAAATCATTGGAAAAATTTTAAAATAGATCTATCCATATTTGTTGTATATTTCCTTTAAAGGACTTGGATTGGAATTATTTGGATGAATGGTTTGAACAATTAATTTCCCTTTTTATGGAATAATAAAAATCTGAATCAAATATTGAAAATTAGTTACAAGATGATTCTAATGATCTGCAAGTTACAAATGAGCAAAATCTTATGCCATTTTTTTCCATGCCAACATTTCCCTCTTTTTCAGGTGGATTCAAGGAGAATATAAGGCCTCATAAGAGGAAATTATATCCTCTAACATTTCTCATCCTCCTTCATCTTCATCACCAAATGAAATACTCTTATGCAAATGATGGAATCTCGGTCATCAAGGAACTAGTTAATGAAGAAATTTTAAATGAAGAGGAGAAAAGTTGTCTTATTTCATAAACTATGATAAATACCTCATAAGTGGGACAAAATGAAAATGAAATTGGTAAACTATCTCTTCAATATTATCCCATTAGTCCCCTATTAGAAATCATCTATGAATCTCTTCATGGTATGCTCTTATATTTACCTCCCTGCTATGACCAAAACATTGTCTTGAATAACATCGAGTGTTAAAATAGTTCCATAGAGCATAGCATATATGTCGATCTATTGATCCCACAAGAGGATATAAATACAAAAAATATAGAGTTGGAATCATATATGATTATAGAAGAGTTTATTATGGGAATTGATGCATTTTTAGAAATTATTTCCATCTTATTTCGTTCACAACTCATTACTCCTTGTATCCTGGTTTGTTTGATGAATTTTCTATTGAAGGATCCATTCTAAATCCTCTAGATACCCATTCTGCTAGGCTATATTTTAATCAAGTAAAATATAGTAAGGTCTTAACCCATATGGAAGATGAAAAGAATGAAACTACTACCCATCTCTCTTTTGGTTTGCAGTACTCTGCATGGGAGGTAGAAAATTCTACAACTCGGACCGTTCATGAAATCACTCTTGTTGATTCATCTCCATTTATGATCAATGAAGAGTATTTTGTTATGAATGATCAACTAAGAGAAATCCAAACATTTAATCAAACAAATGATACATCAAGTGATGGAATCCCATATACATTTGTTGATCTTACCAATCTATCACAATTTGGTTATTGAACATTTGGAGGTTTAGAGACTTGTCAGGAGAATGAGGCATTTTAGTCATTGTTGATTCTTATGTAAGGCCCTCAAAATATTGATAGGATCCCTAAAATCAATCATGTTGAGGTTTTTTCACAAGATTCTCTTCATAGAACTTTTCACTAAATGCATGCTCATGTTTGAAATGTTTCCAAGGATTCCAAGTTAATCATATTATAGATCAAGATAGAATTGTGGCTTGGTTAGAAGAGTCCTTTCTGGTAAATTACTCTGCAAATAAACATGCCCTCATCTCTCTTGTGCTTGAAACAAAGGTGAATATCTATACTTTAGCACATTACTTCATATTGGTGTTGATCAATGATATATATATGTTTACAGGTCAGGAAAATCTCGAGTGGCTCCATTGAAAGTTTGAATTCACCTGATCCTGATCTCCTATTGAGTTTCGATTAGGTTTAGAACTAGTTTTACTTTTCTTGCTTAATAGAATAGTTACACATGCCTAATTTTCTTTAGTATCTAGTTCCATTCCTTTTGTTTTGTTTTTTTGGCATGTAGTTCCAATTTATCTTTGCATGTAGTTAGTTCCATTGCATTGATCATTTACTTTTCCATTTAAATTGTTTGCCTTGCATTGTTTTTTCTCTTTCAACCATGTACATAAATAAAACCATAAAAGAAAGAGCTTCCCTTACCCACCTTGCACAAATGCTGAAATCCCCATAAGTGGTTGTTGTTGGCATTATGATTCAGGTGTTGTCCTTGATGGCAAACCCTTTCAGGTGATAAATCAAGAAGGACGCAGGAAATATGTTCAGCAAGTGCGTCCCCGCAGGTATACCATACAGAACCCGCGTCCAGGGACGCAGGCCAGCCGTTCAGGAGGTGCGTCCGCCCAGTGCACACATTTCAAGGCAGAGAAAAGCACGTGGGGGTTTCTTGTGTGGTATCTAGCCGACGGTTTTGTGTTTCTATGGTGTCGGCTCGTGGTTTTGTTCCATGTTTTGGGGAGAAGCTTGCCTATATAAAGCAAATGAGTTCATTTGGATTATCATCATCTTGGTTGAATATCTTTTGGTGAGATCTAGTCCAGATCTATGAAGGCGAATCTTCTAATGGACTGTGATCTCTATGGCGCATGATCAGATCTGTGGATCTGAGTGTTTGGGTTGGTTCTGAAGTCCTCATATCTTTTATATCTGAAGGGACGCAGGTTCAGTGAAGGGAAAGTGCACCGGGACGCAGTACAGTAAAGGCTCAGGTGCGTCTCTGAGGCAAAGGACGCGGCGCGACTGTGTTATTGGGTGCGTCTCTGAAGCAAAAGACGCGGCGCGATAGTGTTTCTGGGTGCGCCGGTCGCAGCAAAGCATAGAGGAACAGTGCGTCGGCACGCAGAACAGTGGAAGGTAGACTGCGTCCAGTCGCAGGTCACAGAAAGAAAATATGCGTCCCTGTCTTAAGATGATCTGTTGACTGTATATTTCTGTTCATAAGGTGTTCTGGGTTATTTCTGTAATTACTGATCTGATATCTGTAGTGGACTGTATCTGTTGTATACTTGTTGATCATTTGATTCTTCATGAAAAGAAGTAGGGGGTTGTAGCTCCCTTCCAGGAGAAACTGGAAAACGAGAGAGAGTTGTAGCTCTCTGCAGGTTGCAGCCTGCGTGCTGGTAAAGGACTGCACCAGTACAAAATCATTGTAATAAGAATTTCTTGAAAGAAGATAGAGACATATTGCAGCAGGTGGTTTTCTCCCGCATTGGGTTTCCACCTTACATCTTGTGTTCTTTGGTGTGACTGTCTATTTTCTTTATTCATGCTCATTATTTTATGGTACTGATATGCAAGAATAATTCAAAAGATCAAATAAGGAAGATTTGGTAAATTGCTTGATAATACTGATTCACCCCCCCTCTCAGTATTATTTCCAACAATTGGTATCAGAGCCGGTCCTTCAGAAAAGCTTGATCGCTTGAAGGTAGATCGTTCATCATGAGCAACTACGAGAGAGAAGCATCAATCAGGCCACCAGTTTTTGATGGGACAAACTTCAATTATTGGAAGGTAAGAGTTACTGCATATCTTCAATCTCTTGGTACCGAAGTTTGGGACATTGTAGAAACAGGCTATGCTTTTCCTTCAGCTACTCCTACAGATCCAGCTGAGAAAAAGAAGTATGAAACAAATGCAAAAGCAGTCAGTACTCTATTAGGAAGTATATCCCAAACAGAATTCATGAAGGTAATGCACTTCAAATCAGCAAAAGAAATATGGGACAAAATGATCACAAGCTATGAAGGAGATGAACAGGTAAAACAAGCCAAACTTCAAACTCTCAGAATTCAATATGAGACTCTCAAGATGTATAATGATGAAAGTGTGGCTAATTATTTTCTTCGAGTAGATGAGATTGTAAATTGTATGAAAAATTTGGGTGAAGAAGTAAAGGAGTCTCTAGTAGTTCAAAAGATTCTAAGATCATTATCCCCCAAGTTTGAATCCAAAGTATCTGCAATAGAAGAAAAAGAAAATCTCCGTGTTCTTACTATGTCTCAGCTACATGGAATTCTAACTGCTTATGAAATGAGAAAGGGAGGACCATCAGACAGAAGGGAGGCTGCTTTTAAAGCATCAGGCAAAGAAGATTACTATGAAGCAAGCCATGATCCAGAAGAAGAGGAAGAAGAATCAAATTTTGTCAGAAATCTTCAAAGAGGTTCTGGAAGGTTCAGAGGTAAGCTACCTTTCAAATGCTTTGCTTGTGGAAGAGTAGGTCATTATGCTGCAAAATGCTCTTATAAGGATAAAGGAAAGGAACCAGTTAGATGGAACAAGAAACAAAGCGCAAATAAGAAAAGCTACTACACCCATGAAGATAGTGATGGCTTATCAAACAGTGATGAAGATGAACAAGGTAATAAATATAGGTTGTTAATGGCATTTGAAGACGATGATTATGAGGATGCTGTAGATGTGGATAACCTTTATGATGAAATTACTAGACTCAAGAGATGCATAGAAGAAAAGAACATGATTATTGATACTCTACAATTCCAAATTGATGAAAAGGAAAAACATCTTGAAAAATTAGAAGGTGAAATTGTTGGTCTTAGAAAAGAAATTGAGAAAACAAAAACTATTAATCTCAAGTTTGTCAAAGGATCTGAAACTTTGGATGAGATTATCAATGTGCAGCGGTCTCCACTAAATAAGACAGGTTTGGGCTATAATGGAGAAACTTCTCAAGCATCCACTTCAAAAAGTTATCTTGATGCAGCAAGAAGAAATGAGCAAGAGCACAAGGAAGATCATCAGGTAAAGCAGGGACAAATGTCAAGCAGAAACTATCAGGGGCAATCCAGCTTAAGGGTGAACAAAAGCCACAACCAGCCACAGGTAAAATCTTCTCAATTTGGTTCAAGAATAGATGAAAATAGAAATTACAATCAGTTGGTTGGTAGATCCAATAATCGCAGAAGCTTCTTCAATGGACAATGCTTTTCTTGCCATAACTTTGGTCACAAAGCAGCTCAATGTGTTGCGTATAAAACAATCATGACTAGGGAAGCTCAAAAACAAAGAAGTATGACAGGGATTACAAAAAGGACCTATAACAACTTTTCAGCTCTTGAAAATGAAGTTGAATGTTCTATTTGCAATAATTTTGGACATAAAGACTTTGAATGCAGAAGCAGGTTTCCGGAAAGAAAGGTACAAGAGCAGAAAAAGGAACAAGCCTCAGGCGCCAAAACATGGAGAATAAAGGAACCTCAAACAGAAAGATGTGGGATAGCATTTTATGCAGAAGGACAAGAAAATCTATGGTACATTGACAGTGGATGTTCGAAGCATATGACAGGTGATAAAGAAAAACTTGAGTCTTATTCTAATTTAGAAAAGGGAAAGAAAGTCTCTTTTGGAAATGATACTCCTGCAACTATAAAAGGAAAAGGTATTGCTCCTTTAAAAGAAGATGTTAAGGCTGGAAATGTTTTGTTTGTTGATGGATTGAAGCATAATCTACTAAGTGTCAGCCAGATGTGTGATCAAAGAACCGAGGTTATATTCAGATCAAATGGATGCCTTGTTCGTGATCTTGATACAGGTAAAACAGTTCTCAAAGGAAAGAGAACTCCAAATAATCTATACATATTTGATGAAGGACAACAACAATGCTATCTAAGCAAGAATGAAGAGCACTGGTTATGGCATCGAAGGTTGGGACATCTAAGCTTCTCACAAATAAGGAAAGCTTGCAAATATCAGGCAGTTCGCGATCTTCCAGATATCAAAATTCCTGACAACACCATATGCAGATCATGTCAGTTTGGAAAACAAACCAGAACTAACTTTCCAGAGAAAGAAGGATCAGCCAGCATGCCTCTTGAGCTAGTACATACAGATGTATGTGGACCATTCAGAAAAAGAACACCTAGAGGAGAGGAATACTTGATATTATTTATTGACGATTTCTCCAGGTTTGTTTGGTTAGGACTTATGAAGCACAAAGATGAAGCATTCGAAAAATTCAAAACCTTCAAAGCCTTGGCTGAAAATGAATCAGGTCACAAAATTAAGTGCCTCAGATCTGACAGAGGTGGGGAATTTACTTCAAATGAATTTTTCGATTTCTGTGATGAACATGGGATAAGGAGAGAATTCTCTACAGCTAGAACGCCTCAGCAAAATGGAGTTGTTGAAAGAATGAACAGAACAATCCAACAAATGGCTCGTGCTATGCTTGATGAATCAGGAACCCCCGCAACCTTCTGGGGTGAGGCTGCACATACTGCGGTTATTATTCTCAACAAGACAAATGTCCGGGTGAACAGCACTCAAACCCCTCATGAGCTCTGGAGTGGTAAAACTCCTTCGGTAAAGCACTTCAAAATATTTGGGAGCAAATGCTATATCAAGAATACTGAGGAGCAGCTTGGCAAACTTGATCCTAGAGCAGATGAAGGCATTCTTCTTGGCTATTCTCCACATAGCAAAGCATACAAATGCTACAATAAAAGACTTGGCAGAATTGTTGACAGCATTGATGTAGTGGTTGATGAAAAGGGATATATTCCTAGGCAAATACATCGTGAAGACATCGAAGAAGATGAGAGCTACCCTCAAAGACAGAATGATGAAGAAGAAGAACCTCAAGAAGAATCTCAAGAAGAACCTCACGAAGAAGCAGAAGAACGGACAAGAATAGAAGAAAAGACTCCATCCAGATATGTTCAGAAGAACCATCCAGAATCTCAGATCATGGGACAAAAAGAAGCAGGTATACAAACTAGAAGAACAGTTGCAGAAGCTTCAAGCTATTTGGCATTACTTTCCTCCACTGAACCACAAAATGTGAAAGAGGCATGCAAAGATGAATGTTGGGTGAAAGCAATGGATGAAGAACTTGAGCAAATCGAAAAGAACAACACTTGGGAGCTGGTTCCTAGACCAAAAGATAAGAATGTTATTGGAACAAAATGGGTCTTCAAAAATAAATTGAATGAAAATGGAGAAGTAATTAGAAACAAAGCCAGACTCGTTTGTAAAGGGTATGCGCAGCAAGAAGGAATAGACTTTGAAGAAACTTTTGCTCCTGTTGCAAGACTTGAGGCCATCCGAATGTTCCTTGCTCTCTCAAGTTTTCAGAACTTCAAAGTATTTCAAATGGATGTGAAATCAGCCTTTTTGAATGGAGACTTGGAAGAAGAAGTGTACATTGAACAGCCAGATGGGTTCATTCTTGGAAATGATCCAAATCTTGTATGCCGATTGAAAAAGGCTCTCTATGGTCTCAAACAAGCTCCAAGGGCTTGGTACTACCGGTTGGACAAATATCTTCATCAACAAGGTTTCTTAAAAGGTTCAGCAGATAGCAATCTGTATATAAAAGTTGAAAATGACAAATTGCTAATACTTGTTGTGTATGTTGATGACATTATTTTTGGCAGCAATGAAGAAGCTATGAGTCAAAGCTTTGCCTCAGTCATGCAGAAAGAATTTGAAATGTCCTTGCTAGGAGAACTGACATATTTCCTTGGTTTGCAAATCCAACAGAAGGAAGGAGGAATCTTTTTATCTCAAACCAAGTATCTCAAGCAGATTTTAAAGAAATATGGCATGGAAGATGCAAAACCAGTATGTACACCCATGGTCACAGGATGTAGTCTCAGTGCAAATGATGAATCTGCAGCAGTACATCAACCAACCTACAGATCTATGATTGGAAGTTTACTATATTTGACAGGTACCCGACCAGACATCATGCATGCAGTTGGAATAGTTGGAAGATTTCAGGCAAATCCGAAGGAGACTCATCTTCAAGCAGTAAAGAGAATTTTCAAATATCTTCAAGGGACTCAAAATTATGGCTTATGGTATCCTAGAGATACAGATCTTACTCTTCATGCCTATACAGATGCAGATTGGGCCGGAAGCGTGGATGACAGGAAAAGCACAAGTGGTGGTGCGTTCTTTATGGGTCCCAGACTGGTCTCTTGGTTCAGCAAGAAACAGAGTTCAATTGCCTTGTCTACAGCTGAAGCGGAATATGTTGCTGCTGCATCTTGTTGCACCCAACTTCTTTGGATGATGCAGACTTTGCAGGATTATCACATCACTTGTACACCTCCTATCCCTATCTTATGTGACAACACAAGTGCAATCAGCATCTCAAAGAATCCGGTTATGCATTCAAAAACCAAGCACATACCAATCAAGTACCATTTTCTCCGGGAACAAGTACTTGAACAGAAGGTCAAGTTGGAGTATGTTCCTTCTAAGGAACAAGTTGCTGATATTTTCACCAAACCGTTGCCCAGGGACACTTTTGAATACCTCAGGCAAAAGCTGGGGGTTGTTGATGCATCATCTTACTGTTGATCATCTTCCTATTGGTGGTATAGGCTCAGGGGGAGCACATAATGCATTGTTGGCATTATGGAAAAGGAGATCTTGGAAATAGCTGCAATATGTCTCTATCTCCTTCATGATGGATTTCTGGTTACAGATCTGGAGATGCATGAGCATAGGGGGAGCATACCCTTTGCCCTTGATGTCAAAGGGGGAGAATGAAGCTGAAGATTATGTGGTTGCCATCAAGTCCAAAGGGGGAGATTGTTGGCATTATGATTCAGGTGTTGTCCTTGATGGCAAACCCTTTCAGGTGATAAATCAAGAAGGACGCAGGAAATATGTTCAGCAAGTGCGTCCCCGCAGGTATACCATACAGAACCCGCGTCCAGGGACGCAGGCCAGCCGTTCAGGAGGTGCGTCCGCCCAGTGCACACATTTCAAGGCAGAGAAAAGCACGTGGGGGTTTCTTGTGTGGTATCTAGCCGACGGTTTTGTGTTTCTATGGTGTCGGCTCGTGGTTTTGTTCCATGTTTTGGGGAGAAGCTTGCCTATATAAAGCAAATGAGTTCATTTGGATTATCATCATCTTGGTTGAATATCTTTTGGTGAGATCTAGTCCAGATCTATGAAGGCGAATCTTCTAATGGACTGTGATCTCTATGGCGCATGATCAGATCTGTGGATCTGAGTGTTTGGGTTGGTTCTGAAGTCCTCATATCTTTTATATCTGAAGGGACGCAGGTTCAGTGAAGGGAAAGTGCGCCGGGACGCAGTACAGTAAAGGCTCAGGTGCGTCTCTGAGGCAAAGGACGCGGCGCGACTGTGTTATTGGGTGCGTCTCTGAAGCAAAAGACGCGGCGCGATAGTGTTTCTGGGTGCGCCGGTCGCAGCAAAGCATAGAGGAACAGTGCGTCGGCACGCAGAACAGTGGAAGGTAGACTGCGTCCAGTCGCAGGTCACAGAAAGAAAATATGCGTCCCTGTCTTAAGATGATCTGTTGACTGTATATTTCTGTTCATAAGGTGTTCTGGGTTATTTCTGTAATTACTGATCTGATATCTGTAGTGGACTGTATCTGTTGTATACTTGTTGATCATTTGATTCTTCATGAAAAGAAGTAGGGGGTTGTAGCTCCCTTCCAGGAGAAACTGGAAAATGAGAGAGAGTTGTAGCTCTCTGCAGGTTGCAGCCTGCGTGCTGGTAAAGGACTGCACCAGTACAAAATCATTGTAATAAGAATTTCTTGAAAGAAGATAGAGACATATTGCAGCAGGTGGTTTTCTCCCGCATTGGGTTTCCACCTTACATCTTGTGTTCTTTGGTGTGACTGTCTATTTTCTTTATTCATGCTCATTATTTTATGGTACTGATATGCAAGAATAATTCAAAAGATCAAATAAGGAAGATTTGGTAAATTGCTTGATAATACTGATTCACCCCCCCTCTCAGTATTATTTCCAACAGTTGTGTGTGATTGTGATGGTCACTCTAAGAGGTAATCACTTGTAGACCCTAGTATAGAACTATGTCCTAAATATTTTTCTATGATCCTAACCTATTAAAGAGGAAAATATGAGTCAATACTCATGGATAATATTGATAAGTTTCATAGGATCTACATCCATAACCAAAACTCTATTTCTAGTCTAGTCCTAAATGTTTGGTTTTATGTGTTTTAATGTCCACTTGTGAGTTGGAGAAATGAAATGGAGATATGGAAAGAAGGAAAACCTTATTCAAAAAATATTTTGGTTTCTGTAAAATAGGAAACAACCCACCTTATTATTGAAAATTATTTGGGATCCCTTGTCCTCCATGGAAAAAACAACCTAATAAAATGTGATGTAAAATTGCACCAACAAAAAGAAAATAATAAAAGTGGAAGGCATGAGAAAGGATTCTTGAACATGTGGGTGATGAAAGTAACTTTACCAGGGTCATGGATCCTCATTGGAATCAAAGAAATGCTTGTGTGTCCTGAGTAACTTCGTTGAGGCTATGGATGCTCATTAACATTGCAGCAAAATCAGAAACTCATTTTAATTTCTAAAAATTATAAACCCTTTTTCGTGTTATCTATGTCATCATTGAAGACTCGTGTGGATGAAATATTGGTTTAATGTGTAAGGAATAACTAGACCTAATTATGAAAAATATGGATGGAACATCTATAAATGGTCAAGTGGCTCAAAGCGATACCCATAATTTCCATTCAATACTTCCTCACATCATTATTAAGACTACTTATTTTGAAGGGACGACATGAGAGATGTTGAATGACAGGAAATTTAATTACTTAAATTGTTGTACATTAAATTTTCAACCATGGAATCATAAACTGATCAGTTATCTGCAAAATATATGCAAAAATTGATTTAATTGGTTAACACTAGATCAAAGTAAAAATATTATATAATTACTCTATCATGACAACATAAATTTATCCCTCACATGTCACATGAAAGGAGTAAAGATCTAAATTCAAATCTCACTTGATTCATGAACATCAAAGAGACATGCAATGAATCCAGTAACTGAAGTAGGAAACTCGTGCACAGAAAATCACATGATGTTGGCTATAAAACAATCCATTCAATTGAAGAATCTTAGTCCAAGCCTTGAAGTTGCACTCATAACCTTCGTTGGATCCCTGAGTCGTGATTCTTCCACACAAGGGCCCTTATTCCATTCAATAACACAATGTAATTTGTAGCAGTAAATTACTCATAAACAATGAAATTCTTCGCTCCTAACAAAGAAGAATCCAATTAAGAACTTAAACATATAACAATGAACTTAGAAATACATGTTTATTCACACATCCAAATAACTACAAAATTGCAAGTGTATCCTAGCTAAGGGAGTGCTGCCTTACTGGGAGCACTGCAGGTAATAATGAACTCTACATGGTGATAGGAACTAGCAGCAATGTATTTATATATATTAAACCATATGAAAGGAAAGTACAAAGTTCTAGAATAGTAAAACGTGGTCGCAACAATTATTCAAGATTATTATCATGACTAACCTTGTTTAGCTAATTACAAAAATATATATAATTATAGAGATATTAAGTTCATATTGAAAGAAAGAAATAAACAGTTGTGGTTGTCTAGCCAAATGTTAAAAAATGATAACAAAAGGATGCAACCGTCCAACTAACAAGACATATATAAAATTATCTTCTCAAATAAGAAGATTGTCTGGTACTTGAAAGATTCCCAGACAACGAAAATCAAGATTGCTTTTAGTTGGATAGATTGTTGGCATGAATGCCTAGGCTAAACTCTGACTCTATTTGATTTTTCATACTCTTGGTAACTTCATTGATGAATTATTTTGATAAGTGGAACTTGAAGCACATGGTCATAACATTCCAGTAACTAGTGATCAACCTCCCTATGACTTGTGCAAAGAAACTACAATGTACGAAATTAATTAGGTAGTCGATTACACTTAAAATATAGACCAAAATAGTGAAGAAATGTGTAATAATGATATATAATCACCTTAGCACTCGAGTTTCATTAAAAGCATAAGATTGATAGGAAAAGAAACAATGTATAGGGAAATGAAAGACAAAATGGAGGTAAATGGGTCTCAAAGGGTGTTTAAGAGGTACTTTGGACAAGTTGAATTTGAGACTTGTCATCTCCCTCATGCCCAGACTGTTGCACATCCTCATTCTTGTCTCCTTCTACAGCTTGAACTAAAAGCTCAAGATTTTCTCTACTCCTCTCCCATTGTGCCTATGAATACTTGAGCTTCATATGTTGATAACACTACATCATATGCTCCAACTTAGCTTGCAAAGATTCATCTTTCTTAACCAGTATGCGATTCTGAACAACTAATTGGTCTTGAAGTTTCCTCAAACACTCATTATTCTTCATCAAAACCTAATTTTATAGTTTTAGTTCAACACATTGTTTTTAAACTTTTTTAGCACTGCTATGAATATTATTTGTTTTAGACCTCTTACTAGAGCTAGGCTTATCTATTACCTCCCCAATCATTACCAATCCCTTAGGTTTAATATTTTTCTATGCTTCTTGAGATTCCATTTCTCCTTTAGACTCCTCTAGAAGCTTCTCTTCTTTACCCTAAAAAATAGTTAATGATCCTCTTTCCTTCACAGATTCTATTTGATTGAGTTGTGATGGCACACACATATCCACTCATTCCCCAAGAAACATTTCAACCTATTTCCCAAAAGCATCCAAATCTGAAGCTATTTTCTTTCATCCCATCAATCTTCTTATCTTCCAGGTTATCAACATTCTTCACATCAATTCTATGGTTTCTTAACACCAATATTTTCTCTACTAATTCGACCTTAGGAACACTTGGTGCATGGGTTTCCTCAGTTATTTAAATTCTAGGGTTATCAACCACTTGATATTATCGACTACCTTACATCCATAAACATCTACTAGAAGGTCATTCTCCTCATTCTTATGTTCAACAACATTTATAGACTCATGCTTTCTACTAGATCTTGGCCCATGGCTAGGCTCAACGAATCTATTTTTGGTTTAATCACAGTCTCTGAATGTCCATCAACTGTATATGTTCCTACAACGGTAACCAAGGGAGTGGTTGTAGGTTCAGATGATCCCTCTAAGCTTACACGTTGATGGTCTAGTGAATGAGTATGTGGTCGATGAGGAAAAATCTATATCACCACGACTTCATCTGAACCTTCCTCATATTAAAACTTCTCCTCTTCTTCCTTGATTCTTCTTCTTCTTTGATGCAAATACTGTATTCTTGTTCTTCTTCTGATGGTCCTTTTTCTTATACTTTTTCTCCAAGCCTATTGAAATTTGTTTCTTCACAAGAAAGGGTTTCTACATTTTACTAGCTCGTATCTTCTTCTCCTTCTTTTTGTTGGCTATGGTATTTTCCTTCTCAATAGAGGGTTCCTTTCATGACCAACTAGGGTTTCTTCTTTGCTCAACAAAAAAAATATTTTTCTTAGAAATGGGGATTTGTTCAGCCTCACCAAAACCCTATTCATTTTCTCCCAAAAGAAAATATTTGTAGGAACATTCATCTTCTGTAATTCTCCTCTTCCTTTTAGACCCAGAGACTTTCCCATTTTTTACAGGGGACAATAGAGTTGTATGAAAAAACACTCCCCAAAAAATAAAATCCTCCCATGTCTTGCCATGTTTTCTCAACTCATCGTCCGCCAAAACCTTAATAATCCCATGACAAAACAAATTTTGTTTCTCATGTTTAGGGCGAGCTTAGACATTTTTAGCCATTTTGTATAGAATCCTCAACAAATAAACCATATGTAAAATCCCAAATGGGATATTTGACTAATTTTTCCTAAATTCAACTCAACCATAAATTATCGATAAAAAATTATCATTCATTTAACACAACATTTCCATATAAAAATATAACCAATAGAATACGGAAAAATTACCACAAGATGAATTGGAACAATCTCATATTTATTATACCAGATAAATTGGGGTTACATGCATAAACAACCAAAATAGTTGAGATAAAAAAATGACCTCCAAGATAATCTAATGCACTGTACCAACCCTCCAAACTGACATTAAATGCACTGATAAGCTCTCCTATGAATTCAGGATGAATTTCACCAAGGGGAGATGGGTACTATCCCAATCTCATTGAATCACCCGAGGATTTCTGTCCTAGGGCTACCAATGAAGTAGAGAACCAGGTTCTCCAACCTCTCACACAAGACAATGCTCAAATACAAGATGTCCCCTAATGGCCTCATCCTCTTCTTTTTATAAATATGATGGACCCCTCTAGAACCTCCGATTTTATTATTATTTAATCATGGAGCACTTTTCCCTCTTTTTATTTCAGTTAAAATATTCTTTTTAATGTGAGAAAATGGTAAATTTGCCTCCATACTCTCTCCAACCACTGAAATCCACTTCTCAGCATCCCATCTTGTATATATTCTTGTTCTAGTTCCAACAAGCTATTACACTGAGGTGTTCCATCAATTAATCCGCCCAGAATTTCTCCTCGAGCATAGTCAATTAAGCTAGGCCCCAAAATAATGCAATTTTTTAAAAGTTGTCGGAATGCATTGAAACGAAAGGAAAACTATGTGGGTGATGGAATATTCCAAGCAAATGCCATCAAATCCCATAAAAACTCTTCAAAACTCCCTCGGAACCCCTGATGACATAAACCTACTCCCATGATCTGGTCATCCTGTGCCCTGGAAATCCACCTTGGTTGTACTATGGAGGAAAATAAAAATAGGGATATGACACCACATATTCATTTTGTGCTTCTCATTTAAACATAATAAGAACCTCAAGTAATACCTGAATCTAATGACATACCTTCTGTTGCATGTAATTTATTTATGGATAACATATAGAGCCTAGTGTCATTATTCTTTCACCCATGCATGAGGAATTCCCTTGCTCCAATTCAGGTTTTGTCTTTCGGGTACTAAGAATTGGTTACAATAAAATTCCCTTAAGGTGTTACTAAACCAGCATTCCCTATTTTAAGATAGGTCTATGCACTGCACAATTGAATCTTTGGAGACAAATATTTCTATCTGATTAAAGTGGGCCATAGTCCCATTGAAATTCTCCAAAAAGGCCCTGGTGACCTTAGAATTGTAACCATGGAACTTTTCACGAAATGACAACTAACTCGCCTCCTCGAAATATTTACGTCCCTATGAATACTCCATCAGGAATTCAACACTACTAGGATTGAAATATGGCTTTAGATGTTTCAGTGGATAGGGAAAATTTTAAGGATGAAAATTTATCATAAACTTTAGAAACCTTGGTGAACCTTTCTAGTCCCCAATATGAAAACTATAAAATATTTGGCGATAGATTTGTAAAGATATTCAAATTTATAAATATTTTATATGTAGTCTCTATATAATTTTTGGCAATCTTTAAGGTAAAATAATTTTATACTATAAAATTGGGCGAATCATTTTTAGAAAAAATAGAAAATGATGAATCCTTTTTTTGGAAAATCCATGAGAAATTAGCCCACCTGCGAATATTATCCCTTAAAATTTTCCTTGATGTTGGTAGAACAACAAAATATCAATTCCCTGTCTCAATGCAACACTACACGAGAAAGGTGGCGAATGATAGGAAATAAACAATATAATTTCTATTATGATGATTTATGATAGAGATTACACAAAGGAGACCAATTTTAAATCATACTAATGCATGAAGGGATCACACATGTGTGACACACGATGATTGGATAAGGCGGTGGGAAAGGGTATGGAAGACTACAAGTTCAATGATTAGTATAATTATCAAAATTTTCACAAACCAGTCACATATTAAAGCATAGAAATACTTACCATAATTACCACAAAAGTCACACTTACCAAAATACCATGCCTATATTTACATGAAGTATTAACCGTTACCAAGAATGAAGAGATTCCATCCATCTATTTGGTGTGTGCTCAACAATTGTGGGAACATAATGCCACTTCTGGTCCCATTCTGTCTTACAATTACTGGAGGGTGTGATATGTCAAAAATTGTATCTTATATGGTAACCCCAACACCTCTAAAAAATATAGCAGAGGGTTTCTAAATATGTTGTGTTGAATCTTCATTCTAGTTCTCTACTTTCATTCTTTGCATGGTTATTGCTTACATTTTCTGCACAATAGATCATCGTTCCTTCAAGTAGGGTACTATTTTATGATTCGGTAGTGAAGTTCAGTAGTCCCTGTCACCAGTCCTGAATTCGATAATTGTTGCATAAAAAAAAAATCACAAATCTTCTATATCCCATCCATCTAGGTACAATCTCTCATCATGTGAATAAAGGTGTTGAAGTCAAGCATATAAGAGAATCGTCAAATTACTAGTTATTAATGTATATCATTAACTGATGCGAGGCTAATCGCCTTTAATTTCCATGAGATCCAAGGTACCCCAATACATCTTGCGAGGTACGAATAAATGTGTTGAATTCATTTCACTTGCAAGATCCAACTACCAAGAGAAGTTGATGTATTCCCAGTATTCACCGATGAGAGAACCTACCACTAATGTCTACAAGCCTCAAGGTACTACAAATAGTCTCTAGTATTTTATCCCAAATAGTGTGCTGAAGTTGATGAGAAAAGTTTGTTAGAAGGAGGGCCTTAAGGAATCCCTCATCAACTAACCCAAGAACAAACAAAAGTTTTGAAGATTCATGATTAGAAAAGGAAATAACAACAACTTATCAACCTAACCATGCCACAAAGTGGTTTTCACAATTAGGTCCCATTTTTTTATTGTTATGTATTTTGTTATTTTATTATTTTTTTTTCATTTATTCTTTTATTTTAAGGAGAGAAGAATTAAGAAGAGGAAATAGAGGTAGGAAGAGAATCTCCTTGCTTTACTACCTCCATCCCATTGTCTTTACAAATTTATGCTACAAATTTTTCCTTAGATATCGTCTTCCAGTAGAACTTTAACATATTTCCATTCAAAATAAAAGATGTGTGTTGTTCATCAATGCTTTTGATTTGAATTGACCCATTCTCAAAAATAGTATCCACTTCATATGGTCCCAACCAACAGGTTGTGAATTTCCCTTTAAAATCCTTAACCTTGAATAAAAAAGAGAACCCAATCCCCTTGTTGTAACTTCTTTTGTTGAATAAACTTATCATGCCATTTATTTTTATGTTCCTTCACCAATATGGTCTAAAGGATTGCATCCTACCTAATTTTATCAATTTGATTCAACTATAACAATCTATGTTCATTTTCTTCACTTATATCCAATCCCAATTGAGAAACGGTCCAAAAGGTATGGATTTGGAATTCAATTAGCAAAAGGACCTATTTGCTGTAAAATAAATCATGTGATGTGCATCCTATAGTACTTCTCCACATTTTCTTGTAGCCTCACAGAGATTCAATTAATTGGTCTACCCAGTCTTTATGATGAATATGAATGGTCTTGGTGAGAACGGTCTCTGAAACTTGATTAATAGACTTGACTTTCCTATTTACTTGCATATGATAAGGAGTAGAAGTATGGTCCCTAATCTTATATTGTTCCATGATATCCTTAATTAGTTTGGACGTGAACCACATTCTTTGGTCTGTAAAAATCTTTCTTGGCACACTGAACCTAGTAAAAATATCCTCAAAAATAAAATCGACAACTTCCTATTCATTTGCTTGAGCCAACACCTTGGCCTCAACCCATTTTTCTAACATAGTTAGTGCACACCAAAATTTATTTCTTCTTCCTAAACATTGGGATGATCGTACATACAAAATCCAGGTCCCACCTTTCGAATGGTTTGACCAATACCTGAGGTTGTAATGAAATTTCATTAGCTTAAACTGGCCTCCCCATCCTTTGACAGTCGTTGCATTGGTGCACATATTTCTCCGCATATTTGAGAAAATTGGTTCAATAATACCCAGGTTGCAAAACCTTATGGGCATTGTGTTTGTATGAAAAATGACCTCCACCAGGTTCATTGTGGCAAGCTTTTAAAATATCAGTACTTCATTTTCCCACACACACCGTTTTATGATAAGATCTATGCATGTATAAAATAAATCATCGTTGATTTAGGAATAGTATGAACTTGTTTTTATAATTTGTGCTTCCCACGAGCAGCAAACTTTTGTAGTAGTTTTTTTGTAGCTAGATAATTTGCAATATCTGCAAACCATGGAAAGCGAGTAGAAACTACAAAATTTTGTTTATCTGGAAAATCGACATTTACAGGAACATTATTTTCTTCATTTTGCAATTTAGAAAAGAAATAAACAACTAGATTATCTTTATGAGGTTGATCTACAATTGTTACAATAAATTCCTGTAGTAACAAAGGCCATCTCGTGATTCAACCATTAATTACCTATTTTTTCATGAGGTACCATATAGTTGCAAGGTCTGTATGGATAAAAACCTTGTAACTGTAATATAATTCCTAAACTTGATTATAGAGTTCATCACCACAAGTATCTCCGTCTCTATCACAAATAATTCAATTCAACGAGGGTTAAGTTTTTACTAATATAATAAATGGCATAGTAGCACAGGTCATCTTTTTGTGCGAGGAAAACTCCCAAAGCCATGTCTAAGGCGTCTGTGGAAATCTGAAAGGGTAAGTTCCAATTGGGCCCTCTCATCAACCGACAGATTTTCCTTCAAAGTCTCAAATGAATATTGGCACTGGTCAATCCATAGGAAAGTGACATCTTTAGACAACAATTTCAACAAAGGCATAGCAATCTTCGTAAAATATTCAATAAAGCATATATAATACCTTGCAAAACCAAGGAAACTTATCACCTCTTTCTGTGTTGTAGGAATTGGTAATTGAGATAGGGCCTTGATCTTAGTGGGATCAAACTTGATACCCGTAGCAACAATAACATGACCAAGCACTATTCCCTTAATTAGCATCATTTTACATTTTATATTACATAAGGCGATGTGTGCATCCTAAAATATAATCAATACTCTTTTAATATTTACTCAAGCTTCTTTGAAGGAATCCCCATAGACAATAAAATCATCCATATACACTTCCATGCAGTCATAGATCAAATCTAAGAATAAGCCAAAGTTCCCTAGGGAAGAGTAAAGGTTGTTTTCTCTTGGTGCTCTAGAGCTATCTAAATCTAGTTATACTAGTTGAACCCATCCAATAACAAGAAGTATTTATTTCCTATTAGGGTATCTAGGACCTAATCTATTAAAGGAAGGGGAAAATAATCCTTCATTCTAGCTTTTCTCAACTCATAAAAGTATACACACACATGCCATTTCCCTAAAGACTTAGGGACCACAAATAGGGGGGAAACCCATTTTATATCAGATATCATATAAATCGAATTTGCGTAAAGGATATTTTGTAACTTTCCTTCACTCAGTGCTTGAGTGTTGGATTCATACGCCTCTGAGGTTACTAGACATGATCGCAGGAGCATATGCCTCTGCAACTATTGACAAAGCATCTGAGGTACAGCAACTACTGAAAGAGAAGGAAGATCAAATACAGGTTTTGCAACAACAGCTGCAACAAGCCAACGCCAACAATGAAGCATAGAAACAGCTTGAAAGATTACAGCAGGACTTCCAACAAATGCAGATAGGCTACCAGAACAGTTTGGCTGAAAGAGAAAAACAGTTACAGGATTTGCAAGAGGTGCACAAGGATGATCCTAAGCTCACAGAATCCATTTCCTTGAACAAACAATTACTACAGCAACAGGAAGCATTGAGCCAAAGAATATCATAGTGGAACTCGTATTGCGAAATAAGTGATAAAATCACTAATCAAGTCGTGGATTTATGACATGATTATGATTTAATTGATAAACGAGTTACTGAATATTTGGCTTGGCAAGAAACAAAGGAGGGAAGAAGAGAAGGTGCACCAATAATCAATGACATTCACAAAGAAATGCTCTTTAACAAGTGGGATGCACAAATCATGAAAGCAGAGCAAGCAACAGAAGAAGCAGCCACAGTGTCGAACAGTGTTATTGACTACATAAATGAAAATTTGCATAGAGCAAATCTTATCTCAGAAACCACTCCAGGGTATCTACCGAAAGTACAGCAACTACAAACAGGCTGGAGACATAAGGCTCAAGAAAAGGCAGAATCAATCCAAAGGTTAACCAAGTTGAATTGGGATTCTTACTGGGCATACTTGGTAAAACCACACAGCCAGTGTATGACTCTCAAATGCATCATCAATTCTCTCGAGAAGATGGCGCCAACTCTCATTGATTCCGTTTTTGCAGGACAGTTAAAGTCTGAAGTCGATCAACCGACTCTTCTCAAGAAAATGTTGAATGCTTGCGATTTCAAGGATCAGATACAGAAATAGTTAGTTGTTAGTTTTAGATTCAATATTAGTATTAATTTTTCTTTATTTTTGCCTGAAATGAGGATGTTCGTTTAAACCGTATCCTACATTTTTGTAATAAGTTATTTTTAGATTTAGTTAGTAGTATTTAAACCCTTCTCATGCATTTAGAGAAGGGTCCTGAAATTTGTCAAAAACATATCCCTAGAACATGCACTTTTGTACCCTCTGAGGAGGTTTTGATGAATGAATGGAACAGGATTTATTGATATATGCATTTAATATCTACTACTGATGTTGCACTTCTGTACTCTTAGTGGATGTTGGATTAAGAAGAGATAAATCATTATCGCTTGAAGCTCATGAGTAGAACTAGTTATAAATGGTACTTTTATCTCTTAACTATTTCTGCCTTTGTGTCAAAGTGATATTTATGTTCAGTTGTTTATATATTGATGCGTGAATGCTTGAGTTATCATTTGGCACTTTTGTACGATGATAGTTATTTATTTATGCTTAATGTATGAGTAGCTTATTATGCGATATGCCTTTCACAATTGTTGCGTCTAACTTTTTATATGAAGTGGTTTATCTTTATTTAATTCTTTTCTCATAACAGTTGAATGATCTTTATTATCGATTGTTATCTAAAATCATTTTAGATCGCATAACAGAAGGATTACACCCCGGGTTAGTGTAGACTTAAATATTTCTGCTTATTAGAATATAATTTGCATGTAATTAGATTAGAGTTAGAATTAGAGCATCTCACTTAGGAACTTTTAGCAAGGAAATATCAATTCTTCACACACACACATAGTTTGGGAAACTGGTCCCATATCCCCAGTCGGACCAACTATACCAAACGGAAAAGGAGCTGCTAACCAAGGTCCGGACCGGGTGGGTATCCCCCTTGTTGTAGACCCGATTTTCGGGGCTTCAACACCTAGATAGCTTGTAGAAAGGGAATTTTAACACAAATGTTTCTTAACTCATTGATCACATCATACTTAGGAGGTTTTATTGGTTCACTTTCATTCAACCTCTCAGGATAAGGGGAGTTTGATGATATTTTTGAGGGCCTATTATCTTGCTGATGGGTTATAGGACTACTAGTTATTTCTACATGGGTAGGAACTTCATCTTCTCTTTCTTCTTCTACAATAATGGGGCAAGAATCTGGCAACACGGCCCCTGACCATAAACGGATATCATGCACCTCTACAGGAGTGATAACATAGGTCAGGATGGATTGAAACTCAACTTGTAAAATAGGTTGGGTTTCTTTATTACTCGGGCTAGTGGCAGGTTGAATAGGTAGTTGGTTTGGTCTAGAGCATTGAGTGGAAGACAATTGTAGGTCAATATTTGGAGGTTGTTGTTGAGTAGATGTTGGCATATAGTATCTTTGCAAGAATGGTTGAGATTATAGAGGATATTAAGGTCGTGGTAAATAAGGATATGTGGGTGTGGGTCCATAATATAATCCACACCAACCTTACTGCCAAGGTTGGTTCTGAAGTGGTTGTTGTGGCCACGTTTTCCATGGTTTGGTGCCATTCCATGGTTGCTATTGAGTACAGTTGCTCCAGTGTTGGATCATCCCCATTGTACATTGTTTTATGTCCTAGTAAAGAAGGACAACAATATGTGGAATGATATTTCACACAAATGGCACAAACAACGATGTTATCAAGAGGGTAGTCTTTCCTAGGGTTTTTATTTTGGAATCTAGGGTAGAAAAAAGCAATGGAAACACATTCTTCTTCCTATTTCTTCTTAAAGCTCAAAGTGTCAAGCAATAAGCTGAGAGTACTTAGTAAATATGTTTTTAAATCCTCTAAGAGATTCCCTAATTTTTTTCTAGTCACCCTATTAGATGTTGTCTCCTGATTCTTAGGGAGATCCTAAGAGCTCTTCACCATTCAGCCTTGTCCATGAGAGTATCTCCTGCACACATCAACAATTTCATCAAAAGTAAACATAGATATATCACCTTCTCCCATCAAATTAAGCATATTCATTGATTCTTCTATCACACCCTTCAAGAAAAGGATTTTATTCATGCCAAGATCCAACTTATGTTTCCTGGGACACTAAAAATTATATAAAAATCAATCCAAATAATCCTCCAGACTTTTATCTTCCCTTCGCACCATCCTAAAAATTCCCTCCTTCAATTCTCAAGCCTTGCAGTAATCCTAATACTTTGTAAGGAATTCCTTTCTCGTGCCCTCCTAGGTTGTGATGTTATTCTCTAATAGTCTGATAAACCATCGTAGGGTAGTTTCAACTTTTGAGCATCAGTCGAATAATCCATGCTATGACATAAAGCATAATATTAAGATAAGAAAATTTTAGGATCCTCACTTACACTACAACAAATCCCTCTGATTAGCTTCCTATTTACCTCCTTTTTTTGCTTCCACTGGTTGTTTTAGTGTATTTTTCTCAATTTTTTTGAAAAAATTGAGGTTATTTATCGGGATGGTGCTAATTTTGGCATTTTTTCATCGATCAAAGATAATTGGAACTTAATTATGTGCTATTTAGCGTTGAATTTAGTGTCGGTTAATGTGCCTAGTTTAACCTCTTCCTTAACTCCTGTAGTAGCTACATGTATAGCTTCTTGTGTAACATCCTATTTTGCTCCTGTTTATGCCATTATTTTTAATGTCCATTTTAGATTCATTTTTAGCTTCCTTTGTAGCTTCCTTTTTAGCTTCCTCTATAACGTCCTATTTTTCTCCTCATTATAGCTCTAGATATGACTTTTTATGTTATACATGTCAAGGATGACTTTTGTAATTAAGTTGGGGGGAGGAGTGTACGGTATGTATTGTACGATACACTATGACTGTAGCCAAATTCGGTAATTACCATCTGGCAGACACATAATACACTTATCCTAAATTAGTAATTACCCACTTTCGTCATTACTGCTATTGTCATTTCTCAATCATTTGTGGCACCATACCTTTATATTGACTAGCTTGTGTGTTGTGTAGTGTACCAACCTATGCTAGGAAGGAAGGGACCTCCTTCTTAGCACGGATCACTGATTACGAAGGTACTATAGCTATTTGATTTATTTCCTCTCAGTTGCAATTCATGTGTGACTGTTATTACTGTTATTATTAGTCTTGTCCGTGTGTTAATGATTGCAAAATTCTAACCTCTATATTGTGTAACAACATAGGTCGTGGACGAGTCCCCTTTGTTAGTGTAAAAGTTATTTAATTCCTGTTACAATTTTATGGTGTGTTCATTTCATTTGAATGTGTGTTTCAACGCTTGTTGAGAGAATGGTTTCTAGGAGTTCTCTTCTTTTCTAAATAAGAGTGACAACGTGACATAGTGGTTTTATTCTGCATTGTGTGTTTATTTCTTGAGAGTGTAAACAAGGTTTGAGAGTGTAATGACCATAGTGTTGAGTTATTGAGAGTGTGATTACAATGATTTAGTTTGAAATTCATTAGCACTAGTCATAATTTTCCCTTGAATTTATTTTGTGTAATAGCCTTGCAATAACAAAACTTACTTGGATTGACAATTAATGTGAAGAGTTGGAACTATTACTCTAAATTAAAAGGAAAATTATTTTTCCCAACACCAAGTTGAGGAAAAACCTATACACAACTTCGACATAATGCAAGTTGAAGCAAACCTTGGAATGTTGTATGAAATATGAAGCAGAATTATTTAAGGGTCAAAGTAAACATATAATAATTCAAAAGTGTGTAAAAATATTAAATAAACAATCTGAATCAATTAGATTTACCAATAAATGAAGCCTTGGCATGCATTTTAGTGAAGTAACGAACTTTTGGGCTACTTAACAAAAATGCAAGAACAGCCTTCATTACAAGGCCAAATTGAATTATTAAGATTCGAGAGTACTTTTTTATCATAATTAACAATAAATTTTCACATAGAAATTTCTGTTGTGCAAGAATATGCCAAATTGGATCAATTTTGTGAGTTAAAGTGAAGGTTTGTGTGCATCAAATAAATGCACACCATGACTTGTACATAATTGATTGTGCGATAATTATTATTCCAGTGTAAATATAAAACCGTTTTATTCAACACATCATAGTAATTTCCATAAAGGAAATGTTATACACTGAAATCAAAGTCTGTCAAAATAGAAATTGATCATATCTTCCAATGATCACAGTCAGAACAAATATGCACTCTCAGGCCAAACCAATTACACTCTTGGTAATGAAATTTGAACTAGTACAAGATTGGATAATTCCTAACATTAGGACATAATCTTTCATCATGTCTGACAAATATCCTACATAACTATGTTCCCACTTATACACAGTATTCACATAAGGCAAGTTGAAACAAAACTTAGAATGTTGTATGAAATATGAAAGTATAAATATTTAAGTTCAAAGTAAATATATAACAATGAAAAAGTGCGTAAAATAATTAAATAAACAATCTACAATTTGAATCAATCAGATTGGCCAATAAATGAAGTTGGGGCGTGCATTTTAGTGAAGCAAGGCAATTTTCGTCTACTTCACAAAAATGCACACCCAACATTAATTTCAAGGCCAAATTGAATGATTAAATCTAGAGAGTATTTTTTTATTCGTAGGTAACATTAATAAAATTAATAATTATTTTCCACCATTTCATCGATATTGCAGGAAACATTCCGTCGTTCACCCTAGGAGGATGCCATTTATCTTATCATGTTCCGACCATCTTCCAACCAATTTTACAATTAGAATGTACAACATTTTTCAATCGCTAAATATCACAAACAAGGGTATGTTTCCTCTACTCTATGTTGCAATAAGTGCAAATTGACAGATAAAAAGAACAATATCCAACTAACTTATTGAAATTCAACTATTGATACCTCATTCTCCATCTAGACAACCAAGTCGGTCCACTTTTTGTTTTGTAACATGTATGTTGGGGCAATTATATGAATGATATATCGCCACAATATTAAAGTATCAACAAGGGATTCATAATCAGTATATATGATACACTATACTTGTCGATAACAGATAAGTTCCTATCTCTTATGAGTATAGCCTAAATAAGAAGTACTTGAAAACTAATACTTCACTCCAAAAAAAATTAATCTAACTTCATCACACAATTTAAAGGACAGAAATCATAAATCATAAATAAAATATTAATAATACTGTGAGCTAAATGTTCTTGCTCAAGTAACAATTCTATCCATTTACAAGCTCATGAAACAGAAAGATGGATCTAACTCTATTTTCATGTAGCAGTTGATCTCAATAACTACACTAGAATCAATTCATTGCATTCAAACATTAAACAAAGAAACCAGGACTAGTCCTGAAAGAAACTCTGCATTCTAGTATAGGAAATGTATGACAAGAGTCTTCACTAACAACACATGTAGGTGAATGGTGAGATCTTTGATCTTAGCTTCCCTATTCTTCAAAATAGAAATCAACAATTAAATGTGCAGCTTAAGAAATAAAGTTTGCATTCATAAAACTAATGAACTGTCACTCAGAAATTACTTACATGAAACAGGATTGAAATCACATCAAATACTTAACACTACATAAACAAAACTATATGCATAATAACTATAATAAGAACTTGCCTTGATGGCTTTGGAGGGCCCTTGCTGAGCTATCAAGGGAAACTTGAAGAACTTACATAACTAAGAAATTGATTTACACAAGGAACTTATCAATCACTACTCATATCATTAATTCAAAGAGAAAGATTACAAAACTTAATGGTTCAATCACATCTTCAGCATAACACTGCTGGAAATCTAGATACTTCTCTAACTCTCCAACTTTCTCTAACTCTCTTTCTCTGTGTCTATGTCTAACTATGTCTAATTGGCTATCATCTACAAGCCTTCTCTTATACAGAAATGGTGTTACTTAAAGGCTTAGTAGAATAGTAACAAATCACTACAAAATATTACAGTCTAGCTCATTTTACGTATTCGGCTTCATCCTCATGACACACAGTGTATGAGGAGGAAGCATATCTCGATTTGTTGTAACAAGATGATGCATTTGACCAACAATTTCATTGGCCTCATCAAAGACCGTTCGCTCAACCACCGAACCTGGAAAGTAGGGTCTGGTACGAGAATAACACAATCAATGCGGGTAGTACCAAAATAACAAGTCAATGCAGGTGGTACTAGATTAACATAGGTGTTGGCTCGGAGGTACCAGATGAACACATGTGTTGGATTATTGTTGTTGGTGGCAGATGAGTGCAGGTGCTAGACCACTGTTGTTGGTGCCAGATGAGCAGAGGTACACGAGTGAACACAAGTAAGAAGGAAAATGGGTAACTATTTTCAGGTAGTTGATAGGCAAACGAATGGCTACCAGACAAGAACACGAGTATCGGATTGATAACCCTAGTACCGGATAAGTAGGAGCGCCAGTACTTGATCGGTAATGCTGGCACCAGAAAAGTAGGAGAACGAGTATGTAGTGTACCTAGGGGGATAGTATGGAGTACAGAGGGAGGTACCCAAGGGAATAATGTAATAATGGAATGGGTCATAGTAATAAATAAAGTGGTTAACCCGTATCATGTAAGGGACCACAAGTAGTTAGCAATAATGTAATAAGCCCATTGTATTAGATAGATAGTATTGAGGGAACCATGGTAATGACCCATGGTATTATATGTATGAATCATATATAGAGGCTAGAGACTCCCCCATTGGGAGGTCAAGGAATATTGTATGAACAAGCATATGGCTTGCGCAGTGTTCTCCTTCCTTAAAGAGTGATTGTATGGTGTTACCCTACCTCAAGGGTTTGATCAATAAATAGAAGAACTTTCATGTTATATTATTGGATCGATATTATTATTTATGGGTATATTTGTATTTTCATATATTTGCAGGTCATATCTATTACAGAGTACCAAATTAACACACTAGTATCGGATGAGTAGGAACATGGTCTAAACATCTATGTGAGCCAATTAAATTAATTACAGAGTATAAAGAATCAATAATTCTATTTCTACTACAAGAAAATAGAAAAATCATGCTTTGAAATATAAATTACCTCATAGATACATAAGGAGGCTAAAAGGTATATTCTAAAAGAAGATAGGCAAGTAGTGCATAGGTTCGAGGTGAAATTGGTCAAAAAAATAGAGGACAATATAAGGTATTATAGGCATCAAAAAGGAGACCCAACATTCCCCCATGCTCAAGTTGTTGCATGTCCTCATGCAAAAAGTGTTGAACCATTCCTCAAAATTTCAAAAATGAAGCCTTCTTGCCTGAATATCAGTTGCTTGGATCTAAGACCTTCACTCCTGAGGCCTCTTCTTTGAGTTCCCTTTTAATGACCCTGGTATAGTGTATGAGGCAAAGAACCTTCTTCAGCTTAGTGGAGGCCTCATTATACTCCTCTTGCAACCTCTGGTTGTTCTCTTTTAACTGCTCATTTTATTTCTTGAGGTATTCATCCAACAACTTATATTCTTTCATCTCTTCCCTTAGTTTCTCATTTTTCTTCTGAAGTTTTTCAATTTTGATGATCATCTATTGTCTAGTTAAAGAACTAGCAGGTCCAACTGTTTCCTACTTGGCAATTTTTCTCTTAGCTTCAACCTCTCTTCTCAATTATTTCAAAGTCTCTGTAACTAATTCCTCAGTTTCATTAAGTGGTTCATCTTGTGCATGTTCCTTTTCAGATGAGGCAAAGACATCTATTGGATTTTCTGGAAGAGAAGGAGTATGAGTGGTCATTACCTATTTTTCCATGCTCCTAGTAGTTCGATATGGAGGTGCTGATGACTCACCAGATTTGATAGCGGGAGTGAGGATGCTATCCTGAAACAATCTTCTCTTCTTCCCTTTTGTCTGTGACATGGACTCTGTGACTTCTTCTTTTTGTGTTTATTTCTCCTTTTTCTCATAAGTTTGTGCCCTGTCACCCTTTTCACTGGTTCTAGGCTTCTTCACCTTTTTAACACTTAGTGTAGGAGTCTCTTCCTAAGGTAACTCAACAACTACCTCTGAAGTAGTGCTTGTGATCTCTCCTTTATCACTGTCAGCTAGATTTTTCTTCTTCTTCTTCTCACTAGTTGAGATTTTACTTGGAGTGGGTGAATCAAGAGGGGGTCTCTTACCCTTTGATGGTTGCTTTACTATTGGTGCAGGAGTTTCCTCCTCTTCTACTATTTTACCCTTGTCTGACTTATTAATGGACCTTGATGGAGTAGGGCTATCAATGCCTTCTTTGGACTTTGACTTCCTCTGTTTCTTCTTACTACTCTCTTGCCTATTGTCTAGGTCCTTACTACTATCCTTGGGCATGCTTTCCTCTATGTGCTTGGAACCTTCTCCTTGAGCAAAATGTTGTGAGAGGAATGTCTTCCAATTTCTACCCTGCTTCTTTATCTCATGAGTAACTAACAATTTTATCAACCCATGATGGTAGATGTTGGTTTCAACCTTTTTAGAGGTTGATTTAACTCCTCTTGCCATCTTGTTTAAACTCATCTAGAGGAAGTATGGGAAATTTATTTGAGGTCCTCCTTCAAAATGTAACAGAAGCCTTAGGTGGTAAAGAAAGGTGACTGCATACCTGCCTTCACAAGTCAAGAACCTTTGCAAGTTGTTGAGCATCAACCTATATTCCTCTTTGACCCAATTCCTAGGGATGCCTTTAGTCCAATCAGGGTTCAAGTGTTCAACGGTCAAGAAATTTTGACAGAGCTCCTTGTTAATGCTCACACCCTTGAAATATTTTCCCCTACGACCAGTAATCTCGTGGCCTCTACTATGGTAGCCTCTATGATTTTCAATTGCAGACCTCCTAGCTAAACATTCTCGCCATCATAATTTTGAGTGAAGGCACGAGAAACGCCATCATGGTACCCTTTGAACTTCTTAAGGAATGAAATCCAACCGGCTTGCTCGAACTTCTCCTTGCACAACTGATATTCCTCAGTTTCTCTATAAGACCGGAACTTTGGTTCATGCCTATCTACCCCCATGCCGGCTTTAAGAGCGGGTCTCAGACTCGGGAAGGGTTTAGTACTGGAGTTGACCGAGTACTAGAGATGATAACAGAGTACCAGAAGTGGTGACACAGGGTACTGGAAATGGTGTTAATAGGGTACCGGAAATGGTATTATAGAGTATCGGAAGTGATATTACAGAGTACCAGAAATGGTTGACAGAGTGTCGAATGGGGCGATAACAAAGTACCGAAAATGGTTGACAGAGTATCGGAAATGGTTGACAGAGTGCTGGATGAATTAGTGGGGGCTTGTGAAATGAAGGCCGAAGGCTAAGCAAAAGAGAAATGATGCTCATTTGGATGGCGAAGCCATCCAGAGGAGCATTTATAATTTGAAAGGGAATGGAAACAGTCACATTGTTTCCATAATTACTAGGCGAGCTCATATGGGATGATGGTGATATGTTGTATGCGGAACTGATTTAGAAATCATTCCCATTGATGATATCACACTTCATGCAAATAAATGTTTAAACATGATGAATAGAATGTGGTCAAGTACAGCAGTACGAGACGATCCATATCAATGTTTCGGTAATCATTCATCGCCATCATTCAACTTTATGGTTATGAAATGGTGGTAACATCATTGTTTAAACAACCCACAGAGGCTCAATTTTAGAATTCATTTTCTCATATTATGATTGGCATTCATCCAATCACACCCATAATCATCCCATTTAATCATATTAAAAAGGAATTTTTTCTTGGAACAACCGGGGAATGAAGGTAAGTACTTTAGGATTAGGATAGGGGATTAACAAGTGATGGTAATAAAATTCTTATGAGGATAATTATATATTCATCACATGATTAATATGAATCTTAATAGCAGAAAATAAAATACTGATCTCATACCTCCATTACCAGATCACACACAAAAATTTTCTTCAGTACCAAATGAACACATAAGACTGCTTTTCTAGTAATGGATGACATTTTAATAAGGTACCCAAATGTATAGTCTTCAAATTGAGATCCTACAGGCTTCCCCTTGTAGCTTAGCATGTTCTGAAGGTCAAGTTGGAGTAGCTGATAGTGATTATTGATGTTGCATGTGAATTTATTCTATTGGAAAAATTACAAATAACACACACTAGTACAGGAATTCTGAAATTGCAGTGGAAATGTCAGAAAATGAGGCAAAAGAAGTCAATGATCAGGTTCCAAGTTCTGCAACTGGAAGGCATTTTGTAGTTGGATATCCTCCTCTTTTTGGAACCAGGCTGACCTTTGTTTTTTTCGTCACTTCCATTTTATTGGAAAATGAACCTAATTACTACTACTGTTCTATGGATTTTTCTCGAGCCCAGATCAGTTAATGCTCACCTATATTTTCAATTTTTAGGAGTCTAAAAAACTTAAATAAAACTCCATTCACTATCTCATGGATTTTTGTTGAGCCCGAGCTAGTTCATGCTTGTCATTGTTTCAATTTTTGGGAGTCTGAAAAGCTTAAAGAAAACTCCATAGGTTGTCCCATGGATTTTTCTTAAGCCCCAGCCAATTCATGCTCATCGGTATTTTTAGCTTTTAGGAGTCTAAAAAAATTAAAGAAAACTCCATTAGGCTCCTTTTCCATAAGTAATATACTAGGGCTAGATAAAGGAATAAACTTACACCTGGCAGATGTCCTCCTTATTTCTTATCTACATGAGAACACAATCAACTTTTTCTTTTGTTAGTAACACTAAAATAATTATCTAACATCACACCTATATACATATATGTACAAAATGAAATTAAACTATGCAAAAAAACTTACAATGGTGGATCAGCAAGAGGAGAGTTCCCCTTTCTAACCAATTGCATTTCAAAATTTTGAAGAACATGTTTTGTGAAATCCTCTTTAGATAGTGGCTTGTGATAAACTTTCAATCGATGTCCATTCAAAACAAAGGAAGTTTGATATGCATCGATATTTTTTTATCTTGACCGAGCCATTGTCATAGATTGTATCTACCTCATAAGGTCCAAGCCACCATGTTGTCAATTTTCCTTTGAAATCCTTAAATTTGTTGTCATACAACAGAGCCCAGTCACCTGGTTGAAAATGTTTCTTCTTAATAAACTTATCATGTCATTTGGTTCTCTGATCCTGAACAAGCATCGTCCTTTGAAGAGCATCTTGTCTAATCTCATCCAATGCATTCAATTCCATTAGCCTTTGTTTTTGTGCCTCATCTAAATCCATTCCCAGTTGCATGGCAGTTTTGAAGGTTTTAATTTGGAATTCTATAGGAAGAAAAACCTGTTTTCCATAAACCAACTCATATGGAGAATGTCTTGTTGTGTTTCTCCAGGTTGTCCTATAGGCCCACAAAGCTTCTAGTAACCTATCAGCCTAGTCTTTATGATGTAGTTGTATTGTCTTGGTGAGAATGGCCTCGATTACTTTATTGGTAGACTCTACCTGTCCATTTTCCTGGGGGTGGTAAGGTGTAGATTTCCGGTGTTTGATTTTATACTTCTTTGTAATAGCTTTGACCAATTTGGAAGTGAATTGAGTGCCTTGATCAATTACTATTTCCCTTGGTACACCAAAATAGGTAAATATATCTTCAAATAAAAAGTTAGCAATAGATTGTTCATTAGCAGAATATAGTGATTTAGCCTCTACCCATTTGGTTACATAATCTGTACATACCAGAATATATTTCTTCTTTTTGGACATAGGATAAATTGGTCCTACAAAATATAATGCCCATTTATCAAAAGGTTCGATGACTACCTGTGCTTGAAGAGACATTTTATCTGTTGTGATAGGTTTCCTCATCCTTTGACAATCATCATAGCTACACACATATTTATTTGCGTTCTTGAAAATGGTGGGCTAGTAATGCCCAGATTGTAACACTTTATATGCAGTTCTTTTGTCAGCGAAATGTCCACCACATGGCTCATTATGGCAGGCTTTTAGAATTTCTTGCATCTCATCTTCCTATACACATCTTTTGATCACCAAATCTAGTCCAGTATGGTATAAACAATCCTCATGCCACATATAATTAGCACTAAGTTGTATGATTCTTTGTTTTTCCCTTGAAGACAAATTTTGTGGCAACTTTCTTGTAACCAGGTAATTAGCTACATCTGCATACCAAGGAGTATAAGTAGAAATAGAAAATAAATTTTCATCCAGAAAATCATCAGTAACTGGTGCACTATCACCTGTGTGGACAAGTCTAGACAGAAAATCAGCGACAAGATTATATTTTCCTGTCTTTCAATAATAGTAATATTAAATTCTTGCAATAGTAACAACCATCTAGTAACACAGGCATTAGTGATAGGTTTATTCATTAAAAATCTAATATTTGAATACTTTGTATGTACAAAAAATTCATGCCCGGTTATAGAATGTCTAAATTTATTAATGGCATGAACTATTGATAAGAATTATTTTTCAGTGACCGTGTAATTCAGTTCTGTAGGAGAGATATTTTTGCTAACAAAACAGATGGCATAGGTAGTTTTATTCTCTCTTTGGCCTAAAACAACCCCTAAATCTGTGTCTGAGGCATCAATACAAATGCGAAAATGGAGGGCCCAATTTGGTCCTCTTAGAACTGGAGTAGTTAACAGTTTTTGTTTAAGAGTTTCAAGGGAATTTTGACACTGAGAATCCCATTGGAATTCTATATCTTTTGTTAAAAGTTTAAACATAGGGGTGACTGTTGTTGTAAAATTTTGAATAAATCTTCTCTAATGTTCAGCATTCCCTAGAAAGCTTCTAACTTCCTTTTGAGAGCTTTGAGTTTTGATCTAAGCGATTATTTCGATCTTTATAGGATCTACTCTTATCCTAGTCCTAGAAATATGATGGCCTAACACAACACCCTCTGTAAGCATCATTCTATATTTTTCTTTGCTAAAGGAAAGGTTGGTCTCTTGACATCTTATTAAAGTTTCTCTAGGTTGTCTAAAGCTTGTTGGAAATCTTCCCCATACACTGTGAAGTCATCCATATAAACTTCACATTGTGGAACATCAATATGTCCCATTAAGAACAAGTTCAAAATTTGATCTTCAGTTTGTTCTTGAAGGCATTTAGACTATTCAACTGTTAATAATGGTTTAGTACATTCCTCCTCTTCGTAGGAGTTCTTTATCCATAAGGGGATTTCTGTAGCAGGATGGGCAGGAGGAAATAAGGTTATTTTTTTTACTTTGACATCCATTGTAAATGGTCATCTCTCTAGTCTTGTAACCAATAAAGGCATCAAAAGTGGCTAGCCAAGGTCGCGTCAGTACTATTGGATGTCTAGGTTTGGAGGATTTCATATGGATCACAAAGAAGTCCACAAGATATTCCCAGGAAGCTAGTACGATTGTTATGTCATCCAGGCTTCCTACAAGTTTAAGGATGGATTTGTCTGCTAACTCCAATAATGTTTGAGTTGGCCTCAAGCCTTCTAACTGCAACTTTTGCATAATATCCACAGTCATGACATTTATTGTTGCACCTAGGTCGACAAGAGTGTTTGGTAAATATATTCCATTAATCTGTATGGTCACTACTAGATTCCCAAGATCAGTGTATTTGGAAGGCATCTCTGACATGGTTTCTGACAATTGGCCAACTACTTTTATAATAGGGGGGTATTTCCTTTTTCTTCCTAGATTTTTAATGCAAATATCCCTTACAATCTTGGCATAGATAGGAATATCTCTGATGGCTTGAAGCAAGGGTATCTTTACACAAATATTTCGCAATTCAACCTCTAAATCATATCCTAGTGGGACCTCAGGCTTTTTGACAAGAAATCTCTCTAGATAAGGTGGTTGAGTAGCCTCCTGAGATTGTTTAGGTTGTATGGTAGAATTAATGGGTGCTGAGGGAGGGTTTTCCTCTTCATCAAGAGGAGAATCTTCCTCTTGGCTATGTATGTCCTTGTCTTCAGGAGGTGATTCTATTGCTTGTTCTTCTTGAATGATCACTGCATGTCCTATTTTATTTAAGACCTTCCCGAATCTTAGTCGAATTTCACTGATTGGAACTGAAGTGATAGTGTAGGTAGGGAAGGTTTTGCAGCTCCATATTTTGTATAGGTTGAGCTAACCTATTATTAGGGTTTGGAATGGGTTTTGCAAGTAATTTAGTAGTTCAAGGAGGATTAGGGTTTGGTGGCATTTGTTGTTGATTCAGATTCATGGGAAGAGAAAAATATTGTGGAATTGAATTTGTAGGTAGCTGTTGTTGACTTGGATTCATGGGCAGAGTAGTTTATTTTGAAACTAAGTTCATAGGCATTTATTGTTGAGGAAATGAAGGTAATAGAGGCGGGTTAAACCCTGGAAATAACTGAGAAATATTTGGGGGGATATCGTGTGTATATTTTGTAAGAAGTTGTTTGGTATGGTTGTGGAGGAATATTCCCATAGGGAGTCCCCCTCCAACCTTGTTGCCAAGCATGTCCTTGTGATGGTTGAGGCCCCCATTGGGAGTAAGGCATTTGAGGGGCCCACTGTGGTTGTGCAAACTGCATGGAAGGATCTTGGAACATGGAGGGGTTTTGTTGCCTCCATGGTCTCCTAGGAGGATAAGATGGATCTTGTGGTTCTGTTCCCCCTTTGTAAATGGCTTGCAACCTAGGTAATGAAGGGAATTCATTAGTTGGGTGTTTATCTGTGCAAATTCCATAGACCTCTATGGCATTAAAAGGGCATTCTTTTTCAGGATGCTTCTTCCTACAACAAGGGAAAAAGATAGCTAAAGCAATGTTTTCCTCTTCTTGTTTCCTCTTACTATTGAGGGTATCTAGTTGGTTACTAATTGTGCTAAGGATATCAGTTTTAAGGTTTTCCAATAGATTTCCCAACTCTATTCTAGTTACACCACTTGTAGTGGGTTTGCCAACTCGACTTGTAAGTTCTCTTGGGCTTTTCCCAGCTTTAGCTTGACTATGGGAGTACTTCTTGCAATATTCAACAATTTCAGCAAATGATTTTTGATAAACATCATGAGCAATCATGATATTAAGTACTTCCATGTAGTCAACATGTACTCCCTTTAGAAAAATGGTTCTAACTATGGCTAGGTCAAGAGAAACTTGCTTGGTTTTTTGGTAATTGTAAAGGAACACTTCTAGGTATTCTTTTAGGTTTTCTTCTTTAGTCTTCTGCATTTTAAATATTTCATTCTTGGCATCCCTAGGTCTAGAGTAACCATGGTATTTTTGGTGAAAGGGTGCTTTCATATCATCCCAATATGTAATAGTGTGTTCCCCTAGACTCATGAACCATCTTCATGTTGAGCTTTTTAAGGTGGCTGGAAAAAACTTTAACTTTTGAGAATTATTAGTATATAAAATTCGAATAAAAATGAATTAGGATCTTCAGATGACATACCGTTGAAGTGAGGTAATGATGACAAAGGAATGTTCTTCATAGTGACATTCCTAGTAATGTCAAGAATTGGAAATCCAAATGTTTCTGGCTCATTGTTGGCTTCATTGTTTTCTAGATTGTCTACTCTTCCTTCTCCTTCCATTATTTCTTCCCACAACTTAGAATTTGTGGAAGTAGGATATGCCTCTCTTTCAGGAGATAATGGTTCAGACATTGGGTTATCTGCAATGTTCCAAGGTACTATCTCCAATGTAGTCTGAACTTCTTCTGCCACTGTCTTTGTTTCTGCTCCAAGCTGCTTTACTGATGTCTCCTCTGCTACTACCACCAGACTTTTCTCCTCTAGAGTTTTCCTTGCATACTGATTATCATAATTAGTTGGATTAACAATTACAGGACCATATAGGTTTTTTGGGATTTTTTATGAAACAAACCTACCTTTCCTATCTCAAATTCTTCTCATGAAATGAAAACATCAAACTTTTAATTACTTACCAAGAAACAAGACAACTTAGCTTTGGAGCAACCCCACTATAGTGGATGTGTGGCTCTTCACTCACATCTTACCGTCTTCTCTCCTCCCTTAGGTCATCCTCAATGTTACTCAAAATCCATCAAAAAAACAAATCATTACCTATTACCGTTTACAACTCCCCAACAACGGTGCCAAAAATGTTGGGGCAATTATATGGATGATATATCACCACAATATTAAATTATCAACCAAGGATTCGTAATTAGTAGAGTTGATACACTATATTTATCGATAACAAATAACTTCCTATTTATGATGAGTATATCCTAAATAAGAAGTACTTCAAAACTAATACTTCACTCCACAAATTTTAATCTAACTTTATCACACAATTTAAAGATCAAAAAGAAAAACTCATAAATAAAACCTTAACAACACTATGAGCTAAATGTTCTTGCTTATGTAACAAGTCTATCCATTTACAAGCTCATGAAATAGAGAAATGGATATAACTTTGTTTTCCTATAGCAGTTGATATCAATCATTGCATTATAATCAATTATTTGCCATCAAACATTAAACAAGGCAACCAAGACTAATCCTGAAAGAAACTTTGCATTCTAGTACAGGAAATGTATGACAAGAGTCTTCACTAACAGCACATGTAGGTGAATGGTGAGATCTTTGATATTAGCTTCCTTGTTCTTCAAAATAGCAATCAACAATTAAATGTGCAACTTAAGAAATAAAGTTTGCATTCATAAAACTAATGAATTGTCACTCAGAAATTACTTATATGAAACAAGACTGAAATCACATCAAATACTTAACACTACATAAACAAAACTATATGCATAATAACTATAATAAGAACTTGCCTTGATGGCTTTGGTGGGCCCTTGCCGAGCTACCAAGGAAAGCTTGAAGAACTTACAGAACTAAGAAATTGATTTACACAAGGAACTTATCAATCACTACTCATATCATTAATTCAAAGAGAAATATTACAAAACTTAATGGTTCAATCACATCTTCAACATAACACTGCTAGAAATTTGGATACTTCTCTAACTCTCTAACTTTCTCTAACTCTCTCTCTATGTTTGTGTCTAACTATGTCTAACTAGCTATCATCTACAAGCCTTCTCTTATAGAGAAATAATCTTACATCAAGGCGTAATATGATAGTAACAAATCACTACAAAATATTACAGTTTAACTCATTTTACATATTTGGCTTCATCCTCATGACACGCAGTGCATGAGGAGGAAGCATATCTTGATTTGTTGTAACAAGATGATGCCTTTGACCAACAATTTCCTCAGCCTCATCAAAGACAATTCGCTCAACCACCGAACCTGTAAAATAGAGTCTGGTGCTGGAATAACACAGCCAATGCAGGTAGTACCAGAATAACATAGGCAATGCAAGTGGTACCGGATTAACACAGGTGGTGAATCATAGGTATCAGATGAACATAGGTGATGGATTGTTGTTTTTGGTACCAGATCACTGTGGTTGGTGCCAGATGAGCGTAGCTGCTAGATCTTTGTTGTTGGTGTTGGATGAGCACAGGTACATGGGTGAACACGGGTAACTATTGTCGGGTAGCTAATAGGAAAACGCACGGGTATCGGACGAGAACACGAGTACTAGATTGATAACGCTGGTACCAGATAAGTAGGAGTGCCAGTACTAGACCGATAATGCTGGTACCAAATGAGTAGGAGCACAAGTACCGGATCAATACACTGGTACTAGATGAGTAGGAACATGGTCTAAACATCTATGTGAGCCAATCCAATTAATTAGAGAGTATAAAGAATCAATAATTCTATTTCTACTACAAGAAAACATAAAAATCACGCTTTGAAATATAAATTACCTCATAGATACATAAGGAGGCTAAAAGGTATATTCTGGAAGAAGATAGGCAAGTAGTACATAGG
The DNA here is from genome assembly GCA_031772625.1 of Pinus tabuliformis. Taxonomy (NCBI): domain Eukaryota; kingdom Viridiplantae; phylum Streptophyta; class Pinopsida; order Pinales; family Pinaceae; genus Pinus; species Pinus tabuliformis. Next base: position 1,052,574,297 of record CM062805.1, on the reverse strand, counting down.
TTTGAGGTGAAATTGGTCAAAAAAATAGAGGACAATATAAGGTATTATAGGCATCAAAAAGGAGATCCAACAATGTCGTTTTCGAAGTTTAAATGTTGACAAGTGAAATTAAATCATTCATTCAAACCAGGTGTATAGTGAGGTGGAAAATAGTAGAATACACCATTTGCAATTGAAATCATTCAGAGATAAGGAAGAATGAGGGTTATATGGTGGCCATTTTTATGAGTTATTTATAATTAGTTTAAAAACTGAGAATTTCTCATTTTTGTTGAATCAATTGCAAGAAAATGACACATAATTTGAGGAATGTGAAAGACTTTTTTGTCACAAATGCATTTTTCTTCAGCTCCATGGGGTTATTTCCAATTAATGACATTTGTCGAGTCTTCGATGGAAATTTTTATAAGCCTAGTTTTGTACATTTACATTTTGTTCTTGATAGAATAATTCAAGTACTTAGGTCACTAGTTTTGAATTTTGATCAAGATAATTGAAAATTATGCACTAGCGTAAATAAATCATTCATTCAAATATGATCTTACAATGTTTGCTTACATTTGTATTTTTATGGCTTGCATTTTAAACCAAATGTCCATCATAGTAAAAAGTGTTAAAACTATACTTTTCATACATCTGTTGTGAGCAGATGAGGGAAGGTGATAAAAATCGAACAAAGGAATGTTCTTTCCCACTATTTCTACCTATCCCATTCCAAAATCCATTTACTATAATCATTTCATAATAGGTGTTGGCTTTCATTTTTATTAAACTAAGGGGACATCTCATGAATACATGACAACCCTTAGGAGTTTTTTCTCAACAGGTTCCCTTTTAGCCCAAATTGAAAAACTAGGTGTATAGTGAGGTGGAAAAAAGTAGAACATACCATTTCCAACTAAAATCACTCAAAAAGAAGGAACAATGAGGGTATGGTGGGAATTTTTTTGAGCTGGGTAAAACTGGGTTAAAAACTAAAAAAGCGTTATTTTGTCGAATCAATTGCAAGAAACAGGCTCAAAATCTTAGGAATGTGTAAAACATTTTTGTCACAAATACATCTATATTAATCCCTATAGGATTATTTCTAATTAATGACATATGTATAGTCTTTGGCGGGAATTTTTCGAAGACAATGTTTGTACATTTTCACTTTGTTCTTAACAAAAAAAATCAAGAACTTAAGTCATTAGTTTACTATTTTTACTAAGGGACTTACAAATTTTGCACAAGTGTAAATAAATAATTCATTTAAATATGATCATGTAATCTCTACATGCATTTGTATGTTTATGTCTTGCATTTTATACCAAATGTCCATCATAGTAAAAATTGTTAAAAGTGCACTCTTCATAGATCGAATGCTGATTATAAAGCTTATTATATAAAAGTTTATAACATAAAGTTTATTATTCATATAAATGTATAAAAACCTATTTTGTTGGCATCCTTGGTGTGCATCCTCCATTTTCATCCTCAACTTGCATCCTAAACTTCCATTTAGTCAATAATCTGAGACAAGGATGGGGAACTAAATGACTGCGGGGTTGGCATGTGCTAGCCTTGCACTGTGTCTCTCCCCTCATTCATGGCCATTAAATGGGGGGAGGATGTGACATTGTATTCTTGTGTATAAGAATTTTATAACAGGAGTTGGCTTTAATTTTTAATAAACTACGGGGATATCTCATAAATACAGGAAAATCTTGAGGTGTTTTTCCTCAACGGGGATCTTTTTACCCAAATTGGAAAACCAAGTGTATAATTAGGTTGAAAATAGTACAACACACCCTTTCCAATTGAAATCACTCATAAATAAGCAAGAATGAGAGTATGGTGGGCATTTTTCTAAGCTGGGTAAAACTGGTTTAAAAACTGATAAATTTTCATTTTGTCAAATCAATTGAAAGAAACTGACACAAAATTTGAGGAATTCAAAACAATATTTTATTAAAGGTACATCTGTCTTCAGTCCCATAGGCTTATTTTCAATGAATGTCATTTGTACAATCTTCGACGAGCATTTTTCTAAGCCCAGTTTTATACATTTGGAGTTTGTTTTTGACAGAAGAATTCAATAACTTAAGTCATTAGTTTTGAATTTTGAGCCCAAGACTTAGAAATTGTGCACAAGAGTTAATAAATCATTCATTCAAATATGATTGCAAAATCTCTACATCCATATGCATGTTTATGGCTTGCATTTTACACTAAATGTCCATCATAGTAAAAATTGTTAAAATTGCACTTTTCATACATCCACTATGTCATGGTGAGGGAAGGTTATAAAAAATAAACAGAGGAATATTCTTTCCCAATATGTGTAACTATCCCATTCCCAAATCCATTTACTATAATAATTTCATAGCATGGCACGGCTTGACATCTCATGAATACGAGACAGCCCTTAGGTTTTTTTGTTCAACATGCACCTTTTTAGCCCAAATTGAAAAACAAGGCATATAGTTAGGTGGAAAATAGTAGAAAACACCATTTCCAATTGAAATTACTCATAAAGAAGCAATAATAAAGGTATGTCGAGCATTTTTTCTGAGCTTGGTAAAATTGGGTTAAAAACAAAAAAAATCATCATTTTGTCAATTGAATTGCAAGAATATGACATAGAATTTGAGGAATGTGAAAAAGGTTTTTGTCACAAATACATTTGTACTAAGCCCCATAGACTTATTTTGTGTTAATGACACATGTATTCTCTTCGATAAACATTTTTCTAAGCCTAGTTTTGTACATTTGCACTTTGTTCTTGACAAAATATTCAACAACTTAAGTCATTAGGTTTGTTTTTTTACTGAGAGACTTACAAATTAAGTGCAAGTGCTAATAAATAATTCTTTCAAATATGATCATGCAATATCTATGTGCATTTGTATGTGTATGGCTTGCATTTTAAACCAAATGTCCTGCATGGTAAAAATTCTTTAAAATGCACTCTTCATAGATGGAATGTTGATTATAAATATAGATGGAATGCTGATTATAAATATAGATGGAATGTTGATGCAAAGAAAAATCATGTCTCCACATTTTTTCCCCAGGAAAATAATAACATAATTTTATAATCAGAAGATTCAAAATTACACTTGGTCAATACATAATCTGAATATATCAATCTATCTAAACCAATAGCCTTCTTGGAGAGAATATCTGCCTTGGAATTTATCTCTTTATAGACAAGTTCATATCTTTCACCATTCTGCATACAATGTTGCATTCTAATCATCCAAGACCTTTTTATTTTTTGTTGGTCTCATACTTCTTTTATTGGCACTAAGTTGTACAAGATTTTTAGCTTCCTTCCTTTGGATTTCAACTACTTCCCCTAGAATTTCTTGGTTTCCCCCACTCTTCCCTACACCATTTATCAAGGATGGAACATCCATTTGATTGTGAGTGATTGAATCCATCATCAACATATCAACAGTAGTTTCTCCACACACTTCTTGTGTTTCACTGTGTTTTGCAACTGCAACAACAACTGCCCCATTCATTTGATGTGTATCGTCGATCTAATCACACTGACTTGGGGTGGTTCCTAGAACAAACATTTACCATGTCAAAGTGCATGTAAAATATGTACTTTTACTAAAATTTCAATGATGTGTAACATAAGAAACATCTAGATTGTAAATTCAGAAAATTTACAGATTTCCACTCCCTTTTTACAGATTTCTACTCTACTTTTTTTCCACAAAGGACTCATATGAATTTAGTTGCTTCAATTTAACTCCATATGTGAAACCATCGGTTATTTCCCCACCCATATCAATATCCTCATCTTTTTTTCTCCACTTTTTCATTTCATATGAAGCTGAAGTACGATTAGCTCCCTTGAACACACCATGATAGTCAATCAATTACAAGAAACTAACACAAAATTTGAGGAATGTGAAAGAGATTTTTGTCACAAATGCATATGTCTTCAACCCCATAGGCTTATTTCCAATTAATGGCATTTCTATATTCTTGGGTGGGAATTTTTCTAATCCGAGTGTTGTATATTTGCACTATGTTCTTGACAGAACAATTCAACAACTTAAGCCATTAGTTTTTAATTTTGACCAAGAGTCTTACAATTTGTGCAAAAGCTTAAACAAATCATTCATTCAAACTAGGTTTATAGTGAGGTGGAAAATAGTAGAGCACATCATTTGCAACTAAAATCACTCAGAAAGAAGGAAGAATGCCGGTATGGCGAGCACCTTTTTAATATGAGTAAAACTGGTTTAAAACTAATAAATTGTCATTTTGTCAAATTAATTGCAAGAAACTAATACATAACTTGAGGTATGTGAAAGAGGTTTTTGTCATAAAGAAATTTGTATTTATCCTCATAGACCTATTTCCAATTAATGACATATGTACAGTCTTGGGCAGGCATTTTTCTAAGCCCCGTTTTGTACATTTGCACTCTATTCTTGACAAAACAATTCAAGAACTTAAGTCATTAGTTTTGAATTTTGACCAGGATACATACAAATTCTGCATATGTGTAAATAAATAATTCATTCAATCCAGGTGTATACGAAGGTGGAAAATATTAGAACACACCATTTGCAACTGAAATCACTAAGAAAGAGAGAAGAATGACGGTATGGCAGGCATTTTTCTATTTTGGGTAAAGTCGGTTTAAAATTGATAAATTGTCTCTTTTTCAAATCAAATGAAAGAAACTTGCACAAAATTTGAGGAATGTGAAAGAGGTTTTTGTAAGAAATAAATTTCTCTTCAACCCCATAGGATTATTTCCAATTAATGACATTTGTATAGTCTTGGGTAGGCATTTTTCTAAGCCCATTTTTGTACATCTGCACTCTATTCTCACACAGAATAATTCAAGAACTTAGGTCATTAGTTTTGAATTTTGAGCAAGATACATACAAATTGTGCACAAGTGTTAAAAAAATCATTCATTCAAAATAGGTATATGGTGAGGTGGAAAATAGTAGAACACACCATTTGCAACTAAAATCATTGACAAAGAGGGAAGAATTAGTGTATGGCGGGCATTTTTATGTGTTGGGCAAAACTAGTTTAAAAACTAAGAAATTGTCATTTTGTCAAATAAATTGCAAGAAAATGACATAGAATTTAAGGAAAATGAAAGAGGTTTTTCTCACAAATGTATATGTCTTCAACCCCACAGGGTTATTTCCAATTAATGAAATTTGTACAGTCATTGACGAGAATTTTTCTAAGCCCAATTTTGTACATTTTCACTTTGTTATTGATAAAACAACCCAAGAATTTAAGTCATTAGTTTTGAATTTTGACCAAGAGACTTACAAATTGTGCACAAGTGTAAATAAATCATTTATTCAAACCAAGTGTATAGTGAGTTGGACGATAGTATAAGAAACCATTTGCAACTAAAATATTCTATCCTTTATCGAAGTCTGCCAATGTAGCAATTCATCATATTTTCTAATTTTCAAGTTGGAACAAATATGCACTATGGGACCAAACCATTTACACTCTTGCTAGTGAAATTTGAAAAGGGACATGATTGGACAGTACCTAACCTTAAGATATAACCTTGCATTATGTCTAACAAATATCCTACATAACTATGTTTTCCACTTATACATGACTTTCACATAAGGCAAGTTGAAGCAAAACTTAGAACTTTGTGTGAAATAAAAAGTATAAATATTGAAGCTCAAAGTAAAGATATAGCATTGGAAAAATGTGTAAAATAATAAAATAAACAATATAGAATTTGAATTAATCAGATTGGCCAATAAATGAAGTTGGGGCGTGCATTTTAGTGAAGCAAGGCAATTTTGGCTTGCTTCACAACAATGCATGCTCAATCCTCATTTCAAGGACAAATTGAATGATTCATCTTGGAGAGTATGTTTTTACTCATAGATAACAGTGATACAATTAGATATTTTTAATGTTCCACATATATATTTCTTTTGTTCAAGAATACTCCAAATTGCATGGATTTCATATGGTAAAAGGCATGGTTTGTGTGCCTCAAATAAATGCACACCAGGACTTGTAATGAATTGGAAGTGATATAATTATTGTTACATCCTAGGAGTCTATGAAATTGTACCTCATACTTGTAGTGTAACAAGCCCTAATGGACCTCAACCTTATGGTGTAAAAATGCACTAATGGGCCTTAGTATTGTGGTGTAACAATTCCCTAATGGGCCTAAGTTCTTGGGTATGACAATGAAATGTTTGTGCCTTCTTATCTATGATATGAGGAATTTTTATGACAGAAATATGAAATAGATATGAGCCCTATGACAGATATTATGCAAGACCTATGAATGTCTCACTCAATTGTTATTTCTAATTTTCTCTCTACATAATTGTTTATGATGATATGGGGTGAATGCAATGTGAAAATGTTGAAAATGTTTTAAAATGAAATTATCTACAACAAAGACTTCTAGCCCTAAGAAAATTAATACTCTTACTACTGTACCTGTTAGTAAAGATATAACAATGTAAACGTATGTAAAATAATAACATAAACAATCTACAGTTTGAATGAAGGAAATTAAAATGTAAACAATAATTGTAGGGGTAGAATTACTGGTAGACTATATTTTGAATAGAGTATAATTTTTCCTTACAAAATAAATATTAATTGAGATTAACATTTTTTCCCCATGTAACACACTTTACAACTAGTGTGTATATCAATTTTGTTTCATTCCTCACTTATAACTTAGTTTATGAAATCATTTTAGAGCTAATTAAATTACTCTTTATTGAACGTAGTGGATTATTGAAATTATGGTTATTCTACTGAATAAATTTTACTAATATTTAATTTTATTTGAGATAATGTTATATGCTTGTAACATTTATATGTCTATTTTTTTATGGAAAAAAATTACTTGATGGCACTAGACTAGGCGCCATTTTTACCAACTTTTATGCCTCAACACGATCACATTATTTGACTTGATTTGGTGCTAAAGTCAGTGATGGGAAAATCGAAATTTTCCGCCATGGGAGAATTGAAATTATAAAGTTCATGTGAGCCAAAACTTTGAAATTAAATACCAACCAACTATTGAACTCAAAAAAAATTAGACTCTTTCTCCTCTGAGAACTTTTTCTAGTGTTGATAGGCGTGAACCTGAAAAGAAAAGAATGGGCTCCTTTTTCCTCGCCTAGGTGTCAATCTGGGAGATTCAAATTCCACCCATTCTGATGATTTTAAAGGATGTTAATTATTCAAATGAAGCTTACATGAGATTTTTATTTTTCTCCCTTTTGGTCCAGAAATTTGAGTTGCAGAGTAATGAATTGTCGATTGCGTGAACAAAGGGTGGATTTAGGGTTAAATTGTGGGATATTTATTCATGTATTGGTGCACAATTATTTTATTAAAATTTAGTCATATTGTGTTTATGTGATGGTTGGATGTGTATTTCATATATCTAGCGACATGAGATTGACCATGAGAAAGAGGCCTTGGCTTTGATATTGGGGATGGAGGCAGTTAACAAAATTGACTATGTGGACTTTAAAACACTTGCTAGATACATAGAAAACCAATCAACTAAAACCACTAAAACATTGCAAGCACATCAAATAGATCAAAGGGAATGAATTGATTCCCCAATCACTCCTAGATCGAGAAAAAGATCAAGAAGGAAATAATTAATCATAAACATTAAGAATTTGGAATAGGAAACAGAGACTTCCAATGCCCAATCCACTCCTATAACAAAAATCTCTTCTTCCACCACGCCACATTATGAATCTTGCATTGGTACCTATTATACAAGGATAGAATATGATGTGGTTTCAAGTGAAATCCATAGATCAAATATTGGTAAAGTTTATGTGAATAGGATGAAGGAATCATGCCTTCAACGATTCAAAGACCATCTCCATTTTCCATTCTCAAAGTTATTGTTGCACCTACATAAAGAAATAATTCATGGAATGGAGACTGAATTTGGTGTAGATTGGTTTGTAAAAAAGGTTAAAGTACAATGTCTCAAAACTGCAAGAAATTTAAGTGCAACTTATAAAAAAAATAAAAATTAAAAAAAAAAAGCTCCTGCCCAAGAAAAGGATCAAAAGAAGTCCAGTTGATGTAAGTATAAAATTATGGAAAAAAAACTTGTAAAAACATATGATAAGTTGGACGAACAGAGGAATTCCAGTGATGAGAGTATCTAGGTATTTCAATTAGCTCGTATGATTAAATCAAATTTATTAAGCATTGTTTATATTTTATTTGTGCATAGTTAAATTCAATTAGTATATGTTTTAGGATAAGGCCTACAAAGCTAGGCTTGAAAAATGAAGTGTCATGCATCAAAGTGGCTAGAAAGGTCTACAGGCCTTGTTTTGTACCTTTGTAAGTATATTTAATATGTGCAATTATATTTTTTTATTTCCTAGAAAAAAAAAAGTATTGCATATTAATTAGTTTAACTAGTTCGTGAGCCATGTTTTGACAGGAGGACAAATGTTGTCGTCATCCAAAAAACTTCGAAAAGGACATGTTACAAAATAAAAAGTGGACCGAGTTTGTTATTTGGATGAAGAACAAGGTATCAATAGTTGACTTTCAATGTTAGTTGCATATTGTTCTATTTATATGTCAATTTGAAATTCTTGCAACATACAATAGAGGCAACATACCCTTGTTTACCATATTTATCCAATGAAAAATGTTGTACTATAATTTACTCAACCCCTTCCAACATCAGAGCAGTGGGGTAGAATATTTCCATGCGCACTTCCTTCCTCTAAGTCTATGTGTGTGTGTGGCTCTAGGGCCCTCCCAATGCCCCCAACTCCCAACACAAAGCTTCCCCCCATAATAAATACGCTCGGTTGATGTGTCACACCTCCAGGTGCATCGAAATTATTTGTTGAATCCCCCCCCACAGAACCCAACCTATCGCTTGGGTGACGTCACTCTGATTTTGACCATGCCTCATGCCAATCTAAGAAAGTTCCATGTGTCATCCCGTAAGTGGCTCGCTCAGGCACCCAAGACTCCCAAATGTTGGCCATGTGTTCTCAAGGCGTTCCAATGTTATCTCCTTGCAAAGAGGGGAAATACTTTGGCAACAGGACTTGTATTGGGTCCCACTTAGTGATATATTCGAGACCCCTCGAACCCAAAACCTAAGAAGGAGTCATTCACACAGTTCCCTGGGGTTCTGACCTTCTAGGCTTTAGGGGTGACCCCTTATAGAAACCTTCCCTTACCTGTTATTCTAGGTAATAAAGAAACTTTTGTCACCATCTCTTTGTTGAAAACGCAGTAAGAAAATATAGTTTTGACTTTGCCTTGGTCAAACTAGATTAAAATTTGAATCTCAATTGTAGAAAAATACTTGGAGGTAGTTAAATAAGGTGACGTGGCACTTCTCACTCAATTAACTCAGTTAATTTGAGTTGGAGACACTTGATTTCAGTCCAATATGATTGATTGCTAATTTCTAGCAATCTATTTCAATTAAATTGAGTTATTGTGAGTTAACTAGTTCTAACTGGTAGAGAACTAGTGGAAGATCCAGTAGTAGGGTCTGTACTTCAGTGATCAACGAGTTAACTAATCAATCAACCCAGAATAACTGATGCATACAAAGAATTCGAGTTACCCAGTTAAGATTGGAGTTCAAGGGAAATGTACTATTAGTTGTAAACTATTCCAAGTTGTACATGTGGTGCATGTAGTCAGAGATTGTCCTAAATGAATTGTGCAATCCATATTGAGGAATTTCATAATTAATAGGGGCCTAATTCCTCAAGGAACAACGCAATGAAATAGGAGCTTGGAAGGCTTATAAATTGGTTAAGTGTTGGCTAGATTCAGTCGGTGAGGCATTGAGATAGACTATACTAGTGCAGAGATTACTCAGGCTTGAGCAAGAATTGTATTTCTTCTCTATTCTCTGATTAATGCAATATAGATAGGAAGGGATTTTGAGGAGTTACTTTCCCCTAGATAAATCTTTGTGTATCTGTGTTGAATCATGATGCACATTTATGATTTCCTTTCTCGATCATGAATTTCTTTCCATATATGAGTAGAGTATACTTGAGTCTTATGTTTTAGTAAATTACATGAGCAGTTTTGAATCTACATAGAATTTCTACATGGTATCACAGCAGGATTCACAGTAGAGAAGAGAATTTGAGATTGTCTTTGCAAGAGGATCAATTTTGCAGGATCAATTCTTCAGAGATAGTAGGATGTCTTTCTATGGACTGAGACTTGATTATACCCTTGAGGGTAGCTCAAATTATGGTTCTTGGAAGGACAGGATGGAGGAAATGATGGAAGATAATAGGTTGAAGGAATTCATAGATATTGAGATCCTGAAACTGCCAAAAATTGATGTTCAAGATCTATCATATTAGAGGAGGTGTGTAGCCAAGGCGAGTAGGATCATATTGGGGGGAGTACAAGACCATATTGTCTCTAATATCCATGGGAAAGAGACTTTGTATGCAATATAGAAAGCATTGACATATTTGTGTAGAATTTCTTGTAGATTCACAAGCTCATGTAATGTACTAAAGAAAAGACAAGAATCTACTTCTACTATCAACTAGCAAAAGCCAATAGATCGATGAAAACAATAATAGAAAGAGGAAGATAAATCAATGGCACATAACACAATAAATCTTCCTAGGGAAATCCACAGATCAAAACCCCACTATCTGTATTGCATTAATTAGAAATCCAAGATGATAATACAATGCTTGTTCTCTCAAGAACAATCCTAGCACTCAGTAAAATCAATCTCCAACTCACAAGCAAAATCTTGGCCAACACTTAGCCAATTATCTTTCTCTCCAAGTCCCTATTTCCTTGTGCAATTACTATGGCTAATTATCCCATCTTAAAGGGAAATTAGTGCATCCAAAACTGTGCGATCCCTTCAAAGTTCAGTTCCTGATTGCATGCACGGCCATCTGTACAACTCATAAAATTATACAACAAATAGTACATTGTCCCTGCACTATAGTCTCAACTGGGTCTTTCTCAGAATCGACATGCATGAGTTTTTGATGAGGGAATCTTCAGTTAACTGGAGTAGCACTAGTTAATGCATTATTCCAATGACTAATTGTTAACTCACTATTAATTCCTCAAACAGTTTGGAACTAATTTAACTGGACTTAACTCACTAAACTAAGTTAACTAAATACAACTCATACTTAACTCATCAAGGACCCCTATAATATAGGGAGAACATATACATGACTTCAGAAAGACTTCCAACTCGAAATTCCTAAGCTAATTAAGTTAATTAAACTTAATTAACTATATATAAGTTGATATGAGAATATAATTCATTTTTAATTCTTAGTTTAATTCAAGGACGAATTAAACTGGAATTTCTGGATTCTATTTTTATCATTTCTTGTTTCTATTTTCAACACTCCCTCTCAACAAGAAAGGAATTCAACTCGATCATGATCTTGAACCTTCGGAATGTTCTGCATGCAACACTTCTCTCTAGTGTTGTTGCTCCAGCAACTCCAGAAACAAAACATCCAACCTGAATTAGAATGATGCCTCTGTCATCAAATTCTCTGACTGTTATTGCTCCTTTTGACTAAAAACTCTACGCTTTTGTTGACTCTGCCTTTCTGAACTATTGTCAACCTTTCTCTGCGCTTCTTCAGTATCTTACTTCTCTATCCTCTGTCACTTTGATCTCTTACTGCATTAATCCCACCGATTCCTCCCACTACTATGTACTATGGGCTCCCGTATAAAGGTATGATCCATGAGATAAAACCACTTAATGTACCTTGCCCAATTTCATCCCTCTTGGGACTGTCACTTCACATCGCCCCACATGACACCTGAAGGTATGGTTGCATGTGATCCCTCTGCCCACTTGGCTCAAATTTTCCCCCTACTGGAGGTCTCTACATGATCGGATGTCTCCACTCGGTCTCCTCTCAGCTTATCCAATTGTGGTTGCTCCACAATTATCTGAGACTGCTTTTGACACTGCCTCTTCTCTGCTTGAGTGCATCTCTCCACTCGGTCTCCTCTCAGCTTCTCTAGATGTGGCTGCTCCACATCTTCCTAAAGTTGCTTCAGAGGCTTCTTCTTGGGCTGCATGTTGAGATTTAATTTACTCTCCGTGTAAACCACCAAGTCTCTAACATTTTCCTTGCTCCTCAAGGCTTTTCATGCATCTTGAACCTCAAGGGCATACAGGTTCTTGACCCATGCACCAATATGTTTCACCTGTCCCGTGGTGATGTGTCTAAGGAAACCCTTTCCCTTACTAAAAATCACATCATAGCCACAGTCTTCCAATACCGTGACTGAAACAAGATTCTTCTTTAGTCCTGGAACATACATCACATCTGTGATACTGGGGGGGGGAGATTCCCTCTGAAAGGTAACTGTACCAATCCCGGTAGATATATACCTCTCGTCATATCCAAACTCTATGCTCTACTTGAGGTCTTTCTCCTCAAAATCACTAAAGAGATCTATATTCCTCGTCATATGGAATGATGCACCACTATCAAGATACCACACGCCTCCCATGGAAGTGTTGGCCATGCATGTAGTGAGAGTGAAATCAAGTTCGAATTGTGAAGCTAGAGCTTCACCTGCTGCAGCTACTATCGGCTCCTTCTTGCTTGCTTTCTTCTGCGGGCAGTTCTTGGCATAGTTCTTGTTCTCGTGACAGTGAAAACACTTGACTTTCGTTAATTCCATATTGTTTCCACCCTCCTCGCCTTGGGACATATTCCCCTTGGCCTTCCTTGCCTTACTTGCTGAGGAAAAATCCTCTTCCACTTCCTTGGAAGAGGTCCCATCTCTGGAGTTCCTCCTGCATCAAATCCGACCACAGTCATTCCCAATCTGGAAGCTTCTCCCGACCATTGACAGAGTCCTAATAACTATGCTAACTCTTTGGGAGTCCTAGAAGAGAAAGACTCGCCATATCATCCTCGGCAATCATGATTCCAACGCTTCCAAGTTCATCATGACATTGAGTGAACTTGGTCAAGTAATTTGGAATTGAGTTGCCCGCCTCCACTTGAATTTTCGAAGTTTATCTTTTAGTGCCAACTTCCTTTGGTCACTGATGTTCTAGAAAATTTCCTTCAATGCTTTCCACATAGCATGCAGAGTTTCCTTACCTTGGATACTCGAGACAATGTGGTCTCGAACTCCCTCAAGGATTATCTGCCTCGCCCTTGCTACACACTTCTTCCATTCGGCCAGATTCTGAGCATCTCATGTTGATGGCTTATGAATGTACTGATCAATGAATTCCTTCAAGCCATTATCCTCCAACATATCATCCATCCTGTCCTTCCAGGCTATATAATTCGAGTTGTCATCTAATACATACTTGATCTGAAATCCGTAGAACGACATCTATCGAACCTGAAGTATGTATTGCAAATTCGAATTTCACCTATAACCCTGAACTCAAAACTTCAAAATCTCCTCTAGTATATTGTTCTCATCTCTGATACCATGTAGAATTTCTTGTAGATTCACAATCTCATGAAATGTACTAAAGAAAAATAAAAAAATTTACTTCTACTATCAACTAACGAAAGCCAACAGATCAATGAAAATAATAATAAAAATAAGAAGATAAATCAATGGCACATAACAAAATAAGTTTTTCCGAGGAAAGCCACAGCTCAAAACCCCACTATCTATATTGCATTAATCAGAAATCCAAGATGATAATACAATGCTTGTTCTCTCAAGAACAATCCCAGCACTCAGTAAAATCAATCTCCAACTCACAAGCAAACTCTTGGCCAACACTTAGCCAATTCTCCTGCTCTCCAAGTCCTTATTTCCTTGTGTAATTCCTATGGATGATTAGCCCATCTTAAAGGGAAATTAGTGCATCCAAAACTATGCAATCCCTTCAAGGATCAGTTCCTAATTGTATGCACCATCTGTACAACTCAGAAAATTATACAACAAATAGTACATTGTCCTTGCACTCTAGTCTCAACTGGGTCTTTCTCAGAATCGACATGCATGATTTTCTGATGAGGGAATCTTCAGTTAATTGGAGTAGCACTAGTTGATGCATTAGTGCACTAACTGATCATTAACTCACTATTAGTTCCTCAAACATTTTGGAACTAATTTAACTGGACTTAACTCAGTAAACTGAGTTAACTAATTACAACTCATACTTAACTCATCCTAGACCCCTATATTACTGAGTTAACTAATTACAACTCATACTTAACTCATCCTAGACCCCTATAATATAGGGATAACATATACATGACTTCAGAAAGACTTCCAACTCGAAATTCCTAAGCTAATTAAGTTAATTAAACTTAATTAACTATTTACAAGTTGCTATGAGAATATAATTCGATTTTAATTCTCAGTTTAATTCAAGGACAAATTAAACTGGAATTTCTCGATTCTATTTTTATTATTTCTTGTTGTTATTTTCAACAATTTGTTCTAGAACAGTAGTGACCACAGGAAGCTGGCACTCAAGGAAAAGCTTTGGAATATCAAGATGTAGAAGGGTGACACAATACCACAGTACCTGAGCCAGTTCACACAATGTCGTGATGAACTTGGGAGTGTTGGTGTTACATTTGCAAAAGATGATTTGGTAAGCCTAGCACTTATAAGCCCTCCCAAGAGCTGGCACAGCTACCAGGATTTGATAAATGGGAGAGAGAAGCTACCAAATTGGGAACACCTTTGGTCTGATTTGGTACAAAAGGAGATAAGGTAGAACACCGAATATGGGACCTCATCCAAATGTGAGGACGAGAAGAATTGGGCCTTGTCTGCAAAGGAAAAGAAAGGAAAGGGAATAAATCCCAATCCAAAGCATAATCTAGTCAAGGCGGCAAGAATAAAGACTTGTCCAAAATCAAGTGCTTTCACTCTCGTGAACTGGGACACTATGCCATGAAGTGTCCACACAAGAAGGTGAGAAAGAAGCCTTCATTAGGAGCAGTAGGTGAAGCTTTGGCTTCACAGTTCGAGCTTGATTTCACCCTCATCCCATGCATGGTGAGCACAGTGATGGGTAGTGCGTGGTACTTGGATAGTGGTGCCTCATTCCATATGACAGGTAATAGAGAATTTTTTAGTGACTTGGAGGAGAAAGACCTCCAGATGCACATCAATATGGGAGATGATGGGAGCTATAGCGTGATCGGTATTGGTACAATTACTTTTCAGAGGGATTTTGGCTCCCATCTCAAACTCAAGGATGTCATGTATGATCTAAGTCTAAAGAAGAATCTCATTTCAGTTGCTATCTTGGAAGACCGTGGCTAATATTTGATATTCAACAAAGGGAAGGCTTTCTTGAGACACATCACCACGGGACAAGTGAAGGAGACTGGGGTTCGAGTGAAGAACCTTTACAAATTAGATGTCGAATAATTTGTTGCATTGAGCACAAAAGCAAAGAAGGTGCAAAGCCAAGATAACAGTGAATTATGGCATAGAAGACTTGGCAATTTGCATCATGGTGCTTTGAATATCATGCAGCAGATTTCTACAGGCCTCCCGAAAGGAGCACTAGAGCAGCAGGATACATGTAAAGGGTGTACCTTGGGGAAGTACATAAAAACCACCTTCCATGATCAGGACAACAAGGCACATGCATTCCTTGAAAGGATCCACTCTGATGTATGTGGACCTTTCTCGACATCCTCCACTGCCAAGCATAGGTATTATGCTATATTTGTAGATGATTTATCACGGAAGTTTTGGATATTTTTCATGTAGAAGAAAGACCAGGAATTCTCTAAGTTTGTTGAATTTAAATCACTTGTTAAGAAATAAATTAGAAATAAAGTGAAGCTTATCAGGAGCGATAATGAAGGTGAGTATGTGTCGAATGAGTTTAAATTTTTTTGTGCAAAGGAAGGCATTCGACAAGAGTTGATAGTGCCCAACAACCCATAGCATAATGCGGTGGTTGAGAGAAAGAACATAAGTATTGTGGGAGAAGAAAGGTAAATGTTGCATGACCAAGGCCTGCCACTGCACTTGTGGGTTGAAGCATGCAACACAGTGGTCTATTTGCAGAACAAGAGTCCTCATCGGATTCTTAGCATGACTACACCACAAGAAGCTTTTTAAGGGAAGAAACCATATATGTCACACTTCATGACCTTTGGATCATCATTTTACTATCATGTTTCCAAGGAATCAAGGAAAAATCTAGAACCAACAGCAGAGTTGGGCATATTTGTGGGTACACAGAAACATCTCACAACTATTGTGTGTACCTTCCATCCCTTGGGATGATAGTTGTTTGTAAGGATGTGAAGTTTGATGAGGAGAAGGAAATGAGGTGTTCTCTTGAGAGGGATATTCAGTTGCATTCATATCAGGAGCTTTTAGCTCCAAAGGAAGAACCTCAGGAAGTTGTGTAGAAGCCATAAGCAGGGGAGCAGAGAGTGGAGACCTCTAGAGAAGGAAGGAAGTGAACCAGGTAAGCTGATAGATTATTGCATGATGCTAGAGATAATGTTGGAGAACGCACATCACAACACATGTAGAGGAGGTCACCAGATCGGTGCACTGACTACATGGATCTACTGAGTGAGCTTGTAGAGACTCATCCATCCTCATTCGAGGAAGTTGTAGAGCAACCAGTATGTGTTGATGCTATGGTAGCGTAATATGATTCCATTTTCAGAAATAGTGTTCGGGAAGTGGTTCCAAGACCAAAGGACAATTAAATGGTGGGTTCCAAATGGATCTATAAGGTAAATCAAGTAGCAGACAAAACCATAAAGAAACACAAGGCCATATTTGTGGAAAAGGGGTTCCCTCAGGTGGAGGGAATTTACTATGAGGAAAACTTTGCTCCAGTAGCAAGGTATTCTTCCATCAAATAAATTCTAACACTTACAGCGTAGATGGGATGGAAGATCTATCAGAGAGTCGCATGTGTGCAAACTCAAGCGAGCGTTGTATGGATTGAAGCAATCACCCTGTGCTTGGTACATGAGGGTTGATAGATATCTCACCGGGTTGGGCTTCACCAAAATTGAAGCAGATGCAAACTTTTATCATATTGTTATTGAAGGTAAACTATTTATTATTTTATTATATGTTGATGATTTAATTTTAACCAGTGATGAGAAGTTGATCAGGTCTTGTAAAGAAGATATTGAAAGATAATTTGAGATGAAGGACATGGGACTCATGCACTATTTCCTTGGTTTGGAAGTATGGAAAGGAGATGGGGAACTATTTGTCTCTCAAGGAAAGTATTCCAACGAGATACTAAAGAAATTATGCACGGAGAGTAGCAAACCCATGGATACTCCTTGTTGAGAAATGGCAACAAAAAATTCTAGTTTAATTTGTCCTTGAATTAAACTAAGAATTAAAAATCGAATTCTATTCTCATAGAAACTTGTAAATAGTTAATTAAGTTTAATTGACTTAATTAGCTTAGGAATTTTGAGTTGGAAGTCTTTCTTTAGTCTTTTATATTTTCTCCCTAAATTTTAGGGATCCAGGATGAGTTTATTTGAGTTGTAATTAGATAACTTAGCTTGACTTAGTTATAGACGGTTAAACTAGTTCTAACTATTTGTGGAACTAGTACAAGTCTAGTAGTGAGTTGGTGCATGGGTGCATCCTCAGTGATACTCCATCTAACTAGAGATTCACTCATCATAAACTCATGCATGTCAGTTCAGAGAAAGACCCAGTTGAGACTAGACTGCACGAACAGTGTACTATCAGTTGTAGAATGATATGTTGTAGCTTTAATACCAATTGTTGTAGCTCTAACCCAAGAATATTATATATAATGCAAACAACCCATAAACAATAAGACAGAAATAGATAGAAATGCTCTTTATTATCAAAACCCTTATGGTAGGGCAACACCATACATTCACTCCTTAAGGAAGGAGAACACTCCACAAGCCATATGCCTGTTCATACAAGAATACTTCTCTTCATCTTCATATCCCTCCATGTGGAGTCTCTAGCCTCTATATAGGCCTCATACATACAATACCATGGGTCATTACCATGGTTCCCTCATACCATCAACTAATACCATGGGCCCATTACATTATTATTAACTACTTGTGGTCCCTTACATGACATGGGTTAACCACCTTATTTATTACTATGGCCCATCCCATTATTACATTATTACCTTGGGTACCCCCCTTGGTACCCCATATTATCCCCCTAAGGTACATAACATTCCACCCCCCTTAAACATGTTTCGTCCCCGAAACATGGGAAGAACATAAATAATAAGATCTACTCAAAAGAGTAGTCCACTGATACCATGCACGTGCATCTAGCCATCCAAGAGAAAGGTGAACCCTCGATCTCACTGGTGCCTCGCTCGCTTGAGATGGAAGTTGACCGTGGCAGCTCTTCTGTGTTGATGTGTAGTAGGTGGATCGTCTCTCCTTTCTATCCATCATGTGACTACTTGGTTTCCATGATGTTTGTCTTGCGGGGTGATGTGGGTGATGATATGTTGAAGTTTTAAGCCACAATGGCTTTTGCTTGACTTCACCCTGCTGTGGTGCCTGTTGTGGTGTCTTCTTTTTCAATATGACTTCAACCACTGAGCCCTCCTCTGATGTATCATCACCTATAACCTTTTCTTCTGCAGCCTCTGTTTGTGTTTGATTGTCGATCATCAAAGGCTCATCATCTGATATGTCAGTCCCTTGAACATCTTCTGCTTCCGCCTCCATGTGCTCTACCTGTTTATGGATGGAAATATCCTGTAATGTAATTTTCTTCTTTTTATACCATAGCTTGAGGAATTTCTTCTGCACATTAATATTGATAGTACCCACAGATTCCATCCAAGGATATCCCACAACAACATCGATATTATCCATCTCTGAAGCATAAAAATCACCATGAAACACATACTTATCCATAGAAAGCTTCAAATCCTTATAGATTTGAACATCCTTATCATCATCCTGTGTATGTGCAATTTGTTTTGCTGGGACTTGCAATTTTTTTGCCAAATTGACATTTATGAGATTTTGCTTGCAACTCGGATTTATAGACACAATGATTTTCTCCTTCTGAATCAATCCATGAACCTGCAATAAGGAGACACCCGTAGAAATTAACCCCTTATGTGTCTCATTCTCCTTTTTTCTAGCCCTAGACCATTTGTCCAAAAAGACTTTTTCAAATTTTGCATCTGAAAGTTTGCTCAACTGCTTTTGGTCAAGTGATGACCACCAATTTATAGCCTCATCTCTCAGATTAAGCGACATTGAAACCTTCCAATATTGCCCTTTTATGGACTTGTGTGTCTGTATGAATTCTTCAATAGTAGGATGATCATCTTTCCCTGTAAAATATAGCATCTCCATGAAGAGGGTGTGAGAAAAATTCCTCACTTACTTGGCGAAAATTTGAAAATGTTACAGTTTCGTCAATATTGCTCAGAATCTCTATTATAACCTGTTTTTGGAAATGGAACAACCATTCTGCATCTGCCCATGTGATAGAAATCTTGATTCAGACACTGGAATTTCAGATCTGCGCTGCTATTCTTCCGTCGTCACCCAAAATTTCTGAAAAAAGAGTTGATTTTAAATCAGTGATATCTCCCTCATCCGGACTCCGATTCAACTGATTTTTTTTTTGAAGTTGGGTATTTTTTCCCAAAGAATCCAGATCTGCAATTAAATTTTGAAGATCTTGTACCAGGATGTCTAGATCTGCGCCGCAAAATCGTTGTCCTGAAAATTGGCTACAACCCCACTGATTTTTAGATCAGTGATATCTCCTTCATCCGGACTCCGATTCGATCGATTTTTTTTTTTGAAATCGGGTATTTTTTCACATAGAATCCAGATCTGCAATTAGAATTTACAGATCTTGCACCAAAACTTACAGATCTGATCTGCAAACTCGCCGCCCCTGAAACCTTGCAAAAAATAAAAAAAAATTCTCCACGGTTTGCCCAAGAAAGTGCTTTGATACCACTTGTTGTAGCTTTAACCCAAGAATATTATATATAATGCAAACAACCCATAAACAATAAGACAGAAATAGATAGAAATGCTCTTTATTATCAAAACCCTTATGGTAGGGCAACACCATACATTCACTCCTTAAGGAAGGAGAACACTCCACAAGCCATATGCCTGTTCATACAAGAATACTTCTCTTCATCTTCATATCCCTCCATGTGGAGTCTCTAGCCTCTATATAGGCCTCATACATACAATACCATGGGTCATTACCATGGTTCCCTCATACCATCAACTAATACCATGGGCCCATTACATTATTATTAACTACTTGTGGTCCCTTACATGACATGGGTTAACCACCTTATTTATTACTATGGCCCATCCCATTATTACATTATTACCTTGGGTACCCCCCTTGGTACCCCATATTATCCCCCCTAGGTACATAACATGATATGAGTTGTACAAATAATGCATGTAATCAGAATAGGACATAGTTTTGGATTGCGCAGTTATGGAAGAAGGAATTCCCAATTAAATATGGGTTATTCCTAACAGGAATTGAGCAAGGAAATAGGGGCTCAGTAGGCAACAGAAATTGGCTAAGTGTTGGTTAGTGTGGGCTTGTGAGGCTGAGAGTTGATCATACTTGTGCGAAATTTTTCTTATGATAACAAGCTTCGTATTATCACACAGATTTATGATTAATCCAATAGATAGTCGGGGTTTTGAGTAGTGGCTTTCCCCGGAGAAACAATTGTGTTATGTGTCTTTGATTATCTTCCTCTTGTCGATTATTGTTTTCATCAATTCTTGGTTTCTGTGGTTTAAAGAGTAGAGTATATTCTTGTCTTTTTTTTTAGTACATTACATGAGCTATGAATCTACAGGAAAATCTACATGGTAGCAGAGCTGAAGATAGTATACTAGAGTATTTTTTTGGAGTTTTGAGTTTTGGGTTACAGGTGAAATTCGAATTTGCAATACATTCTTCAGGATCGGTAGATGGTGTTCTATGGTTTGTGGCTTGAGTATGCCTTGGAAGGAAGATCGAATTATACAGCCTAGAAGGATAGAATGGATTTTTTGTTGGAGAATAATGGCTTGAAAGAATTCATTGATAAAGAAATTCCTAACCCACCAACATTGGATGCAAAAGATCTAGCTCAATGGAAGAAGTGTGTGGCGAAGGTGACACAGATAATCCTTGAGGGAGTTCGAGACTACATCGTCTCTAGTCTCCATGGGAAGGAAACTCCATATGCTATGTGGAAAGAATTACAGACCTATTCCAGAACATCAGTTACCTGCACTAAAAGACAAACTTCGAAAAATCAAGATGGAGAAAGGCAAGACCATTCCAAAATACCTGACCAAGTTCACTCACTGTCATGATGAGCTTGGAAGTGTTCAAATAACCGTTTTTGAGGATTATATGGTGAGCCTACGTCTCCTAGGCCTTCCTAAGAGTTAAAATAGCTATTCGGACTATGTGAATGGAAGGGAGAAGTTTCCATATTGGGACCGACTATGGTTGGATATTATGCAGGAGGAGATCAGAAGGAACACCAGAGATGGTTCCTCATCAAAGAATGATGATGAGGAAAATTGTGCCTTAGCGAGTAAGGATGTAAGTTTTAACGCTATACATAAATTACTTGCATATGAATTCTAAAAATAGAAAATAAACAATTGCGAGAGCATAAAACATAAAAAATATATACACAGAGATTTTCCCCTGGATCCCAAAACCAGGACTACCATATTGATTTTTCATTATGCTCCTTTCAATGTTACAATACATATATATACATGCCAAAGCATCCATAAACCCCAATCCAGTAAAACTAGATTAGAACATAACCATAGTTCCCTTGACCAAATCTACAAAATACCATGGACAGAAAACCATCATGCCGAAAACCATGTGTGAAATCCATGCACAAAACCATAGGTAGGTCTGCCCACCTGATATAGGTTCCAAACAAAAATTTCCTGGGGTGCTGCCTTGAACCCCGTGTAGGGGGGGCACCACCCCCTTACTTATCCTCCGATAGGGGGGCAACCACCCCCTTATGACCCCCAGCAATGCTTGGCACAACGTACAGGGGGGCTGTCGCCCCCCCTGTGACACCCCTGCACGTGGGGTAGTGATGGAAAGAATATAACACAACCCAACATTCTCCCACTTGTTGTTTTCTTTCCACAGGGGGCCACAAGACAACTTAGTCATTGATCTAGCCCTGCAATGCCCATTTTTTCTCTACACCAAGAGAACTTCTCTGTGCTCACAGGCTTTGTCATTGCCTCTGCAATATTCTTCAAAGTGTCCACCTTTACCAACAACACATTTCTGTCCTAAACCATATCCCTAACAAAGAGATACTGAACATCAATGTGCTTTGTCTTTGAATGATAAGCGAGGTTCTTTGCCAAGAAAATTTCACTTTGGTTGTCACATTCTATCCTTATAGCTCGATGTACTAACTCCATAATTGAACACAATATCTGCAACTAAATTTCTTCCTTTCTTGCATGAGTGGTTGCCATGTATTCTACCTCTGTAGTTGAAAGTGCCACTACAGACTGTCTCTTACTCATCCAACTGACTACACCTCCAAATAGGTTAAATACATACCCACTTGTAGATCTTCTCTGATCCAGATCTCTAGCCCAGTCTACATCAACAAAGCCACGGATGTCCAAAACTCTATCTAATCTTGGTCTTCCTTGGTATCACAAACCATAAGCACTGATGCGATGCAAATACCTAAAAACCTGCTTCATTGTTGTCCAATGCTCCTTCCCTAGTTTTGAAATAAACCTGCTTAATACTCCCATTGCATGTGCAATGTCTCATCTAGTACATACAATTGCATACATCAGGCTATTGACTGCACTTTCATATGGAACATGGGACATGTCCTCTTCCTCTTCTTGTGTCTTGGGACACTGTTCAATAGATAACTTTACACCTACAGGAATAGGAACCTTCACCGGTTTACTATCCTTCATATTAAACCTCTGCAGTATTGTCTCGACATACTTCCTCAGGTTTAACCAGAGCTTCCTCTTTTCCTGATCTCATTTAATTTCCATGCCCAAAATATAGTTTGCAGCACCAAGATCTTTCATGTCGAATTTGGAGGACAATTGGGTCTTCAAATCCTAGATAATTTCTTTGTCATTTCCAACGAGAAACATATCATCCACATACAAGACCAGATAAATAACACAGTCACCAATTAATTTAAAATACACATAGTGGTCTGCTTTGCTTTTGGTGAAGCCAAGTCCCCGTATAAATGTATCAAATTTCTGATACAACATCCTTAGTGATTGTTTTAACCCATACAAAGACTTTTTTAACTTGCATACCAGTTCTTTCTTACCCTTCACTGCAAAGCCTTCAGGTTGCTTCATTTAGATCTCTTCTTTCAAATCCCCATGAAGAAATGGCATCTTCACATCCATCTGTTCTACCTCAAAATCAAAAGTAGCAGCAACAGATAAAATTAATCTAATAGAATCTACCTTGGCAACAGGAGAAAAAATATCGCCAAAATCAATTCCCGGCACCTACGAATAACCTTTTGCTACCAACCGAGATTTGTTTTTCTCCACCTTTCCTTCTACATTCATCTTCTTCTTAAACACCCATTTGCTACCAATGGGTTTTCTTCAAGTCGGCAACTCCACTAGATCCCAAGCCTAATTTTTGTGCAAAGATGCCATTTCATCAACCATGGCCTCTTTCCAAAGTTTGCCATCCTGTGAATCTATTTCTTCCCTCGCTTTTCTGGGATCATCATCAGTAATATATAAAGAAAATATTGAATAGAAAGTAGATGGACTATACCTTCCTGGTTGCCTTCTTTCTCGAACTGATATTCTCACAACTAGAGTTTGTGGTTCTTCATCTTCTGATTCCTCTTCTGTTGTAGAGTCTGATTCTTCCTCCTTTAGCTCAAACTCTATCCTCTAAGGTTCCTTTGGTAGGACTTCATGTTTAATAACATCTTTCACCTCTCTAAACACCACATCTCGACTATACACAACCTTCCTTTTTTTTGGGTTCCAAAGCTTATAACCTTTTAAACCATCCTTATACCCAATAAAGATGCACTTTTCATATTTACTATCCAACTTTGTTCTTTTTTCCTTTGGAACATGTACTAATGCATCACATCCAAATACCCTCAAATGTGAAAGAGAATGTTTTTTACCAGTCCATACATCTTGCGAAGCCTTATCCTCCAACATTGATGAACGTGATTTGTTCACCAGGTAACATGCAGTCTCCATCGTCTTTGCCCAGAATTCATGTCCTAACCCGACACCACTGAGCATGCTTCTTGCCCTTTCCATCAACATCTTGTTCATTCTTTCTACAACTCCATTTTGCCTAGGTATGTATGGAGTAGTCTTCAGTCGTGCTATACCACACTTCTTACAAAAATCTTCAAATTCCTTCTTGCAAAACTCTCCACTGTTATTTTTCCTTCGCACCTTTATCTTCTTCTTTGTCTAGTTTTCCACCAAAGCCTTAAATTCTTTAAACCTGTCAAAGACTTAAAATTTCTTCCTGAGGAAATATATCCATGTATTCCTTTGAGAATTCATCTATAAATGATACATAGTACAAATACTTTCCCAGTGATGGAACCAACATAGGTCCAAACACATCATTGTGCACAAGCTCTAATATTTGTTTCACCCTCTTACCACTAGAGGGGAAACTCACCCGATTCTGCTTCCTATATACACAATTTTCATAGAAATCAAATTCCAGAGAGAAATTAGACATACCTTCTATCATACCATTACCATGAAGTATTTGAAGGTCCTTCTCTCGAATATGTCCAAGCCTTTCATGCCATAGCATGGTCTTTTCTCCAGAGACCACTATATTTTCTGCTCCACTTTGAGGAACCATAGAACTGTTGCACCCATCAATAACAATGCTACCTTGAAGCTTGTACAGAGTTCCAATCCGAACTCCCCACATCAATACCAATGCTCCCTGAACCATCTTGCATGTATCTTTCTCAAACATTGTTTTTACACCTGCATCATCCAGCTTGCTTACAGAAATCAGATTGTTGGCTAATGCAGGAATATGAAGAACACTCAGAAGTGTTCTAATCCTTCCACCTTGCAACTTCAACTTGAATTTTCCACAACCAATGATTCTAGCCTTCCTGTCATCCCCTAAGAAGACATCACCACGATCATATTTATCATACTCGCAAAACCACTGTCTATGGGGAGTGAAGTGAAAGGATGCACCTGATTTAATCAACCATGCCTCATGATCTACATGTGTACTTGAAGAAGAAGCCAAGTACACATCCCCACCTTCATCTAAGGTGGTTTTTGCCTCTATAGAAAGAGCATCATCAGATCCCTTTCCTTTCTCGGGAGCTTTAGATTTACAGTCCCTTTTGAAGTGCCCTTCATTTTTGCATTCACAACACACCTTTACAGGTTTTCCTAGAGATTTAGATCTCCCTCTAGATTTAGATCTCCGACTCGAGAACTTATTTTTGTTTCTGTTCTGGGACCGTCCTCGTACAGACAAGGCATCACCATTCTGGCCCTCCATATTTTTCCATCTCATCTCCTCAAACAGTAAGGATGAGACTATTTCATCAAACTGCAAGGCAGTTGCATTGCTACCTATTGCAACAACTAGACTATCCCACGAATCCGGTAGAGAACACAACAAACTGATGCACTTACCTTCATATGAAATTTTAATATCAACAGAAAATAATCGGCTTACCACAGTATTAAATGCATTCAGATGCTCTATCACCAAGTCTCCATCTTTCATCCTCAAGTTATATAGCTTTTTCTGTAGGAAAAATTTATTCACCATAGACTTAGATTGGTACAAAATCCATAACTTGTCCCACAAAGCCTTTGTCGAAGCTTCCCCTGATACATTCAACAATACTAAATCTGAGACACATAATTGTATTGTGCTCTTTGCCTTCCGATCCAACTTCGCCCAGTCTTTAGCTGACATTGTTGTTGGTTTAGTACCTAGATCTACCGCAATCCATTGATCTTTATCCACCAGCAGATCCTCCATCTTAACTTTCCACAGCTCAAAATCTGACCATTAAATTTCTCGATCTCTAGCTTTCCACTGCTCGCCATCTTCTTTAACCGCAACAATCGATCTTGCAGATCTCCCATTGAACAAGGTCTACCACAGGCCTGAGCAAAAAAACCCTCAGTAGCAAAGGCGTCCCCTTGAAACCAAAATAGCTATGATACCAAATGTATTTTTTAACCCTGTACAGAAATTACCTGCATACGAATTCTAAAAACAGATAATAAACAATGGCGAGAGCATAAAACATAAAACTAATATACATAGAGATTTTCCCCTGGATACCAAAACTGGGACTACCAGATTGATTTTTCATTATGTTCCTTTCAATGTTACAATACATATATATACATGCCAAAGCATCCATAAACCCCAATCCATGAACCCTATATTAGAACATAATCGTAGTTCCCTTGACTGGATCTACAAAATACCAAGGACAAAAAACCATCATGCCCAAAACCATGTGCGAAATACATGCACAAAACCATAGGTAGGTCCGCCCACCTAATATAGGGTCCAAAAAAAAATTTCCCAGGGCTCTGCCTCGGACCCCGTGCAGGGGGGCTACCGCCCCCTTGCATACCCCCTGGCAACGCCCGGCTCAACGTACAGGGGGGTCTACCACCCCCCCACACGTGAGGTAGTCATGGAAAGAATATAACACAACAACAAAGGCAAGGAAAGAGAAATGGAAGGGGTCCCATTCCAAATCGGATTCTTTCCATGGAGGTAAGAAGAAAGACATGATGAAAGTTAAGTGCTTTCATTGTCATGAGTTGGACCATTTTGCTACAAATTGTCCGCTCAAGAAGTCTAAGAAGATGTCCTCAGGAGGAGCAGCGAGTTAGGCTTTGGCCTCTCAATTCAAATTGGAATTTACTCTCATTGCATGCATGGTGTCATCAATGATGGGTAGTGTATGGTACCTTGACAGTGGAGCTTCATTCCACATGACTGGTGACGAGGAGTTGTTCAGTAACTTGAAGGAGAAAGATCTCCATATGCATATCGAGATGCGTGACGATGGGAGGTATAGTGCTATTAGATTGCGCACGGTTACTTTTCAGAGGGAGCAAGGTGCTCCTCTAACCTTGAGGGATGTTATGTATGTGACTGGTTTGAAGAAGAACTTAGTATCGGTCGCCATCCTTTAGGATAGAGGTTATGATGTGATCTTCTCAAAAGGAAAGGTGTTCCTTCGACACATAGCCACGGGTCAAGTAAAGAAGATATGGATTCGAGTTAAGAATCCCTATAAGCTGGAGGTTGAGGATTGTGTTTCTTTGAGCACGAAAGAAGAGAAGATGCAAAGCCAAGATGTTGGTGAGTTATGGCACAAGTGATTGGGCCACTTGCATCATGGGACTTTGAAAATCATGCAGCGAATCTCTATTGGTCTTTCCAAAAATATGCTAGAGAAAGTTGATACATGCAAGGGGTGTACTTTGGAAAAAATACACCAAGGCTTCCTTTCACAATAGAGACAATCGACTAGATGTGATTCTAGAGTGAGTACATTCAGATGTGTGTGGACCATTCTTGACAGCATCCATGGCCAAACACAGGTATTATGTTATATTTTTTGACGACTTTTCTCGTAAATGTTGGATATTTTTCATGCATAAGAAGGATCAAACTTTCACAAAGTTTTGTAAATTTAAAGCATTGGTCGAGAAAGTCTGGCAAGAAGGTTAATCACTAAGGAGTGATAATGGTGGTGAGTATGTCTCAAATTAGTTTAAGAACTTATGTTCAGCAGAAGGGATTAAACGGGAGTTGATGACACCCCATA
This sequence comes from Pinus tabuliformis, assembly GCA_031772625.1. Lineage (NCBI taxonomy): Eukaryota > Viridiplantae > Streptophyta > Pinopsida > Pinales > Pinaceae > Pinus > Pinus tabuliformis. Next base: position 1,052,546,417 of record CM062805.1, on the reverse strand, counting down.
ACCCACAGCAGAATGAGTTGGTTGAGAGTAAGAACATAAGCATTGTAGGGCAAGCATGGGCAATGTTGCATGATTGAGGCCTACCACTACACTTGTTGATTGAGGCATGAAACACAATGGTTTATGTGCAGAATTGTAGCCCGCATCGGATTCTTGAGTTGAAGACACCAGAGGAATCTTATTTTGGTAAGAGGCCAAATGTTTGTCACTTCAGAATTTTTGGCTCATCGGTATATTTCCATGTGACCAAAGATGCATGGAAGAAGCTTGATCAGACAACATAGTTGGGGATATTTGTGGCGTACACTGATACACCTCACAACTATCGAGTGTACTTGCCGACCAGTAGGATGGCAGTGGTTTGCAAGGATGTCAGATTCGATGAGGAGAAGGCCATGAAAGTTTCCCTTGAGAGGGAGGTTGAGCTACATGCGGTTGAGGAGCTTTTAGCTCCTAAGGTTGAAGAGCCTCAAATTGATGTGGAGCATCCACATGCAGAGGATTTAGGAGTGGAGACATCCACTCAAGCAGAGTCTTCCAAAGATGGGAGAAACTACACCAGAGAGGTTGAAAAGCTATTGCATGATGCACAAGAGAATGTAGGAGCACCCGCATCTCATCACAGGAATAGGAGGTCACCCAAGAGGTACATCGGATAGATGGCTCTTATAAGAGGATGTGTTGACACAGAGCCATCTTCCTTTGAGGAAGCAGTGCAACAACTGATTTAGGTTGATGCCATGGTGGATGAGTATGACTCCGTAGTTTGTAACAATATTTGGGATGTGGTCCCGAGACGAGAGGACAAGTTAGTGGTGAGCTCCTGATGGCTTTACAAGGTAAGGCAAGTAGAGGATGGTAGTGTGGAGAAGCATAAGGCCAAGTTTGTGGCATGTGGCTTTTCAAAGGTAGAGGGGATTGACTATGATGAGACCTTTGCTCATGTTGCAAGGTACTCATTGATCAAATCTATATTTTCACTATCAGTGCAGATGGGTTGGAAGATACATAGAGAAGCCTGGAGGTTTTGAGACCTTCGACCGTGAGTTGCATGTGTGCCGACTCAAGAGGGCATTGTATGGGCTGAAGAAAGCACCCTGTGCTTGGTACACAAGGATTGATAGCTACTTCACCAGATTTGGCTTCAACAAGAGTGAAGCAGATGTGAACCTGTACCACATAATGGTGGAAGGTAATTGTTGATCATAGTTTTGTATGTCGATGATTTGATTTTGACAGGTGACTATTAGTTGATCAAGTCTTGCAAGGAGGACCTTTTAAAAGAGTTTGAGGTGAAGTACATGAGGCTCATGCATTACTTTCTGGGCATGGAAGTATGGCAGGGTGATGGGGAATTTTTTGTGTCTCAGGGAAAGTATGCCAATGAGATACTCATGAGGTTCCGCATGGAGAGCAACAAACCCATGGAGACACCTCTAGCATATAACTGGAGGAAAGAGGATGCTACTTCAGGGGAAGTAGTGGAAGCTATTGTTTATAAGAAGCTTGTGGGTTCACTCATGTATTTGGTGAACAAACAATCGAATATGGGCTATGCATTTAACTAGCTTACTCAAGTGATGGTTAGGCCTACCAAGCTGTATTGGAAGGTAGCAAAGCATGTGTTGAGATACCTCAGAGGCACTATTCAATATGGATTTATGATACATATGGATAGAGGGAGTGAAGCTTCAAGGCTTCATCGATGCACATTGGGCACGGAGTCCATCTGACAGGAAGAGCACATCGGGAGGGATCTTCATTATTGGGTCAACAGCAGTTTATCGGTACAACGGGAAAGAGATATTAGTTGCACTCAGCTCGGCAGAGGTAGAGTACATGGCTACAAGTCAGGCAAAATGTGAGGTCATCTAGATGAGGAAGATCCTGGTTGGTTTGTTTGGTCAGCAGATGGATCTAACTATGATTTACTGCGATAGTCAGAGTTGTATCAAACTCTCTAAAAATCCAGTTTTTCATGATCAGTCCAAGAATATTGATATATAATATCATCATCTCAAAGATTGTGTATTGAGGCGGATTATGTTGTTGGAATATGTTCCCACGAAGGAGCAAGATGTTGACATTTTGACAAAGGAATTTTGAAGATGTAAACTCACATTTCATAGCGACGGGATTGGGGTAGATGATAATCCCTTTCTTGTTGAGAGGGAGTGTTGAGAAATGCCAACAAGAAATTCCAGTTTAATCTATCCTTGAATTAAACTGATAATTAAAAATCGAATTATATTCTCATAGAAACTTGTAAATAGTTAATTAAGTTTAATTAACCTAATTATCTTAGGAATTTCGATTTGGAAGTCTTTATGTAGTCATGTATATGTTCTCCCTAAATTTTAGGGGTCCAGGATGAGTTTATTTGAGTTGTAATTAAATAACGCAGTTTGACTGAGTTATAGACAATTAAACTAGTTCTAACTATTTGTGGAACTAGTAGAGGTCTAGTAGTGAGTTGGTGATCCGTATTTCAATAGGAACACAAAAAATTATAGATATAGCCATAAATACAAAGATGTGGTAGAAATAACACTTCATTTCATTAGTATCAAATATTGAAATATGCTTACAAACAGAATGGAAATAAGACTAGCTCGGACGATGGTAGCTTATCTCTGAGAAGAGATGTGGTGGCTACTTGCCACTGAACTGTGTTACAATGAGGCTCAAAGGCCTATTTATTATTGAGAAATAATGGAAAACCCTAAACATCCAAAAAGCTAACCTTAGGAGATGAAGCGCCAAAACCGTGGGCCTCGTTTGGGTAAATTGGTACATCAACTTCCCAGAGTCGTAACTTTGGCATACAATCTCCGTTTGGCTATCATAATACCCTGTTTCAAAGATCTCAAAGAGAAGGCTGAAAACAACTAAGGAAGTCTTCTTGGAACGTTTTTAGTCTCTCTGTTTTCCCTAAAAACGTCGTTTAGGGCCTCAAAACGACTCCAGAAGTTCAGGACCCGAAAAACTGCCAAAAATAGTAAATTGTGCTACAATTAAGGAAACCGAAAAACTGAAAGAGATAGTGTTGGGGGTCCAAGTGGAATAGGTGGGTGGCCACCAATATCCACCTAGATCATTCCTCCCCCCTTAGGAAGCAATGGTCCCCATTGCGTTGAGTGCCTGCATGAGATGGGGAAACTTCTGCTGAACTTGGTCCCTGGTGAGCCACTTGCCTTGGTGAAGGAGTTGGCCAACTTTGACAACCTGATATAGTTGGATCTTCTACTGGTGAGTGTTCTTGATCTGTGTGTCCATGATCCGATCAGTGGTGGCATGTTCCATGCAGTTTGGGTTTAGCTCTGTTGGTGTGAGTTGTTCTGCAACGTCAGATGTGTCTAGCAATGGTGGAAAGTATGGCCAAAGGCGGTCTACATTGAACACTCGGTGCAGACCAAGGAATGATGGAATGCTAATATTGAAGGCATTTTCCCCTACAGCCTTGGTGATGGTATATGGCCCATATCAAAGCGGGTGAAGCTTGCGGTGGGGTCTAACGAGACGCTTCTTCTGCAAATATAGCCAAACTTTGTCACCCACCTGGAACTTGTGCGACACCCGGTATTGGTCATGGTGCTACTTGTTATTAGCATTAGATTTGTCCAATATATCATGGACCTGCTAGTGGATGTATTGGATGCGCTCGATGAATTTGTTATCCCTGCCGGCGTCAGATTGGACATGAGCCGAATTTGCTTGAGTATCTGCAAATGGTATGGCCACATCAATGGGACATAATGGCTTAAATCCCAGCCCTACCTAAAAGGGGTTGTGGCCCGTTGAGCTGTGGAGCGCTTTGTTGTAGTTGTGTTGGACATAAGGGAGGCTTTCATCCCATGTGCGTGGATGCTTCAAGTTGTACATGCATAGAATGTGTACGATCATCTTGTGGACAACCTCCGTTTGGCCATCAGTTTGGGGATGGAAAGTCGTGGAATTAGTAAGTTTTGTATCCAGCATCGACCAGAGACTTGACCAAAATTTACTCAAGAATTTGTTTTCCCGATATGAGACAATTGACTGTGGGATCCCAAATTTTACCCACACTTTCTCAAAGAAGAGCTTAGCAGTGGCCTCTAATGTGATGCTCTTCTTGCAGGCTACCATGATGGCCATCTTAGAGAATCTGTCAACGACCACGAAAATGAAATCATTGTCATGCTTAGTAGAAGGAAGGCTTGACATGTAATCCATGGAGACAGATCCCCAAGGACGACTAAGAGTAGGCAAAGGAGTATACAGACCTTGTTTCTTGATGGTTGGTTTGGAAATGATGCAGGCAGTGCAGGATCTAATGTACTTCCCAACATCCTAACGAAGTTTTGGCTAATAAAAATACTTCTACAATGCCACCACTGTTTTCTCTACTCCGAAATGTCCAGTGACCGAACTATAGTGCGCCTCCCAAATTATCTTGGCACGCTCGCTTGAAGGAACAAAAATGTGTCTCAAGTGGCATAACAATGCATCCTGAAGGTGAAAACTTGGAACTTGCTTCCCTTCCAGGAGTGTCTGGTATGTGCTGCTGAATTCTAGATCGCTCTTGTAAAGATGTGGCCACCCCGATGTCTCATGCCCACAGGAGTCGAGCACAGTGATCAGCGCCATGACTGGTGGTTGGCTAAGGAAATCAGCGACATTATTGGTGCTTCCCTTCTTATACTTAATGTTCAAATGGAACTGTTGTAGGTAGGTGGACCATTTCTAATGGCGATCGTTCTGCAACTTCCCTTGTGTCTGTATGAACTGTAGAGGTTGGTGGTCTGTGTGGATGACCGTTTCCTTCCCCATAATGTAATGCTTCCATTGACGACATGCCTACACAATGGAATACATTTATTTGTTGTAAGTGGGGTACTTTCAGATTGTGTCTGAAAGTGTCTCACTGTGGTAAGCCACCAGATGCCCATGCTGAGTAAGAACCACACCAATAGCATAGTCAGAGGCATCTATCTCAATCTCAAATGGTTGTTGCAGGTCTGGTAATGTGAGCACTGGTGTAGAACAGATGCGATTCTTCAACTCGGAGAACACTTGTTGTTGGGTTTTAGACCAAAAAAAATATCTTTTGCTCCGCCTTTGGTGACTTGACCCAAAGGCCATGTGATATGAGAGAACCCCAACACGAACCTATGGTAGAAGTTGGCAAGACCCAAAAAGCTGCGGAACTCTGTTAGAGTGGTTGGGGCTGGCCAATCCTGAATGACTTGTATCTTGGATGGGTCCACATGTACACCCTTCTCATCAATTATGTACCCTAGATATTGAACCTAGGTCAGTCCAAAGGTGCATTTCTCCAAGTTAGCCCACAGATTGTGTTGTGCATGGTTTGAAGGACCTGACGAATATGGTGGAGATGCTCGTCCCAACTCTGGCTGAAGATCAAGATGTCATCCAAATACACCACCATGAATGCATTAGTGAAGGGTGGAAATATGTCATCCATCAGTCTCATGAAGGTTGTGCGGGCGTTCGTCAATCTGAACGACATGACCAACCATTCAAAAATACCCTCCTTGGATTTGAAGGCAGTCTTCCACACATCAAAGGGTTCGATAGGCACCTTGTGATAACCTAACTTCAATCAATCTTGCTAAAATATTTGGCCCCCTTGAGTCGGTCAAGAAGATCATCAATCCGTGGGATTGGGTACCTATTCCGGATAGTGATCTTGTTCAACGCTCAGTAGTCAATACAGAGCCTCTAGGTCCCATCCTTCTTCTGTACCAATACAATCGAGCTCCCACAGGGTGATGAGCTTGGCCTAATGTGCCCTTTCTACAATAGTTCCTGAATTTGCCTCCTAATCTCATCATTCTCCATAATACAGAATCGATAGATTGGCCCATTAGGCAGCAGCGCACCCGGGGTCCGATCGATGGAGTGCTTGACCTGACAGTGCAAAGGTACCCTTGTAGGTGAGGTGAAAATATCATTGTACTCCTCCACAACTTTGTCCATCTGTTGCTCCTGTGCAAAGGAGCCTTGTGTGGAAGCTTTGGTCACGACCTTCTTCTTTCCCTAAGGGCGAATCATAAGGAAAACAAATTTCCTATTCTCGGAAATGATCTTACTGCATTGCTTTGCAGTGATCAAAGAGATGGTGGTAGGCGGGGCTACCTCTGGTATCATGTACAAAATTTTGGCTAAGTTAATAATCATAGAGTGAGGTATAGACTCATATACAGCATGTCGCTTCCAAAATTATGGTTGTCCTAATAATACATAACAAACTTCAAGAGGATCAACATCACATAGTACCTCATCTGCGAAGGGCTTGATGTTGTAGGGAAGGTGGTACTGTTGGTTGACATGAAGATCTCGTCCTTGGTGAAGCCACCTGATGGTGTACAACTGTGGATGTGATGTAGTCTTTAGGCTGAACTGCTTCATGACCTCTGCTGAAATGAGGTTCTTTTGGCTCTCATTGTCGACAATGAACTGTAGCAGAGAACCCTTCACCCACATCTATGAGTGGAAGAGTCGTTCCCCCTCCTCTGGATCTTTAGGCTCAATCTTCTGGATCTTGGTGGTGGCCACGGTGGCACTAGGCTCCACATCAGTGATGTGCTTCCCTTGGCGGTTCCCTTATCGGATTCTAATTCAGAGTCGGAACATGTGTCTGATTCAAAAGCCTTCACCTTAGCCACCAATGACTGCTTGGACCAACACTCACTTGTATTGTGAGTGGAGCTCTTATGGAACTCACACCATTTTCTCGTGTCCTTCTTTGTTTTCATGGTGTTTTTCTTTGCTTGCAGCTTTGGCGGGTTGTCCTGGGTAGCCCCACCTTGGCTCGGTCCTTTGTTTTGTGGTTTGGGGGCACCTTTTCCTTGCTTTATATTCACGAATCCAAAGTCTCGCTTCTTCTGTTTAAACTTCTCTTCAATATTGATAGCGTATCGGTACGTCGTGCTGAGCAAGGAAATGTCCTGGAACTCCATCTCATCCTAGATGTACTTGTGTAGATAGCCACTGTACTTGAGCACCAAATGCCTCTCAGTATCCTTGATACCCAGCTTCATGCAAAGTGTAAGGAAAATATTTGTGAACTACGGCACATCTTGGTCCCTTCCCTACCGTAGTGTGGTCCACTTTATGTATTTATCTTCATAGCTACTGACAGCGTAATATTGTTCCTAGATGGCATCTCAGAAAGAATCCCAAGTGGTTGCGGCTAAAAACAACGAGAGTTCACTCTCGTCCTTTTATTCAGAGTAGGTTTCCCACTAGTCCTTGACGTGTCGGGCGGCTTTGAGAAGTGCAAAAGTAATTTTTTCCCTATTGGAAAAGTCATGAACTGGAAAATATCCTTCCAACATATTTAACCATTTATCTATGGCATCTGCTTCTATTAGGCCTTCAAATGTGCGAATATCAAAGTTAACTTACACCTTAAAAAGAGTGGCACCTCCAAAGTGGTTGCTAGATGAAGATGCATTGCTTGTGGGTAGTCGTCGAAGGATCTGGGCAAATTTATCCATCATCGCATCCCTCTGTCGCTCGAGGGCTTCCTCGAGCAACATTTTGAAAGCATCTCTTGCCCCCTCGTCTTTCTTTTCTTCCGCCATGGGAAGCCACCAAGATTTGCAAGGCTGATCTTGCAAAGGTTCAACTAGATCGAGCCCTAACTACTTATATCCCGACCTCGTTGGGGAAATGCAAAGAAAAACAAAGAGAGAGCAGACCGCTCTGATACCACTGATCCAGATTTAAACAGGAATGCAACAAATTACAAATATAACCATAAATACAAAGCTGCAGTAGAAATAACACTTCATTTTGTTTGTCTTGTTTGTCACTAGAGAGTCTTAGGCTCCTAGGGAGGTTGATTTGTGTCCGCACTATCGACTCTTTCCGCCTGACAAAATGGCGACCATACTGGGGAATCCATTAATGTGAATGTTTTTTCCTTTGTATGAACTTTTGATCTAAGAAAAGTTATTTGTTTTCTGATTTTTGGCTGTCTGACTGTGTGTTTGGGTGGGCTAGCTTAGGGTTAAATTAGTTTTTAGTTTTTCTTTGTTTTGCTCGAAGTACGCAGCCTCTGAGTGTAGCACAGTGCGTACCTGTACGCACTGTCGCTTTGTGCATAGAGCGTACCCGTACCTGTGCAAACAGGTCGCCTGCGTACCCCTGTCAAAACTAAGAAAATTTCATTTTCCTTCTTTTTTTCCTTTTACTTTTTGTTTTTAATTTGTTTTTCTGCCCAGATCCATTAGCTTTCTGCCATAAATCTTCACCTAAGCTTGTTTCATTGGAATTCTTGCTCTCAGCTTTTATCAATTGGGTGTTTTGAGTCTCTTTTTTGAGAAATTCTTGATTTGTTTTCCTTTGGTCATTACTTGGAGGTTTCTCTCAGTCTTTTCACAATTTTGCATCTTTTTGCTTGTGTTTTTGCAAAAAAATTTCCCCCTCATTCGCCGGGGGGGGCTAAATTGTGTATGAGTGTTAATCGCCTTTGAGTGTTTTCATTTGTTGATCTTTGGAACTCTCACCCAATTTTCTCGACTTGCACTTGATTGGTTCTTAGATTACATTAGAATCATCTTGTGTCTGAGAATTCTCTTGCATAGATCACATTTGCATAATTAGAATTCTCATTTTCAGAATATTAATGAAAAATGTGCATAGATTACATTTGCATACTTTTCAAGTGAATTGTGCATAGGTTCCAATTGCATAGTTTACATTCTGAAAAATCAATCGTAGATTTAGATCAGTTTTCTTTGATTTAAATTTACACAAATATAAAAATAAAATAAAAAAACTATTTTGGAATTGATTTGCATTAGTTTTTCTTGATGAAATTAGTGCGTTAGGGAATTTGTTATATTTTCTCTTAGTGATCAATTCTTTGCATTGTTGGAAGTGAATAGAAACTCTCTCCTTACTTTAGTTAGGATTCATCGAATTGAAAAGATCACATTATCATATTCGATTGCATTCAGTTGAGTCGGGTCATAACACCATTGGTTTCATATCCATTTACCCATTTGAGTAATAACAACCTTAATAACACAACGCTTAATTAAAATTCATCTAGTAATTTTTACATTTCTAGGGCTCTGAAACACCAATATAGATCAGGCTAGTGTCTTGGAGTAGGAGAGTAATTAACTCTCCAAGACAGCAAAACCAAACAAGTAGCTCATCTTGTGGTAGGATAAATCCAACTGTTTCATTTGTACTCTGGGAAAGCTCCTCTTAAAGTAGAAGCACGAGACCGTGTCCGAACCAGTGAGGGGATCAATCCTCCTTCATTGGGAAAGACGCCAGATACGCACGTACTACAAATGGTAAACCTCGGATTATTGTCGAGGAGCCTGGGGTCACTTGTCGGTAAACCTTGGATTATTGTCAAGGAGCCGGCAAGGGGATTGAGCTTGTTACTCTGCCCTTGCGTGCTATCGGGTCGTAGACTGTTCCCCCAGGTATATCTGTTGCTGTTGGTGACCTTAGTGACCATAATCTTTAGGGTTCTACCCAAGGTGACGGTGGAGGGAAGATCCCACTGTACCTGGAGCAGACGTTGGCTAGACTCACTTGGATTTTCTGGGGGGTTCACTTCACTCGAGACGGTTAAAGTGGAGGAACTTGGTCCAGTCTATTCATTAAGCAGGTTGTCGGGGTAACTGTTCCACCCGCCACTTCTGTACTGAATTCTGCGATGTTGGATTTCATCACCAACTAGTGTTTTCGGTCCGGAAGGTTACTGTTTGTGTGTGGTTTGACTCCTAGATTTGATAACGCGTGTTAATTTGTTTGTTTTTACTTTTAGAGACCATAGGTGTGAATTGTGAATTTTTATTGTTAGGTGTGAATTGTGAATTGTTAATTTTAGTTATAAATTGTTAATAAAATTCACTGAAGTTGAATATAATGGCAAGTGTTCCGGAATTTACCAACCTAAGAACCCCTCCTAACGAGAATCCTAGTACTTTTCCTTACTTTGGAAATGTTGGTCCTCCTTATATGGCTACTTTTTCATTACCTGGATTTACAATAGGTTTACCGATATGGTTATTTTCAACTTCGTTGGCCCAAAGTACTCCAATTGTTCCACCTCAACCGAATGCTTCACCTCCACAGAGTTCACCATCTCAACATCACCAACCTTCTGTTGACCCTTTACCTTCTTCGCCTAATTTTTCTTCCTCCATTTCTTCCTCTTCGCCTGGTAAAAGCCTTGATGCCAGTAACCAGGAGGCTAAGAAGAAGAAGAAAGGGCAGAAGAAGAAGAAGAAGAAGAAGCAAGATAAGAAAGAAGTCAACCAACCAACCACGACTGTAAGTGTTAGTTGTGTTGAGGAAAACTCCGACATGCATCGTAAACCCAAATACCCTTGCAGGCTTTGTAAGGGTGACCACTTCCTTGTCAATTGTTCTGGTATTCCAAAGGTCTTGGAAGTATGGTCAGAAAAATCTCATCAACTTTCCATTGATCCATCAACCAGTGATAGTCAGGTTCCTGGGAAAAAGGGTAAAGTTAGGTTTCCTTGTAAGTTATGCAAAGGGAGTCATCAAACTCACATTTGTCCTCACATGGATGAAGCCTCAAAATTGTTGGAAAACCTTACTGTTCCACAGCAAGAATTTCCAACTGGATACCGTAAACTTTCTCCCAACCTACCGTCAACTGACGGAGTGATTGATCTAAATTCAAGTACAGTCGATCACACTCTTCCATTGGAGAGTGAAACTCATGTCACTCAGGTTGATGATCCATTAGTTGATCAAGTGGTCGATTCAATTTCACATTCGGTCGATCACACTCTCCCTTTCGAGAGTAAATTCCATACCGCTGATGTTCTTCTTCTTACATCAGATTCTTCTATGCCGGGGGGTATTTCACCTGTTTCTACAGAACCCCCTCCAAGTACTGAGGTCTTTTCCTTTGATTGGAATAGACTGACAGAACCTCGTCTTCCTTCCTCCATCCCTTTCCAAATCATTGTCAAGGCTGGTGGTAGGGACATACATCGTACTCAGGTAGATGAAGGTGCTTCTGTTAGTATTTTATCCTCAACTGTTTGGAAAGCTTTGGGTTCCCCTCAGCTTGCACCTATTACGCAGAATCTGAAAGCTTTTAACAGAACCATTAGTGAACCTTTAGGGATCCTTCCTAAGTTTTCTATTACCTTGGAAGGTAAAACTGTCTGTATTGATCTTATGGTAGTTCGAGGTCCCTTGGATTTCAATTTACTCCTTGGGCGAGACTATGTTTATGCAATGAAAGCTGTCGTATCGACACTCTTTCGCATGATGTCTTTCCCTCACAATGGCAGTATTGTGACTGTAGACCAGCTTTCATTCCCTAGTCTTGTTTCAACTACCAATAACATGACACCCCTAAATGTTCCTGATTCTAAAGTGGTATCTACCCTGCCACGGCTTAATTATGTGGCAACTGGTCCCATGTTTTCAGTTACCGATGTAAGTGAGCCTCTCACTGTTTGCTCATCTTCCATTGATTTAGATCCGGTAATTGACATGGAAAACTCTATGGGATTATTTGAACGTGACGTTCTTATCCCTTTTGAGTCCCTTGACATGTGTTCCTTCCAGAGAACTATTCTTCCTTCTGATGAAGACCTCTTGGAAGCCATGATCAAGGTGTGTCCATTGACATGTCTTTCTTCCAGTTGGAAGCCATGATCAGTGAGTGTGAGGATAGTTTGTTCCCATCTCAACCTTGTTAAAAAATGAAACTGGATGCTGTGAGGAAAGTTCCTACTACTGTGTCAACCTCATTAAAAAATGAATCAGTAACTGCGAGGATAGTTCCTTTTCTTGTGCCAACCTCGTTAAAAAATGAAACAGGCTGTGTGAGGATAGTTTTTCCTGTATCAACCTCGTTAAAAAATGAAACAGGCTGCTGTGAGGACAGTTCTTTTCCTGTGTCAACCTCGTTAAAAAAAGAATCAGTTGTACGAGGAAAGTTCCTTTTACTGTGTCAACCTCGTTAAAAAATGAATCAATGAGTGTGAGGAAAGTTCCTTTTACTGTGTCAACCTCGCTAAAAAATGAATCAGTGTGTACGAGGATAGTTTTATCCTGTATCAACCTCGTTAAAAAATGAAACAGGCTAGTATGAGGATAGTTCTTTTACTGAGTCAACCTCATTTAAAAAATGAATCAAGTAGATTTTAGGTTATGTAGGTAGATTGTAGAAAGTAGGGTTTGAGGATAGTTCCTGTTACTGAGTCAACCTCGTTAAAAAATGAATCAGGTTTGAGGACAGTTCTTTTCTTGTGTCAACCTCCTTAAAAATGAAACAACTCCCTTTTCAAGTTAAATATTGAAAGTAAACCTTCATTCCATCCATTTGGTTGAATGCAATGAAGCCTGGGGGGCCTGTACCTCACTTTGCATCGTTATGCTGGGGGCATGCGAACTTTTTGAGCATAGTTCCTTGTCTTGTGTCAAGCTCGTTAAAAAATGAAACAAAGAGTCTTGAGCATAGTTCCTTGTCTTGTGTCAAGCTCGTTAAAAAATGAAACAAGGGTAGGTTAAGTAGGTAGATTGTAGAGAGTAGTCATGAGCATAGTTCCTTATCTTGTGTCAAGCTCGTTTAAAAAATGAAACAAGGGTTTTGAGGATAGTTCTTTTCCTGTGTCAACCTCACTAAAAAATGAAACAACTCCCACAAGTCTTTCCAAGATCTTGAAAGTAAAGCTTCATTCCATCCACCTCATTGAATGCAATGAAGCTTGGGGGGCATGTACCTCGTTTTGCGTCATTATGCTGGGGGTATGTGAGCTTATAACAAGCATAGTTTTTCGTTTCAAGCTTGTGCAAACATGAAACCGAATCCGAGCATAGTTCTTTTCCTGTGTCAAGCTCATTAAAAAATGAAACAAATCCTCCTCTACTTGAGTCGAGAGTTTGACTAGATCTCATAAATGTTAAGTTGTATATTTAGGTTAGTTATTTCAGTTTTTTGTTTTAGGTCCAGTGTTTCAAATGATCTCGTAACTCAACCTTCATTTCATCCAACTGGTTGAATGAAATGAAGCTGGGGGGCATGCACTCTAGAAATTATGCTTAGGGGGCATCAAGCACAGTTTTATCTCTGTTTCAAGCTTGTAAAAAAATGAAACTACTTTGAAGCATAGTTTTTCTCTGTTTCAAGCTTTTGTAAAAATGAAACCTATCTCGAGTCAATTTCAGTTATTTTCAAGACTTGTTAAACTCATGAAAATCCCGAGAATATTTTGCTATCTTTCATTCTCGTAAAACAAATGAAAATGCCGAGTTCTTTCCGTCTTTTCCTGCTCGTAAATTAAATTGAAAGTCAGCCATATGAGTACATTTTTATCCCTTTTTCGAACTCATTAAAACTTACGAAAAAGTGAAAACCATGTGAGTACATTTTTATCATTTTTTCGAACTCGTTAAAACTTATGAAAAAGTGAAACCTTGGAGTTCTCTTTTAAGCCTTTTTCAGACTCCTAAAATATGAAAAATTACCGAGCGTTTCTTTTACACTCGTTAAAACGGAATTAAAAGACGGTCCCCTTATAGCCCTTTTCTGACCGTAAAAACAGGAAAAGATTGCCGGATTTTTGTCGTTTCAAATTCGATACTGGAAATAAAACGACGTGTCCTTGATCGCTTTTTACTTTTCAAGTCAAAGACACTAATCATGAAAGTACTCCTTGGTCGCAAGATCAAGCGGTTCTCTCAGGTATTATTTTATACTTTTTCAGGCTTGAGAGACACAAATTTACGAAAAAGTTCACCTTGGAGTCTTCTTAAGTTTTTTCAGACTCTCTAAAATTGAAAAATGCCGAGTTTCTCCTATACTGGACTCGTTAAAATTTCACAGTAAAGGACCTGTTCAATTACAAACAGGAACGGACCACTCCTTCTTAGGGTCTGGATCTAAACTAAGTTGGACTCATCCGAAGGATGAGCTTATAATCAAGCATATGTTATCCTCCTCAAGCTTGTAAAAAATAAAGAGGTACTTGCCAGAAATGGTGGGGGAAAAGAGAGAAGAATGAGCCTATTTGTTATCCTTTGTCTCAGAAGAAACCTTATTACCACTCTTGAACACGACACTTTTCATTCACCTGGGTTGGGAAATCCTTTGCCTCACAGTTGATCAAACCACATTGAAAGTCTTCAGCCGGGTTCCGGGGATTAACTTTGAGTCATTTGTTACCAAGCCATCTGTTGTGTCGTTATGTGTTCAAGAGGTCTGCAAATAAAACTTTCATCTGCAAAATACTTGTCATCCATTTGACCATCCCTGAGTCAGTCCTTACAGCAACATTTCTTCAACTTGAACAAATGATTTCGTGTTGTGGGCTTTCCTGCAACGGGTCGCTTTCTATCGACATCAACACATTATCTAGAAAGATGACTTAGAAATCGTCAGTACCTTGAAGTCTGCATGCATCAATGGCAGGTTTCTCGCCTTTGACGTCAGTTTACATCATCGACTTTCGATCGAAGGATTCCGTGAAATGTTCGACATCAACTCATTCATTCACATCTCATGGATTGTACTGGGTACTTTGAGAACCATTGACATTACCGGTGGTCTCTCTCACACTTGTTAACAGTTTACATCATCGACTGGTAATCAAGTGGTTTCTACCATGTTCGACATCAACTCATTTATTCGCATGGCTAGAATCGTACCAATTCGGGAAGCAGAAATGAAGACCCTGGATCTAGTTTCCACCATCCAGGCTGCGAGGAGTTTTGTATTCATTATCTAAGTAGACTAATCATAAACAGATGGCTACGCCCATACTGTGTCTACAAAATTCTATGATTATGATGTATTGCAAGATCATTCCTATATCAGAGTAGTAAGTCTGTTAGTTAAAGTTTTGATCTGAGTATGGGAATGCCTACCTCAGTGATGATATAATCTTATACATGTATTTTGTGTTGAAAATTGCAGGTTCTGACCAGGCTCTCCACGAGATAATCCTTGAAATGATAAAGCGCTTCACCCTTCCTAGATAATACAAAACCCTAATCTATTACAGGCTTCGCACTTTAGGGGGCAATCTGTTACACTAAAAAATGTCACCATGACTATTTACAGTTAGTATGGCTCTATCAACAGTCATGCTATCCTCTTATGTAAGTCTTATGCCTCTGCTCTCCATGTCAAACTCCAAAAAGAGAGAAAGTCTTTATAAATGTATTTATCTCTGGGTACGCAGGTTCTCTCAACCTTACCTGCGGGTACGCACCCAATGTTCACAAAAGCTGCGTACTTGTACGCTCTCTATGTAAAGGGGCAGGTGCGTCCCCCTGTAAAGGTCAAAATGCGCAAGTTTCATCTTTAAAAAGTTACTTGTGGTCATTTCTAGAGCATTATAGAAGGTTGTTCGACGTGTATTGAGCGCCTCCAGATGGTTCATGTACCCCTACCAAAGAGGAACTTATCCCATCAATAAGGGAGCTATCCCATCCAAAGAGGGGATTATCCCATTGATGGTGGACCTGAATAACTTCCTCTAGAGCACTATAAATACAGGCATTGGGCCAAAAGGAGGGGAGGTTGAAAGCTAAACATTTCTAAGGGTAGATGCTGCAGGAATTAGGACTCCCATTTAGAAGCTTGTGAGGAGAGATTGCCATCTTTACTTGTTCTATTTGGAAGTGGGTGAGCTTTGTCAAAGTAAAGGAGAACTCTTGATGGACCCTGGGAGGGACTTGCACAACACCAAGGCTCAGGTTGTAATTGTTCCTTTTGTTTCCTATTAATGCAAATGAGTCCATTCTTCTCAATAACTTGTTATTTATGAGTTGTTTCATGTACTCCTTGGTCTATGTGTTAAATATGTTTTATTCTATGAGATTATCAAGTGCTATTTAATCGTTTGATTGTTAGTGGATGCAAGTTTCAAAGTGAAGGAGGAGCTCATCCGGATCAGCGAGGCTGGACTGCTACAACAGCGTTGGACTACAGGTAGGATCTAAACACTTGATTTCTTATATAGTAAATGCATGTTTAGAGAAGGATTGCTCTTGTTTGTCTTGTTTGTCACTAGAGAGTCTTAGGCTCCTAGGGAGGTTGATTTGTGTCCGCACTATCGACTCTTTCCGCCTGACAGGGTTTTGAGCAAGTTCTTTCCCCTAGATAAATATATGTGTATGTGTGTTGAATCATGATGCATGTTTATGATTTACTTTCTCGATCGTGAATTTTTTCTGTAGATGAGTAGAGTAGATTTGAATCTTATGTTTTAGTAAATTATATGACCAATTTTGTATCTACATAGAATTTCTACACTCTTGACAAAATCTCGGCACCCCTTTGCCTCTAAGTCCCCAGATCTTAATTTAAGTCATCTTCTATGTAATATTCCTAGGGAATCTTTACAATAAATAACAAAGCAAACATAGACATAAAAACCATGAAAATCAAACACATGAATCAGTCCATGAAATTGCACCAAAAACTGCTTTGCTGAGCCATTTTATTATAATATGAAGAGGGTACAATGAGGTGTTGGAAAGAGTGCACCTGGGCTTGCTCAAGGCAAGCTATCTAAGCCCAAATGAATAATAAGAAGTCCCTCCCAAATCTGATGCAGCTCTCTCCTGGCTCTACACTGAAACTGTCAAGAAATATGTTGTTGGTTGTGAATAATTGTTGCTAGGGCCTCCTCCGGTGCTCGGAAAATTCCGGGAAATTAACCTCGCGCTCTCCACAAAAAACCCACAAAAACCCACGAAGTAATTGGCCAAATGTTGACCTCAGAATTTCGGCCCAAATTTCCCCTAACTCCTCTTGTTGTTGGCTGAGTTGGGACCCTTGTTTCACCCCTCAAATATGTCCATGAAATTCTACAATTTTAGATATGAGATCCTTGTAAAAAACCCAGAAAACCCCAGAAAGAGTTTCCCTTGGATCCAAATTTCAAAATTTGACCCTTCACGGCTTGGCCCTCCACCAAATTCAAATTCGATTACTGTGGCTGCTCCTATCAATATCTGCTTTCTAGACTACAACAATCCTCCTCCAATGGCCCTCCAAATGAAATCCTAGTAGCTCAGCTCCTAAATCCTTCTCTCAAGCCTCCCCACAATCAGCTCCACCAATCACTACACAGTCCCAGGACTACGCAGGCCCAACTAAAGAAATTTGTCTTGCTGAGAAGGGCACTCTCAACTCCCATGAATTCTTTTCCTTCACCTGAAATTTGGACAAGGAATTTACCTGTAATGGTATAGTCTCTAATTTCAGTACCCCACTCCACCCAAGAACTGTGTGATTCTTCTTTTGTGTCTAGGCTAAAGTTAAGGCAAGTCATACCACCTGAGACTGGTCCCCAAAGTCTTCACAAAGTCGTGACAATACCTCCCTAGGGTGGCACTCGTGGTCCACCAAAGAAGAGGGTGAGATTTCCCCTTGGAAACCTTTGGTTCTAAACAGCACTTGTGACTCAACTGAACAATTAGAGCAACAATGTGTAAATGTAAAATTATCAAAAGGTGCCCAATGTTGCCTTCAACCCTCTATTTATAATTGTTGCCTCACCTTTCCTTGTGGATCCCTCATCTAAATATTTCAACCTCCTTTCCACAAAATCGATTTTTCCTCCAAGGGGTGCATATTCCATGAGGGATGGCCCCCATATTCCACTAATATTGAAGTTTTGGATTTCTCCTAAGTCCCATGTACCAAAAATTTCTCTAATTCTCAAATTACAAAAATTTTCTATGCTTAGCACTTCCCCAATAAACTTAGTTAATCCCGTTAAATAAAAAATCAAAATTGGGGATATCACATTCTAGCTCTATGGCCTTCTGCTCTCTCATTCTGACCAATCCTATGAAGGGAAACTTGTCCCACCAATCAGTAGTCTTCTTGACTAGGGTTTTTTACCATTCTGTGGATATGGACTGTTAGCACCTAAATCTGCCTTAGGCTGAAGGAAGGCAAAATGTAGGGTAACCACAAACCACGCTCAGTCTGGTAGCTATCCCTACCAGAACAGGAGAGGGCTCTATCCGAGTCACGCTCAGTGAATATATAAGCAAAAACGGTCTGAGATAACTTACAGTGCAATATTTACCTTAGGCTAGTAAGTGAATATGGATTCTGGAAACGATTTTTCTGAATAACCGAGCTTCTGGGATGTTATGGGACTGGTGCTCAGCAAAGAACAGAGAATTTAATACAAAGGCACAGATTATTCCATGAGGCAAGGTAGGCGGAAAATGTAACAAGCTAGTTTGAGGTATCGCGGCATGAATAGATTGTTGAAGAAAGTGAAAAGGGCATAGTGACATGAATCCTTTTCAACACAAGAATAACACTGAACATGAAATTTTCCCACAGGCAGAGCAATAAAATTGAATTCTACCTAATCTCACTCAGAAAATTTCACTGGAAATGAACATGAATTGAATTATGAAACATAACAAAATACATATGAAAACATAAGAGACACATTTGCTACACTCACAACCACAAGAATCTCATGAAACAAAGCCGCTGCCTTTCATTAATTCTCTGTCAAAAATACACAATGAAGAAACAAAGTTTCTTTGCCACAGTCTCCCAGAAGTTACAAGCCAACCAACCCTTTGCAAATAACTTGCATACAATATATAGAATGTGTGAAGAAGAGATAGAACGCCCAGGGGTTGGGAAGTTACTCGAATCATTACAAAATGGAGATGGAGAGCCAACCATCAGCTACAAGTGCAGCGCTGCAAACATGACATTTGGCATTGGGTGACCGTTTGCCTTCCTTCGCCACTTGGATAGAAGCCAATCTGGATAAAAAAACTCTTTAAATGCCACCTTTGGTGCCAAAAAACCGAAGTGTAGATGATCGGGCCCACTTGGAGAAGTTACGAACCGAAATTTTGCGAAACGAAAGAAAATTGGCAATTTTTCCTCTGTGCGTCGCGCCATTTTCTCTGTGCGTCGTGCTACTTTGGGGCCTGTTTTGGGGCACTTGCAGGTGTCCAAAATGTGCCCAAGTGGGCTTGTTGGAAATCTTGTCCTGTCTACTTTCTAACCCCACTAGAATTTCCAAATTTGGTGCTCATTTGCCCCTCCAAATCTTCATTCTCCCAAGACTGCTTTCTGTGTGTCAAAAAAGTGGCAGAGAGGCCATTTTTGGGTGTTTTTTGACCTTTAGGAGACCCAGATCTTGTCAAAATTTCTTGCCCGGACACCAGTAGTCGTGATTTTCCATGCTGAATCCAAAAATGCAAACCATTCCTCGATTGGAGCCCTAGAATTTTAGCGTCGCACCAGTGGTGTGGCGCATAGGGAGGAATTTCCTGTTTTTTGTCCAAAAATCACCATGTGACCAAAATTTGCCCAAATTTTTTGAAATTTGGGCTGGAAGTTCTCTATGGGGTGCCATGTTGAGCCAAGGAAGCCTCAGCCAAGATTCTAAGCCTATCTTTCTCTTTTTCCCATTTTGCCCTTCTTGTGGCTTTCCTCAGTTTTGCTTTTAAACTCCTTATCTGGGCCTGTGCACTCATGTTTCGCACCCTATAACGGAAAGCCATATGTCTCAATAGAGCAAGGTCCTGGTCAGCTTTGTCCAGCAGCCTCTCCAATTGCATGTTCCTGATCTTGAGATAGGCCTCCCGGTCTTCATTGATCGCCTACTCCAGTGATGTGGGTTGAACTCTTCTCCTTTGAGCAGCTTGGCGATGCTCATGGATGTTCTGAAGCTCCATAATCGTCTGCTGGTCCTCCAGCTACTTGTTTCTCTGCTCCAGGTAGTTCATGTTCCATTTGGCCCTCTCCAAGTCAAGGGACAAGGAGTCAATCACTAACTGCTGCTCCTGGATGATCTCTGTGAGCTCCTCCTTTGTTGGTTCAGCATCTGTCTCATCATCCTGGAGGAGAAAAAACTTGGTTTCTCGCTCACCTGATGGTCCTTCCTCCTGCACTGGCTCCTTACCCTTACCCTACTCCTGTGGTGCTGATGTCGGAA
Source organism: Pinus tabuliformis (assembly GCA_031772625.1). Classification (NCBI taxonomy): domain Eukaryota; kingdom Viridiplantae; phylum Streptophyta; class Pinopsida; order Pinales; family Pinaceae; genus Pinus; species Pinus tabuliformis. Next base: position 1,052,526,456 of record CM062805.1, on the reverse strand, counting down.
GCGAGGCCCCTTCCACCCCGGGTGGAGATAACACTCGCTTTGCTGCTGCAAATAAAGGTCTACTGCCTTTCTGATAGGTGATGTACACTGGCATAGTGGCAGTCTCATGTCGCTCATACTGATGAGATGGGCCCCCTACCTCATGCTCTGCCTCTGAAACTACCTGTGGAGCGCTGAAAAAGTCACGGGAGATGAAGTCCTCCCAAGCAATACCCTGCAATCCCAACTGATGGTCTACCAAAATCCGGATAAGGGCAAAGTGATACACATTGTTGAGCTGTTGTCGAGGGGTCTTGTGCTGCATGAAGTTCCTCATCCTCTCTATGTTGTTGCAAACGAAAAATGGGAGGTTCATCATCCGCACCCTGGTGAAGTGCATGAGCAACCTGATGTGATAGGCATAAAGGCGAGAAAACCTCCCCTCGCAACTGAAATACTTCATGATCAATCTCATGATTGGGGCATACTCATCCCTCAAAAATTTGAATGGAAAAACTTTGGTGAGCTGGCTCAAACAGCTGTCCTTGATGTAAGGCTCATAACGATGCCTCTCCACCTTCTTTTTCTTATGCCATTGTTCCCCAATGTTCGGTATTCCTGTTGCCACTGATATGGTTTCCGGTGTCAATGTGAAAGTGACCCTAGCCAGAACAGATTGACCTCCCTATAGATGAAGTGCAAAAAGATGGGCCAACTCATGATGGACTCTGACATTTGCCACCCTTTGACAAAATTCATAACATGCCAAGTGCTGGAAACAAGACAAGGCAAGAGGGCATGCCTGCAGCTCAGTGAGGGTGTTTGGCTCATCTCTAAGATGTCTGCCACTTCGGTGATGTCTCCTATGGGCCCTCTCTCCTGAAGATGTGTCACTGTGGGTTCCCTCCTCATACTCTGATGAAACTTCTGATGCCATTACTGCTATTTGTACCCTGAGTTTTATGTTGCCCTCTGAATCCAATGGAACTGGTAGATGCTCTGAAAATCTGTCACCACGGGGTTAATAAAACAGGGAGTATTAGGAGAGGAATGATGAAATGGGAATAGGGGCTAAAGTGAGAGATTTATCAGGGATTTGGGAGTGGTTTGGGTATAGTATTGATGGGGTAGGGTTCGAATTTATTTTGGTAGGGTTTGGTTTTTTTGAGTCATAGGAGGAGGGGGAAAAAGGAATATGATTACAGTGGTGTTAGGGTGATGATAAGGGGAAAATGATGCAGGGAAAATGGTGATAGGGGCAAGGTAGGAGAACACTTTGACAACACTGTTACTGTAGCAAAAACCCTAGGAGCTTGATTTCTTTGTTTCTTCTTTTCTTTACTAAAAAAAATTTTGGCATTAGATTTATACTCATCAAAATCATGGTATTCTTCTCAAGTTTAATGCCAAGAGTGAAGGTAGTTGGTCTACCTCTCAAGTTTGATAGGCATTCACAAAATTTTTAGGCAAATTGGTGGTTTTCTGGGCTTATATCTCTGTGCGCCACACGCACTGCCCAGTGCATCGCACGCTCTGAGTGCGCCGTGCCAGTGGCATTTTTACACTGTGAACCGGCTCCCAGTGCGTCGCGCCTCCTTGTGTGTGCGTCGCGCGCTCAAAATTTCACCATGAATTGCTTGCAGGGATAGGGAAAGGGTTATGTAGTGGTTTTAGGGTGGGGTTCTTAGGAAAAATGGTCAAGGGGAGATGAGAAAGATGATGGGTGAGGGGACAAGGGGAGTGGAGTGAAACCTTGGTGCTATCATCACATTTTTGTAACCCCAGCCATCGTTTTCTTGGTGATTTTTTTTTCATGGTTGACCTTATGCTTTTGGGTGACATTTAAACATCTCATAAACACCATATCAATGACAAAATTGATGGAGAAGAGGTGTCCACAGGGCCTACCTCTTGTTTTGCTAGCCTTCACCAAGACTTGAAGCAGTTTGGCAATTTTTTATGCCCCTGGCTGTGTGCGTCGCGCGCCAAGCCCAATGCACTATGCGCTGGGTGTGCGTCGCACCCTTGTAAATTTCCCACTGCGGGCTGGCTGCGTGTGCGCCGCGCCCTCTGTGTGCGCCGCGCTCCTTGGTGTATGCGCCGCACCCTCGAAATCCAACTCTCACTCACTCAAACGCTCACAATTTCGCTTTCTCACTTTTGCAATGTCTCTCCAAAGCTTGCAAGAGCACAATGCTTTTGGTTTGGGTCAAAACATGTATTTATAGCCTTGGAGGAGATGGGTTTGATTTTTGTCTCTTTGAAAACCCCCATTCTAATGTTGAGTTTTTCACTTTTTCATTGACCTTTAGACACACTGATTTTCACTTTCTCTTTGACATTTTGGCTCAAATGATGAAATTTTTGGCACCTCTTTGCAGGGACTGTACGACAGAGCTTTGGGCCATGTAAATCATAACTACATCTGAAAAGTCAACTGGTGATTGTTTGAAAAAAAATTGTCATAATTGAGCTTGTTTGACTTTTCTTCAAAACAGAGTTTTGAAGAAGAGTCGAAGTCTCTCCAGGTGATGATGAAGCTTTCTGAACCATAGCTGTGTAAGGCCTCCCTCTGGCCTGCATGGCTTGTTCTGGACATGTTTTCAAAGACCAAATTAATTAATTCCTAGACCCAAACATAAAAATGACTTTGTCTCGTAAAGGACCAGACCTGGACTGTCATGAGCTTCGGTGATTATGGACAAAGACCTGAGCCAGCAGGGGCCAGACATGAGGGAAAATGACTAGCATGACTTTCTCCGTCAGATCATGGCATGTCCCTAGCGAAATGTAGCTGAGTGAATGGAGCGGGACACCTAAAATTGAAATGCACAAAGAGTTTTGATCTCTGACAGAGGGCTGACCAGACCGACTCTAACATGGACAACCCAACTTCTTTTATAAGTTCATGGTCTCCTTCCTTTGAGACGCAACAAGGCTTTCCTTCTAATTTTCTCCATAGCTCGGTTGAAGGCTTCCAACTCTACATTGCATAGATGCCTTAGATGGAGAACTTGACTGCCCTCCTAACTACGAGTTCTATCATTGCACATTTCCTTACCTAACCTTGTTGGCTATAGCTTTTCCTCAGGAGTCAATTAAACTGCCATATGAATTTCATGGTTCTGCAATGGTTCCCTTAGTTTCCTAGGGTGATTTATGAAATTATCGCTCTCGAGCTTGAGTGATTGATTCTCTAATGAGTTCTTGGCCCATGAGTCTTCCCATCCCATGGGAAGGGAATGCCTCCTAGGGAGGCGTTGGCGCTCCTGCATGGATTACCTACCATAGGCTTGGCATGGAATCCAAGGAGGTTTTAAACCTCACCTACCATTTGCCAATAGTGCTAGTCCCTATTTCAAGCCTACAAACAGATGCATGCTGATACACAAAGCCCTCAGGTGCCTCTGTAGTCACCTTAATATGCCAATGTAGTTATATAGCCTGCTTAAAATCCAATGTTGAAGGGCATTCAGGTAAATTTGGTGTCTCAACTGATACTAGGGAAACACTCTCATTGGCATTAGGACCGTTCTCACCGAGCAACACAGTGACTTGTAACATAGTCACAAATGACTCACAAGTAAATATACACCTTACCATGCTGAGGGTCATTTATGTAATTCTTATATTAATAAAAGGGTCTCAGAACCCATTATTCTTCAAGTATTAATCCAATCTCTCATGGCTTGTTCATTATTTATAACAAGTTCTACCTCTCTTTATGTGTTATTTACATGATATATCTTGCATAGCTAAGCATATGAGCGAAATATAGACTCAATATTGCCTTATGGCCTCGTCTTTGTTAACATGCAGTTCAATATGCTTTTATGTGCCAAACATTTCATCCCTATCATTAGTAGTAGTTAGACATATTTCATTTCCAGCTTCCTCACACATTCATGCATATATTTAGCACTTACACATACATGTATACAATTCGCATTAAATTATTCCACAAGGAAGGTAACACATATACTAAGTTCATTAATGCAATTTAGTCCCTATGTCAGAACCATTATCCACAACATAGTAACATCATTCATCAAAACATAAATAGTGCACACAGTTACTTATCTTGGAATAAGTAGGGAAACAAAGTCTAGGATAAGGACTCTCCACCCAACTATAGACAGTTGCAACCACACTTACTTTTAACTATCACCCCCAGGCCATATTTCATAGTTTAGATGATTCACTTGCTTTAGGGACTAACACACTAGTCTACCACAGAACTCCATAGGACTTCCTTCCTCAATCCTACTAACTAGAATCTTCTTACTAGGCTGACACTAGGAAGCTCGATGTGCTTGACCTAACCCCTAGGTGATCATGTAGTGATTCAACCCCTTCTAGGGAGTCTATAATCCTTTGTACCGTCAGGGAAGTAACCATTGGTCAACCATTTTAGTCTTCTTCGACTTTTGCTTTAGGATGGCCTCTACCCAATCTGTTATAGGGCTCTAGAGTTTTCTATCTCAACGCACAGCCTCATGGAGACCCAAGCTATTACAAGGCTCCAACGATTCCATCCCAACCCATAGCCTCTAGGGATCCAAGCTATTACAGGAATCCAAAGAACTTTGTCTCAACCCACAACCTCTAGGGACCCAAGTTGTTATAGAGATCTAGGGATTCTATGTCAACCCACAACCTCCAAGGAACCCAAGCTATTACAGAGCTCTAGAGACTAGCAACTCAACCCATAGCATCTAGGGATCGAAATCCATTACCCTTCTCTTCTCTTCTCTGATATTCAACATTGCATGTGGAGAGCTACTGTTGAATCTTTCTATCTTCCCTCCATGTCCCCTCTCTCTATATCCTCTTATTTTTTTCGCATTCAACCGTTTTCTTGGTTTCTTCCTCGACCTCCATTATTGCAGTGTCCTTATCGGCCTGCAGTGTGCAGTCCCTTCTTAAAATTTTTGTCCTTTTCCTTGTGGTTGCTTCCCAATAACATGGGTCTGCATACTTCCTTTTGTATCTCATTCACTTTCAATAGTTACCTCATCAATTCATGCACCAACCATATTTTAACGGTTGTCTTGTATTCCCAAGTTTCTTCAATGCACAATAAACCATAACGTCCCAAGCAAGTGACTCCCTTCCCAACTTTAGAATCTGTGTCCCCTGACTGAATCCCCATTTTGATTTCAATTCTTCGCATAATATGTATAATACATTTACAATTCCATTTGCACGAAAACTTCAAGTGGGGCTATTACAATCCCCTCCCCCTTGAGGGAATGTCGTCCTAGGTGTTAAATTTTCCATGTACAAACATAGAATTAAAATGCAACACATATTGTTTTTATGGAGCTTTATACTCATAGCTCTATGTAGTATTTACAACTATACATACTTGTTTTAACCTTCAAAAAGGAAGGGTTAACTAGCTTTCATGGCATCATCCATTTCCCATGTGGCCTCCTCTGGCCCAAAGTTCTTATATTGTACCTTGACTTTCTGTATAGCTCGGTCCCGGGGCATGAGACTCCCTTAGTCCAGAATCAACATTGGCTCTGGTTGGAACTCTCCATCTAGTTCCACCTATAGCACAAACCAATCAATCACATGATTAAAATCTTGCACATACTTTTTAAGTAAAGAAACATTAAAAACATCATGGATTCTAATTGATGGAGGTAAGGCCAATTTATATGCTACTTGTCCTATCCTCTCAATTAATTCAAATGGCCCATAGTAGCATGGTTCCAACTTAGCACATGTCCCCATCCTTAAGGAACTCCTTTTGGACTTAACCCTTAGATAAACATATTCTCCAACCTGGAACTCCTTATGCATTCTATGCTTATCTACATATCTTTTATGTCTATCTTGTGTCGCTTTCAGATTTTGCCTTATGATTTGAACTTGTTGTTCCATATCTTTAATTATATCAGGTCTACATGAACTTTTTTAACTGAATCACTCCAGCTAATAGGAGTATTGCATTTCCTGCCATATAATGTTTCAAAGGGGCTCATTGTTATGGATTCTTGGTGCCCATTTTTATATGCAAATTCCATGAATGGAAGATATTCTTCCCACTTCTTAGGTTGATGCATCACATACATTCTCAACATGTTCTCAAGGATCTGGTTGGTCCTCTCTATTTTCCCATATGTCTGTGGATGGTAGTTGGTATTGAATGCTAATTATATTCCCAAACCTGCGAACATTTCCTTCCAAAACATGGAAGTGAATTTAGCATATCTATTGGACACAGTCTTCTTGAGGATGCCATGCATCTTCACGATCTCTCTTATGAAAAATTGTGCTATTTCACTATCGAAGTGGGTGGATTTGACCACCACGAAATGAGATACCTTTCTTAGCATGTCCACCACTACCATGACTGTGTCGTGCTTCTTTGATGCTTTGGGCAGTCCGGTAATGAAATCCATAGAGATTTCTTCCCACTTCCATTTCGGAATAGGGATAAGTTGTAACAATCATGTCAGGTGCCTACATTTGACCTTCACTTACTAGCATTTCATCCATTTTGCCATGAATTCTACTACTTCTTTCTTCAGGTTCAACAAATAGTAACATCTTTTGATGTTTGTAAGTGTCTTGTGGTACCTTGGGTGTCCTGAGTAGGGATCAGCATGGAGCTCTCTCATTATCAACCTTTTTATTTCATCACTATTAGGAACATAGATTTTGCCTTTAAATTATACTAAATTGTCCTCAATGAGGTGGTATTCTCCATCCTTACCACCTTTTCGTAGTCCCTCCTTTACTTTATGGCATGTTTCATCCTACTATCTAGTGATTTTGATCTTTTCCTCCAGTTTTGTCACACATGAGCTTATCATTTCCAAGTGATTCACTTGGATTCTTTGGCTCAAGGCATTGGCAATTTTTTTTCCTTTCCCTTTATATACTTAATCTCAAAGTCAAAATCGCTAAGCGTGGACAACCATCTGGCTTTCCTAGCATCCAAATTTGGTTGTCCAAATAAGTATTTGATTCCACTATGATATGACATGAGCGTGAACTTTTGGCTAAGGAGGTAATGCCTCAAAATTTTTAAAGAATGAATGATATCCGCCAATTCTAGGTCATGCATCACGTAATTCTCCTTATGTTCACTCAATTTTCTAGACTCATAGCCCACAAATTGTCCTTCCTACATTAAGACTCCATTGAGTCCCTCCTTGCATGCATCGATACATACTTCAAAATCCTTGTCAGGATTTGTGATTCTCATCACAGGTGCACTAGTGATAAATTGCTTTAATTACTCAAAGCAGTCTGCACATTGCTCGGTCCACTCAAATCCCTTCCCTTTTCTCTCTAAGGATATGATGGGATGTCCTACTCTGGAGAAATTCTGAATAAATATCATGTAATATCCTGCCAATCCCATCAATGATCTAATCTCATCTCCATTCCTTGGAATTAGCCACTCCCTTATGGATTTGACCTTATCTAGATCAACCAATACACCTTCCTTAGGATATGATGTGCCCTCAGTAGTATACAATTTTCTGGAAGTCACACTTACCAAGCTTTGCATAGAGCTTATGTTCTCTCAACAACTATAACATAGCCACTAGATGTTGTTGGTGTTCTTCTTTGATTTTTCAACAGACCAATATGTCATCCACAAACACTATGAAAATCTTTTCCAAGTATGGTTGTAACACTCCGTTCATCGAGAACATGAACGTGACAAGAGCGTTAGTAAGCCCGAAGGGTACCACTACAAATTCGTAGTTCCCATATCTGATGTTGAAAGCAATATTATTAATTTCCTCCTCCTTGATTCTTACATGATGATCACCTGGCCTCAAGTCACTTTTGGAGAAGATTGTCTCTCCCCTTAATTGGTCAAAGTGATAATCAATCCTTGGTAATGGGTACCTGTTTTTAATAGTTACCTTATTCATTTATCTATAATCAATGCATAATATCAGGGTTCCATCTTTCTTTTTCACAAACAATACTGGTGCTCCCTAGGGAGACACACTCGGCCTTATATACCTTTTTTCCAACATTTCTTTCAGCGACAGTTTTAGCTCAACCAACTTTGGAGTGCTCATTCTATATAGAGCCTTGGATGTTGGTGCTGCTACAAGTATCAACTCAATAGAGAAACCTATATTTTGTGAGGGGGAAATCCAGGAACCTCTACAGGAAATATATTCACGTATTGTTGCAAAACAGGATACCTTTGAAGCAACTCAGCTTCCTTATCTCTTATTTCTCTGTCGGCTTCCTCATTCTTGGAAACTTGTACTGTGAACAACATACATCCCTTCCTGAAACTACATTTGTTTTACATGGAAGTGACCAACCTTACTGATATGGTCTTCTTCTTTCCTCACAATATTATTTTCATTCCTTTCTCATCCAAGCATTCTATTGCTTTTTCATAGCAATCCACCTTGGTCTAATGTGCATACATTGAGTTGATGCCCAACAATATGCCATACCCACCCAATGGTAGCACATTCAAGTGGTTTTTCGTGGGCATGACATGGATTTCAAATGTACATGACATCACCCAATGGTTGATCCTTCTCATTTTCCCTTTAGCCAATTGAACCAACCATGGTTCCTTGTGTAGTTCCTTGTTCAAATCACACTTTTCGACATGCTTTGGGCTAACATAGCTATAATTAGAACCTGGATCAATCAAAATAGGAACAAATTTCTCTTGTAGCTTACCTTCCATCTCTATTATGGATCCCTAGTGATCTACTAGGTGGTTGTCCAATGTTACATAAACCGTTGACATACTTTGGGCTACGTCGCCCACCGTGCTCGCCTCCTGAGCACTGTAAATTTTGGCTCTGACCTCCCGCGGATGTGGATATTCCCTTCTCATGTGACTCCCGCCACAATTACAACACTTGAGTGGTTCCCGACCTTCCATCTTGGGGTGTGTTGTCATCGGTTGTTGTACATTCCCTTTAACGACAATGTTGGCCTTCTGTTGAGACTGTCTCATCTAAGCTAGGTGTTTCCTCTCTTTTCCTTCTTGGTACTTCCTCGACTAACCCTCATTCCATCTAGTGGTGCTTTTGGCTATCCAACTACTCTTGGTCTCAGTCCTCTGCCTTGCTTTCCCATAGCAATGCTCTAACATTTTGATCGCATCCTTTATGAGTTTAGGGTTCCAATAATTCAATCTTATCTCTGAATACCATAGGAAACCCACTGATGAACCTATGAATTTTAACCTTCTTGTCCTTGAGATATGGGACATACCTCAATAGCCCCAAAAACTTGGTGACATATTCATTACTGGTCATCTGACCCATTTTGAGTTCATATAATTCCTTTGCCTTATTGTTGTAGTAGTGTTCAGATAGGTATTGTTCTTTGAAGAGCTTCTCAAAATCTTCCCATGTCAACTCCCTCTCAGTGATGGCTCTAGTGTTATTTAGGTCCTCCTACCTGATGTCGACTTTTCATTTTAAACCATAGGAGGCAACCCCAACTTTCATATTCTCAGAGTAGTCATGTATTCTAAATAACTTCATTCCTAGCAGCCATGCCTTCATGTCCTCTGCCTTCCTCACAACCCCATCAAATGTGGGTGGCTTTACCTTTTTAAATTCTTCAGGCATAGGCTCCCTTTCCTTTCTCTCTAATCCACGATGGTGGTGAGAGTGATGATGTCTCCAGGTGGTAGAGCTAGATATTTTCTTGAGTAAGGCACTTGCATTTTATCCCTTCCTCCAAGAGTACTCAAAAATTCTCCCCTTGGCATAGTCTCCTCACTACCTTTCCTAGGCTTCATTTGGAATCCCCTACCATCTACCCCATTGGTGTTTTTTGCTAACTCTTGATGGGTTTTCTTGTCTCTCCAACTTGTCATCACTTCATATTACCTTTGCCTCTGCCAATCCGAGAGACTCTGTAGGATGAACACATTGATATTTGTCTGCCTCTCTTGGGCTCTTACCAACCTCTCATTATTTTCCTTAAAGCTCCTCACCTCTTCCATAAGAATTATCAAGGTATCCATCCAATCTAGGGATTGATCTCCTCCCCCTTGCCTAACTGATCTCTCCTCTTCATTGGTTCTAACTCCATCACTTGCATGTTGGGACCGATCAGAACTATATTCAACCATTTTGGTTCTCATCGCTGTATCTTTCTATGTTATTTTGCTTGTGATGTGATGTCTGTCACACACATTGTTAGACATACTAAAAAAACATTTAAACATAATACAAGATCATGAGTTTTCATTCACATGTTGGCATTATGATACAAGTGTTGTCCTTGATGGAAACTCACTCACAGGTCAGTTCAGTTTTGATGAAAGGCAACCCACAGTGTAATAGATCCATTCAGATGTAACATGGCATTGGTACAGAAGAACAGGAATATGGAACTAAAGTCTACTAATCAAAATGAAGAAGTTGAAGGTAAAGGATGGTGAAAAGTAGTTTAAGATGTATACGTAGGTCCACTTAGTCAAAAAAACGTATACACACAGGTCCATAGAACAAAAAGCACGTATACGTATACACGCACTCCTGAAAGAGGAAAAGCATGTATAGGTTGGAAAATCAAGGAATTTCAAGAGTAGAGAATACCAGGGGTCAGTATCATGGTATTAGCCCACACTATTGAGCGAAGTAATGACCATTTGATCCCGCCCAAGAATACCACGAGTCCAAAGTGGTTTTGGTCCGAGGTATTGAGAAGGCCTAAAACTATATAAGGAGGAGAAGATCATAAGGACAAGGAGTGCAAGTGAAAAGGGTTTCTAAGGAATACTTCTATCTTAATTATATTTTATGTTGCAGGGGCTCTGTTGGTGATTTGATCTGAAATATTTTATGCACCTTGAATTCAATGTTGGATCAGGATCATGAGACCTGAAATGACTTATCATTGAATGATATGATATTGGTTGGGCTAGATCTAATTGTGTACACCTGTTTTATTCTTTGAATGTCATGATATGGGTTTGTCTGAAGTCCAGAATAGCAACGAAGTTATGAGTTAATATTTGCAGATTTGTACGCTGGTTCGCTTTGGTGAAGTTGCGTATACACGTTGGTTCGGCTCTTCCAAGTAGCGTATGCAAAAGAAAAGTATGTTGCTCAAAGATGACTTATCTATTTTATCAGTACTGTTGTTTTATTGTTGTCTGTCAATGAAGTCTTCTTAGATCTGAATGTAAAACTAAATGCATAAGGAGTTTGATATCTGATTGATTGATTGTATAAGTGAGAAGGGTGATCTCTGCTACTACCTGTGTAAGGCTCTATAAATTGACAGTAGATGTTCAGTATATTGTTGGTTGGTACAGACTTGATTCAGAAGTTTTATGTTTCAATAGTTTTGAAGGTATACGCAGGTTTGATTAAAGGAAGTAGTGTATACACGCAGGTTGGGTTCAATAAAGTAGCATATACATTCTGATGCATGATTTTTGAGGTTGCAGCTGGTTCTGAATGATGATGCAGGTTTCTGGGTTCAGCACAGTGTTCTAGTGACAGTGATCTGATTGTTCAGATTAACTGATTGTTGGTTGATGTAGTTTGAGTTTCAAAGTTTCTGATGGGCCCAGTATGAAAATTTGATGAAATGAAGCCTTCATGTGTATTGTTGTGTTCTAGGAGCATCTAGTCTAAAATTTATGAAATGTGGTCCCTGGAGGAAGAGAGAAGGTCGTAGCCTTTTGTAGGTCGGTGCCTATGTACTAGTTAGCACATTGGCTAGTACAAGAGCTAAAGGTTTGTAGCTCCCTTCCAGTTGAAGCTAGAAAATGAGAGAAGGTTGTAGCCTTCTGCATGTGGGTGCCTGCATACTAGTATGAGTCTGCACCAGTACAAGATTGTTAACATATTTTCTTATTATTAAAATAAGACAGAGACGACAGCAGTAGGTTATTTTCACCCACATTGGGTTTCCACCTTAAATCTTGGTGTTCATGTGTGTTGCTTATGTGTGATGGTTTATTCTATTTTTATTGCACTGTTTAATAAGTTACTGATGCACTGGTTATAGATCAACACATGATAAATTAACTAAATCACAAGTTCTTTGGGTATATGTTGGTTTCACTAATCACAGTAGTGTGTACACACTAGTTCACTTCACATAAGTAGCATATATAAATCTGTTTGGGAAATGAAAAATTATTGATCTGATAATACTGATTCACCCCCCCTCTCAGTATTATTTCCAACAATTGGTATCAGAGCAGGTCCTTCAGAAGAAGCTTGATCGCTTGAAGGAAGATCTTTCAAGATGAATAATCACGAAGGCATGGGATCCATCAAACCACCAATATTCAATGGGAGAAACTTAGCATATTGGAAAATAAGAACCAGAGCCAATCTACAATCACTTGGAGTCGATGTTTGGTAAATTGTGGACGGAGGATATTAATTTCATGCAGAAATTCCTACAAACTCTGCGAGTAAGAAGGTATATGAAACTAATGCCAAAGCTGTCAATACGTTATTGGGAAGTCTGCCAGAGCCAGAATTTGTCAAAGTCATGCAGCTCAAGACAGCCAAAGAGATATGGGACAAAATCATTCAGAGCTACGAAGGAGACTCTCAGGTAAAACGTGCTAAGCTTCAAACTCTCATAATTCAGTATGAAACTCTTAAGATGCATAGTGATGAGAGTGTTGCTAGTTACTTTTTACGTATAGATGAGATTGTTAATTATATGAAGAATCTGGGTGAAGAGATAAAGGAAGCCACTTTAGTTGAGAAAATTTTGAGATCTTGGTCTTCTAAATTTGAGTCAAAAGTGTCTGCCATAGAATAAAAATAAGATCTTCAAACTATTATTGTGATTCAACTCCATGGAATCCTAAATACCTTTGAAATGAGAAAAGGAGGTCCATCAGACATGAGAGAAGTCGCTTTTCAAGCGTAAGCAAACGGAAAAGAAAAGGAAGAACACAATGAATTAGAACACATTTCAGAAGAAGAAGATGAGGTAAATTTTTTCAAGAAGCTTCAACGGGGTTCCAGAAGATTCAGAGGTAAGCTACCTTCCAAATTCTTTGCTTGTGGTAGAGTCGGCCATTATGCCACCAAATGTCCTCGTAATGATAAATATGAAAAAGGAAAGGAATATGCAAAAGGAAATAGAAAACAAGTTGTGGATAGGAGTTAATATACGCATGAAGATAGTGATGGCTTATCCAATAGTGATGAAGATGAAACTGACCAAGAATATAGACTACTCATGGCTTATGAAAATGATGATTTTTTGGATGCCTTAGAAGAGGAATACTTTCTTGAGGAAATTACTAAACTCAAAATCTGTTTAGAAGAAAAGAATATGATCATTGATATGTTGACACACCAACTCACTAAAAGAGAAAAACACAATGAAAATCTAGAATGTGAAATTGTGGGTCTAAGAAAAGAACTTGAGAAGACAAAATCTCTTAATCTTATATTTGCTAAAGGATCTGAAACGAAATCATCAAATTTCAACGTTCTCCTCTGATAAAGACAAGTCTTGGATATACTGAAGAATCATCTCAATCACAGAAGTCGTCAGCCTCCACCAGAAGCTATCTTGATGTAGCAAAGACCAGTGAACAGTATGTCAATCATCAGCAAAGGCCTAAAATTACTCATCAGGTAAATCATACCCAATTTACTCTAAGGATGAATATCAGTAGAAGCTTCAACCAACATGTAAACAATGCCAAAATATTCTATGATCGCAAAAACTTATTTAATGGGCAATGTTTTTCATGTCATAACTTTGGGCATAAGGCTGCTCAATGTGTTGCTTACAAAACCATCATGACTAGAGAAGCACAAAATCAAAAGAGTGTAACAAGAATCAAGAAAAGATCCTATAATAACTTTTCTCCTCTTGAAAATGAAGTAGAATTTTCAATTTGTAACAACTTTGGTCATGAAGAATCTGAATGCAAGAGAAAATTTCGGCCATCACTTCAAAAGGAGCAAACATCATTAAATCCCAAGATATGGAGAAAGAAGGAATCTCAATCAGAAAGATGTGGCATAGCTCTATATGCAGAAGGAAAATAAAATCAGTGGTACATCGACAGCGGATGCTCCAAACACATGAAAGGTAAAGGTTCTGTCTTCTTGAAAGAAAAGGTTAAAGTTGGCAATGTCATGTATGTAGATAGTTTAAAGCATAACCTATTGAGTGTCAGTCAAATGTGTGATCAAGGAAATGAAGTTGTGTTTCGATCAAACGGATGTGTGGTTTGTGAGCTTGATACAGGAAAGACCGTGATCAAGGAACAAGAACTCCAAACAACTTATACTCAATTGAGGACAACAACGATGATATCTAAGAAAAACTGATGAAAACTGGCTATGGCATAGAAGATTGGGACATCTAAGCTTTTCTCAAATAAGAAAAGCATGCAGGCTCAAGGCAGTTCATGATCTTCCAAATATCAGCATCCCAGAAAATACCATATGCAAACCATGTCAAGTCAGTAAGAAAACCAGAGTTCACTTCAATGAAAAAGAAGGATCAACAAGTAAGCCTCTTGAACTCATCCATATTGATTTATGTGGACCAACAAGGAAAAAGTCACCTCGTGGAGAAGAATACTTTATTTTATTTATTGATGATTTTTCCAGGATGTGTTGGATAGGTATACTAAAGCATAAAGATGAAGCATTTGAAAAGTTTAAAGCCTTCAAAGCTTTAGTTGAAAATGAATTAGATCAAAAAATAAAATTTCTCAGATCTAATCGAGGGGGATAATTCATATTAGATGAATTCTTTGACTTTTGTGAACAACATGGAATAAAGAGGCAATTCTCTGTCGCAAGAACTCCTCAGCAAAATGGTGTGGTGGAAAGAATGAATAGAACAGTTCAACAAATGGCTCGAGCAATGCTTGATGAATCTAGAACTCCTACAACCTTCTGGGGTGAAGCTGCATTTGTTGCCGTGACTATTCTCAACAAAGAAAATGTTCGGATAAATAGCAATAAAACTCCATATGAACTTTGGTATGGTAAGCCTCCTACTGTAAAACACTTTAGAGTGTTTGGAAGCAAATGTTTCATCAAAAGGACTGATGAAAAACTTGGTAAGTTCGAACCCAGAGCAGACGAAGGAATTCTTCTTGGTTATTCATCCAGAAGTAAAGGATACAAATGTTATAATAAAAGACTTTGGAAAATTATTGAAAGCATTGATGTTATAATTGATGAAGCATGCAGAAATCTGAAACAAATGAAATCAACAGAGGAATATGACAGTGAGGAAGTTAGGGAATTCTTTCCCCCATAAAATCAAAATGATATAGAAGAAGAAACCAGTGAAGCACCAGAAGAAGATACAACAGATAGGGATAAGACTCCATCCAGGTATGTTCAGAAGAATCATCCAGAATCTCAAATTCTAGGAGAAAAGGGGTTTGGTGTACAGATAAGAAGAAATCTTATAGGGACCTCAAGCTATCTAGCATTACTATCCTCCACCAAACCTCAAAATGTAAATGATGCCTTCTCGAGTGAAGCTGCATTTCCTGCTGTGACTATTCTCAACAAAGAAAATGTTTCGACAAATAGCAATCAAACTCCATATGAGCTTTGGTATGGTAAGCCTCCTACTGTAAAACACTTTAGAGTGTTTGGAAGCAAATGTTTCATCAAAATGATTGATGAAAAACTTGGTAAGTTCGAACCCAAAGAAGACGAAGGAATTCTTCTTGGTTATTCATCCAGAAGTAAAGGATACAAATGTTATAATAAAAGACTTCGGAAAATTGTTGAAAGCATTGATGTTGTAATTGATGAAGCATGCAGAAATCTGGAACAAATGAAATCAACAGAGGAATATGATAGTGAGGAAGTTGGGGAATGCTTTCCCGCATCAAATCAAAATGATATAGAAGAATAAACCAATGAATCACCAAAAGAAGATACAACGGACGGGGAAAAGACTTCATCCAGGTATGTTCAGAAGAATGATCCAGAATCTCAAATTCTAGGAGAAAAGGGGGCTGGTGTACAGACAATAGGAACTCTTACAGGGACCTCAAGCTATCTAGCATTACTATCCTCCACCAAACCTCAAAATGTAAATGAAGCCTTATGGGGTGAAGCTGCATTTGTTGTCGTGATTATTCTCAACAAAGAAAATGTTCTGATAAATAGCAATCAAACTCCATATGAACTTTGGTATGGTAAGCCTCCTACTATAAAACACTTTAGAGTGTTTGGAAGCAAATCTTTCATCAAAAGGACTGATGAAAAACTTGGTAAGTTCGAACCTAGAGCAGATGAGGGAATTCTTCTCGGTTATTCATCCAGAAGTAAAGGATACAAATGTTATAATAAAAGACTTCGGAAAATTGTTGAGAGCATTGATGTTGTAATTGATGAAGCATGCAGAAATCCAGAACAAGTGAAATCAATAGAGGAATATGATAGTGAGGAAGTTGGGGAATGCTTTCCTGCATCAAATCAATATGTGTTGGATAGGTATACCAAAGCATAAAGATGAAGCATTTGAAAATTTTAAAGCCTTCAAAGCTTTAGTTGAAAATGAATCAGATCGAAAAATAAAATGTCTTAGATCTGATTGAGGGGGAGAATTCATATCAAATGAATTCTTTGACTTTTGTGAACAACATGGAATAAAGAGGCAATTCTCCATCGCAAGAACTCCTTAGCAAAATGGCGTGGTGGAAAGAATGAACAGAACAATTCAACAAATGGCTTGAGCAATGCTTGATGAATTTGGAACTCCTGCAACCTTCTGGGGTGAAGCTGCATTTGTTGCTATGACTATTCTCAACAAAGAAAATGTTTGGATAAATAGCAATCAAACTCCATATGAACTTTGGTATGGTAAGCCTCCTACTGTAAAACACTTTAGAGTGTTTGGAAGAAAATATTTCATCAAAAGGACTAATGAAAAACTTGGTAAGTTCGAACACAGAGCAGACGAAGGAATTCTTCTTGGTTATTCATCCAAAAGTAAAGGATACAAATGTTATAATAAAAGACTTCAGAAAATTGTTGAAAGCATTGATGTTGTAATTGATGAAGCATGCAGAAATCCAGAACAAATGAAATCAATAGAGGAATATGATAGTGAGGAAGTTGGGGAATGCTTTCCCGCATCAAATCAAAATGATATAGAAGAAGAAACCAATGAAGCACCAAAAGGAGATACAACAGACAGGAAAAAGACTTGATCCATGTATGTTCAGAAGAATCATCCAGAATCTCAAATTCTAGGAGAAAAGGGGGCTGGTGTACATACAAGAAGAACTCTTACAAGGACCTCAAGCTATCTAGCCTTACTATCCTCCACCGAACCTCAGAATGTAAATGAAGCCTTCTAGGGTGAAGCTGCATTTCTTGACGTGACTATTCTCAACAAAGAAAATGTTCGGATAAATAGAAATCAAACTCCATATGAACTTTGGCATGGTAAGCCCCCTACTGTAAAACACTTTAGAGCATTTGGAAGCAAATCTTTCATCAAAAGGACTGATGAAAAACTTGGTAAGTTCGAACCCAGAGCAAACAAAGGAATTCTTCTTGGTTATTCATCTAGAGGTAAAGGATACAAATGTTATAATAAAAGACTTCAGAAAATTGTTGAAAGCATTGATGTTGTAATTATTGAAGCATGCAGAAATCTGGAACAAATGAAATCAATAGAGGAATATGACAATGAGGAAGTTGGGGAATGCTTTCCGGCATCAAATCAATATGTGTTGGATAGGTATACTAAATCATAAAGATGAAGCATTTGAAAAGTTTAAAGCCTTCAAAGCTTTAGTTGAAAATTACTCAGATTGAAAAATAAAATGTCTTAAATATGATCGAGGGGGAGAATTCATATCAAATGAATTCTTTGACTTTTGTGAACAACATGGAATAAAGAGGCAATTCTCTGTCGCAAGAACTCCTCAGCAAAATGGCGTGGTGGAAAGAATGAACAGAACAGTTCAACAAATGGCTCGAGCAGTGCTTGATGAATCTGGAACTCCTATAACCTTCTGGGGTGAAGCTACATTTGCTGCCGTGACTATTCTCAACAAAGAAAATGTCCAGATAAATAGAAATCAAACTCCATATGAACTTTGGTATGGTAAGCCTCCTACTGTAAAACACTTTAGAGCGTTTGGAAGCAACTTTTTCATCAAAAAGACTGATGAAAAACTTGGTAAGCTTGAACCCAGAGTAGACGAAGGAATTCTTCTTGGTTATTCATCCAGAAGTAAAGGATACAAATGTTATAATAAAATACTTCGGAAAATTGTTGAAAGAATTTATTTGTAATTGATGAAGCATGCAGAAATCTGGAACAAATGAAATCAATAGAGGAATATGACATTGAGGAAGTTGGAGAATGCTTTCCTGCATCAAATCAAAATGATATAGAAGAAGAAACCAATGAAGCACCAGAAGAAGATACAACAGACAGGGAAAAGACTCCATCCAAGTATGTTCAAAAGAAACATCCAGAATTTCAAATTCTAGGAGAAAATGGGGCTGGTGTATAGACAAGAAGAACTCTTATAGGGACCTCAAGCTATTTAGCATTACTATCCTCCACCAAACTTCAGAATGTAAATGAAGCCTGCAAAGATGAATGCTGGGTCAAGGCCATGGATGAAGAACTTGACCAAATTGAAAAGAATGATACTTGGGAGTTAGTTCCTAGACCTCATGATACAAGTGTTGTCCTTATACAATTCTGAAATTGTGACCTGCAGTAGCCCTCTATGTCCTCTTTCCAATGCCACTAGTGTGATCCAAATTGGATTCTCCAGGGAAGAGTTATGCCAAATCTCCCACAGTGACCTGATTATAGACTAGTTCAGTAGAGCGAAATTGTACGACGTTCCACGAGTCACTGTTTTGACCTTTAGCTCTGAAAAATATATACAAGAAACTACAGTCTGTCCTCTTTCTGTACCTTCTTATGAAATTTCAATCTGATGCTTAGAGAGAAAGTTATGATGATTTTTCCTAGGTCAGCTGTTTGGAATGTAATTTAGGAGTCTGCAAAAATACCAACTTCCTCATATCATATTTTCGCAAATATAGTGCGAAAAGCTTTGAAATTCAGACCCGAGGTTCAATGCGATTTCGTATCAAATGGGTTTTTTTTTTAGCTTCTGAAACGTCGCAAAAAAAAAAAAAAAAAAAAAAAAAAAAAAGTTATAGCGAAAATGCCACGATGTCTTATTTGGAGCAGTGAAACCCTAGAATCCAAAGCTCTGATACCAAATGTTATGAAACTATCTCACAAAAAGATAGAAAATATAGATCAACGCCTTAGAATTCAGCCTCTTCGAGGGGGCAACCTCCTTTACATTACATAAATGAATAATTCTTTGATGATACAAATGACAAGATCTCCTTTCTATATATAGGAGTCTAAGGAGTCATAATATAATCAGAGCCGACATAACAATAATAATGTAAGGGCACAATAATAACAATAGTGGGCTTCTATGGGGCACAATAGTAACAATATGGGGACTACATGGGTACAACAATATAATAAGGGGGTTGTACTAATAACAATAAGGGGTTACACTAGTAGTATAGGGGCCTAACATTTGATCTGAAATACTTTGTGCACCTTGAATTCAATATTAGATCAGGATCATGAGACCTAAAATGACTTATTATTGAATGATCGGATATTGGGCTAGATCTGATTATGTACAATTGTTTTATTCTTTAAATATCGTGATCTGGGTTTGTCTGAAGTCCAGAAGTGCAGTGAAGTTATGAAGTAAGTATTTGCAAATTTGTACACTGGTTCGCTTTGGTGAAGGTGCGTATACATGTTGGTTCAGCTCTTCCAAGTAGCGTATGCAAAAGAAAATCTTGATTTTCAAGGATGACTGATCTATCAGATCAATGCTGCTATTTTACTGTTGTCTATCAATGAAGTCTTCTTAGATATGAATCTAAAACTGAATGAATAAGGAGTTTGATATTTGATTGATTGATTGTATAAGTGAGAAGAAGTGATCTATGTTGCCACCTATGTAAATCTCTATAAGTTGACAGTAGATGTTCAGTATATTGCTGGTTGGTACAAACTTGATTCAAAAGTTTATGTTTGCAGTAGTTTTGGAGGTATACGCAGGTTTGATTAACGGAAGTAGCATATACACACAGTTTGGGTTCAGCCAAGTAGTGTATATAGTCAGATGCATGGTTTTTTAGGTTACAACTAGTTCTGAATGATGATGCAGGTTTATGGGTTCAGCACAGTGTTCTGGTGTTAGTGAAATGACTGTTTAGATTAACTGAATGTTGGTTGATGCAGTTTAATTTTAAAAGTTGTTGATCGGTCCAGTATGAAAATTGGATGAAACGTGGCCTTTAGATTGTGGTGTTGTGTTCCAGGAGTATCCAATCTGAAAATTCATGAAACATGGTCCCTGGAGAAAGAAAGAAGGTCGTAGCCTTCTGTAGGTCGGCACCTACGTACTATTAAACAAATTGGCTAGTGCAAGAGCTAGAGGGTTGCATCTCCCTTCCAGTAGAAGTTGGAAAACGAGAGAAGGTTGTAGCCTTTTCCAAGTGGGTACCTGTGTATTGGTATGAGTCTACACCAGTACAAGATCTAAACAGTTTTTCTTATTATTAAAAGAAGACAGAGATGACAGCAGCTGGTGGTTTTCACACGCATTGGGTTTCCACCTTAAATCTTGGTGTTCATGTGTGTTGCTTATGTGTGATGCTTTATTCTATTTTTATTGCACTGTCTAATATGTTACTGATGCACTGGTTTAAGATCAACACATGATAAATTGTCTAAATCACAAGTTCTCTGGATATACGCTGGTTTCTCTAATCACAGTTGTATGTACACGCTAGTTCACTTCACTGAAGTAGCATATATAAATATGTTTGGGAAATAAAATTATTGATCTGATAATACTAATTCACCCCCCTCTCAGTATTATTTCCAACACCTCATGCTATCTAGCATTACTATCCTCCACCGAACCTCAGAATGTAAATGAAGCCTGCAAAGATGAATGTTGGGTCAAGGCCATGGATGAAGAACTTGACCAAATTGAAAATAATGATACTTGGGAGTTAGTTCCTAGACCTCATGATAAAAATGTTATAGGAACAAAATGGATATTTAAGAACAAGCTAAATGAAAATGGAGAAGTTATTAGGCCAGACTTGTTTGTAAAGGGTATGCTCAACAAGAAGGTATAGATTTTGAAGAAACTTTTGCGCCTGTTGCCAGACTTAAAGCCATAAGGATGTTTCTTTCTCTTTCTAGTTTTCGAAAATTCAAAGTATATCAAATGGATGTCAAATCAACCTTCCTTAATGGAGATTTAGAAGAAGAAGTTTATATTGAACAGCCAAAAGGAATCATTCTTGGAAATGATGCAAAACTCGTATGCAATCTTAAAAAGGCTCTCTATGGTCTGAAACAGGCTCTAAGGGCTTGGTCTAAAAGAGGATTGTAAGTGGGCAGTTTTGGAATCCCTAAGGACTAATATTTGAAGCAGTCAATAAAGTTGATTAATGTTGTGCCCTAGATCAGCAAATGCAAATGTCATTGCAATGATAAGAGGGTAGGTTTTCAAGCCCTACGTGTTGGTACCTTTGAAGGACGAAAGAGCAGCTAGTGGGTAGCTTGAAGACCTCAAGTGCAGTGTTCATGAAAGGAACCAATGGACTATCAGGAGGAAATTTGATGGGATCCCTAGTTCAGCTAATGAAAGGAGCCATATGGTTGATAAGAGGGCAGTTTCAAAAGACCCAATGAGAAGACTTCTTAATGAAGCAAGAGGGCTACTAGTGGGCAGATCAGTGAGCCAAAGTTCAGTGACACAAAAGGAGTTGTGATCATTGATAGTGGCAGGTTGGACAGTTGAAGATACAGTTGCAGTGATCAGTGGATTGGGATGCAAGAGAACCCACCAAATGTGTTCAAGGTACATGGACTAAAAGGGTTGTGGGGCGCCACATCAACAAGTAGGTCAAGTGTATCTTGTTCATGGGAGATTGGTGGTCATAGTTGTTGACACCAATCCCTAGTTGTGTCCTTGTATCAGGGTTGTATGTAAGGGTCATGATCCCTGGTATGAGAGCGCTAAGACTGTTGTATTATAGTTTGTAATATAACAAGTAGTGGGTTTAAAAAGTTAAAAATTGTCATGTGCACTAGTTGATTCACTGATGGTTGTTATTCTGTTGTGCAAAGTAGAAGTGTTGAGGCATTTGAGTGTGTTTATGATCATGATTTTAGACATAGACCAGATTCTTAAGTGTCATGGAAAATCAACAAGCAGATGCCAATCTTGGAATGGATATAAATGACATTGAAGGAGAGCACAACAACAATGGTGGTGATCTTGATGATTTTGATTATAAGATGCAGAAGAACGAGATATAGCCTGTGACTCATCACTCATGAGATTCCTCTACGAATCCACCCTATTTTGTATTTTCCATTGGCATTCCCATCAATAGTATCATCTTATTTATGTAAAATTCATTTTAATGATGTTGAAAACTACAGTTCTGACTCCCAACTTCATGGTTCTATATATATGATCCATGGTGTATTCTTGTGTATTTGATATAGTTCTATTTTCTAAATGTTAAAAAAAATACATATTTTTGTCTGCATTTGTTTCTATAATTTTAATCATTTCTAATTTTATATACACACGTATCCCTCAAGTCCTATTTGGGGGCTTTCATGTCTATGTCAAACACTCAAATCTGGTCCCAGTGTCAGGTGACCTAGTTTGCATTAGAAAGAAATATTAACACATAAATTGTCCCAAACTAATAACACCAAATACACTCATTAAAGTTGCATCTTCAGCTCCAAACACTTGATCAATCCACATCACCATTAAATTTCCCAAAATGCTCATTCAAAAATTTAAGATCACAATTCCACAGGAGTGCCCGGTCTTGCTAATCATGAAATGAATATGATTGAATTTATAAACTCTTGTCAATCCTAACTCTGCCTTCTTCTCCATAATTTGGTATACAAGTTTAACCCCTTTGAAGTTTTAACAATAAAAATCATAGAAATGATATCAGAAAAATACCTTTCGAACATATCCATACACACTCTCTTCTCAGATCCTTGAAGGTTGTCATTTTATCTCCATATGCAGATGGTATGTTTTTTGCTCCACATTGTAGCAAAAACCCCCCAATCAGGAGCAAAATATCTCAATTAAAGCTCAAAAAAGAGTGAACCTAGATCTGATCTAGTAAATTCATGTTAAAATCTCGTCGAACCCATAGGGCAGCAAAGGATTGAATATTATAGAGGGGTATCTATGGTGAAATCCTAGAGATTATGAGCAGAGAGAGCGCACTGAACTCTCACCCAACCTGGGAAGAAAGAATAGTGGCGGGAAATTAAATTAGATTCTAATAGATCGGTTTTAGATTTTAAAATAGCAGGAAATTAAATTAGATTCTAATAGATCGATTAATAGGTAGTACAATATTATAAGGCGATTGCTATGGTAGTTGGTAGCTTATGTTTCCACTATTGAGTTTAATTTATTTTTTTTCATTTAACTAAAAGGAGTTCACTTGAGATAGATGTTAGAAAATTATATATTACGGAGCAATGGAACACATAAAATATTGCAGAAATATAAACACAGAAAATGCACAAAACAAGAGAGACACAGATATACGTGGTTCACCCAGTTTGGGCTACGTCCACCCCGAACAGCCAGTCCTTCCTTTCTATTATCCAGCAAAATGAAGAGACACAACCTACAGCAAATCCGTTGTAATATCCTCTGTTTTCTCTCACAGTCTCACCTCTCTGTTTCTCGCTCACAGAATACACATCTATATCTCAGCCTCTAATACAATACCCTCATACAAAGAGAGGGGTTGCCTTCTAGGGCAAAAAACCCTAAACTAAACATAAGTTCTACCATCAGATAATCTTCCTAATGAACGGCCCAGATTGACTAGAAATTACTATACTTTTACAAGGCAATTTTACATTTGTTTTTAGCTTTGGGGGCGCTGCCCCCGAGCCCCCGCCGGGGGACTGCTGGCCCCCGGACCCCCCAGCGGGGGGGATCGGCCCCCCCGGACCCCCGCGGGGGGGACAAGTCCCCCCCGTGTGGAGGGGTGTACAAACTTCCTGGGGTATACATCCAGCTGAAACAAAGACCTCTGAACAATCATGCTCCACACACAACAATCTCCCACTTGGAGAATGATTGTAGAAACTCCACCGCTGCTTCATTTGCTAGACAATGACTCCTCTTTGGACCTGGTTGTTTCTCATCTTCATCGTCATCCTTGAAGACTAATTGAAACTGAGCATATTCTCAGCTTCTCCCTAGTTACAACTTTTGTTAGCATATCTGCAGGATTCTGGCTAGTGTGTATCTTTTCCAGCTTCAACTCTCCATCTTCCAACACTGATCATATGAAATGGTACTTGAGCTGTATGTGTTTAGTCCTAGAATGAAATGCTGAGTTCTTTGCAAGATGAATGGCACTTTGGCTATCACTCTATAACGTGCCCATATCATGCTCCTTACCCAATTCACCCATAAACCTTTATAACCAAATCATTTCTTTACTAGCCTCTGTAGCAGCAACATACTCTGCTTCTGTTGTTGAAAGTGCAACAACACTTTGGATTTTTGAAATCCAACTGACAGCTGTTCCACCAACAGTAAATACATATCCTGTAGTGCTCCTCCCGTTATCCCTGTCACTTGCCATATCTGCATCAACATATCCCTGTAGAGAAATGTTTGCACCACCAAAGCATAATGCTTGATTTGTGGTACCTTTCAAATATCTGAGAATCCATTTCACAGCCATCCAATGTTCCTTTCCTGGATTGTTCATGTACCTGCTTACAACTCCCACTACATGTGCAATATCAGGCCTTGTGCAGACCATTGCATACATTAAGCTTCCAACTGCTGATGCATATGGAACTTTAGACATATAATCCATGTCTTCTTGGGTCTTTGGGCACATTTCCTTACTAAGTTTGAAATGGCTAGCAAAAGGTGTACTAACTAGTTTTGCATTGTGCATATTAAATCTTTTCAACACCTTTTGTATGTACTCATTCTGAGACAATGTTAATTCGCGATTTTTCCTGTCTCTAGTGATTCTCATACCAAGGATTTGTTTGCAGCTCCCAAATCCTTCATTGCAAATGAATTTGCCAATTTTCTTTTGAGTACATTTATTTCCTGCATGTTAGATCCTGCAACAAGCATGTCATCCACATACAATAACAATATAATATAGCTGCCATCATTTTGCTTTTTCAGATAAACACAATGATCAAAGTGACATCTAGTATAACCTTGTTCAGACATAAACTTGTCAAATTTTAGATACCACTACCTTGGAGCCTGTTTTAAGCCATACAAGCTCTTCTTCAACCTGCACACTATTTTCTCCTTCCCTTTCACCTCATATCCTTGTGGCTGCTGCATATATATCTCTTCCTCCAAATCCCCATGGAGAAAGGTTGTCTTTACATCTAACTGCTCAAGATGCAAATCTTCAGCTGCTACAAGACTTAAAATAGTTCTTATTGAAGTCATTTTAACAACAGGAGAAAATATTTCATCAAAATCAATACCTTTCTTCTGTGCAAACCCCTTCACCACAAGTCTAGCTTTGTACCTCTGTTTTCCTCCATCTTCTTCCTTCAGCCTGTAAACCCATTTATTCTTCAATGTAGTTTTTCCTGCAGGAAACCTGACTAAATCCCAAGTCTGGTTATGCATTAAGGAGTCCATCTCTTCTTCCATGGCTACCTCCCACTTCTTCCTGCTTTCGACCTGCATTGCTTCTTCATAACATTCGGGTTCACCAGAATCAGTCAACAATAAATAATATAATGAAGGAGAGTATCGTTCAGGGGGTCTACTTATCCTGGTAGATCTTCTAACACCACTTTCAGGTGTTTGGGGTGCCTGTTGTTGTTGTGGTGGTTGTTGTTGTTGATTATTATTATTTTCATGCACCTTTACCTTTTTAGTGATTTCATCAAGAACTGCGTATTGCTTGTTTTTTTTTTTCCTGTTTCTTTTCCTGCAACTGATTCTTATACAAGACCTTTTCATTGAATATTACATCTCTGCTCCTAATGATTTTGTGATTTTCGTAATTATATAAGCGATAACCAAAATCATTAACACCATATCCAATAAAGGTACATTTCTTTGACTTTGCCTCAAGCTTTGTTCTATTTTCTTTATCAATATGGACAAAGGCCTCACAACCAAAAGGCTTTAAAAAAAGAGTAGTTTACCTTTTTACCTGTCCATGCTTCCTCCGGAACACCACCATCCAAGGAACTTGAAGGACCTCTGTTTATTAGATAAATAGCAGTATCTACAGCATCTGCCCAAAACTGTAAAGGAAATCCTGCATGCAATCTCATGCACCTTGCACGCTCCATGAGTGTTCTGTTCATCCTTTCTAACACACCATTTTCTTGTGGTGTTCTTGGAACTGTCTTCTCTCTGTGAATTCCATGTTCTGAGCAGTACCTATCAAACTCTTTGCTGCAATATTCACCTCCATTGTCTGATCTAAGACACTTTAATTTCTTTCCTGTCTCAATCTCAACCAAAGCTTTCCATTTCTTGAAAGTATCAAATACATCAGATTTATTCTTAATACAATAAATCCAAGTTTTTCTAGTTTCATCATCAATAAAAGTAACATAATAATGAGAGCCACCGAGAGATGATACCTGAGCAGGTCCCCATACATCTGTATGCACAAGCTCTAATTTTTCGCTCTTCTTTTCTTTCCCAACTCTAAGAAATCTGACTCTCTTTTGTTTTCCATAAATGCAATTCTCACAGAAATCCAAATCAACATTCTTCAAACCCGGCAACAAATTCCTTGAGTGAAGAATCTTCATCCCCTTTTCACTCATGTGTCCGAGCCTATGATGCCATAATGTTGCATCTGCTCCTTTGGGAGTTAAAGCATTAACAGAGTTAGAAATACCATTGCATAAATAAAATGCACCAACCTTTTCGCCTTTTGCTATTACCAGGGCTCCTTTGGTGACCTTCCAAGCTTTATCTGTGAAAGTTGTCACACAACCTTCACTGCCTAACTGCCCTGTTGAAATTAGATTTTTCTTTAGATCTGGAACATGCCTTACCTATTTTTAATAGCCATTGGTTTCCATTTTGCTGTTTTACAAGAACCTTACCCATTCCAACGATTTTACAGGGTTTATCATCACCCAGACGAACTTGTCCAAAATCTCCTTGAACATAGTCATGAAAGTATTTCTTATCAGGTGTGGCATGGAAT
Organism: Pinus tabuliformis; assembly: GCA_031772625.1. NCBI lineage: Eukaryota > Viridiplantae > Streptophyta > Pinopsida > Pinales > Pinaceae > Pinus > Pinus tabuliformis. Next base: position 1,052,499,190 of record CM062805.1, on the reverse strand, counting down.
GAAGCCCCTGAATCTACCACCCATGAATCAGTAATATTTTTGAAAGAAAGAATCAAAGCATCTTGTAACACCTCACCTGTCACATTTGCTTCATGATTGTTTTCTTGCTGTGCATCTCCTTCTTTTCCCTTTCGAGATCTACAGTCTTTCTTTAGGTGTCCTTTCTTTCCACATTTCCAGCACACTATCCCCGATCTGGACTTGGATCTGCCTTTCCTTGATTTACTGCGATATCCTGAGCTCTTTCCTCTTTCCATTTTTCTTCCTCTAGACTCTACACTCAAAGCATTTCCCGATGTCTCACCGGAGCTTTTCCGTCGCATTTCCTCGCTAAGGATAGCACCGAAAACATCATCAAACTTTAAAGTACTAGATCCAGAAACGGAGTTACTAATGGCCATTACCAAACCATTCCAACTTTCTGGTAATGAGCACAAGAATAACAGAGCTCTAACTTCATCATCAAAGTTTACCCCTACAGAACTTAACTGACTTGTAACTGTATTAAAATCATTTAAATGGTTTGCAACAGATCCACCTTCCGACATATTCATATTAAATAACCGTTTCATAAGAAATACCTTGTTTGAGGCCGAGGGTTTTTCATATAGTTTCGACAACGTCTGCATCAAACCCTCTGTCGTGGTTTCCTTCGAAATGTTGAAGGCGACTGACGCAGCAAGGCACAACCGTATTGTTCCGAGTGCCTTTCTATCGAGAAGGTTCCATTCTTCGTCTTTCATACCCGTCGGCATCTTTGTTTTTCCACCCAATGGTAGGTATAGATCTTTCTGATACAGATAAGCTTCCATCTGCATCTTCCACAGCGAGAAGTTTTGGCCATTAAATTTCTCGACCCTAAACTTACCATCTTCCGCCATTGCTCCCACTCGAACCAGGAACCCTTCTTTCCTGCGAGTTTATCAGCCAAATAGACCTTCGGCTTTGATACCAGTTGTTAGAAAATTATATATTACGGAGCAATGGAACACATAAAATATTGCAGAAATATAAACATAGAAAACGCACAAAACAAGAGAGACACAGATATACGTGGTTCACCCAGTTTGGGCTACGTCCACCCCGAACAGCCAGTCCTTCCTTTCTATTATCCAGCAAAATGAAGAGACACAACCTACAGCAAATCCGCTGTAATATCCTCTGTTTTCTCTCACAGTCTCACCTCTCTGTTTCTCGCTCACAGAATACACATCTATATCTCAGCCTCCAATACAATACCCTCATACAAAGAGAGGGGTTGCCTTCTAGGGCAAAAAACCCTAAACTAAACATAAGTTCTACCGTTAGATCATCTGCCTAATGAACGGCCCAGATTGACTAGAAATTATTATACTTTTACAAGGCAATTTTACATTTGTTTTTAGCTTCGGGGGCGCTGCCCTCGAGCCCCCGCCGGGGGACCGCTGGCCCCCAGACCCCCCAGCCGGGGGGATCGGCCCCCCCGCCCCCCCCCCCCCCCCCACGTGGAGGGGTGTACAAACTTCCTGGGGTATACATCCGACTGAAACAAAGACCTCTAAACAATCATGCTCCACACACAACAATAGAGGTTATATCTAATAATAATGTTGAAAGCTCATAAAGCCATAATGTTGGTCTAATTAGGACATCAATAAAAACTATATAATGCCTTCTTAATAAAAACAACTATGTTTATATAAGGAGGGAAGAGGGACATGAGGTTTACACATAAGGAAAATATCTACTAACCTTTAAGGAGATCACAAATATTCTCAAATATGTGAATAATATTATCAATAAATTCATATAGCTATAGTAGCCTATTATTTTTTAGGAACTTCACTTAGAGCTAAAAAATACCCTATTAGAAGCTAGCCATAGTTTAGAAGGCCTCCACATTTGTTTTTAAGAGAGACATGGGATAAAATTTGACTAAATGAAATAAGGGGTACAATAAGATCAATGTGTAGCACCTACTCAAATCACCAAGAATATACCCAAACCATCAAGATGGCACACTTCTCTAAGTAAATTATGGAACATTGTGGAACAACTTAGCTTAAAACTTATATCCAAATCATCAAGAGTAATAATAGAGTGCTTAAGTGAACACAATAAAAGTAATACACATTAGATATATCATGTATGCATGGATCATACATATCAAGCTAAATGTGGTAGATAAAGGAACCTCTTCCTACACCTAGTGTCCTAGATGGCTAAGGTAAGGTGTCATCAAACCAATGGTACATCCATGAATTACATATAGATCCATGTATCTTAGTTGGAAAATGATCAATGTGACAAGAATCGTAGGGTTTGAGATGACAATGAAAATTTTAAAATATCATCTAAAAGCCCATATAGAAAATGGGGTAATAGATCCTATGGAATCCAACCTGTGATCTGCAATGGGAAATCCTCAAAAGTATCTATGAAGAAAGATGTCTCGTTGATGGGTTCAAGAATAGGTATGACGCCTCACTAATTTGATAGTTGAAGTTTGAATCTTGATTAGTCAATTTGGCCCTCAGTAGGCAAGGCAACATGGAAAAAGGTGACCCCCTTGGAAGAGTTCTAAAGGGGAAGGCCACATAAGGCCTTATATAAAAATATAAATCCAAGGAGCTCCCTCATAAAAAGATCTAGACGTGTATTTAAATAATGTAGACAACGACCCATCTAAATCTTAATAAAGACAATAGAACATCCCTTGAATACCATAATAAATGGGTGTTACACAGCATTTTGTCACTGTCTCTGTACTCCCCGTTCCTTGATCATGGAGGACCTCTACAGTGAACCCTACATGCTTACCCTTCATGAAGAAACTCCCATTGTATCCCTCTTCATGAACAGAACAATTCTCTTTTGCACCATTTCCCCAAAATCTTATGTTTTTCCCAGTTTACAAGACCGACGCTAATGACCCTTGTCCTCCTCGCGCCGATATGCAGGGATTAACACTATCCCTAGCACCGACCAGAGCGACTGAGCTTTGTTCCAGTCGCGCCGGTCCTCTTATGGAAAAAATTCAAATAAAGAGCCGAAGCTTCCAGCTCTAGAAGCTTCGTAACGGAAGTCTGGTAAATGGTTTGGCCGGATGGGGTCGAGGATGTCAGTTTGGGCTCCTTTCCCCTATAATGATGGAACTACCTCAAGAGATAATACCTTCTCCCATGATAAGAGGATCCATCTCCTATCCATTCATGCTATATAAGCCTCCCTTTTTCCCAAGCACAAGCTAGTGTTAGTGTTGAAGTGTTAATGCTGGTGTGCTACTACTAATTAAGTTTGGAGTAAACAGCAAGCTATTCATAGTTGTAGCTCTCTAGTTGTGTGAGGGAGAAGTGTGAATTTGGTTTAGTGTGAAGCTTAAAGGGAAGAGCCTTAAAACTATTATTGTTGAGGCCATCATGGAATGCTAGCAGAAGTGTGTGGGAATCTGGTTTTGTCAGAGGAGAACGGCAACGTCAAGACAATGGTTGTAATCTCTTCTTGATTCAATATATATGCAGCTATCAATTGATTTCCTACATGATGTGTCATCTTACATGTTCATGGCTTAATTTTTCTTGACTTGTTAAGTAGGTTGAATTACAAATTGTCTATTATCACAGTTGTTGTTTGTTGTTGTTTACTTGTTTCAAGTGTTTGAAGAAGGAAACAAGAGATAGATAGAGAGAGCAAGCAAGGACATCATCAAACGGGATAAGCATACTAAGAGGTAGGCCCTCTTAATTGGTTCTAACCTAAGGAATTCTTCCATAGAATGTATCAGTTGTGGCTAGACCCATTATCGAGCTAGATGAATTGTTTGTGTCCGCACTCATACATGGGGAATCTATAAATGAGGTGATCCTCTAATTCTATCTCGTGCATATGGAAAAGATAGAAGATGCTACTGAGAATGGGATGATCATGATGATTAATTTCAACTCGATGCCAATGTAAACCCACTTTGAACACACCAAGGGGAAACTGAAGGGCATCATTCGGTGCTCTTTATGCGTATGTGGTTAAACAAAAAGGCCCCCTCTCATTTGCATGAAGTGTTCCTAATATAAATCCATGTTAGAGTTGAGGCCCTGAAAAGATGAAGTCCAAGTACATTGAATTTATTGCTTATAAATAACCTCTCTAACACCCTTACACAAACATAAAATGATGTCATTTACATTGGAGGTTTAAATCACTTGAATTGTGTTAGAACTTAATCGCTCCCCCACAAAAATGTGTCATGTTTTCTTGTGATGATACATCAACCCTATTGGAGAAAAACCTCATAATGTAAAAGGAATTTAAACATGACGTAACTTTAATAGTGCCCCACATTCACCCCCTAGCTCACCACTCATGGATAATGTGAGGCTATTTCAAGCATTGATGCAGATAATATAATTTTATTTTCTCTTATGTATAGTATTTTACATTGACACAATTGAGTTTGTTTAGAAAACAAAATATTTGTAGAGGGTTAACTCCTTGTGCTTTAGGGCTATACAGGCCTTGTCTTTATGAGTGATCTATTCATCTCCAACTCCTAATGTGACAGAGCACTACAAGCTCCATCTCAACATGAAGTGTAGATATTGTGAGCAATTCAGATCAAGGTTTTGCAAATTATCCAATTGTTCTACATTTGGTATACATGGTAATAATGGCATTACCCACAAACACATACCCTCAAGACCAATACCTAGTTCTCTAAAAATCACTTTGGCAAGGCACCTGCAATAAGAAATCCACGGAGACAACTTTAGAAATATTGTGGAAATTTCAGAATGATTCAAAAGTACATAGACCTTTGTCTTTGATAGAATGGATAAGGAGGCAAAATAAAACTTTTCAAAATGGATCAATTAAGTGGAAAGCATATAAGATACTAGCTTCTCTCTAGTAGGAAACTAAACTGTGTGGAAAACATTGGTACCATCTTTTCTTCTATTTGGAAATTGGACTATGTGGAAGACATGTAATGGGGTAGATGGTTATGATGGGAGTTGACTTTTGGGTTCTAAGTGGTAATTTTTATAGACTTCCAAATGAGTTCATTGTTGATTTGCAAGGTGCATATTTTTTTCCTTCAACTTGGATTGTTGATCCAATAAATACATCCTTATGGTACCATGACTAGATGACTTCTAATGTGTTGGGACTAGAAAGGCTTCATATTGGACAATGGAATTATTACATTAGGAGGCTTATCAAGAGTCATGTTGGAGTAGGAGAATAATGGGATGAGTTTATTTGCTTCAAAAATCCTACATTTTAGAACCAAACAACATGAGTAGGATATAAAGAAATGTTTTCAAATGAAATACGAGGCGAGCCAAATCAGGGTGGAAATCTCTATGGAATACCATAACTCCTTTAAAGACTTGGATATTTGTACGGTTGGCACTAAAAATGAAGATTTTGACACAAGGGGCTTTTTAAAGAAAGAGTTGGCAAGGGTTGGGACAATGTGTTTTATGTTGATAATCCAAGAAAAATATTATACATTTGCTTATAAACTACCCATATACGAGGATTTCTTTGTCACAGTTGGAAGCTTTAACATGTAAAAATATCTAGCAAGGAGAAAGTATTGAATATTTTCTAAAGTTTTTGTATGATATTAAAGAGTTAAATCCCTTTAGGGAACCACCATTCATTGTTCCTTGGGGCATTTGGCTATGCTTTAATTCTAGTATCTCGTGTATATGGAAAAGCTAGCAGATGTTATATTTAAGAAGAGGAGGGTTATTATGATTAGTTTCAACTCGACACAAATGTAAACCCACTTTGAACGCACCAAGGGGGATCTGAAGGGCAGCATCTGGTGCTCTTGTGCATATGTGGTTAAACAAAAAGGCCCCCTTTCATTTGCATGAAGTGTTCCTGGTACAAATCCATGTTAGAGTCGAGGCCCTAAAAAGATGAAGTCTAAGTACATTGAATGTATTGTCTATAAATAACCTCTCTAACAACCTGACACAAACATACAATGATGTCATTTACATTGGAGGTGTAAATCACTTGAATTGTGTTACAACTTTAATCGCTCCCCCACAAAAATGTGTCATGCTTCCTTGTGATGATGCTTCAACCCTATTAGAGAACAACCTCACAATTTAAAAGGAATTTAAACATGATGAAACTTTAATAGTGCCTCACATTCACCCCCTAGCTCACCACTCATGGCTAATTTAAGGTTATTTCAAGCATTGATGTGGATAATATCATTTTCTTTTCTCTTATGTATATTATTCTATATTGATACAATTGATTTTAGAGGTTAAGGACTTAAGACTTAGGGGATTTAGGTGTTCGTGGTTAAGGGGTTAGCAGTTAACTTGTTTAGGCGGTGAAGGGCTAGGGGTTAAAAGGGTCACAGGTTAAGAGGATAAGGAGTTATGGATTAGGAGATGGTTCATGGATTATAGGTTAGGGGTTAGTGTCTTAAGATTTAATGAGTCAAGGGGTTTATGGGTTATGAGTTATGAGTGTAGGGGTTAAGGGATTATGGATTGGGGGTTAAGGGGATAGGGAATTTGGTGGTTATGGGTTAAGGGCTTATGGTTTGTGATAATTGGACTCCTAATCCCCTTATCACCACTATTGGGGGTTCCCCTATCAATTTCTCTTGCTACCTTCCCTCTAGGTCCCCTAGACCCTATGAAATTAAGTCCTAAGCCCCCTTCTCATTCTCTAATGCTAGGATTATAGATCTTAGTAAACCATGCTTTTACCTTTGATTTATACCATCCATGCTACCCTTGTGTCCCCTTGCCCTATTCAATACACCATAACATACTTCCCCACAACCTTTTTGGTCATGCCATTCCACTTTTCATAATGTTATGAACCCCTAAATTTGGTGCCAATGGCCCTACAACTACACCCTTGGGCCCCCTTGGCTAAAGCATTAAACACATTAGGGGTTATGTGTTGGGTTGTGTTATATTCTTTACACGTAGTTAACAGGGGGTTTTAAGGGCACCCGTAACCCCACTTTATGGGGTCCAGGGCAGCGCCCGGGAAAATTTTGGTTTTGGACCCTATGTTAGGTTAGGAAGACCCACCTATGGTTTTGTGCATGATTTTCGCACATGTTTTTTGGACGCGATGGTTTTCGGTCCATGGTATTGGATGCTTCAGCATGTATAAATATGTATTATAACATTGAAAGGAACATAATGAAAAATCAAGCTAGGAGTTCCAGTTTTAGGATCCAGGGGAAAATCTCTGTGTATATGTGTTTTATGTGTTCTGCTCTCGCATTATTTATTTTCTGTGTTTTAGAATTCGTATGCAAAATTCGTATGCAAGTAATTTCTTCATGGGGTTAAAACCTACATTTGGTATCAGAGCAGATTTGGCTTCAAGGGGACGCCTTTGTTGCTGAGGGGTTTCGCTCGGGCCTGTGGTAGACCCTGTTCAGTGGGAGATCTGCGAGATCGATTCTGGTGGTGAAAGAAGATGGCGAGCAGTGGAAAGATAGAGATCAAGAAATTTAATGGTCAGAGTTTTGAGTTGTAGAAACTCAAGATGGAGGATCTGTTGGTGGATAAAGATCAGTGGATCGTGGTAGATCCGGGTACTAAACCAACAGGAGTGTCCGATGAAGAATGGAAGAAGTTGGATTGGAAGGCAAAGAGCACAATATGATTGTGTGTCTTAGATTCAGTTTTGTTGAATGTATCAGGGGAAGCTACAGCAAAGGCTTTGTGGGACAAGTTAAGGACTTTATACCAATCTAAGTCTCTAGTGAATAAACTGTTGCTACGGAAAAAGCTGTATAACCTGAGGATGAAAAATGGAGACTCAGTGACAGAGCATCTGAACGCATTTAATACTGTGGTAAGTCAGTTAGAATCTGTTGATATTAAAATTTCAAATGAAGATAAGTGCATCAGTTTTTTGTGTGCTCTACCAGATTCGTGGGATACTCTGGTTATTACAATAGGTAGCAATGCAATTGCCTTGCAGTTTGAAGAAATATTCTCAGCCTTGCTGACGAAGGAGATGAGATGGAAAAATATGGAGAGCCAAAATGGTGATGCCTTGTCTGTATGAGGACGGTCCCAAAACAGAAACAAAAATAAGTCATCAAGTGGGAAATCTAAATCTAGAGGGAGATCTAAATCTCCAGGAAAACCTGTAAAGGTGGTGTGCTAGAAATGTGGAAAGGAAGGCCACTTCAAAAGGGACTGTAAATCTAAAGCTCCTGACAAAGGAAAGGGATCTGATGAGGCTCCTTCTGCAGAGGCGAAAACCACCTCAGATGAAGATGGGGATGTGTACTTGGCTTCTTTAAGTACACATGTAGATCATGAGGCATGGTTGATTGACTCAAGTGCATCCTTTCACTTCACTCCCCATAGAGAGTGGTTCTGTGAGTATGAGAAATATGATGGTGGTGATGTCTTCTTGGGACTGGAAGGCTAGAATCATTGGTCATGGAAAAGTAAAGTTGAAGCTACAAGTTGGAAGGGTTAGAACACTTCTGGGTGTTCTGCATATTCCTGCATTAGCCAGAAATCTGATTTATGTTAGTAAGTTGGATGATGCAGGTGTAAAAATAGTGTTCGAGAAGGATACCTGCAAGATGGTTCAGGGAGCACTGTTATTGATGCGGGGAGTTCAGATTGGAACTCTATACAAGCTGCAAGGTAGCACTGTTGTTGATGGGTGCAATAGTTCCATGGTTCCTGAAAGTGGAGCAGAAAATCTAGTGGTCTCTGGAGAAAGACCATGTTGTGGCATCAAAGGCTTGGACATATTGGAGAGAAGGGCCTTCGAATACTTCATGGTAAAGGTATGGTAGAAGGTATGAGTAATAGCTCTCTGGATTTTGATTTCTGTGAAAATTGTGTATATGGGAAGCAGAATCGGGTGAGTTTCCCCTCTAGTAGTAAGAAGGCGAAACAGATATTAGAACTTGTGCACAGTGATGTGTTTGGACCTGTGAAGGTTCCATCACTGGATAAGTCTGTGTACTATGTATCATTTATCGATGACTTCTCAAGGAATACATGGATATATTTCATTAAGAAGAAATTTGAAGCCTTTGACAGGTTTAAAGAATTTAAGGCTCTCGTGGAAAATTAGACAGAGAAGAAGATAAAGGTGTTGAGGACATATAATGGTGGAGAGTTTTGCAGCAAGGAATTGGAAGAATTCTGTAAGAAGTGTGGTATAGCACGACAGAAGACTACTCCATATACACCTCAGCAAAATGGAGTGGCAGAAAGAATGAATAAGACATTGACGGAAAGGGCAAGAAGCATGCTCAGTGGTGCCGGGTTAGGACAGGAATTCTGGGCAGAGGTGGTGGATACTACATGTTACCTAGTCAATAGGTCACCTTCATCAGCGTTGGAGGATAAGACTCCACAAGAGCTATGGATTGGTAAGAAGCCCTCTCTTTCACATCTAAGGGTATTTGGATGTGATGCATATGTACATGTTCCAAAGGAGAAAAGAACCAAGTTGGATAGTAAATCTGAAAAGTGCATCTTTATTGGGTATAAGGATGGTTTAGAGGGTTATAAGCTTTGGAACCCAGTAACAAGGAAGGTTGTTTATAGCCGAGATGTGGTGTTCAGAGAGGTGAAAGATGTTATTAAACATGAAGTCCAACCAAAGGAACTTGAGAAGATAGAGTTTGAGCTAAAGGAGGAAGAATCAGACTCTACAGTAGAGGAGGAATCAGAAGATGAAGAGCCACAAACTTTGGCTGTGAGAAGATCAGTTCGAGAAAGAAGGCAGCCAGAAAGGTATAGTCCATCTACTTTCTGTTCAAATTTTGCTTCGTCTGTTACTGATGATGATCCCAGAACTGTGAAGGAAGCAGTGGATTCATAGGATGGAAAACTCTAGAAAGAGGCCATGGTTGATGAAATGGCATCTTTGCACAAAAATGAGGCTTGGGATCTAGTGGAGTTGCCGGTTGTAAGGAAACCCATTGGCAAAAAATGGGTGTTCAAAAAGAAGATAGATGCAGAAGGAAAAGTGGAGAAATACAAAGCTCGATTGTTAGCAAAAGGCTATTCCCAGGTGCCGGGAATTGATTTTGGTGATATTTTTTCTCCTGTTGCCAAGGTAACTTCCATTAGATTACTTTTATCTGTTACTGTTGCTTTTGATTTTGAGGTAGAACAGATGGATGTGAAGACAACATTTCTTCACGGGGATCTGGAAGAGGAGATCTACATGAAGCAACCTGAAGGCTTTGCGGTGAAGGGTAAGAAAGAACTAGTATGTAAGTTAAAGAAGTATCTATATGGGTTAAAACAGTCACCAAGGATGTGGTATCAGAAATTTGATACATTTATATGGGGACTTGGCTTCACCAGAAGCAAAGCAGATCACTGTGTGTATTTTAAATTAATTGGTGACCGTGTTATTTATCTGGTCTTGTATGTGGATGATATGTTGTTGGTTGGAAATGACAAAGAAGTTATCCAGGATTTGAAGACCCAATTGTCCTCCAAATTCAACATGAAAGATCTTGGTGCTGCCAACTATATTTTGGGCATGGAAATTAAAAGAGATCGAGCAAAGAGGAAGCTCTGGCTAAACCAGAGGAAGTATGTCGAGACAATATTGCAGAGGTTTAATATGTAAGATAGTAAACCGGTGAAGGTTCCTATTCCTGTAGGTGTGAGGTTATCTATTGAACAGTGTCCCAAGACACAAGAAGAGGAAGAGGACATGTCCCGTGCTCCATATGCAAGTGCAGTCGGTAGCCTGATGTATGCAATGGTCTGTACTAGACCAGAAATTGCACATGCAGTGGGAGTATTGAGCAGGTTTATGTCAAAATCAGGGAAGGAGCACTGGACAGCAGTGAAGCAGGTTTCAGGTATTTGCATGGCACTAGTGATTATGGTTTGTGCTACCAAGGAAGACCAGGATTGGACAGAGTGTTGGATATTCATGGCTTTGTTGATTCAGACTGGGCTGGAGATCTGGATCAGAGAAGATCTACAAGTGGGTATGTGTTTAACCTATTTGGAGGTGCATTCAGTTGGATGAGTAAGAAACAATCTGTAGTGGCACTGTCAACTACAGAGGCAGAATACATGGCAGCCACTCATGCAAGCAAGGAAGCAGTTTGGTTGCAGAGATTGTGTTCAAGTATGGGGTTAGTATAGGAAGCTATAAGGATAGACTGTGACAGCCAAAGTGCAATTTTCTTGGCAAAGAACCTCGCATATCATTCAAAGACAAAGCACATTGATGTTCAGTATCACTTTGTGAGGGATATGATAGAAGACAAAAAGGTGTTGCTGGTAAAGGTGGACACTTTGAAGAATAATGTAGATACATTGACAAAATCTGTGAACTCTGAGAAGTTCTCTTCGTGTAGAGAGACAATGGGCATTTCAGGGCTGGAAAAATGACTAAGCTCTCTTGTGGCCCCCAGTGGAAAGAAAACAACAAGTGGGAGAAGGTTGGGTTGTGTTATATTCTTTCCACATAGTTAACAGGGGGTTTAAGGGGCACCTGTAACCCCACTTTATGGGGTCCAGGGCAGCGCCCCGGAAAATTTTGGTTTTGGACCCTATGTTAGGTTGGAAGAACCCACCTATGGTTTTGTGCATGATTTTCGCACATGTTTTTTGGACACGATGATTTTCGGTCCATGGTATTGGATGCTTCGGCATGTATAAATATGTATTATAACATTGAAAGGAACATAATGAAAAATCAAGCTGGTAGTCTCAGTTTTGGGATCCAGGGGAAAATCTCTGTGTATATGTGTTTTATGTTTTCTGCTCTCGCATTATTTATTTTGTGTGTTTTAGAATTCGTATGCAAGTAATTTCTTTACGGGGTTAAAACCTACATTATGGATTGTCATAAGGGAGCCCCTAATCCCCTTATCACAACTAGAAATAGGCTCATGAACACCATCAATATCTACTAGAGGTGTTGTGATGAAAGCAATAATGAATAAAAAAGTTGTGGTCAATAAGACAGGGATCATCAAGATGTTAAACCATCTAATGTAAATATGGTTTTCAATGCTAGTGATCTAGTCACATAAAATACCCCATAAGTTTGTGCTTTGGGACACCCCTAGGATTCAATAATTAATCCAAACTGAGAGGATTTGTTGTTGAGGTGACAATGGAAACAACCTTGAGTTGACGCACAGTGACACTTTGTGAGCCTTGCACAACTAGGGTGTCGATTTCATCATCAACAAGAGGAACAATTGACAAGTGGAAAACATCTCACATTTAGGGCACTTGGTCATAAATATTTATGCATGTTTTTCTATCGAGGGTACCTTTCACATTTCCCAAGGCACAAATTACATATTTTGATGAATTTTGGATAACTTGTCACATTCCACTAGCTTCATGCATGAAGAGGAGCTCCCATCCTTTCAGAATATTTTGAAGGATTTCATGTCATAGTCAAGGGTCACATGTATAAAAGAAGAACACCATAGCCAAGAATAAGAAAATTGGCATTTGTGTCAGGTGTCAGGGAGTGTTAGGGAGTGCCATGGAAACACAAGGGGGAACTAGCTCAAAATGCATGGAAATGAATGAATAAGAGTGTGTGATAAGGAGTGTTAGTGAGTTTCAGGTGTGTTAAGGAGGGAGTGACAAGGTTATATGCTAGGCAGTGCTAAGGCATGCTAGATTTCCAGGGCATGTCAGGGAGTGCTAGGGAGTGCCAAAGCATGCCAAGGAATGTAGGGGGTGCTAACACGTGCCACATAGTTCCAAGGGATTGTTAGATGTGCCAAGTGCTATGGAATGTCAAGATGTAAACTATTTTGCTTAGTTGTCTTATGGCCACAGTTGGACATGAGCCTTGACATGGTAACTTGTAACTTGTTAAGTTGGATGAGTTGAAATTATACATGAGTAGCCTAAGATGATTAATATTCAGTTCTTAGGTGAAAAAGGCATAGCCTAGTTGTAGTAACTGTAACTTGGTCAAGTTGTTGTAGTCGAGGCAAGACTTGGTTGGGTTCCCAAGTCCCAAAAAAAGTAAGGGTAGTTGTGAGGGAATTATAGCTAAGGAGTGCCAGGGAATGCCAAGGAATGAAAAGGCATGCTAACACATGTCAAGCATTGCCAATGCATGTTGAGGAATGTTAGGGAGTGTTAGGGCATCACAAGGGAGAACTAGGTCAAAATACATGGAAATGAAAAAATAAGTGTGTGTGCCAAGGAGTGTCAATGAATTCCAGGTGTCTCAAGGATAAAGTGTGTTAGGAGAAGGTCATAATAGGAATTGTAGGAGGCAAGCCTATGGTTACAATTATAAGGGGTTGATCAAAGTAGTTTCAGAAAAAGGAAGAATTTGGGTTGGGCACAACATTGTTTTTCCAATGACTTGGTTGGGTTCCCAAATCGCAAAAATAGTAAAGCTATCTATGAGGGCATGACAATTAGGGAGTGTCAAGGTGTGCCAGGGAATGCTAGGAAGTACTAACACATGCTAGAAAATTCCAATGCATGCTAAGACAAGCCAAATGCTAAAGCATGCCAAGATGTGTCAGGTGCCAAGGTGTGGCACGAATGCATGATAGGGAATGTTAGGGCCAAGTGCCAAGGAAACACAAGGGAACACTAGTTTCAAATGCATGGAAATGAAGTGGCAGCGAGTTATAGGTGTGCTAAGGAGGGAGTGGAAAGATATGCTATGCAGTGGCAAGGTATGTTATGTAGTGTCAAGGCATACTAGAGTGCTAGGGAAGCATACCAAGATGTGCCTACAAGCGCCAAGGTGTGCCAATACGTGCTAAGGAATGTTAGAGAGTGCAAGGGAAACATAAGGGAGACCAAGGTCAAAATGCATGGAAATGAATGAATAAGAGTGTGTGACAGGGAGTGTCAGCGAGTTCCAAGTGTACTAAGGAGAGAGTGACATGGTATGCTAGGTTGCGCTAAGTCATGCTAGATTGCTAGGGTAACATGCAGCCAAGATGTGCCAGGTGCCAGGGTGTGTCAAAATGTGCTAGGAAGTGTTAGGGAGTGCCAAGGAAACACAAGGGAACACTAGGTCAAATTAATGCATGCAAGTAAACAAATAAGAGTTTGTGACAAGAAGTGTCAGCGAGATATAAGTGTGTTGAGGGAGTAACAAGGTATGGTAGGCAGTGTTAAGGCATGTTAGAGGCCAGGGAAACATACCAAGATGTGTCAGTGCTAGGGCATGCCAATGCATGCCAGGGAGTGTTATGGAGTGCCAAGGAAACAAAAGGGATCACTAGTTTCAAATACATGGAAATGAATGAATAAGAGTGTGTGACAGGGAGTGTTAGTGAGTTCTAGGTGTGGTAAGGAGGGAGTGACAAGATATGTTAGGTAGTTCCAAGGCAACATGCCAAGATGTGTCAGGTTCCAGGCTGTGCCAATGTGTGCCAGCAAATTTTAGGGAGTGCCACATAAACACAAGGGAGAACTAGTTCAAAATGCATGGAAATGAATAGATAAGAGTGTGTGATAGGGAGTGTCAACGAGTTCCAAGTGTTCTAAGGAGGGAGTGACAAGGTTATATGCTAGGCAGTGCCAAGGCATGCTAGAGTGCCAAGGCATGTCAAGGAGTGCTAGGGTGTGCTAGGGAGTGCAAAGCATGCCAAGAAATGTAGGGGATGCTAACACGCACCACATAGGGCTAAGGGATTGTTAGACGTGCTAGGTGTTATGGCATGTCAAGATGTAAATGATGTTGCTTAGTTGTTTTATGGTCATGGTTGGACGTGAGCCTTGACTTGGTAACTTGTTAAGTGGGATGAGTTTAGGTACCTGTGAAACCTCTTGCCACTTGTCTTCCAATCAAAAAGGGTGAGATACAATCCTGGTTGACATCAACACAAGACAAACTCTTCTAAGTGCTTGTTGACATCAATGCTAACACTACAATGCCAACATGCTCCCCCTTTGGCATTGATGTCAACCTCAACGTGATCTCTATAACTTTGAGGTTGATTTGACCTGCCTACTCTCTCTCCATTCCCCATACTCTTCAGTCTTTCCATTCTCTCTCTCCCTTTGACATCAATGAAAAATGGCAATATCAACACTGAAAAAGAATGCCAGCAATGAGGGACTGAGAGAAGTACTCCCCCTGTCATGCTCAACACCATGTTGATTACAATGCTTGATAAAAAATGATCTTTGATAAGAATGAATGTCTTTACTACAAGATAAGCATGTGAACCAGTGAACTCTACTACAAACATGTCTCTAGCCAATACCATGCATCCTCTCATGTTGAACATGCTCCCCCTAAGCATGTAATGGAGTTGTAAACACACTCTCTTTGTTTTTGTAGCAACACTTCCACTTACCTACAATAAGCCTCCTTGCCAAGTGAAAGAGACTAATCATTGACTAGGACTCCAATGAACTTTGAGAAATGATATACAATGAAGGACCATACAAATACAAGACTCCATGGAGCAAATACATGGTTGTGATAAGCACATAAGACCAACATATGACTCCTCTATAAGCATATTGATCACAAACCAATGACTCTATGGACCCAATTTTACATCATTCACCCAATGCAATAGGGTTACATCAAAAATATATATAATAAGACATTACTTGAACACCCATTAGCTGATACATAGTTGAATTTGAAAACTATTACAATACATGCTAAACACCATAGTTCTCTCCATGGCCAATGCTCCAAAAGAGGAGACAATAATGATACATGGATTTTACAAATGCACACATGTGTTCTCTCCTCTATTGATTCCCAATACAATGATGTGCATCAAATACATGGCATTTATAATCAATAACATGTGTTCTATGCAACAACAAAAAATAGGAGTACTATACATGGCACATGATAGTACATGGCTACTCTCAACATCTCTTCCATAAGCAACGATTTCAACAACAAATAAAAATTGATCAGCAACATATTGAATACCAACAATGAACTCTTTGTAGCAAGATCATGTTAAAGCCACTAGCAACCTCCATACTCCACATAGACATCTACAACATAATGATCTAATAACAACAACATGAATAACATGACATAGAAAAAACAGCATATACATCCTTATCATCAATAAGAAATAAATCATCAATGAGGCTTAAGATCAGAACAACATATTCATTTAGCATCAACTCTAGCTTTGGATAACAAATCAGCAAGTAGCAAAAACATCACCAGTAACATATAATACAATGCAACAACAATTTCTCTGACACCATCAACACATGGAAAAATATGCAATGCATCCAAGAAGCACTAAGAAACAACAACAACAATTGATCCGAACTTAAACAAGAATGCAACAACTTACAGATATAATCATAAACACAGAGATGCAGTAGAAAAACACTTCATTTCATTAATAGAAAAATATTGAACTATGCTTACAAACAGAATGGAAATAAGATAGCTCGGGCGATGGTAACTTATCTCTGAGAAGCGATGTGTCAGGTACATGCCTCTAAATTGTGTTACAATGGGGCTCAAGGGCCTATTTATTATTTGAAAACATGAGAAAACCCTAAACAGCCAAAACCCTAATCCCAGGAGTTGTAACACCAACAGTTTGTGGGCCCCATTGGGGTTATTTGAGCAACCAACTTCCCGGGGTCATAACTTAGTCATATTATCTATGTTTGGCACGTATGATACCTTGTTGGAAATGTCTCTCTGATTACTATAGGTTTCATCGCATGCCCCTACCCATGGCTACTGGCTTGCCGCAAACCCCAAAAAACACAGTTGACGGGATCAAAACTGCTCCAGAAGTTCAGGACTCGAAAAACTGCTAAAAATAGTAAATGTTGAAATGAACAAGGAAACAGATGAAACTGACTAGGGGGTCTAGGTGGAATAGACGGGTTGCCACCAATATCCACCTAGATCATTCATCCCCCCTTAGGAATAAATGGTCCCCATTACATGCAAAGCCTCCATGAGGTGAGGAAATTTCTGTTGAACCTGGTCCCTGGTGAACCACTTGCCCTGGTGAAGGAGTTGGCCTGCTTTGACAACTCGATATAACTGTATCCTATGTTGGTGAGTGTTATTGATCTTTGTGTCCATGATCTGATCAGTTGTGGCCTGTTCCATGCAGTACAGGTTGAGCTTTGTTGGTGTGAGTTGTTCTACAATGTCAGATGTGTCCAACAATGGTGGAAAGTATGGTCAAAGGTGATCTACATTGAACATCGGGTGCAGACCAAGAAAAGGTGGGATGTTGAGCTATTGTCACCGAAGGCCTTGGTGATGTTGTATGGCCCATATCAAAGCGAGTGAAGCTTCCAGTGGGGTCCAGCAAGGCGCTCCTTTTGCAAATGTAGCCAAACTTTGTCGCCCACCTGGAACTTGTGCAGCACTCGATGTTGATCATGGCACTGCTTGTACTTAGCATGGGCTCTGTCTAATATATCATGGGCCTATTGGCGGATGTATTGAATGCACTCAATGAATTTTTTAGCCCTTTTAGCTTCGGACTAAATGTGAGCTGAATCTACCTTGTTGCAAATGGTATGGCCACATCAATGGGGCATAATGGCTTAAATCCCAGCCCTACCTAAAAGGGGTTGTGGCATGTTGATTTGTGGAGAGCTTTGTTGTAGTTGTGTTGGACATAGGGGAGACTTTCATCCCACATGCGTGGATGCTTCGAGTTGTACATGCGCAGAATGTGTACGATCATATTGTTGACAACCTCTGTTTGGCCATCAGTTTAGGGATGGAAATTCATGGACATAGTAAGTTTTGTATCTAGCATCGACCAGAGACTTAAGCAAAATTCACTTAGGACTCTGTTGTCCCAATCTGAGACAATGGACTGTGGGATCCCAAAGTGTACCCACACTCACTCAAAGAAGACCTTAGCAGTGGCCTCCGTTGTGATACTCTTCTTACAGGTCGCCATGATGGCCATCTTAGAGAATCTGTCGATGACCATGAAAACACAATCGTTTTCATGCCTAGTCGAAGGAAGGCCCGACATGTAATCCATAGAGACAAATTCACAAGGCCACCTAGGAGTAGGTAGAGGAGTATACACGCCTTGCTTCTTGACGGTTTGTTTGGGAATGGTGTAGGAGGTGTAGGATCTAATGTACTTCCCAACATCTTGATGAACTTTCGGCCAATAAAAATACTTTTGCAATACCACCATTGTTTTCTCTACTCCGAAATGTCCAGCGACCTAACTGTAGTGCGCCTCCCAAATCATCTTGGCACGCTCACTTCAAGGAACACAGATGTGTCCCAAGTGGCATAACAATGCATCCTTAAGATGAAAATTTGGAACTTCCTTCCCTTTCAGGAGTGTCTGGTATATGCTGTTGAATTCTAGATCACTCTTGTAAAGATGCGGCCACCCCGATGTCTCGTGCCCACAAGAGTCATGCACAGTGAACAGCGCCATGACTGGTGGTTGGCTGAGACAATCAGCTACATTATTGGTGCTTCCCTTCTTATACTTAATGTTCAAATGGAACTGTTGCAGATAGGTGGACCATTTCTGATGGTGATCATTCTGCAACTTCCCTTGTGTCTGTTTGAACTGTAGAGGTCGATGGTCTGTGTGGCTGACTGTTTCCTTCCCAAGAATGTAATGCTTCCATTGACGACATACCTGCACAATGGAATACATTTATTTGTTGTAAGTGGGTTACTTTCGGACTCTGTCTGAAAGTGTCTCACTATGATAAGCCACTGGATGCCCATGATGAGTAAGAACAGCGAAAATAGCATAGTCGGAGGCATTTGTCTCAATATCAAATGGTTGTTACAGGTCTGGTAATGTGAGCATTGGTGTAGAATAGAGGAAATTATTCAACTCGAAGAATGCTTTTTGTTAGGTTTCTGACCAAAAAAACTTTGCTTTCACTCCGCCCTCAGTGACTTGACTTAAAGTCCAAGTGATATGATAGAACCCCAACACGAACCTATGGTAGAAATTGGCAAGACCCAAAAAGTTGTGGAGCTCTGTTAGAGTGGTTGGGGCTGGCCAATCCCGAATGACTTGTATCTTGGATCGGTCCACATGTACACCATTCTCATCAATAATGTATCCCAGATATTGAACCTGGGTTAGGCCAAAGGTGCATTTCTCCAAGTTATCACATAGCTTGTGTTATTGCAAGGTTTGAAGGACCTATCGAATATGGTGGAGGTGATCTTCCCAACTCTGGCTGAAGATCAATATGTCATCTAAATACACCACCATTAATGCATTGGTGAAGTGTTGCAAGATGTCTTCCATCAATCTCATGAAGGTTGCAGGGGTATTCATCAATTCGAACAACTTGACCAACCATTCGAAAAGGCCCTCCTTGGATTTGAAGGTATTCTTCCACACATCGGAGGTTTCAATAGGCACCTGGTGATAACCTGACTTCAAGTCGATCTTGCTGAAATATTCGGCCCCTTTGAGATGGTCCCGAAGGTCATCAACCTACGGGATTGGGTACCTATTCCAGACAGTGATCTTGTTCAGCACCCAATAGTCAATACAAAGCCTCCAGGTCCCATCCTTATTTTGTACCAATACAATCGAGCTCCCACAAGGTGATGAGCTTGGCCTGATGTGCCATTTTTGCAATAGTTCTTGAATTTACCTCTTGATATCATTGTTCTCCAAAAAACAGTGTCGATAGATCGTTCCATTGGGCAGTGGCGCGCCCGCGGTCAGATCAATGAAATTCTTGACCTGACAATGTAGAGGTACCGTTGTGGGCGAGGCAAAAATATCCCTGTACTCCTCCATGACCTTGTCTATCTATTGTTGATGTGCAAAGGAGCCCTACCTGGAAGTCGTGGCCACAACCTTCTTTCCCTGGGGGCAAATCATAAGGAAAACAAATTTCCTGGTCTGGGAAATGATCTTACTACATTGCTTTGTAGTGATCAAAGAGATGGTGGTATGCGGGGCTACCTCCAATATCTTTTACAACTTATTAGCCAAAGTAATAATCACAAAGCAAGGTCTAGACTCATATACAGAATGTCACTTCGACAAGTATGGTTTTCCTAACAATACATCACAAACTTCAAGAGGAGCAACATCACATAGTACCTCATCCGTGAAGGGCTTGATGTTGTAGGGAAGGAGGCATTGTTGGCTCTCGTGAAGATCTCACCCTTGGTGAAGCCACCAATGGTGTATGACTATGAATTTGTTGTAGTCTTTAGGCCTAGTCGCTTCACAACCTCTGCTAAAATGAGGTTCTTTTGGCTCCCGTTTTTGACAATGAACTGCAATGGAGAACCCTTCACCCATATCTGTGAGTGGAAGAGGCATTCCCCCTCCTCTAGATCTTCAGGCTCAATATTCTAGATCTTGGTGGTGGCCACGGTGGCAGTGGGCTCTACATCAATGACCTGCTTCCTTTTGTCAATTCCCTTATCGGGTTCTGATTCAGAGTCATAACCTACGTCTGGTTGAGAAGCCTTTAGCTTGGCCACCAGTGACTGCTTGGCCCGACACTCTCTCGTATTGTGAGTGGAGATCTTATGGAAATCACACCATTTTCCCAGGTCCTTCTTCGTCTTCATGGTGTTGTTATTTTCTTACGGCTTTGGTGAGTTGTCCTGGGTAGCCCCGCCTTGGCTTGGTCCTTTATTCTGTGCTTTGGGGGCACCTTTTCCTTGCTTTAGATTTACAGATCCAAAGTCTCGCTTCTTCTGTTTAAACTTCTGCTCAATTTTGACAGCGTATCGATACATCATGCTGAGCGAGGAAATGTCCAAGAACTCCATCTCGTCCTAGATGTACTTGTGTAGATAGTCGTGGTACTTGAGTAACAAATGTCACTCAATATCCTTGATACCCAGCTTTGTGCGAAGGGTATGGAAAATATTTGTGAACTCTGGCACATCTTGGTCCCTTCCCTGTCGTAGCGTCGTCCACTTTATGTATTTGTCTTCATTGCTCCTAACATGGTAATATTGTTCCTTGATGGCATCTCAAAAATAATTCCAAGTGGGTGCGGCTGAAAAAAAACGAGGGTTCATTCTCATCCTTTTGTTCACAGTAGGTTTCCCACCAGTCACTTGATGTGTGGGGCAACTTTGAGAAGTGCAAAAGTAATATTTTCCCAATTGAAAAATTCATGAACTAAAAAATATCCTTCCAACAAATTTAACCATTTATCTACGGAGTCTACATCTATCAGGCCTTCAAATATGGGAATATCGAAGTTAAATTGTACCTTAAAAGGAGTGGCGCCTCTAGAGTGGTTGACGGATGATGATGCATCACCTGTGGGTAGTCGTCGAAGGATCTGGGCAAAGGTTATCCATCATCGCATCCCTTTTTTGCTCGAGGGCTTCCTCAAGAAACATTTTGAAAGGATCTCCTACCCCCTTGTCTTTCTTTTCTTCTGCCATGGGAGGTCGTCAGGTTTTGCGAGGTTGATCTTGAAATGGTTCAACCAGATCAATCCCTAACTCCTTATACCCTGACCTCATTGGGGACATGCAAAGAAAAACAGAGAAAGAGCAGACCGCTATGATACCATTGATCCAAACTTAAACATGAATGCAACAACTTACAAATATAATCATAAACACAGAGATGCAACAGAAAAGCACTTCATTTCATTAATAGAAAAATATTGAACTATGCTTACAAACAGAATGTAAATAAGATAGCTTGGGCGATGGTAACTTATCTCTGAGAAGAGATGTGGCAGCTACATGCCTCTGAATTGTGTTACAATGAGGCTCAAGGGCCTTTTTATTATTGGAAAACATGAGAAAACCCTAAAAAACCAAAACCCTAACCCTAGGAGATGTAACACCAAGAGTTTGTGGGCCTCGTTGGGGTTAGTTGGGCAACCAACTTCCCGAGGTTGTAACTTGGTCATATTATCTTTGTTTGGTGCATACGATACCTTGTTGGAAAGGTCTCGCTGAGTACTACAAGTTTCGCTGCAAGCCCCTACCAATGGCTATGGGCTTGCCATGGACCCCAAAAAAACATCGTTTAGGGGGTCAAAACTGCTTCGGAAGTTCAGGACCCGAAAAATTGCTAAAAATAGTAAATGTTGAAATGAACAAGGAAACAAATGAAACTAACTGGGGGGTCTAGGTGGAATAGGCGAGTGGCCACCAATATCCACCTGGATCAAAAATGTAATATTTTGCATTAAATTTTTGTCAAAAACTCATCAACTCATCATCTCCTTGACCTCATGTTATCAAGGTAATCTCACTCTCTTCACATATAGAAGGAGCCACAATCCTCAAGCAACAAAAGCATATCAATTTCTTGGACCAAAACATCATAGGTAGGATACATATTCTCATGAGACTCAAGCAACAACGTACTCCATGGATCAACAACAATATACTTCTAATAAAACTTGCACAAGTCCATAAGCACATCACAACTTAGCCATCCAAGTGCAAAACATATTAGTAGTGGCATACATCATTGATGTTGTGATGTTGGAAATTGCTCCACTATAGACATTTTTATTTTCTAGTGTTTGACAATAAAAATGTCTACTGTGGAGCAATTTTCAACATCACAACATCAAGATAATCACCACATAAATCTTCAAACACTAATCATGCATCATTATTCAACATCACATATACTAAGATTAATTAGGGTTTGAATCTCAGTCACTCAACCTTACAACAACACTAACATAACTTAGGTAATCATATACATATTCACACAAGGCATATCTTAGGAGCAACAACATATCAATAACACAACATCTATGACTTTCTACATCATCAACTACTCTTAATGTCAGTAATATCCAATAACCATAGTCTATGAATATGCATAAATATATATATATACACAAGTTGCTTTGGAGAAACTAGCGTACACACACTATTTTATTGAAGAATATATGTGTATATTTTGCTTTACGTAGTTGCCTTCAATTTTCTCCACTCACAACATCCTTAATTCCTATAATAAGCCAAATTCATATAAATATAGCAGTCATGGCAATATCTTCTTCAACAAACATAATGCCAACAATTAGCTATCTCATCAAAAGTACAGTGCACCCCTTGAATATGTGAAAACACTCTTCATGATACCAAAAATCATCTTCTAAACCTTGATCACAGTAATCTTAGCAGATACATCATTAGAGGCATAGGTCTTGCAGCATATCACCAACATCATGAGCGTAATCATTAGTAGTCCAAACTGACATAACCTTTGGAAATACAAAATTTTTCCAGAGCGTACAGTGGCACACCAACCCACACCAGGTTTGATTCTTGAACATGCATGTATTATCATAGACTTGATTGTCATTCCTTCAAAATCATCATCAGGTTTCAATAAGAAAACCATTCCAATGCTTTCAACAATCACATGTGTCTAAGCCAATAGATATCAAACTGTAACAAGGACAAAATATGAAATAAAAACAATACTTCAAACCTTATGAAACTCCCCCTGAACTCATGCATCGTCCTCCTTATATTTGTCATCATGCAATCTCTCTTATCTGGTTGCACATCCAACGGTCTACATGCAACTCAAGATGTGTCCATATGCTCCCCAGAGACCATGTTTGCCTCAATTTTTGGTGGGAATTTCTTGCTTCTCCTTTCTCCTCCTAACTTAGGTGGATTGATCTTTGGCATGCACAATACCTTCTTTCTTCTCGTGTAGTTGGTCTTGCATTATTTTCGCCCTTTGATTAGATCTCCTATAACACATGGGAAACTTGCAATATTTGGCCTTATGGCCAATATTTGTCACACACATAACACCTTATGTGACCAAGGAACAAAGGAATAGACCCATATCTTCTACTGATCTACTTTCTACTCCTTGCATATGCCCTGCAGTCAATAAACCTATGGCCTAAATCATGGCATGAGAAACAACAATAATAAAAAGGACTATTATTCCTAATTATTGATTATATTTGTTATGAGGGAAATCTTCCTTACATGCTTTCTAGAGGCTTCTTATCCTTTGGCCGCTCCTTTTGTTGAGAGGACTTGATCTCTTTACTTCTGCAATTTGCTGCTATATGTCCAAATTTTTTACATTTGAAACACTTGAAATTTCTCATTATGGGAGCAATAGATTTTCTTGGTGAATTTACCTTTCTTGGCTCATTATTTTTCTCCTTTATTGATTGTTGGTATTTTTGATGACTCTCCTTTTTCACGCTACTACTAGTTGCTCCAATATTTTCTGATTTACTTGTAGTTTATTGAGCGCTAGATCTGGTCCTTTATAATTCTTCTCTTGTAGATTCCTCTTCAGCTTTCAGTATTTAACACTAATATTCCTTTTCCTAATATTGCTTCCTCATTCCTTGTTCGATTTTCCTTCCTTCTTTTAGCTGAGTTTTTAAATCAGAAATTTCTTCCTTGAACTTTTTCTCTCTTTCTTCAAAAAATTGAAGCAGTTTCCTCAAATATCTATTTCCAAGTGAGATACTTTGTATTACACCCAATGTTGAAATAAGTTGTGTTTCATATTCAACTAGTCTCTCCTTTACTCCAACATTGCTAATGATTTCTTCTCCAAAAGGATTACCTCCACTTTTAATCAAAATTTCAATGTCAGTCAATTGATTATCATCTTCTAACCCATCAATAACAAGAGCATCATCATCACTTCATGTGCAAGAGGAACCTAGAAATCCATTCTTGACTAGTAAAAAGAGGGGCTCTTCTGAAGCAAAAATATTCTTGAATTTTTTGTTGCTCTTCTTCTTTTGAGACATCTTGTTCTTGTTCTTGGCCATGGTCCACTATCTACTCTCGAGTGTGTAATATTCAATGGAAAGAACTTTTTATGGTACCATGTTGTCTCTACAACAAACACCCTCCAAAATTTTGCCTACATTCAAATTTTGGAGCCTCCTTATCATTGTTGAGTTATGCAATGAGTATGTATTTACTCTCAATTGCATTGCCTTTTTCCTCTTTTCTTATCTCTTTTGTACCTTGATATGCTAACATATTGATGGATTATGATAAGAAATGAATGAACTACTCTTGATTAAGATTTAGCCACCATAACTAACTCTTATTCCTTTTTATGCAGAAAAATGATGAAAGGAACAACTATTGTTCCCTAGAGATAGAACAACATAAACTAACAAAGGAGGAATAAGGCACATCAGTTGCGGTCAGGCTGGAGGACGAATCAGGAGGATCAACGCTAAATAAGAAGAATGTCAGAAGATAGCATTCAGTTGTGAATCCCTCAAGATCTCCCGATCCTGAGGGATCACATTTATCTTTTACCCTTTTTTTACTATAAAAGTGAAAATTGTAGGAGGAAAGGGAATCAATCTCTGTTTATTTCAAATTGTAATTTTAATTTACAGACTCATGCTTTTGAGGAACATGACCGTATTGTAATGAGGATTGAGTTCAATGGTTAATACATCATTTACGTCATTGTTCATTAGTATTCTCTGAAGTAGCTCAGCAGTATTCGCTGGTGGCTAAGGGCTCGGCCTCTGGTGGATCAAACTGTTATCCTTTGTGTTATATCTTTCTAATTCACGCAAATTTAATTGGTTTGATGTTTTTCCATTCTCTACTAGTTTATCTTGTTTGCTATTTTCCGATTTCCTGTATTGCAGTTAGTTTATTTTCCTTTATTCTGACCTTATGTACTTCGTAGCTTTGCCATTTGATTCCATTTATGCTTACTGTAGATTAAATTGATTATCAGTTAAGGCATTTAATCTTGTGGATTACGATAAGAGTGTGGTTATTATAGAATCAGCTAAAAGAGATTGGTTAATGCTACTGAACTCTCGGTTGACATCATTTCCATTTGAATTGCTTAATTGAGATTGAGTGTGATTTAGATAGAATCAGCTAGAAGAGATTGGTTAATGCTACTATGCTCTCGGTTGATGCTATTGTCAATTGAATTGCTTGTTTGAGATTTGATTACGATTTCAGTTGAGGATTAAGTCTTGATGCTTAGATGTAATATTTCTGTTAATAGTTGTAGTTTGAGTTTTATAAATGCATTTGTTTACTCTTGTATCAAAGTTTTATATTTCATTTTAAAAAGAATTACTCTCTGGATTTATAGCTTGCACATATTGTGTACACTCTTGGAATAAAAGGACTTGCCTGGGTTGATAATTAATGTGAGGCAATTAGGAGTTTTAAAATACACCTTTTAGCACCCAACATTTTGGCATTGTTTCCGGGGAGAGTGTTTCCATTTTACAAAGAGTGATGTATATTTGATAATTGTTGCTGGGAAAGAATTGGGTATTGAAAACAGAAGGTAAGAACCTACGTAACGAGCAATTAAAGTGTTTGCTCCTCCGCCCGCTTTTCAGCACAATTGCATAGAAGTGAAGTAGGTGTTTGATGTTTGGCTGCTGAGGAAGAATTGGGTATTAAAAACGAAAGGTAAGAACCTGCGTAAGGAGCAAGTAAAATTCCTACTCCCCCACTCGCTTTCCAGTAGAATTGCTACGAATTTAAGGTAGAAATAAACGTTTAAATTTTTGCATGAATGACTAAGAAGAAAAGACTAGAAAATGATATAATCCCACATCCCAAACCTGAAAAATCTAAGGGACCAGTGACCCTTGGACGATCAACTTTTATCGATGAAATCATAAGGAAAGCTGAGTCTCAACCATCAATAGGACCCCGAACCGTTGCTTCTAGACACCCTATTGTCTCCCTTCAGGCCACAGGATCACCATTTGTAGCCTACGCTGAGGTTCATAGTAAAATTGAAGGGACTGAACAAAGTTTTCAAGATATTGAAAATTCACGATCAATTCCCTCACAAGAAGGGAATTCTTGCAACCTCCGTGAAGGAGAAGGAGAAACAGGTAAATCTAAGGTTAAATCAGCAGAACCAAGATCTCTTGAGGTAGTAATTGAGCAGAGGACACCCAGTGTCCCAGATCAAGGGAGTGTTGTTAGAATCATTCCTGCCTCTTCTGGACATCCTAGGAACAACTCTCCAGCTCCGGAGATCCCAAAAGGATACTGGCATATTTTTTACCAAATGGCCAATAATCCGCAACCACCCCAGACCTCTACACTACAGTATCCTATTGTTGACACAGCTGTCAACACCCCCATGAAAGCTATCCCATTACAAAACATTCCCACCTTTCATGGACTCACTTCAGAAGATCTGGATGCATTCCTATTTGAATTTGATGTCCTATGTAGGGGTTATGATTACACCACCGACCCCCAGAAACTGAAGTTGTTTCCCTCCACTTTAAAGGGAGCAGCCCTGCATTGGTTTATGGGACTGGGTGGAGGCACCATCAATGATTGGGACCAAATGAAAACTGCCTTCCTTAAAAAATATCAAGATTATTGCAGATCTAGAGAACTAAAAGATGAGATATTCCAAATGGTAGCAAAGCCTAGCAAAACTTTGGAAGAATATGTGGAGCATTTCCAATATAACCTCCAAAGGTCTCCTTATGCAAATCTACCTGATAATGTTCTAAAAACCACGATGATTAAAGGGATGAAAGACCAGTGGATAGAGACACTAAATATCATGGGTAAAGGTGATATTTATCAAGAAGACTATGCTAATATTATTGATTTGTGCATCAGGTGCTCGAGGGGCAGTACAAGACTGAAACCAGTTGGACACAATGCGATCACCAGGGACAACAAAGTCTCTGGAGGAAGCGTTACTCGTGCTGAAATCGGAAACCTGCTGGAAGATTTCAAAACAGATATCCTGGGAACCTTGACAACACAATTAGACATCATGCAAGCCAAGCAGAAGCAGGTCGAAGCAGAGCAGAACCTGGTTATTTTTTTCCCTCGATGCAGAAAGAAACATAGTCATAAAGAATGCCCACTAGATATGGTACAGACCTGTGCCATATGCACTAAGGAACATGCCACAGAAAATTGCCCATCACTCCCAGGATTAAAAGTGGTCTTCAAGGAGGCAGAGGAAGAAGCAGAACCAGTATACTTGTTAAACTAGCGTTGCCAATGGAAAGCACGGAAAACAGGTATGCCTACCAACCCATCTTCATTCTTTCAGCCTTCACAATATAATTCCCAGCAATATACAAGAGCTACATGGTAGAACCAGCCACCTTTTCCTAATTGGCCACCACAAGCATTCTCCATGCCACCTTGGTCTAATCAGTCAAATCTGAACAATAGTTGGCCAAATCCCTCTTACCTTCCATCATTCTAGCAGAACAACCCATATCCATCTCAATGGTCCCCCTCCACTTCACAAAACCAAAACTAGCAATCAAGCTGGAAAAGACCCATGAACCAACCAGTAGGGACAATCCCCCTGCCTCAACCCACGCTACCAACACCTTGTACGTTACAGTAGAATCCTCAATCCAATCTACGACCGCAACTCCCATCCCAACCCAACCCAAATCCTAACAACGGACCAGTCCAGTCGATACAAATCATTGAAGGTCTGGATCTGGAAACTGAGTTGAGAGAATGTAATGAACTCAAATTAAGTTCTAGACGAATAATCACGCCAGATGATGATAAAAATCTGCAACTTGAAGAACCATACCCAAATAAGCCATTGACTATAGAACAAACACCTCAAAGGGACAATACAGTCAAGCAGAAAAGTCACGAACAGATCATTACCTCTTCTCTGCCATTCCCAAAAAGATTGATTATACCTCACCCAATTGAATATCCCAACTTCGATCTCCTGGGAGAACTAAAAAATCTTTGCATAAAAATACCCCTCCTCCAGGCTATTCAATAGATTCCAATCTATGGAAAAACCATTAAGGAATTGTGTGCCAAAAACTCTACGAGGAAAATAAAGATAACACCAACTGTCCATGTAGTCAGAACTTTGTCTGATCTATTATTAGGCAAAGAGAAACTGGTGAAATATGAAGATCCAGGAAACCCTATTGTCACAGTACAAATAAATGGATGCTCCTTTCCCAATGCGTTAGTCAATTTAGGGGCAGCCATTAATATTCTCACAATAACAACCTGCGAGAGGCTTGGCATCACAGCCTTAGATCCAACTATGACTTTGCTGGAACTTGCCTACCGTTCAGTTATTAAACCAGAAGGGACATTATAGGATGTGATGGTGTCTGTAGACTCTTGGGAATACTCGGCAGATTTTTTGATTATTAATCCTAGAAACCGGCTAGATGGACATCCTTTAATATTAGGAAGACCTTGGCTAGTGACTGCAGATGCTTATATAAGCTGCCAAACATGCAGTATGACTATAACTAGAGGGAATGATGTGAAGAACCTAGCTTTATACCCTCCAGCTCAGCCAAGCCTAACCATAATAAAAACTAGGAAGCAGCCTGTAACATATTTAACAGAAAATATTCGATCACCATTAACTATAGCAGATGCTCTTGAATTTAAAAACTAAACAAAAGACGATATTATTAACACTTGCATTAACCACCCTGCTGCAATATCTAATCTAAAATGTCACATGATTGAAGCAGTCCTTGATAATGAAACTGAAGAAGATCCTTTAAGAGATATCAATGACCAAACAATACCAACGACCACTGTCTATAATAGCAAACCTATTGAAATTGAGCTAGGGAAAATCCTTAACGTTAACAAAAACTAGAGTGATGACCAGTAGCAGAAGCTTATTCAAATCCTTAGGAAATATAAAGGGGCTTTCACTTGGGATTACCCAGATATGAAAGGGATTGACCCTCAACTATGTATGCACCACATCTACACTAAAAAATATGCAAGACCCATTGGATAACCTCAGCATAGATTAAACCCTCACCTAAAGGATATTGTTAAAGACGAACTGCAAAAACTGTTAGATGTGAATTTTATCTATCCTATATCTAACAGTAAATGGGTCTCTCCATTAGTTGTGGTTCCCAAAAATAATGGGAAATGGTGTATATGCATCGATTACAGAGAGCTCAACAAAGCAATGCAAAAAGACCACTTTCCCCTTCCGTTTATCGACCAGGTTCTAGATACATTGGCAGGAAAAAAAATCTTCTCTTTCCTGGATGGCTTCAGTGGCTACAACCAAATCCAAATAGCCCCCGAAGACCAAGATAAGACTACTTTCACCTGCCCCTGGGGGATGTTTGCTTACAGGGTATTGCCTTTTGGATTGTGCAACGCACCTGCTACATTCCAGAGAGCCATACTCAGTATTTTTGTAGACTTGATAAATGAGGGATTAGAGGTATACATGGACAATTTCACACCCTATGGAGATGACTTCGAGCAGGCATTACAGACATTGGAGAAAGTCCTGGAAAGATGCATTGCTACTAGGCTCTGCTTGAGCCACGAGAAATGCCATATGATGATGACAGAGGGCCTGATCCTGGGCCATTACATCTCAGCAGCTGGAATTCAGGTAGATCCAACAAAAATACAGGTAATCCTCTTACTAGCTACCCCCTGCACTCAAACAGAGGTACATAGTTTTTTGGGATTTTCTAGATATTATCGGAGATTTATAAAAAACTTTTCACAAATTGTTGCATTGTTATATGCTTTGACAGGAAATATTGATTTTATATGCACTAACAAACTTGACATTGTCTTTGGAGAATTAAAATGGCTAGTATCAATAGCACCAGTATTACGAGGCCTAAACTGGGATATACCATTCCAGATTTCATCAGACGCATCAAATACAGCCATTGGAGCAGTTCTTGGCCAAGAAGAAGACAAGAAACCCTATGTGATATACTACATCAGCAAAAATTTAACTCCTACTGAGTTGAATTACACAGTAACAGAGAAGGAGTTTCTAGCTGTAATCTACGCTATTAATAAATTCAGACACTATATAACAGGATACCCTATAGTCCTGTATATTGATCACTCTGCTATCAAATATTTAGCTAATAAACCTATTACAAATGGAAGAGTGACACAATGGTTAATCCTTTTGTAGGAATTTGACATAACAATCAAGGATCGACCAGGAAAGGAAAATATGGTGGTAGACTTCCTCTCCCGAGTGCCAAGAACAAATGACGCAGTGGCAGTAGAAGACCAGTTCCCCGATGAGCACCTGTTCGCTGTGACCGTGAAAACACTGTGGTACGCAGATGTGGCGAATTACTTAGCAGTGAGAAAACTACCCAAACACCTCACACCCAAAGAAATGAAATTGATAGTGCAACGCAGCACTTGGTTCTCCTGGATCGGAGGATACCTCTTTCACATAGGAGCCAATATGCATATCCGCAGGTGTATCAGGGAAGACGAAATTTACGATATCCTAAAAGCTTACCACGATGGACCTTGCAGTGGACACTTTGCAAACCGCAGGACTGGACATAAAATCTTACAGATGGGCTATTATTGGCCCACGATTTTTAAGGACGCCAAGAAATTTGTCCAAGCATGCGATAGCTGCCAAAGAATGGGCCACCCTGGCCAGTCTGACGAGATGCCCCTACACCCACAACTAGTCATCGAACCCTTTGAACGTTGGGCATTAGATTTCATCGGCCCAATAAATCCATCATCTAATAAAAAATCATATATACTGGTTGCAACGGAATACGTGACTAAATGGGTGGAGGCAGTAGCGTTACCAAGAGCAACAGAGGAAACAATAATCAATTTTCTCTTTGAAATTTTCGTGCGGTATGGTTTACCCAAAGAAATAATTACGGATGGAGGGCCAGAATCACCTCTTCGTACCACCCGTAGGCAAATGGCCAGGTAGAGAGTACCAACAAGGTAATCGAGGCCATTCTAACAAAGACAGTCGCCTCACACAGACGCGACTAGACTACCCGATTGTCGGAAGCCCTATGGGCATATCGCACAATGTGGAGGAATACAACAGGATACTCCCCATATCAGCTGGTGTTTGGTAAGGAACCTATCTTCCCCATAGAATTTGAAATTCAGACATTAAGGATAGCCCAAGAAGTGGGGCTGGATTTGAATGAAGCATAGATTAACAAACTACAACAAATAAATGAATTAGATGAAATCTGGTTATTGGCTCTTCAACATATGGCAATTATTCAACAACAAAGAGAAAAATGGCATGACGCCCTCATCAAGAAAAAGACATTCCATGAGGGTGACTGGGCGCTTCTCTACAATTCCAGGTTCCAAGACTTCCCGGGCAAACTCCAGACTAGGTGGTTAGGTCCCTACGAGATAAAAGAAGTGCACAATAATGGCACCCTTACATTGGCCACCATTGATGGGTCTGGCTACTCTTTTAAAGCAAATGGGCATCAGGTATTCCTCTACCAAAAACCGCTTACAAGGGAATCCTTTCACCAACAAATACGCGAAGATTCTACGATACAAATTCTTGCTGTAGAAGGCAACTCTTCGACAACACCAGTTCTATAAAAATTTATTTTTGAGACTTGTAAATACAATTGTTTTTTTCTATTTTTTCTATTGTTTTTCTTTCTTCTATATGATTTCCCTTATGTTGTTTAGAGCAGTAGGGATGATTGCTTGTCTGTGTTTTTCTCTCCCTGTTTTCTTTTGTTGTTCCCTATAGGGAATAGTGGTTTTTCCCTCCAGGGAACAACACTTTTTCGTGTGCGTTGATTTGTTTTTCCCTACAGGGAACATCTGTTTTTCCCTTTATCCATGTGTTTTTGTTGTTCCCTATAGGGAACAGATGTTGTTCCCTCCAAGGAGCAGCACTTTCTGCGAGTATTTTTTGTTGTTCCCTAAAGGGAACAACACTTTTTTTGTATATTTTCCTTTGTTGTTCCCTCCAAGGAACAGTTGTTGTTCCCTCTAGGGAACAACACGTTTTTTCAGAGTGTTTTTTTGTTGTTCCCTCCAGGGAACAGCATGTTTTCCAAGTGTTTTTTGTTGTTCCCTCCAAGGAACGGATGTTGTTCCCTAAGGGGAACAGCACTTTTCCGAGTGTTTTTTTTTTGTTCCCTAAAGGGAACAACACTTTTTCCTAGTGTTTTCTGTTGTTCCCTCCAGAGAACAGTTGTTGTTCCCTAAAGGGAATAGAACTTTTTTGAGTGTTTTTGTTGTTCCCTCAAGGGAATAGCACTTTGGGAGTATTTTTTAGAACAACCCTTTCTTCCCCTTGCATGATCATTCCTAGCCCATCCCAGCTCATTTTTTTAATCCTCTTTATGGCATAAAGTACAATACATATATGAGGACAAAAAGTATGGAGTCTATTGAAGCAGGTGAATATCCTTAACATTATTATCTCTAACAAGACTGCTTTGTGATGATCGAAAAAGAAAGGACACAATTATCTATATCACTTTATTGTCCTCATTTATGCTATAAATGATACTGATTGATTATCTTCACCATGCTAGTTCTACTCCCTCTAGTATAATTCTCTCTGCTTATTATCAATAAGATTATGGGTATATTTTTTTCCTATTGATATGTTCAAACTTCTTCTGCCATCCCTAGCCTTAAGGAGTATTGAGTCACCCTCTATATATAAAATGGGGAGTGTAAATATATATATATATATAATAAAATTCACTAACAATTTTATTTTTTTTTATCTACAGATGGAGGATAGGGGGTCTCATCACGAGTCAGCCTACCATGTTCATAGGGATGTGGCGAATTAGAATTCCTACTATGGCCACCACACCAGGGATATGATCCAATGGATGCCTCAAGAAACAAAATCATCGGAATAGGAGGTCTCATCACGAGCCGACCTGACCACTTTCGCTACTTCGCAATGAATGGCAATGTCTTCATCTGGTTACCATGCCAACACATTGATCTCTACTGTGGATATCATAATGCACTTCCCCAACTATACATAGAGGATCCTGGCTCCTAAGGGTTAGAAAGCAACTCTGTCGAGGCTATGGACGCCTGCAGGCAGCAGAAGCTCTGCTTATGGTATTGAAGTTTTATTTCCTACATCAATAATTATTACAATGCCCTCTTCTTATTTTTCTATTTTTCTACGGAGAGATTATTTCCCTAACTTACCTTACCTTGAACCTTTATGCATGAGTTAATTTTTTCTAAATCAATCACATCATTTTCAAGTGGAATAATGGTGGTAAGGTATCATCTCTTACATATGCTGTCCTTTTTACTTATCGCATCACCTCACGGCATCTTATCACTTATTAATAATTCTTGTTACATGCCTCGTTTTCATTACTCCAATATCCTTTTATGATCCTTTCATTAATATACGTACTATGTTGCCTTTACTGCCCAATCCATCACCCTTGTACTTCGCCGCCAGAACATCATCTTTTCGTCCATTCGGTCGTAGGCAACCTTTAATTTCGAGAGGGGGCAGGGACCTCCAGTACACTCATGCATGTGTTGTCATCATTTTATTGGATTTTGTAGGATAATACGACATCCCATAATCACAGAGTGTGTGGCATTATAACAGTCCTCGATTTAATGGTATTTATTTTCATAAAACATCACCTGACAGTGTTGTTACAACTACTCGTTGTTCCATCTCTCGGCTGCTGCTCATTACTATGTTTTCTCCACTGCACTAATCGTTTGCAGGAGTAGGAAGAACTCAAGCATCACGGGAGGTAAAACAGTGCGTCAACAACCTTTAATACTGGTTTTCTCCGATGGAGCCAGGGAAATTCTAGCTCACGCAGGACGGACAACATATTTTACAAGATTTCAACCCCCCAATGAGGAAATTGCCATTGAATTTCTATAGTATCTACAGAATGGAAAATCCTTGGTAAGAGGTAGACAAACCACCGTATCAGATGATGTGATAGCAGAGGTGTCTGGGCTGCTGGTAGAAGGACTAGTATGGGCTGACAAGCGACTAAAGCTGCATGACGCTATGGAGATTTCAAGGGACGAAGGACAAGAGCTAATCAAGAAGGGCAAAGGAATTCAGCCATCTTCTCTCGGAGAGCCATGGGGAGAATTAGCACAAATTGTCCAGAACTATATTACCTGCGATGGGCATTGAGACGTGGTAAGGCCGCAGCAACTCAAACTTTTAGCAGTCTTAAAACAAAAATGATCTGTTAATTTGCCTACAATGTTGAATTCATTATTGCATGACACTGCTGAGAGGCTGAGACGGGCTCAACACCCAAAGACAGTAGTTAGTCACCATTGTCTGATCAGGTTAATAGTTGGTCACAACCTTTCCCAACAACAATCGACATGGGATGATCTCATATCAGCCCTTGAAAGAGGTGAAAACCTGCCAGCTTCTAACCTTGTTCCAAAAAGAAAAAGGACTGCCCCTTCAGGAAGCAGACCTCACAAGCGTAGACAATCTACAAGGTTGAATTCAGACCAAGGAACATCTGAAAATCCTCAAGGCAGCACTAGTCAACCAACAAAATCATCTAGCCCGCTAAATGTACAGGACTTGCAGGGACAAGATAATCCTGAATTGGAACCTGAGGGAGGAGATAGACCCAACTCAGTGCAGGAAGGAGCAAGGCATTCCAACGATGAACGAGAAAACGAAGTAGGGCCTCCTCCAACACCAAATATGAGTTCTCAAGACAATATTTTGTAGGATTTCGAGGCAGGGATGGCCCAGGTCCTGGCCAATATGAACGTCTACATGCAGCCTGAAGAACCACTTAATCCTAACTTAGGAGAAGCCCAATCTCTAGGGAATTCTGGCTATACCAGAATTTTGCCTTCCCCAAAAGATACAAACCGAGAAGAGGAAGCAGATACAGAGGCTATTCAGGAATCAGAGAACCAATATGGTGACACACTCCCATTGGAAAATAGTCATGATCAACAGCAAGAAGGTCTAGACACAGAAGTCGCAAGCCAAGAAGAGGAAGCAAACACAGAGGTTATTCGGAGTTCGATAATCAATCTGGAGACACAGTCTTATTGGAGCAAAGCCAGGGTGAACAACCAGGCTCTTTAGAGACAGAGGCTATTAACGAGACCATTAGCAGATTAGTTACTCCTCAGAAGAGGCACAGAGCCAGAACGAAATTGAGGAAGCTAAGAAAAGAACACCAGAAGCTTCATAAGACGGTCAAGAGGCTCCGATGAAAAATAAAGGAAATTACAATGGGAAAAACTCCGAACAATACCCCTGAGGTAGCCAATGTGGCCGTGCAAACAGAATTATGTGAAGGTAGGGCTACAGGGACTCAAACTGAGCTCATACCTACTCGAACAATCGCCACTCAAGCGAGATTGCATGCAGATTTAGTAGATGTAGCTGCTCAGATGGAGGATTGGACCTCCCACAATAAAGAAGTGCAGACAGAGGATATCCCCTCTTGTAGCATAGGCACTCAGATAGAGGATATCCCCTCTTGTAGCATAGGCACTCAGACAGAGGATATCCCCTCTTGTAGCATAGGCACTCAGACGGACATACAAGCCAAAGACATCCTGACACACCATGACCCTATTTTACTAAATCTTCAGGAGGAATTGACACAAGCCTGGCTCGCTTTAGAACGATATGAACAAGAGACAGTTCCCCTGCAGAGATATCAAGAGCTGCAGAAACAGCTTAGGGAACTAACTATAACGGAGAACGAGACCTTTGACAGGTGTAGAAAGGGGGAAGAAAAGCTAGAGAAGGTGAAACTCAAGCTAGACAGAGTCATGAGTCAGACAAACACCATCTGCTCGTTGTATTCAGATGTCCTGACATGTAGGTCTCCCGCCACCAATTATGCCTTGTTCTTATTAGAACGGTATCTGTTATTAAAAATCAAAGCCGTAAGAGCTGGTAAACCAATTGAATTAGGGACAATTGAAGATTTTATAAATTGCTGCAAGGAACATGGTGCAAAGGTCCAAAGGCTTCTTTGTGAATTCTATCTGCATAATTTCATATTAGAAAACGAGGTGGAAAAGAATCCTAATCCTTTTGTTGGAGACGTTCAATTCCAGGCTTTTATCTCTTTTGCAGTTAACCAACTCAAATGGTTTAAAGCTTATAATGCATTCCAAAAACAGGAACATGGATTGGATCTTTGGGTGAGGAGTGAACCTAAACACCCTTTACAAATGTTTGCCAACCATAAAAAGTTGATGAAACGAGAGGGGGTGATTAAAACTTTAGGGCCCATACATAGGGAGATTGTGCAGAAAGGAATATCATATTTCCTCTCCATTCAAGAAAGATCCCTGACTGCATCTAAGCTCAGATGGACGATCTCCACTAATAGTGTGAAAGAAAGGGAACCATTTAATTATAGGAATTTTAAAGTTGCTGCGGCCCATATGATCACCTACAGTAATCTTATTTTGAGAGAAGGACCTCATTGGTTTGGATGTCAGTTTCGAAGTCCCATTATTTGGTATCCTCCTGAAGGGTATCGGGCTGACTACGAGTTGCCTAAAGGGAAAGAAAGGCCCGCCTTTGTGCTCCTGTTTCAACATCATGGCTTTAAGCCAATTTTTGAAGCTTTCTCTCCAGCCTACTCTTTAACTACATTGCATCAAAACTATTTACTTTCCATGAGGACATCAAACAGGGTAAGCAAGGAAGTATGTTGAGTTATGCAATGGGTATGTATTTACTCTCAATTACATTTCCTTTTTCCTCTTTTCTTATCTCTTTCGTACCTTGATACACTAACATATTGATGGATTATGATAAGAAATGAATGAACTACTCTCGACTAAGATTTAGCCACCATAACTAACTCTTATTCCTTTTTCTGTAGAAAAACAACGAAAGGAACAATTGTTGTTCCCTAGAGACGGAACAGCGTAAACTGACAAAGGAGGAATAAGGTGCGTCAGTTGTGGTCAGGCCAGAGGACAAATCAAGACAAATCAAGAGGGTCAATCCTAAATAAGAAGAATGTCAGAAGATAGCATTCAGTTATGAATCCATCAGGATCTCCCAATCCTGAGGGATCACATTTATATTTTACCCTTTTTTTACTATAAAATTGAAAACTGTAAGAGGAAAGGGAATCAATCTCTATTTATTTCAAATTGTAATTTTAATTTACAGACTCGTGCTTTTGAGGAACACGACCATATTGTAATGAGGATTGAGTTCAATGGTTAATACATCATTTACGTTGTTGTTCATTCATATTCTCTGAAGTAGCTCAGCAGTATTCGCTAGTGGCTAAGGGCCTGGCCTCTGGTGGATCAAACTACTATCCTTTGTGTCATATCTTTCTAATTCACGCAATTTTAATTGGTTTGATGTTTTTCCATTCTTTGCTAGTTTATCTTGTTCGCTATTTTCTGATTTCCTATATTGCAGTTAGTTTACTTTCCTTTATTCTGACCTTATGTACTTTGCAACTTTGTCATTTGATTCCATTTATGCTTATTGTAGATTAAATTGATTATCAGTTAAGGCATTGAATCTTGTGGATTACGATAATAGTGTGGTTATTACAGAATCAGCTGAAAGAGATTGGTTAATGTTACTGAACTCTCGGTTGACATCATTTCCATTTGAATTGCTTAATTGAGATTGAGTGTGATTTAGATAGAATCAGCTAGAAGAGATTGGTTAATGCTACTATGCTCTCAGTTGCTGCTATTGTCAATTGAATTGCTTGTTTGAGATTTGATTACGATTTCAGTTGAGGATTAAGTCTTGATGCTTAGATGTAATATTTCCGTTAACAGTTGCAGTTTGAGTTTTATAAATGCATCTATTTACTCTTGTATCAAAGTTTTATATTTCATTTTAAAAAGCATTACTCTCTGGATTTATAGCTTGCACATATTGTGTACACTCTTGGAATAAAAGGACTTGCCCAGGTTGATAATTAATGTGAGGAAATTAGGATTTTTAAAAGACACCTTTTAGCACCCAATAATCGTCATGCCATATTTTGATTATGTTGATCAAGTGTTCAAGTCTTTCAGTGGGAATTCTAAGTGATGAACTACTTGCTTTCACATTCCTAACTCGTGATGTATTCAAAAGCACAATTTTTCTAAACATGCCTAGTAGTCCATGAGTCAAGCATTGCACAATCCTTCAGAAGAGTTACTGCACAGTTCCCGATGATAGTGACTATAAAATTCCTGATGATAGTAACTAAACAGTTCCTTGAGGATGATGACTTTGTTGTTCTTGAAGACAATGCTTGCATAATCTCTAGTGATAATGCTCATGCAGTTCCTAGAGATAGTGATTGCACAATCCTCATGGACAGTTACAATGTCAAGGCATCTTCTGCAAAAAGTGATTATGCACCCCTTGTTGACAATGAGATTGTACTTCATCAACTCCATCAATTTACTCTTGGCTCCTAGTTTCCCGAAATGCACTAAGCACATTCATCAATCCTAAACCTCATGTTTTCTTGCTATATATTTCTTAAGTGTTGATTTTGGTCTGATTTCATTGTTGCATGTGTCGCTTGTGTTTTATTTGTGTTTGCAAGTGTCATTTTCACTCTTGCATGTGTTAATTTCACTTTTTTTCACATATGTCCAAAGCACCATGGCACACCCCCTAAAGGCAGTTCTAGTACACCCTTTTGCACTAGTTGATGCTATTTATTGTTAGAATGTGTGCTAGACACTTTCCCATGGCATAGTGCACTTTTTTTTATTATAGTAGACACTTGTATTGCCACTTGTATTTTAAGTGTTTCAATCTTATGCTTTAACTGTCGCACTCATAAATAAGAGTCGTTTTGCTATCATTTCAATATATATGTGTCAGTGTTATCTACTGAACTTTTTTTTCCTCGCATTTGATGGTCTAAATGTGTGTGATCTTTTTTCAGTACTTGTACGAATGTCTTTCTCTCTCTTGTCTCATCGATTAGACACTTAGCCATTTTTGGAGCTCTTCTTGGTTCTCCCATCAAGCGCAAGTCGTAAAAGTATTATCCATCCACTAGGTGATGAGCATTTCCCATTCATAACCCTCATTTATGAAACCTTCACCTCTTGGACTTGTGCATGGAGCCTTTCTCAGCGACAACTCCCTTTATTGTGCATTGAGTTTCTTCATAGCATAGTCATTGAACCCTTGATGCTTGTACTGCCTCACTGCACTAAGTCATGATCAATTATTCCCTGTATTTCACATTGAGAACTTCTAGATGATATTAAGGACTTATTTTCCTCCTTACAATGAAAAATTGTGCAATAAAAGGTATCTCTTCCTTTCATGATGTAGTGAGCATCCCCAGGGTGAAGTGACTCAATCTTCTGCTACTTACACCAACCAATTGTGCAGTCTCTTCACAAAGTGAGCCTCCTATTATGAATTTCATAGTTATAGTGGACAATAGGTCCATCTCTCAGTCACTACAACCTTAAACTGTTCAATCCTGGAATCTACTCCTCAATCACTACACATTACACAGTTACAGTGCCTAGCCGTATCCCTCCTGCTGACTGAACTTGCCTACTCTATAGCACTATGTCTTGCCTTTCCTCCTACTGTGCATTACGCAGTTCCAATGGAAAAAATGGTCATCCTTGGGTCACTGCTAAGCTCAACTCCGTAATTCCTAGTATCTCTCTCTTAAAACCATTTCCCATTGTCCCATCACAATCAATATGTTACACAAGCAAGCATAGATAGAATAGGTGATTATGGGACTGATGTTGTCTTGTCATAAGTGAATTCATTTGTAAGTGGTATCATTATATCATGACAAGATGGTGTCAAAAGGGTTAGCAAGGAGAGGTCACAAGGAGGACACCTATCGAGATGAGACACGAAGATGCTATCATGCAAGAGTAAAGGAGTCTTGGACCAAGACAAAGAGATGGAAACTCATGCTGACTTGGAAGGTTCCAACACTTATCTAGACCCTTTGGAGGGTGAAGATGGAGTACAAGAAAAGATATATCATGAAGAATTCAAATTCATAGCAACAAAGAGAAGAGTTTGGCATTGATGAAATGAAGTCTTATGTCATTGTCACCAAGTCATGGCTTCTCAAAGTGTCACCATGAAATTCATATGTGTCAATGTGTTTTGTTACAATTTGTGGAATGTAATATTGTATTTTCAAAATGAGAAAATGTAAAATATGTGGAATCCCAAGGATCCCACATGGAATTTGAAAAGTCACTAGAAATTTCTAAAGTCATGTAGAAGCTCAAAGGTCATATAGGAATTTAAAAAGTCACTTGGAAGCTCAAGAGTCAACTTAGAAGGTCAAGAGTCATAGGGAGGTGGAGAGTCACCTCATTTTTTATATATACATCCTCATAGCTCAATCAAATGAATTTTTCACCTAAGCTTCTCTAGCTTGGCATAGGAGAGAAGATATTTCTTTGGAGGAGCAAGTAGTGACTTAATATTCCACTATTGGGGCTAGTGTTTCATCATTTTAATCATGTCTCCTAGGACCTTCACTTAATATATGAAGCTCTTA
The DNA here is from genome assembly GCA_031772625.1 of Pinus tabuliformis. Lineage (NCBI taxonomy): Eukaryota > Viridiplantae > Streptophyta > Pinopsida > Pinales > Pinaceae > Pinus > Pinus tabuliformis. Next base: position 1,052,457,995 of record CM062805.1, on the reverse strand, counting down.
GAGCCAATGCACTTTCATGCATATGTCATGAATGATTGTGATATTATGTTAGGTCCCTATAATACTAGTGATTACCCCATTACTATTGTAGTTATATCCCTTATTAATATTGTGGTGCCCCTATTGTCCCCATATTGTTATTATTGTGCCCCATAGAATCCCTCTATTGTTATTTTTGTGCCTTTATATTATTATTGTTAGGTCGGCTGGGTTATATTGTGACTCCTTAGACTCCTATATATAGAAAGGAGGTTTTGTCATTTGAATCATCAAAGAATCATTCATTTGTGTAATGTAAAGGAGGTTGCCCCCTTGAAGAGGTTGAATTCTAAGGCGTTGATCTATCTTTTCTATATTTTTGTGAGTTGGTTTCATAACATTTGGTATCTGAGCTTTGGATTCTAGGGTTTCGCTGCTCCAAATAGGTCATCATGGAATTTTCGCTGTAACTTTTTTTCAGCAACGTTTCAGAAGCGAAAAAAAAAAAAAAAAACCCATTTGGGACGAAATCGCACTGAACCTTGGGTCCAAATTTCAGAGCTTTTTGCACTATATTTGTGGAGATATGATCTGAGGAAGTTGGTCTTTTTGCAGACAAAAACCCATTTGGGACGAAATCGCACTGAACCTTGGGTCCAAATTTCAAAGCTTTTTGCTATATTTGCGGAGATATGATCTGAGGAAGTTGGTCTTTTTGCAGACTCCTGAATTACATTCCAAACAGGTGACCTAGGGAAAATTGTCATAACTTTCTCTCTGAGCATCGGACTGAAGTTTCGTAAGAAGGTACAGAAATAGGACGGACTGTAGTTTCTTGAGATAGTAAACAAATGTTTGGAAGGATATCTTCGTTGCTTTGTATCTGATAAACAGACACAATGGGTCAAATGGTTGCCTCTGGCTGAATGGTGGTATAACGCTTCCTTCCATACAGCAACAAAAATGACCCCATTTATGGCACTTTATGGATATCAGCCACCATCCATCACATCATTTTTAAGAGAAAATTCTAAGGTTCAAGCAGTGGAACATCACATTGAGCATCAACAACAAGTCCTCCAACTCTTAAAGGATAACCTCATGTTGGCGCAGAATAGAATGAAACAACAGGCAGATCAACATCGCAGCGAAAGAAGTTTTGATGTAGGTGATTGGGTATTCCTATGGCTACAACCATATAAACAAATGTCCCTCAAGCAAGCTAAGAAGAATAATAAATTATTACCAAAGTATTACGGTCCGTACAAGGTGTTGCAAAATATTGGTACTATGGCATACAAATTGGAGCTTCCTGTAGCTTCTCGAGTGCACCCAATTTTCCATGTTTCATGTTTAAAGAAGGCTATAGGCGACAAGCTCCCAGTTCAAACAATATTGCTAGAACTTGACGAGGAAGGAAAAATTATATTGGAACCAGAAGAAGTCATAGAAACAAGAAGTCGACAGCTACAAAATCGATCAATTTCGGAGTATCTCGTCAAGTAGAAGAACTTATCCGCTGAAGATTCCACATTGGAGGATGAGAATTTTATACAGAAGCATCCAGAACTACTCAAGCGTTGAGGAAAACACTTTTTGAAGGAGAGGGGCATGTTAGGTCCCTATAATACTAGTGATTACCCCATTACTATTGTAGTTATATCCCTTATTAATATTGTTGTGCCCCTATTGTCCCCATATTGTTATTACTGTGCCCCATAGAATCCCTCTATTGTTATTTTTGTGCCTTTATATTATTATTGTTAGGTCAGCTGGGTTATATTGTGACTCCTTAGACTCCTATATATAGAAAGGAGGTTTTTTCATTTGAATCATCAAAGAATCATTCATTTGTGTAATGTAAAGGAGGTTGCCCCCTCGAAGAGGCTGAATTCTAAGGCGTTGATCTATCTTTTCTATCTTTTTGTGAGCTGGTTTCATAACATATTATTCTTTCATTTTTTGTCACGTATGTTTACGTTAACACATACTAATGAAAATGAGCTATTTTGTTGGCTTTGGTATGCATCTTGTTGAATGTGTGTTGTTACTTCCTTTTATGATATTTGTTATGTGAACTACTTTGCAGGTTAATCAAAGATTATTTCCATGCTCATGGGTGTCTCTTTTAGGATAGTACTATTACTTTTCTTCTAGAGGATCACTCTTTCTTTTCCCTTCTGTGAAAGTACCTTATATACATTATGATTGTATGCATCACAATGTCAACTTACTTGCTTGTTTCAAATATTGTTTGTATAATCTCTTATCTTGATAACTGCATCCAAGGAAAATCCCTGAGAATAATGGTGGTCAGGCCTATTATCCAAATCGGGCTCCTACTCGAAATGGTGTGAGGTCTAGTTGGGACTTCATACCAGGGAGAACTCCCTATGTTGGAAGACTTCCAACACTGTTAAAAATTGGCACTAGAAGGAGGGCCAGATGTCAAGCTAAGCTCGTTGATTATGTTTTGAATCTCTTATCTTGAATGGATTCTTCCAAAATATTAATCTTGAGGTGTTTCTCTGAGAATGTCAATCTTTCAATTCCCACAGAGCTAATAGATTACTTGTCACATATTAACTTCAATGGTGAGGGTAAAGCATCTATTCTAGAGCATACACTTTTGTTTCTCAAATTTTGTAATTTTCATGAAATCGATTGTGAAGAAGTTGTTTGTACACTTTTTACCCTCACACTTGAAGGTCAAGTTAAGAAATGGTGTCACACATTACTAACTACTTCTATTCATTCATTTGAACAACTTGTTAAGGAGCTTTGTGAAGCTTTTGACATGTATGATTATAAATATGTATATAAAAGGATCAATCAACTTAGAATGAAACCTGGTGAATCATTACAGGATTTTCTTGATTGGTTTCTTCATCTTTACTATGAATTTTCGGAATAAGATGTCGATTGGGATTTCGTAAATGAAAAGTTTCAATGCTTGGTTTTGGTCTTTTTGAAACAATTTAAATTAGATTCTCCTAATGATTTTTCTCCTCCAACTTCTCTTGATCATGAGGCACCTCAATTCTCAGAGGAGGAATATATTAATCATTTTATTCCATGTCCTTCTCCTTTTTCATTACCAAACAAAGAGGTCCCTTGTGTCAGGGTTGGAGTTGTGAAATATAAAAACCAAATTGTTGATATGTTTCTCCCACAATCGTATTCTTCCCATGAACCAGGTTTCGTTCAAAATAATTGTCATGGTTCTCATGATCCCATTGAATCTAATCCCTCAATTCTCCAAGATAACACTAACATGCATAATCTTGAATCTTATTCAATTGAAAATATTGTTTCTTCAAGGGATACTTGGCATCCCCTATCATCTACACCTCATGACCCTTTGTACCTTGATGCGCCTAATCCCTAATTATCTCATGTATTGTTGATTCTCAATTTGCCTGTTCACATGGTGATCAGGTACAAGGTGGCTATATTTCATAGGTAGAGGAGCAAGGGGGTAAAGACATTTTTTACATTTCTTCCCTCTTTTAGACTTCTCCATGTAAAATTGATGGTTCTACACTTTTGGTTGATCAATCATCTTACGATCTTGATAACCAGTCAAATGATCTCAAAATCCTTAAGTTAAAACCTTGGGCAGCCATCACCTTAATATTCATGTCTCTGCTGATGTAGGAAGTGATGAGTGCCCAAATACATTGGATGATGTTTTACTTCCTCAAGAAGACCTGGCTTTGTAAGGCCTCAATATAATTTTTTAGCAGCCTTTTCATATTTTGCAAACTACATTTTTAGGTAATCTTTATGTTCAGGATGCTCTTAAAATTCCTCTAATCCATACATCATCAGATACAAAACTAGAAGAATCATATTATCATGATTTTAAAGATTCAATATACACTATTGAAGGAGAGAAATTCCAACCCCAAAATCACATTGGTATATCATTTTTTATCATTATGACAGTCTTGTTCATGTGCAACCTCCTCATGATATGATATTACATTCTTCTCCATGCCATCACTAAGGCCTTCTCTTGGGTGACACTATATATTCAAATAATCTCATAAAGCATAACATGCATGATGATCTGGTATTGTTGCAAGATGATATGAGTATGCAGGATTTGAATTCTAAGTTTGATTCAGGTCTAATGATGTTTCTCCATATGGGTCTTTTCATCTTCCTTAATCTTTAATACACTTTCTACTATATCCTGGTATGCTCAATGATTCTAGTACACTAGTAAGTTCTTTGAATCCTTTATACCTTTATTTTGTTGGCTTTGACTACAATCAGGTACAAGATGATGAGGTTTCACAATTGGAATATGAAGAGATTGAATATGTTGATCATTATTTGTCCATTTGCAAATATTTCATAGGTCAGGATCAAGATGTTACAAATGTTTAAGGAAGCCCTCCAACTGATTCATTTATATTTTGTACCCATGAATAATTCCATATGCGAAATCTTAAATTTGATGAGGCCAATGGTATTAATAATGTTTTTAGTGCCACATATAATGATAGTGGTATATATTTATCGATAGATATTTTTAATACATTTAAATTTGGTAATCTACAATATGAAAGTTTAGGGACTTGTCAAGGAATCGAGGCACCTCAACTCTTGTTGATGGTTATGTTAGGTTCTCAGGATCCTAATGAGATCCTAAAACTAGATTGGATTCAAATTTTATTGCTTAATCCTTTCCTTACTATTGTTTAATTGGGTATGAGCTCACTCTTGAAGGACTTTTATCATTTTCAAGTTAAATTTTTAATCCTCAAGATAGAGTTTATGATCAGATAAAAGATTCTTGTTTGGTTATTTATTTTTCATGTGAATCTCTTGTTTCAAACTTAGGGCCGAAGAACATATTTTTCACTGATGAACACATATTTAAGGCCTGTTATTCTGATCATAAAAATAAATATCATTATTAGAAAAGAGAAACCAATAATTCCTTAGCATTTTCATGTGAGGAGGAAGATTCTCTAATTCAAAGCACTTGTAGAATCTTTCAAATTAACACATCCTTATCTTTGAATGATGGAACATCTCATGTGGTAACTGTCTGAGTTGATCAACACACCAACCTCAACAACTATCATCCCTTCAATTATTTTTCCATTAACTTATCTTATTATAACTATTGTTTTATATTTGATTCATCTCTTTTTGCTCATATACCTGTCAATAAGTCGGGGAAATTCATTGTTTGCTAATGGTTATGTCAGGTCCCTGCAATCTTGGTAAAGTGTATAAGCAAGAATGGTTTATGTTATCCTTTCCTGAACTTTCTCATAATATGGATTTGATAATTGAAGACTTATCTTTGCACAATGTCAATCTTTTGGATTTGGTTGTTTTCACGATCCAATTGTTGACTAGTTAGAGGAATCATATCTAACGAGTTCAATTGCTAATAACACGTCCCAATATTATCTTGAGATTAACATGTACGTATGTATGTTTGAGAAATGTCTTCGAAGTATTCATGTTTACCATCCTATATATTGTGGTAAGTTTTCATGTTGGATAGAGAAAACTTTCAAAGCACAACTTCATGCTTGCAGCCTTGACCTTCATCTTTACGTACAAGAAATTCAAGTAAACATCTTTATTTTTGTACATTGTTCTATCTATATTTTAATTGTTCATATCTTTAGGTTTACTGGTCAAGTGCAACTTGAATGGTTACGTTGGAAATTCCATGTTACTTAGCCTTGACCTTTTATTCAATGAGATTCGGATTAGTTCTAGCTTCATTTTAGCTGTTCTTTTGCATTACATTAACCCTACATTTTGTTCCTCATTTAGTATTTGCATTTGCTTTGTTTTCCTATTTTCTGTTTTGCATATTTCTTTTCATTTCAGTATTACTTTTCCTACTTTTTCTCTTCTTTTTGTGTTATTTATTTTCCTTCTCATTTTGTTTAATAAGATCATGCATGGAAACTGCTCTTGTCTGGCTCAAAAGACAATGTGGCAAAGCTTTGAAAGGACTTTGTGACATACATCAACACTTGGTTAGCTTTTGGTCCCTATTCTTTGCTTGGGTTTACATATCTTTAAATTAAATGGTGTATGGATGGAAAATATAATTCATTCAAACATAAATATATAAGAAAAACCATGATGCCCATATTGATTTTAGGATCTTTATTACTTGACTTGGTATTGCAATTGAAGGGTGTTTTCCTGTCGATCAATCAAGTAGAGAAGGGAAAGGAGAAAATTAAAAGCAAGCATATTCATTTCATAGGTATATAAGCATTTTAGTAATAGGAATAACCTCTCTTTCTCTCAATAAGCTGAGATCACTCTTTTGTTTGTGGCAATATACTACGCTAATAATATGCCAATGAGCATCAAGTTATAAAAAAAAAAATGTGAAAGATGTTGAAAATTGTAACTAGTGTTAGTCCTCATAATTGTATTTGAGTCATGATGTAATATATTTGTCAAAAGAAGGAAAAATAAATTTTATTGACTTATTAAAGCATGGGTTTCATGCTTGGGTCAATGTCATTAGGTCAAAGCACCCATTGAGTACTCTAGGATTTCTTTTTTATTGAGTCGAAGTAAAAGTTACAATGTAAGAGACCCTTCATGGGATCCTTATGTCAAAGAAGAAAATTTGTTTTGTGCCAAAATAGTGTCCTACACCAAGTCGGCTCCATCTCCTTTAAGTTGACCTGCCTTTCATAAAGTCGAACTCATAAAGGGTGTGACAACCACTATAAATTGGAGTGTAACTTGACTTGTTATAGAATCATCAAGAAGTATTTCGATCTGAAGTTGTAGAAAGTATTAAAGGAGTACGACAATCTCTAGGAAAGAAGAGAAACTACAAAAAAAAAATAAAAGAGACCTTATTTTATCTCTCACGTGTGAAAAAGGACGAAAATTATTCTCAGTTGAAGCACCAAAAAAGTTGCAGACCTATATTTGAGGACTGCAAAATCAGAATAGATCATCAAGAGATAAGTTTGACCTTCGTTTAAAAGTTGACTTGGTGGAAGGAGTAAGTCTATGTTTTGGTCTAAAGTCTTGGATTGTGTCCATCTGATTTATATCTACTAGTGGAAGAGTTTCATTGGGTTCCCCTTCATAGAGGTTTTGCCTAGGTTGAGTGCCTACATCTTGTGTCCTTCTTCTTGTGTTTGTAATCTTCATTTTTTTTACATGTGTCTTGATGATGGAAAGAATACTAATATAATAAAGAAGAAATAAAATATATCACAAGAACTTTTCATGTTAAGAGAAATCATTTAAAGAATCCTAATATAATTTTTTCCCTAGATTTCTCAACATGGTATCAGAGCAATGTTCATTTGCATAAGGGAAATAAGAAGGTCACTAAGGCTTCCAAACAATAAGAGGAACCAAGTCTCCTTGGACCAAGCTCCTAGAGGAAACAAAAGCAAATTTTGGGCACATCAATAAGCCCTATACATAGCCATTAGGCTAAAAGGAATACGACAAAGTTTCAAGAGGTTAGAATCATTGTTTCAAAGGTCTAAATAGGTGAGAAGACAACTCTCTAAAGTCCGAGCTCCTTGAGATAGAGATTGAATTCCTTAGCATCATTCTTGTGATCCGAAATCACTCTAGAAGGTTTTGAAATTCTATGTATCCTCAAAAATCCAAAAAACTCTTTTATCACCTCTATGAATACATAATTCAAAGATTAATTTTATCAAGTATACTCCTTATATACTAGCAACGTATCTCCACTTGAAAGAGTCCAAGACCAAATTTGTTGAAGTTTTTATAGGATTTATTACAAGGCCTATCATAAGGTTACATTCACCCCAGAAGAGAAACCGAGTTCTTATTACTAATTTCTAGGCATATGTATATACATTGGAAGGCCTTACATAAAGATTCATCCACCTAAGAGGAGTTTTGAGCATAAGTTCAATAATAGTCTTATTGGGAGAGGGCCAAGATCCATAATACTGTCCAGTGCATCTTGAAGAACAAAGACCAAGACATTAAGAAGTCTTAAAACCATCTATAGTCACATAAAGAGAAAATATTATATCTGTATAGTAGTCTTGTGAAAAATCCTAGCCTAGATAGTAAAAGGAAGTCAACTTCTGGAAGGAGTATATATCAGTTCTCTTACATCGTAAGAAGTATCACTAAGATCATGGTTATAACAAAAATATCGTAGTGTTTGAAAGTATACACTATTATACAGAATCTACGACTATAGACAGAAGTATCTTCCCTAGACTTGATGGCCTATTCTAGAACAACAGAAACCATAGTTTTCCTTAAATTAAATGGACAAAAGGATTAAGTGTCATTAGAATCCATCATAGGCCTCGTTCCTTTCTTAGCTTGTATGCTCCAATCCTAGCTTCGATCGCTATAATTAGAACCCGCACAATTAAATAACATAAGCCAAAGATATATGACATATATGCATCATAATCGAATGACTTCATTAAATAGATCAACATGGTATTGAAATACATTAAATCATAACACCACATTTAGGAAAATAATGAACTCTTTATATTAATATAAATATCGAGAGTTACATCCAAATATAGAGTCGATCTTATAGAAGATCTCCTCCAAGTTGACTTGTCCTTCCCTGTCACAAAGTGTATCTCTATGTCACCCTAATGTATAGAAAAATGGCTCTCTCAACAATAGAATGAGGGTAGAATCGATCTCCAAAAGGCAACCCCTAGCTTGTGGGTGACAGTAAATATATAGGAGAGGATGGTAGTTTAGGAATTCTTATCCATTTACCAATCTAGGCTTGAGATCCACTCTTGATGGGAGGATGAGCTCAAGGGATAAGGGGTGAAATATCCAAGGTAGGATAGGATAGGATTCGAGATTTTCATATAAGGTAAATGGTTAGAACAACCTCTGGAAGATTCTAGAAGAGGAATCTTTGGGAATCTTTATATTTTTCCTAAATTTATAGAATTAGCACACCCCGAAAAGGGGAAACCTATTGGTGATCAACGCAGGTCTAGAGAGGGTCAACCTATTGGTGAACATAGTCTCCTAAGGAAGTAGGGTGTGTTGGGCCTTAAAAGCACTGAAATGAAGTAGTTAAAGGAAGAAATTCAGGGATTAGGGAGATTCATGCTTAGGGATTTGTGCAAGGGTGATGAAAATGGGTAAAAGGATGTTGATTGATCCAGTTAACAGGCATATTGACCAGATGTGACAAAATGGCCTATAACAAATTCCCCCCTAAAGTGAAAAGTTAGAAATGGAAACTGATGACTGAAGTGCTTTACCTTGTGACAAGTCAGGACCAAGAACAACTAGCGAGATCATTATCATTTACAATACATTTACATCATGATGTCTCTGCCGAGGGAGGAATACCCATGCTAAGCATATAAGCTAAAATTACATGTACAATGATCAAGTAGACATGTCCACTGATGAAAAAAGGTGGACCCATGATTGGATGACTGTGTGTATGATCATAGCCATCATACACTATAATCTCTTATTAATCCCGAAATCGCAACCTGGATGGATGGAACTAGATATGGGGTCTTCTATCTCGTTCACACAACTGTCCAATGTACGAGTCTAACGATGTGAATAAAGGAGCTGAAGTTGAACATGGTAGACACCATTTGATTGTCGACCAATGATGTAAGCCATTAACAAATGTGAGAGAAACCACTGATGATATTAATGGCTCAAGGTACTACGGTACAATTCGTATGGTGTGAATGAATGAGTTGAAGTCAAACACCATACAAAATATGTTGGTCAAAGGTCAACGATGTAAACATGTCGCCGAGAGTGAGGAAGATTTACATTCATGTATGCGAGTCCTAAGGTACCGAGGAGTGAGTTTCTAAGTCAGCTTCTTGGATAATGAGTTGATTTCGATAGGAAGCAACTCGTCACAGGAGGGCCTTGATGTATCCCCCATCAACGACACAAAACAGGTATCATGATTTGAGACATGATAATGATGATGATATGGAACTGGTTTAGGAATGATAGACACATAATGAAGGCTTACGAGTATTGTAGCAGATATTGACTAGATGAATTCTCTTGAACACATTGGCGACACTAAATGGAGTTGGCATCATTGACCCAAAACCAAAAATGGAGGCTCTGAAATGGTATGATGAACCAAAAGATAATCATATTTCCCAAACTGGCAAACCATTGGTAAATCCGAGAAGGGACAACGTTGCCATATAAGAAGCACTAATATTTCCAAAAGGAGGAAAGGATTAGGATTCATGTTAGAGGATTCTTCTTGATTGATATACTTAGGAACTATTGCCATTAGTCACAATGTAAGGTCTACTAAGAAGTTTTTCCATGGTAATGATGTCATTTCATGGTTAATTAATTAATTTTAGAAATTAAAAACAAAAATAAATAAATAAACGGGTAGCTAGGAAAAAGGGTTTTCCAAGCAACTATGCACTGCAATATACCACCTTGGAGAACCAAGGATTTATATGTGGGCAGGCAATTTCCCTAAGCGTTGTTTTCATTGTATCACAATGTACAAGGTAGCTAACTCAGTTACCTATGGATGGATGGCAACCTAGTGGGGACTTCCAAAATACACTCAGAAGTACGTGGAAGCACATTTCGTAGTAGTGTTGTATATTGCGTAATCGTTCGATGAGAGCATTCCCATATACTTTTCAGGCATGGAGCGCAATCCGATATACCCAAATTTAAGTGGAGAATGATTCTATAAACTTACATATGTGGAACGTGATATCACCCCTGAAATGAAATGCTAGCAAAAAATGATAACTCCTATGCTTAAAGACGCTAGAACACGTCTCTAGCCTAGACCTCTAGATGTTTGTGTTAATGTGACAAATTCTCCTTAGGTTGATTCAATAAATTTTAGAGTTGATCTTAAATTATTTTTCGATTTCAAGACTCAAAACTAGATGTCACCTAACACACCTATGATGCAACTAATATGACAAAAATACCTCTTTTCATTTTCCTTTTAACAATGAAAGGCCTAACTAAGTAGGGGAAGAAGAAATCAATTAATGATGCAACAAACAATAGACGCAACAATCAATCTCATCAAATTCACTATTCTAATCAAAATCAAAGCCCTATATGCAATTCAAATATTTTTTTTTTCTTTTTTTTTTCTCTTAATGTTTCAAATGCAAAGAAACATATGAATGTAACTTGATCGCTGATGAAAATAAACCATACATACTTTAACTATAACGTAAAATTTAATTTTCAATTTCAAGAATCAATATATGCATACAAACCTGAATTGACAAGAATAGAGAAAAAACGAAATAAGACCTTATCAAAAAAGGTGATGACACTCAAAGGTGATTAACACTCATACACAATTTTTGTAAAAATGAAAGCAAAAACACGCAATTTCACACTATGAATTCCAACTTCACACACAAAAACCTAGATGGAATTCAAATAATGCATAAGCTTTTTATTTTCAATTCCACTTAATTTTCAGATGAAAACTAAGACATTTGCCTAATCACTGATAAAAAAACACTTTTCAGAACAATGACTGAAACACCAATTCTTTCAAGAAATCCAATGATCAAGCAATCAATTTTCTAATGACCTAATGATAAGAACAAATGAAAATATAAAAAAAATCCTTATCAAAGGCACTCAAAACCAAAATCAAACCAAATGGAGGCTTCTGAGAGACCAAGGCACACTTAGGGACATAAGGAGGACCAACTGGAACAAAGTTAATCAAAGAGAAAATCATAAAAAGGAAAATTTGTGCATGAACAGGGACCAACACAAGTGCTAAAGGGGCACCAATGCTCTGCAACACAGGCACAAGGAAGGCTCAGGAGCATTGCAATTCTTTGTCACTAGACCAGAGGGAGCGTTGATCAGGGGATGCAAGGTTCTAACAAAAAAATTGCAATTGAAACTCAATGAAAGGTCTTCCTGGGTCTATCCTTAACTGAGTAAGACAATCAAGGTCTGAAGAAGAGGTAAAAAAACACTAATGGCAAGGAAACCACCAAGGGAATACATTGATTCCTAGTGGATTCACCAATTTGTTATACGAAATCTACTACTTCAAACAAAAATATCTTCCCTAGACTTGATGGCCTAGTCTAGAACGACAAAAATCAAAGAAACCATTGTTTTCCTTAAAATAAATGGACAATGAGATGAGCCTACCTAAAATTCGTCGTAAACCTCGTTCCTTTCTTGGATTTTATGCTCCAATCCTAGCTTCGAACACTATAACTAGAACATGCACAATCAGATAACACAAGCCAAAGATTTATGGCATCTATGTAGCATAATCCAATTACTTCATTCAATAGATCAAAATAGTATTGAAATACATGAAATCATAACATCACATATAGGAAAACAATGAACTCTTTGTATTAATAGAGATGGAGAGAGTTACAATCAAATATAGAGTTGATCTTGTAAAAGAGCTCCTTCAAGTTGACTTGTCCTTCCTTTTCACAAAGTGTATCTCTATGTCATCCTAATGCATGGAATAATGACTCTCACAATAGCAGCATGAGGGTAGAATCAATCTCCAAAAGTGAACCCCTAACTTGTGGATGGCAGTAAATATATAGGATAGGATGGTAGTTTAGGAACTCTTATCCATTTACCAATTTAGGCTTGAGATCCACTCTTAATGGGAGGATGAGTTAGAGCGATAAGGGGTGAAATATCCAAGGTAGGATAGGATAGGATTTGAGACTATCTTCCAAGGTAAATGGTTAGCACAACCTCTGGAAGCTTCTAGAAGAGGAAGCTTCAGGATTCTTTATATTTTTCTCGAATTTCTAGAATTAGCACACCCCCAACAAGGGGAAACCTGTTAGTGATCAATGCAGGTCCAGAGATGGTCAACCTGATGGTGAACGCAGTCTCCTAAGGAAGTAGGGTGTGTTGGGCCTTAAAAGCATTAAAATGAAGTAGTTAAAGGCAGAAATTCAGGGATTAGGGAGAGTCATGCTTAGGGATTTGTGCAAGGGTGATGATAAGGGGTAAAAGGATGTCGATTGATACAGTTAACAAGACTATTGACCAGATGTGAAAAAATGGCCTATAACATACACCAAACATATGATAAATAGTTGAAGGTCAACCTCATAAAGCATATATCAGTGTCTCTAATAAGTCCCTATCCATAGGGTCATCTCAAGTACATTTAGCAACATTTAAAGAAGTTCATTTCCCTTATACAACAATGAGAAGTTCTAGACCTAGGGTCTAGTCTACAAAAAGAAAAGCTACATGTATGTAATAGTGAAAGAAGATACATTCTAGTAGCAGTGATAGAAAGGACATCAATCTCCTGAATTAAAATAAAGAAGATCTTTGAGAAGGAATAGTCTCCCTGAAAGTAGTAATAGAAGATCTCCTTGAAGTCTTGTAATTTTCACTCACAAAAGTCAAATTAATGTTTTTCTGCTATAAGAAGAAATCATTTGCAAGTCTTGAAGATGATAAGAAGGTCATGGCTTCCAGTAGCAGGCCTTGAAGCAACCTCCATAGTTATGAAGGACAGAGATACGTAATTGTAAAGTATGTATATTCTTCTGTTAAGAGTCTAACATAGTTGAATTGGTTCTAGGGCTTGTAGTTTCCATTGTTTTAATATCTAGGATTATAAAACCCATATGGTACATGAGAAACCCTAGCCATATAGAAACCCTAAACTTAACTTGCTTGTTCCCTCATAGAAACACTAACCCTTGATTTCTAGGGTTTGTAGGTAGTCTAGGGTGTATAGTAAACCCTAGTGATGATTGATGAGGATGATAATTTGATTCTTACTAGATCTATGGTTTGTACTTGGAAACCTTAGGATTCCATCCTCCATTGTTCCATGGAAACCCTAGATTGTTGAATTGGCATCATGCTTTTAGTATCACATATTTGTGAATATGTATTGGAGGTATAAATATTATGGCTAAATTTAGAGGGAGCACTTCAAGGAAAGCTTACAAGGTTTGTTAAAAGGAGCAACTCAAGGTATATCTAAAAACCATAAGATTTTGTAGCTAAACTTCTTCATTAAAAGATAATATTTTTAAAGTTTCTTTATATTACTAACTTTCTTATGTTTAAGGTTTTGAATCATAATGATTCTTGTTAGGGTGATTAATCATTAGATTGAATCGTCCCTTATCATACTATCTATTGTTTGATTACTTTTGGTGAAATCCTAACCTTTAGGGTTCACTATAAATACCTAGCCTCTTGATTCTTAGGGTATTTTAAAAATGAAACCTTTAGTCTACTTAGGGTTTTTTTATAAAGTATAGAAATAAAATTATACTCTTGATGTTTATGGTTGATGAAACCCTAGCCTTTTAGGGTTTGTTGATAATATCTAAGTTAAATAATAAAACCATAGATTTTAAGGTTTGGTGACTTTGGGTTTATGTCAAAACCCTTGCAATAGTCAATCCTAGGAATGACAACCTGGGTGTCTGAACTTTTGCATAATTAAAACCCTAGTCTAATCAAATTGTTGTATATCTAATTTTAAGTTAGATGTCTGTATCCTGGGTTTACAATAAAAACCCTAGTAAGAGATTGATATAAGAATGAATCCCTAGATATGAAATGCTAATATGCTAACTTGATTGTTGATATCCTTTCATTGATGAAATCTAGGGTTTGTGACAAAACCCTAGTAAAGCTTGACATGAAATTCTAGGGCATAATATTGAAAATGTAAAGTGCTATGATTGGATTGCTAACTTGATTTAGTTGTTGATATATAAGGTTTTAAGTCTTGATGATGGAATCTAGGGTTTATGAAAAACCCTAGTAAGTTGTTAAAGTGCAGAATATAAAATATGTAACCTTTGATTATGAACCTAACTATGTTTAGGAATTTGATGTCTAAAGCTTGATTATTTTTATGCTTCCATTGTAATGATATGATTTTGATATAGTTGAATTCATGATTTTGTATATTTGTACTTGGTTGTACTTGTTGTTAAATATTTGCAGGTACATAATCTTCAAGATGTTGAAGATGTTCATAATTAAAGATGACTTGATAATAATAATGAGCATGATGGAAAGAGGGAGTTGATGACATTAAAAATGAATAGATGATCTTGTTGCCATAAAAAGGATGATGTTCCTGAAGGAACAAAGCTTTGAAATATTGAAGTTCTTTGATGTAATGATGATGCAAAAGAAAGAGTCTGTGTGGCTGAAAGAATAAAAATTGTTGATGGACTTATTCCCTAATTAAGAAGAAACTTGGATAAAGGAAAAGTGTATATTTCCCTAGTTGAGAGGGAGCTTGGTTGATAAGTTAATCTCTTTGAGTTGATAACTTGATATAAATATCATAAGGATGATTGAGATCAGAGAATATATAAAGCACTACAGACAGGTTGGTCACGATTGATGAAGTTGCAAACAAAACTTTGTTATGTTGAAAAATATTGAGGTTGAGTTTGGTGTTGCTGGAAATTTGAAGAAGGAAGCTTCCAATGAGATGTGTTTGGATAATATGATGATGATTTAAGCAACATCAGAATAACTAAATACCCCAAAGGTTTGTGCTATATATATATATTGAAAGTTTATTATTGATTGGGGTTGTGATTGTACATGATATCTCCATAAGAAGATTGAGTGTTTGAAGCATTCTTGGATTGGTGAATATATCTGATTTAGTTGATAAGGAGAGATGAAGCATCTTGGGGTGACAAGATGCTTGGGAGGACATATGGCCGGCCTGTGATGTCTAGATCCCGAAGTAGGGAGGGTGGAATTGGTCTTGGAGCTCTGACCTTGGATACACACCTAGATCCCTAGGTTGGTGTTAGAGCTAAAGCCTGATGGTACCTAGAGTGGCTAAAGCTTGGAACACACCTTAGTCCCACTCGGTTAGATACCTTGGTCAAGTATCTAATCTGTAGCACTGCATGTGTTGTGACTCTTTGTAGAACATATCATTTTTAGATCTTCCATGTACCTCTGTATATATGTAATTATGAATACCTCCCTAGTTAAGAGGGAGTGTCGAAAAATGTAACTAGTGTCGGTCTTCATAATTGTATTTGAGTCATGATATAATATATTTGTCAAAATAATGAAAAAAAAATTATTGACTTATTAAAGCATGGGTTTCATGCTTGGGTCAATTGTCATTAGGTCAAAGCACCCATTGAGTGCTCTAGGATTTATTTTTTATTGAGTCAAAGTCAAAGTTACAATGTAAGAGACCCTTCAAGGGATCCTTATGTCAAAGAAGACATTTTTTTTTGTGCCAAAATAGTCTCCTCCACCAAGTTGGCTCCATCTCCTTCAAGTCAAACTGCCTTTCATCAAGTTGGCCTCATAAAGGGTGTCACAACCACTATAAATTGCATTGTAACTTGACCTATTGTAGAATCATCAAGAAGTCTTTCAATCTAAAGTTGTATAAGGCATTAAAGGAGTACGAGAATCTCTTGGAAATAAGAGAAACTACAACGAAATAAAAGAGACCCTATTCTATCTCTCACGTGGGCAAAAGGATGAAAATTATGCTCTGTTGAAGAACCGGAAAAGTTGTAGAGTTGTATTTGAGGACCGAAAATCAGAATAGATCATCAAGAGATAAGTTTGACCTTCGTTGAAAACTTGGCTTAGTGGAAGGAGTAAATCTATCTTTTTGTCTAAATTATTGGATTGTATCAATCTAATTTATATCTACTAGTGGAAGAGGTTGACTAGGTTTCCCCCTTCATAGGGGTTTTTCCCTCGCTGAGTGCCTACATCATGTGTCATTTTTCTTGTGTTCGTGATATTAATTTGTTTTGGAATTTGTCTTGATGATGGAAAGAATACTAATATAATAAAGAAGAACTAAAATATATCACGAGAACTTATCATCAAATCATTTAAAGAATCCTAATCTAAATGTTGCCCTTGATTTCTCGATAAAAGAAGAGAAAGTCTTCATGCGCAGAGAGGTGAAGCAAGTAACTTTGTCGTCGGGTATTGAACATGCTTACTAGTAATGAAGCAAAGCTTGTTTTTCCTGAATGTGACTTTGCCAAGGTCCTGAACAGGCCTGTTGGAATTGGAGAAACACCAAAGATGGAACTTAAACTATGTTCATCTTAAACTCACGAATATATACAATCCTTCTCCAGATCAAAAAAATTGAAATTTCGTAAGCTTTTGTCGATGGTGCTGGACTCGCCAACATTTCAGGGGATCTCCCTGGTAAGGAGTCTCAACAAGACCTCGGACTGTTTGGAGTAGGAGTCCCAGCAATGGGTAGTAAAGAAATGCCTTAACTGTGGTAGCGCGCAGAGGCAAGTGTGATAACTTTGTCGGAAGCAAGTGTGCGACCTTGCAACGAGTCAAGTGAGATGCATGGGGATTCTAACACAGAGGGGAAAAGGAAGTGTGTCCCTTAGAAGCATGTAATAGTACGCAGCCTGAAAGGAACACACAAGTGGAATGACATCACAAGCTGGAAAGCGGAATAGTCCACAAACCAAAGTGACAGGTTAAACCAACAACACATCTACAACAAGATTCATACAATTGCATACAAAATATTTCATACATAAATGTGTAAGTTAAATAATATACATTTCTAAAGCAACCAGAATAGTCCAACTACAATAACAAAATATGCATGAAAGCATGTTGGCTCTATTATATATTATTATGTGAAAGTTCCATCCATACATACACCATTGACAACCACTAGCCCAAATAGTGGAACATTATAGTCAACGTCGACTGCTCCTCCAAAGAGATGTACTCTCTCTACACTGCGGAGAAGCCAAGGTTCATCACAATACTCTCCAAGCCTTCTCTAAGCAACACCTAGCCAAAATCTTGGCTCCCAAAAGCCTATTCTATGAGTTATGAGGCTCCATGTACCTATCGACCTCTGACAGGACTTGGTTCTCTTGCTTATCTTTGGTGAGGGAACCTGCATCTATTCACTCTCTTCCTTAGTTATTGGATGATCCAGCTCATCAACCTGTATTAGCATTGTTTGCTCTGTCATTGTGTCTTGCCTTTGTTCTTCTTCTTGTTTCTGCTTCTCAGCTCTTGTTCTTCCTTCGACTTGTGTTCTACTTAGTGTGATCTCAGTTCTGCTACCTGCAAGCTCTGCTTTTCTCTCTTCCTTCGCTCTGTTGTCTGTGTCCTCTACTTCCTTTTGCTTTTGTTGTCAAAGCTTCCTGCATGAAGATTGAATCCTCTTTCACTTTGTAGCTTTGTTCTCCCTTTTTCATGTCATAAATTTCTTCTTTCCCTGATCCTATACTGGATTGCTTCCTTCTGCCATTGTTGTTGGTCTTGTTTCCATGTTAGTGTTGACTCATTTTCTGTAAACAGTTGGGCATCTGCATATATTGGCAAGTAAACTGGCGCTTGCTCAACTACTTCCCCAGTACTGATTTTAGTGGTCACTCTTGAAACAACTCTCTTTGGTTCCATGGTACAATGACTGTTGGAGAGAAGCGCTTCACGAGTGTGGTACCTGTGGGATAGAAAGGACACTCATGGCAAGCAAACATTAGCTCTTACAAATCTAACTTTACAGCATGATCAAGCAGCAACCAAGGCATCTGATGAGAGGAAATGCGTATTTTTGGCTGATAGGGGTGACTGACTGACTGTGGGAACTGTGAACTGCACAATCCTAGTAGTCAGTGTGGAAGCTTGATGACTGGAACTATGCAATGTGCAGTTCAATCTGGGACAGGGTCTGGGAGAGACTGTGCATTATGCAACCTCAGTGACCAAGATGGGTGACTAGATGCTAGAACTTTGCAGTGCACAGTTCGAGCCAGCTCAAGACAAGCTCTATAAAATTCTAGAATCCAAGGCAGAGCCCTTGAGCTCCAAATTGCGCAGTGCATGCAAGTGAATGTGAGATTTGGTAAAAGGAGAGCCCAGACCTGTTCGTGGGGAGTGTACCGACAAGAAGATCTTAAGGATGGTGTGATGTTGAGTATAGATCAAACTAAATGTAGAGGTATGCATTTGAAACAAGTGCAGCAATCAATTAAGTTAAGGAATGCAAAGCGTGTGAAGGGAATCGCCGCAACGGCGACCGTTGGTGCAAAAATTGGAAAACTCATGCGACACTTGAGAAATGTAATCTATAACTTGAAACAATACTTCTACAAGCTAAAACAAGTTAAAACATCAGCAGTCGTTCAACAAAACGAGTGAAATAGCACTCTCACAAGATAAACAGGGAAAAGCGACAGAAAAAGTAGGAAAAGGCAATAAAATCAAAACTCACCCCGAAAATCGATGATCAAATGAATAAGTGAGCTCTAAAGGCATCCATTACATAGAGTTGAGCAAAATCGAGTTCATGACGTGTATGCTCAAGATCAAGGACAGCAACAACACTTGGCAGAAACTTATAAAGATGGCAATGTGTCACCTTCAGGAAACTAATAATATATCCCTACTTCCTAGGGATGTTTTTCCTCTTAGCTTCTTTCTTTTCAAGAAAACTACTATGCACTGCCTAGAAATATTGCACAATTCTGGGAAGGACCAGGCAACTCTCTGGTTCGTGCAATGAGCAGTTTATGAGCATAGAATGTTCTTCGCAATTTCTGGGTTGAGTGGCTATGGGTTGCCTCTCAAGCTCTATGTAATTTCCTAGCTGAAGGCAGGCTATCATCTGGCTCTACGTAATTTTGGAGCTGAAGGATCACTTACTGGCCTGGACTACTCTGCGTAGTTTCCTAGATGAATACAAGCTGCTTGTTGGGTCTGTGCAATTCTAGAGATGAAGCTCACTGGTTGGTTGCACTGCGCAATTCCTGAGAGCAAGGCTCACTACTGGGCTTCACTGTGCAATTCTTGAGAGCAAGGTTGGTTTCCCTCTAGGACTGTGCAGTTTTCCAAGGAAGTACAAGAACCAAATGCAACCAAGTCACGGGGGTCAACTTCTGGTTAGACAGTAAAGAAAGTAACTGACACAAGCTATAAAGTGAAAGATAAATTCAAATGAAAGCACAAGTACTTTGGTAATGCAAGACAATCTTTTGAGATTTAAGGAGGGTGGCTCCAAAACAAAGCGAAGCCAAAATTTTGGAGGATGGTTGTATCCGTTACAACATTGGAGACACACTAGTAGATGTCCAGCTCTCTGTATGGACCTTGTCCCGTGTAAAGTGAGTCTAAATCCTCTGGAAGTATTGTTCGTTTCTTTGATCATCATCGCTTCCTCACTAGCTTCAGTTAAAGATATAGTCCCTTCCATTCTCTTGATCGGTCAACACACATACCAAGCCAAGTCAACTGAGTTGTTTTGACTGGGGTTGACGGGTATATTGATGCACAAGTAATGTAGACTATCAGAGTTTAAGTTTCATCTCTGGTGTTGCTCCGCTGCCAACAGGCCTGGACAGTACCCTAGCGGAGTCACTTCAAGAACACAAGCATTGCTCCACTGCCAGTGAGCTTGGATAGTACCCTAGCAGAGTTACTTGCTTCACCTCTCTAAGCAAGAAGCCTTTCTCTTTTTTCACCTTTATTTATTATTTTTTTCATTTTTCATCTTTCATTTTCAAATAATTGTGCATAGGCACTTACTTTTTCATGAGGCGGAAGAGGGATCCTGACTTATTGAGAGCAGAAGAGCTTGTCCCTTCAGAGAAGTATGTTATATATACCTCTGACATACTTGTTAAGGTTTTCCCCCTCACGTTACTCTACTTGACTGAGTTGACAAGGGTTAACTGAATATAGAAAAACCTATTAGAATAGGCGGTACTAGTTAAAAGTGTAAGTGTTGTGTTTTCACCAAAACTCACTCTGAACGGAACATATTTTCCATCAGGGTATCATCGACTAAAAAACGCAAAATCTTCATAAAGAGAGGGGATAACAGATGAACAAATTTTGATAGTTGCACATGTCCTCTTGGACTTCACCCTTCTTGTCTCAAGATTCGAACATAGTTTCATGTGAAACTAATCCTACGATACATAACAAGAAAACAAACAAGCAAGCAAAGGATAGAAGAAAAACAAGTAAGAAAAACAAGACATGAAAGCAAAGAAATCAAGAAAGTAAACACTACTCCTACTCTTAAGCTAAACATTGCATGGGACTACTCACATGAAGTGATATTTCCAATGCAACCACCGACGCATTGGTTGGACCATGTTGGTGAAGGCATGGTTGACAAGAAAGATATTCAGGTAAACCAGCGCACAAGAAACATAAAACAATGAAGACCAGCACGCTTGAAGTTTAAATGTGTCCATAGAAAAGAAAAGAGTAAAAGTGCAAGACAAACACTCTACGAACGTACCATGGTGAATCATCACATTGTGCGTAGACAACAAGCATGTACACTCTTTTGACCTTGACATACGAGCAAACATGCAGAAAGAAGAAAGCTTGCGCTTCGTAACATGACTTGCTACATATGACTCCTCTAATGCATGAGCGATGAGATCGTGTGATTCTGGTGGAGGATGTGAGATCTGTGGATTTGACTGATATTCAATGAAAATAGGAGGGTGATGAGGAGCTTGGGGTATTTCAATAGATTTCTTACCGGGAGCAAAATGAACCTCAAGACATCGAGAACCTAACATAACCATCAGCTTCCGATGAGTGCCTCGATAGCTTGAGGGGTTCCCACTTCATTAGTGGGTAGATCATCAAAGACCAGTGGCTTGGAAATATCAATATCAAGTGAATCAACATCATGATAAAATGAGCGAGTGAAGACATCATGACATCCACGATCAGAAAATTCCAGATGTACAGGTTGATGAGAAACAGAAATTTTCACCCTTTGAGTTTTTGGAAATGAAAGATGACAAATTGGGTGGATTCGAAAAGAAATATTTGTCCTCACCGCAATTAAATGACAAACTGACATCTCGTGTATCCCGTGAATGATCAAAAGTAGAAACATCCAGGAATGAATTTTCACAAGAGAAATCAGAAATGACAGAATAACAAAAGATATCAGGAAAAATTAGATGAGGTGCGGTTGGGAGATCATCCTTCACCGTGGATTCTTCTTCAGATCCCCACACGTACTCATCAAAAATGATAGCATAGGTTGGCTACTCAACACCAACTCTGTTGACAACTTGATCCTCATGAACAATAGAGGTGGAGTCTGGAATGGGTGAACACAATGCAGTACAATCCGGGCGATCAAAGGAACCAGGGGATGGAGGTTGAGAAGACAAGACCTCGTGACAACTAACAAGCTTGCAGTCCAAATAGGCTCAGATATCCAAAGCAGGTGGGGTGGGAGGATGTGACTGTTCAACAGATGGGTTTGCAACTTCTCCCACCTCGTCCTGTGGAGCTAGAGTTGTTTGATGAGAAGAGGATGGAGGAACACTTGTGACGGAAACCTTTTCCATCTTAGATTTGGCAGCTCTAACACTGAGGTATGCTGGGACGGGTTCGAATGATTTTAACTCGTGAGGATTTTCAGATATGTGAACAATGTACTGAAACCGTTCTTTCATAAATTTCCAATCAATTTCATCTTCAGGGATTCGAAATGCAAGATTCAAGAAGCTCACCCAAAATTGTGCAATAGATTCATCAAGTCCTTTCCATAATTCCATAATTTTTTTGTTGAGTAATTTATGGTAATAATGATAGAAGGCACAGATTAACTCTTTGATCATGTGATCATAAGAGTGAATAGATGTTGGGGCAATGTGCAACACCATTGGTTAGCATGCCCATCAAGTGTGTAAGTGAACAGCCCATAGGCAATGTTGTCTGAGGGGAATTCATTCATGTGATAGAAGCCTGTGAAGGAAACTTCATGCCTTAGTAGGGCTGCTCTATCTTCATCATTGTATTTAATTTGTGACAAGTCATCAATGACGTCCTCCAACACTTCGAAATCATGTGCATGAGAAAAACATGTCGGAGTTGAGATTGTAATGTAAGTCATGAATGATGTGCAGATATTCAAAACATACTTTGAGGACTTAGCTTGTCATCTGACCCTCCTTCTAGTGCCAAAAATGTTGATGATGCTTGAACTAACAACATGCCAGGGGATCTCCCTGGCAAGAAGTCCAAACTAGACCTTAGACCGTTCGGAGTAGGAGTCCCAACAATGGGTAGTAAAGTAATGCCTTGACTGTAGTAGCGCGCAGAGGTAAGTGCGATAACTTTGTCGGAAGCAAGTGTGCAACCTTGCAGCGAATCAAGTGAGATGCATGGGGGTTCTAACACACATAGGGGAAAAGGAAGTGTGTCCCTTAGAAGCCTGTAATATTACATAGCCTGAAAGGAACACACAAGCGAAATGACATCA
The DNA here is from genome assembly GCA_031772625.1 of Pinus tabuliformis. Taxonomy (NCBI): domain Eukaryota; kingdom Viridiplantae; phylum Streptophyta; class Pinopsida; order Pinales; family Pinaceae; genus Pinus; species Pinus tabuliformis. Next base: position 1,052,434,732 of record CM062805.1, on the reverse strand, counting down.
CAAGCTGGAAAGCGGAATAGTCCACAAACCAAAGTGATGGGTTAAAGCAACAATACCTCTACAACAAGATTCATACAATTGCATACAAAATAGTTCATGCACAAATGCATAAGCTAAATAACATACATTTCTAAAGCAACCAGAATAGTCCAACTACAATGACAACATATGCATGAAAATGTGTTGGCTCTATTATATATTATTAAGTGAAAGTTCCATCCATACATACACCATTGACAGCCACTAGCGTCGATAGTGGAACATTACAGTCACCACCGCCTACTCCTCCAAAGAGATTTACTCACTCTACGTTGCGAAGAAGCCAAGGCTCATAACAATACTCTCCAAGCCTTCTCTAAGAAACGCCTATCCAAAAGCTTGGCTCCCAAAAGCCTATTCTATGAGTTATGAGGTTCTATTTATAACAAAGGGCGGGGTGCCCCTTGACATTTCCCTTTGACTCTTGGACTACCCTCATGACTCTTCTTATTACATAGTGACTATTACATTCCACTAGTGACACTTGGAATTCCACTTACAACATATTTACAAATAATACACATTTACCCATGTGAGACAAAATAGGCTAGAGACAGCCTAACAAGACAAAACACTATGACTATGAGGTTTGGGGAAAGACCAACTCAGTAACATCCACTTGATGCTTCTCATTCATGTATTGATGCCAAGCTTGGTGTTGTGTTGTGATGTCCCCAAACTGCTTGATGTTGTCTTGCTAAAAGTAGACTCTTGCCTCCATGGCATCTGGGAATGTGGTCTTGGAACATGTGTCTGTCTCATCTTGAAGTATGTGCAGCATTGTTCTAAGTGTGGTTGCACCACCAATGTACTTATGTGTGTTGTCTGTGCTGAGTTGCAAGTCATCACTGATGGCCTTGCTCATCAACTGCTCCATGTGTAGAAATTCTCACTGTAAATTAAACTGATTATGCAATGTTCTAAAGCAAAATACTTAATCTACTTCTACAATCAAACTTAAGGAAGCTTAATAGATTTTGAGCAAGATCAACAAGAACACATATAACAGAGAAGAAGATTCAATCACACGTGAAACATAGAAGAATACTCTTGGGAAAGCCTCAGCTAAAAACCCTGCTATCTGTATTGTCATACAAGTGGAAATATCTCAGGATTACACAAGAATTAGCTCTCACACAGTTATCCAGCTCTCAATACAATCCCTCACTACTGCTCATAGACAGAATAGACAACACATATGCCTTCCTTCAGTCCTCCAAACCTCCTATTTACTTGCACAATTTCTTCTAGGCCCTCCAGCTGCAACCTGTGTGATTCTCACCTCACATGCTGCTCTGACCTCTGGATTAACTGCGCAATCCTCAAGAAATGAATTCCTTCTGCATGCAAGAGATATTCTCATAGGAATATTCCAGAAACTGATAGTACATTGTCCCTGCCTTTAATCTCAACTAGGTCTTTGCCTGAACTGACATGCATGAGTTATTTATGAGAGAACATTCAGTTATCTGGAGAACACTAGTTGCATGCATGCATGCATTAACTAACTGAACTCACAATTAGTTCCACAAACTGTTTGGAACTAATTTAACTGTACTTAACTCAGTTAACTGAGCTAACTAATTAAAACTCAAATACAACTCATCCTTATCTCCTTAATTAAGGGATAACTTCCTCAATCAAAGGGATAACTGTTGCATGTCTTCACAAAGACTTCATGTTTGAATTTCACCAACTAATTAACTCAAGATGAATTAATTAATTATTTTTCAAACAGCTGGCGAGACTAAATTCGAATTTTAATTCTCAATTTTGATTCAAGGACAAATCAAAATTGGAATATATCCCGAAATTCTATTTATAGCAATGCTAATTTTAGCATTTCTATTTTTAGCATTTCTTGTTGCTATTTTCAACACCATGTACCTGTCAACCTCTGACTGGACTTGGTTCACGTGCTTAGCTTTGGTGAGGGAACTTGCATTTGTTCACTCTCTTCCTCAGTTGCTGGTTGTTCCATCTCATCAAGTTGTGTTAGCGTTTTTTTCTCTGTCATTGCACCTTTCCTTTTTTCTTCTTCCCGTTTCTGCTTCTCAGCTCCTGTTCTTCCTTCTACCCTTGTTCTACTTGTTGCAGTCTCAATTCTACTACCTGCAAGCTCTGCTTTTCTCTCTTCCTTTTGCTTCTGCTGTCAAAGTTTCCTGCATGAATATTGAATCCGCTTTCGCTCAGCAACTTTATTCTCCCTCTGTCATGTCAATAATTTCCTCTTTCCCTGATCCTGTACTGGATTGTTGCCTTCTGCCACTATTGTTGGTCTTGTTTTCATGTTAGTGTTGACTCATTTTTTGTAAACAATTGGGCATCTACATATATTGGCAAGTAAACTGGCACTTGCTCAATTGCTTCCCCAGTACTACTTTCAGTGGCCACTCTTAAAACAACTCTCTTTGGTTCCATGATATAATGATTGTTGGAGATAAGTGTTTCACAAGTGCGGTACCTGTGGGGAAGAAAGGACAATGATGGCAAGAAAACATTAGCTCTTACAAATCTAACTTTACAACATGATCAAGCAGTAACCAGGGCATCTGATGAGAGCAAATGCATAGTTTTGACTGACAGGGTTGACTGAATGACTGTGGGAACTGCGCACTATGCAATCTCAACAGTCATTGTGGAAGCTTGATGACTTGAACTGCGCAATGTGTAGTTTAGTATGGGACAGGGCCTCAGAGAGACTGTGCATTAAGCAGTCTCAATAACCAAGCCAGGAGACTAGCTCCCAAAATTGTGCAATGCGCAGTTGGAGCCAGCTCAGGATAAGCTATTTGTAATTCTAGAATCCAAGGCAGAGCCCTTAAGCTCCCATATTGCACAATGCATGCAAGTGAATTTCAAATCCGGGCAAAGGAGAGCCTAGACCTGTTCATGGGAAGTGTGTCGACAAGAAGATCTGAATAGTGGTGTGATTTTGAGTGCAAATCTAACTAAGTGTAGATGTATGCATGTGAAACAAGTGTCGTAATCGATTAAACTGAAGGAACACAAAGCATGTGAAGGGAATCATCGCAATGACGACCATTGGTGCAAAAAGGAGAAAACTCATGTGACACTTTAGAAAGGCAATCTATAACTTGAAACAACACTTCTGCAAGCTAAAACAAGTTAAAATTCCAGTGATCATTCAACAAAATGAGTGAAACAACACTCTCACAAATTAGACAGGCAAAAGCGATAGAATTAGCAGCAAAAGGCAATAAAATCAAAACTCACCTCGAAAAGTAATGAGAATGCTCTGAAGGCCCCTTGATCTCCTAGGGAAGCTAGATCTTGATTATTGAATGAATAAGTGAGCTCTAGACGCATCCATTACATACAGTTGAGAAAAATGGAGTTCATCATGCGTATGCTCAAGATCAAGGGCAACAATGACACTTGGCAAAAACTTCTAAAGATGGCAATGTGTCACCTTCGGGAAACTAATAATAGATCCCCACTTCCTAGGGATGTCTTTCCTCTTCTTTCTTTTCGAGAAAACTTCCATGTACTACTTGGAAAGATTGTGCAGTTCTAGGAAGGACCGGGCAACTCTCCGATTCATGCACTGAGAAGTTTCTTACAACAGTATGTTCTGCGCAATTTCTAGGCTGAGTGGCTCTGGGTTGTCTCTCGGGCTCTACACAATTTCCCAGCTGAAGGAAAGTTGCTAGTTGACTCTACGCAATTCTGGAGCTAAAGGCTCACTTGCTGACATGGACTGCCCTGCGCAGTTTCCTAGCTGAAGGCAGGTTTCTAGTTGGCTCTACGCAATTTTGGAGCGAAAGGCTCACTTGCTGGCATGGACTGCCCTGCGCAGTTTCCCAGCTGAAGACAAGACGCCAATCGGGTCTGTGAAATTCTAGAGTCGAAGCTCACCGTTGGGTTACACTATGAAATTCTTGAGAGCAAGGCTCACTGCTGGGCTGCACTGCGCAGTTCCTGAGAGCAAGGTTGGTTTCCCTCTAGGACTATGTTGTTTTCCAAGGTAGTGCAAGAACCAGATGCAACCAAGTCATGGGGGGTCAGCGTGTGGTTAAACAACAAAGCAAGTGACACAACATGTAAAGTGAAAGATAATTTCAAATGAAATCACAAGTACCTGGGTAGTGCAAGACAAGTTGTTGAGATTTAAGGAGGGAGGCTCCAAAATGAAGCGAAGGCAAAATTTTGGAGGGTGGTTGTAGCCGCTACAACTGCTTTATAAATGTGTTTAGGCAAGAAACGGGATAGGAGAAAATATACTTATAATCAGGATAAATGGGGAAGTTAATGTGGTCCACAAAGTGAATCAATACTTCCTGAAAGACTACACTCTATGCATAAATTATACCTAAATAGAAAAGTTGGATTTCTTCCAGTGTGTCACTAAGTGTTGTCACTGCGATAAACGCCCTCCAAAATTTTTCCTAAATCCAAATTTTGGAGCCTCCCTACGATCATCTTGTCTTTCAGTTATGTTGGTCAAGTGTTCAAGTATTTATATGGGAATTCTAAGTGATGAACTACTTTCTTTCACATGCATAACTCTTGATGTATTCACAAGCACACTTTTTCTAAACATGCCTAGTAGTCCATGAGTCAAGCACTACACAATCCTTCAAAATAGTCATTGTGCAATTCCTGATGACAGTGGCTATGTAGTACCTGATGACAGTGGTTGTGCAGTACCTCATGAAAGTGGTTGTGTAGTACCTCATGAAAGTGGTTGTGCAGTACCTCATGAAAGTGGTTGTGTAGTTCTTGATGACATTGATTGCACAATTCCTTGAGGATGATGACTGCATTAATCTTGAAGCAGTGCTTGCATAGTATCTGGTGACAGTGCTTGTGTAATTCCTAGAGACAGAGACTGCACAATCCTCATGGAAAATGAAAAATGTTATGGAATATTCTGTAGAAAGTGATTATGCACCCTTTGTTGACAATGAGACTATTCTTCGTCAAGTCCATCAATTTACTCGTGGCTCCTAGTTTCCCAACATGCACTAAACACACTCATCAATCCTAACCCTCATGGCATGCCCGATCCATTGTAAAGAGTCCACCCATAGCTCACCTTCACTTTCAACCTTTGATTTTGAGATCTGTGCATTGTTGGAGTATAAGGAGCATTCTCTCACCTGTGGTTGCAAATGCCTCATCTTCTGAGTGAGTTTCTCAACTATCAATTTTGATTTTGCAAGTGTTTCCTTCACTTTCTTTTGCTCTTACATGTGTCATTTTTTCTTGCTTTATCTTTTGCAAGTGTTTCTTTTGGCCTGCTTTCATCCTTACATGTGTCGCTTGCATTTTATTTGTGTTTGCAATTGTCTTTTTCACTCTTGCATGTGTTACTTTCACTTGCTTTCACATATCTCCAAAGCACCATGGCACACCCGCTAGAGACATATCCAACACACCCTCTTACACTAGTTGATCCTACATATTATTAGAATGTGTGCTAGAAACTTTCCCATGACATAGTATACTTTTCTATTGCATTTGACACTTGTATTGCCACTTGCATTTTAAGTGTTGCAAACTTATGTTTTAATTGTCACACTAAAAAATAATCACCGCTTTGCTATTATTTTAATCTATATGTGTTAGTTTTGGCTACTAAACATTTTTTTCATTGAATTTGAGGATATACACGTGTGTGATCTTTTTTTGGTACTTGTTCGAATGTCTTTCTCTCTCTTTTTCCATTTATCCCACACTTAGCCATTTTTGGAGCTTTTCTAGGTCCACCCTTCAGGAGCAAGTTGTAAAAGCAGTAACCCTCCATCAGGTGATGAACACTACCCATTCATAAGCCTCATTGAGGAAACCGTCACCTCCTAAACTTGTGCACTAATCCATTCTCAGGTACATCTACCTTTATTGCTCATTGAGTGTATTCAGAGCATAATCATTGAACCATTGATGCTTGTACTACCTCACTACACTAAGCCTTGATTAGTTCTACCCTATATTGTGCATTGAGCACTTCTAAATGACAGTAAGGACTTATTTTCCTCCTTGAAATGAAAATTACTCAACACAAGAACTCCCTTCCTTTCATGGTGTAGTGAGCATCCTCAAGGTGAAGTGACTCAATCTTCTACTCCTTACACCAACCAACTGTGCAGTCCCTTCACCAAGTGAGCCTCCTACTACACATTGCACAGTTCTAATGGATAATAAGTCCATCTCTCAGTCACTGTAGCCCTCAACTACAAAATTCTAGAGTCTACTCTGAAATCACCGCACATTTTGCAATTAGAGTGTTTATTGTTTTCCCTCCTGTTGATTGAACTTGCCTACTACGCAATATTGTGTCCTTCCTTGCTTCTTATTTCGCATTGCGTTGTTTTAGTGGAAAAAAATGATCATCCCTAGGACACAGTTGAGCTCATGATCTAGGTGGATATTGGTAGCCACCCCCCTATTCCACTTGGACCCCTGCCATTATTTATTTCAGTTTTTCAGTTTCCTTAATTGTAGCGCAATTTACTATTTTTGGCAATTTTTTGGGTCCTGAACTTCCAAAGCCATTTTGAGGCCCCAAACAATGTTTTTTTGGAAAATGGGAAAACATAGGCCATTTGTTAACATTCATACTTAGTTGTTGTAGTCCTTGTATATATCTTTCTAATGAGGTATTGTGCACGTCAAACAAAGATCGTATGCCAAAGTTAGGACTCCACGAAGTTGATGTATGAATTAACCCCAACGAGGCCCATAGTTTTGGCACTTCATCTCCTAGGGTTAGATTTTTGGATTTTTAGGGTTTTCCGTTGTTTCTTAATAAAAAATAGTCCTTCAAGCCTCATTGTAACACAATTTAGAGGCATGTAGATTCCGCATCTCTTCTCAGAGATAAGCTACCATCACCCGAGCTAGTCTATTTCCATTATGTATGTACGCATCTTCCAGTTATTTGATATTAACGAAATGAAGATTTATTTCTACATCATCTCTATATTTGTGTGTATATATGTATTCCATTTCATTCCTGCATAAGTCCGGATCAATGGTATTATAGTGGTTTGTTATTTCTATTTTCCTTTGCATGTCCCCAACGAGGTCAGGGTATAAGGAGTTAGGGCTTGAACTGATTAAACCTTTGCAGAACCGGCCTCACAAACCCTGACAGCCTCCCATGGAGGAAGAAAAGAAATATGAGGGAGAAGGATATCCTTTCAAAATATTGTTCGAATACCCTGATCCTTCGATGGATGCCCACATTGGATGCGTCTTCATCCGGAAGCCACTCTAGAGGTGCCACTCCCTTCAAGGTAAAAGTCAACTTTGAAATTCCCATAATTGAAGGACAAATAGATGCAGATGTCGTAGATGGATGGTTAACTCTGTTGGAAGGGTATTTTTCAGTTCATGATTTTTCCAATAAGGAAAATGTTACTTTTGCACTCCTCACAGCCAACCCCCAAGTCAAGGACTGGTGGGAAACCTATTGTGAGTAGAGGGACGAGAGGGAACCCTCATTGTTTTCATCCACACCCACTTGGAACTCTTTCCAAGATGCCATCAAGGAGAAGTATTACCTTGTCAATAGCTATGAAGATAAGTACTAAAGTGGACCACAATGCGACAGGGAAGGGACCAAGGCATGCCAGTGTTCACAAATATTTTTCATACACTTTGCACGAAGTTGGGTATCAAGGATTTTGAGTGGCATCTAGGACTCAAGTACTCACAATTGTCTACACAAATATGTCCAGGACAAGATGGATTTCTTGGACATCTCCTCGCTTGGCATCACCTACCAATACGCTGTCAAGATTGAGCCCAAATATCCAAAGGAGGGGGGCGTCTCTTCCACTCACAGATGTGGGTGAAGGTTTTGTCATTACAATTCATTGTCGACGATGAGAGTCAAAAGAACCTCATTTCAGCAAAGGTCATGAAGCAGTTGGCCCTACCGACCACACCACACCTATAGGCGTACACCATCGAGTGGCTTCACCAAGGACGAGATCTTCACGCCCTCCAACAATGCCACCTTCCCTACAACATCAAGTCCTTCATGGATGAGGTATTGTGTGATGTTGCTCCTCTTGAAGTTTGTGATGTATTATTAGGCCAACCATATTTGTGGAAGATCCATGTTGTGTATGAGTCAAGGCCTCGCACTGTTATTATTTATTTAGGCATTAACTTATACAGGATACCAGAGGTAGCCCTGCCTATTGCCATCTCTTTAATCTCTTCTAAGAAATGTAGTAATATCATCTCCTAGACCGGGAAATTTGTTTTCTTTCTAATTCACTCTCAAAGTAAGGGTAATATCATGGCCACATTCATGGTCCCCAGGAAGGGTTCCTCCACGCAGCAAAAGTAGGTGGATAAGGTCTTAGAAGAATACAAGGACATATTCTCATCACCCATAGGGGTACCCTTGCACTTTCATGTCAAGTATTCGATCGATCTGACTCCTAGAGCACCTCTACCCAATGGGCCGATATATTTCCACTCCATTCTAGAAAATTAAGAGATCAAACGGAAAATCTAGGAGTAGATGCAAAAAGGGTACATCCGGCCAAGTTCCTCACATTGTGGGAGCTCAATTGTACTTGTACACAAGAAGGATGGGACTTGGAGGCTCTTTATTAATTATCAGGCACTAAACAAAATCACTGCCAGGAACAAGTATCCAATCCCACAGATTGATGACCTTCTGGATCAACTTAAGGGGGGAAAGCCTTTCAACAAGATCGATCTGAAGTCTAGCTATCACCCGGTTCCAATAGAGCCCACAAATGTATGGAAGACCACCTTCAAATTCAGCGAAGGCATTTTTAAATGGTTGGTTATGCCCTTTAGGTTGAAAAATACCCCTCCTACTTTTATGATGCCAATGGATGACATCTTATGGCCCTTCACCAACTCATTCATGGTTGTTTATCTGGATGACATCCTCATCTTCAACGGGAGTTGGGAAGAACACTTGCAACACATTCGATAGGTCCTTCAAACCATGAGGTAATACAAATTGTGTGACAACTTAGACAAATGCACCTTTGGCATGATCCAGGTCCAATATATGGGTTACATCATAGATGATCGAGGCTTGGATGTGGATCCGACTAAGATCAAAGTCATTCGGGATTGGCCAGCCTCGACCACTCTAACAGAGCTTCGCAACTTTTTGGGCCTTGCAAATTTTTATCAGAGGTTCATGTTGGTATTCTCCCATATCACTTGTCCTTTGAGTCAGATTACCAAGGGCGGAGTGAAAGAAAAAATTTCCTAGTCTGAGTCCCAATAGAAGAAATTCCTTGAGTTGAAGCCTCCAATCTCCACCAGTAGTCACATTTCCAGACCTGCAACAATCGTTTGAAATTGAGACAAACACCTCCAACTATGCTATTGGTGTAGTCCTCACCCAAAACGGGAATCCAGTGGCCTATCATAGTGAGACACTTTCTGACACAATTTTGAAGTACCCCACCTATGATAAAGAGATGTATTCCATCGTGCAGGCTTTCTGGAAATGGAAGCATTACATTCTAGGGAAGGAGACAGTCATTTACACCGATCACCGACCTATTTAGTTTATACAGACACAAGGGAAGTTTCAGAACTATCGCCATCAAAATTGGTCTACATGTCTGCAACAATTCCACTTGAACATTAAATACAAAAAAGGTAGCACCAATCACGTTGCAGACTACCTCAGTTGGCTCCCGGTTGTAACACTGACTACTGTTCGCAACTCTTGTGGACCCGAGACCTCTAGATGGATGCAACTATACAAAAATGGTCTATAGTTTGCCTCCACATACCAGATGCTAGTGGATGGCAAGCAAGTTCATGATTTCCACATCCAAGATGCATTATTATGCTACCTATGCCACCTTTGTGTTCCTTCAAGCAAGCGTTCCAAGCTAATTTGGGAGGCACGGTACAGTCGGGTCGTAGGACACTTTGGTGTGGAGAAAATTATGGTCATACTACAAAATTACTTTTCTTGGCCAAGACACTGACAGGATGTTGGGAAATATATCAGATCTTACATTTCCTACGTCGTCACAAAGACAACCATCAAGAGCCAAGGCCTCCACACTCCTCTTCCTACTCCCAGCTCGCCTTGGGAATCCATCTCCATGGATTATCTGTCTGGCCTCCCTTCTACTAAGCATGGTAATGATTGTGTATTTGTGGTCATGGACAAATTTTTTAAGATGCCTATATTGGTGGCCTGCAAGAAGAGTATCACAATAGAGGACGCTGCCAAACTCTTCTTTTAACGAGTGTGGGTACATTTTTGGATCTCACCGACCATTATATTAGATCAAGATAGTAGGTTACTTATCACATTCTAGTCAAGCCTCTGGACACTATTAGACACTAAGCTCACTAAGTTGGCTACATTCCATCCCCAGACTGATGGCCAGACAAAGGTCGTTAATAGGATGATAGTGCACATACTCTGCATGTAGAACTCCAAGCATCAATGAACATGGGATGAGATCCTTCCCTATGTGAAACATAGTTATAACAGAGTTATCCATAGCTCGTGTCGTAACTTACTACAAAATGTGTTTTCAGTTGTCCAAAGAGTAAATGAGAAGAGAAGTTTGCAGTCATCTTCCAAGCCTCAAAATCACCCAAAGAAAAAATTAAACCCTCTCCATTGGAAAGTTATTTGAACAAGATTTCCAACAATATGTGGAAGTACCAAAATGGACTCCTGGATAAAAAATTATGGTCTTTTGAATGTTTCAAAGATTGAAGCCTTGTGAAGGCATATCAAAATATTAGAGATCGCAATATCGGAAGTCCATTGACATCGAAGATCGATGATTGCAACATCAGAGCATCAGATATAGGTGATCACATATCGGAGGTTGGGCATACCAGTGCATTGCAACATCACAGTACTAGCCATATCGGCGATCGCATATCGTAGGTCAAGTATTAGCGCATGGAAACATCAGAGCTTGGAGGAGATTGCGTATCAGAGCATCAGCACATTGAAAGGTCGACGATTAGAGAATCATAACTTTTGAACAGGTGATAACCTTTTAAAAGTTGTAATATGCAAAATGTGTCGATTGCGTTTAAAACCGTAGGGGAACATCAATAAAGGTTTACAAAGGATTTTATCGCAAAACCACAGGTGGACAAGCCCTTTTCTCTCTCCTCTAAAGGGACATGTGGCAGCATATGAATGGCTCTGATAAGGGCACATGGTAGGAAATTTTGGCATTTTAAGGAGCCTATGGGGATAAATCAGGGTGACATGTGTCACCACTCATGAGGTGCCATGTGGAAGTGATGATGTCATATCGAAGGTTGAGGATATCAGCACTTTGTAACACTTGACATTTGAAAAAGTTTCGATGAGAGGGGCTCCGATATTAGACTAGCGCATGGTCTAGAAGAACTTAAAGGACTAGGGGTGCAAAGCACTTTACAAATGTTATGCAACCAGCTCACAAAATAGAAGAAAAGATAGAGCGACGACTTCAAATCAACCTCTTTGAGGGGGAAACCTCCTTTACATTACATAAATGAACAATTCTTGGATGATACAAATGACAAGACCTCCTTTCTATGTATAGGAGTCTAAGGGGTCACAATATAGTCAAATCCGACATAACAATAATAATGTAAGGGTACAAAAATAACAATAGTGGACTTCTATGGGGCACAATAATAACAATATGGGGACCACATGGGCACAACAATAGCAATAAGGGGCTATAATGACAATAACAATAAGGGAATACACTAGTATTATAGGGGCTTAACATGCACCTTTCCTTCATAAAAGTGTTGTCCTCAACGCTTGAGTAGTTTTGGATGCTTCTGTATAAAATTTTCATCCTCCCATGTGGAATCTTCAGTGGGTAAGTTCTTCCACTTGATGAGATACTCTGAAATTGATCGATTTCGTAGTTGTCGAGTTCTTATTTTTGTGATTGCTTCAGGTTCCAATATGATTTTTCCTTCCTCGTCAATTTCTGGAAATATTGTTTGAACTAGGAGCTTGTCACCTATAACCTTCTTTAAGCATGAAACATGGAAAATTGGGTGCACTCGGGAAGTTGTAGGAAGCTCCAATTTGTATGCCATAGTACCAATCTTTTGCAACACCTTGTATGGACCATAATACTTTGGTGATAATTTATTATCCTTCTTAGCTTGCTTGGGGGAAATTTTTTTGTTTGGTTGTAGCTGTAGAAATACCTAATCACCTACATCAAAACTTATTTTGTTGCGATGTTGATCTGCCTTTTCTTTCATTGTATTCTATGAAAAAGTGAGGTTATCTTTTAAGAGTTGGAGAACTTGTTATTGATGCTCGATGTGATCTTCCATTGCTTGAACCTTAGAATTTTCTCTTAAATATGATGTGATGGACGGTGGATGATATCCATAAAGTGCCATAAATGGGGTCATTTTTGCTACAATATGGAAGGAAGTGTTATACCACCATTCAACCAGAGGCAACCATTTGACCCATTGTGTCTATTTATCGGATATAAAGCAATGAATATATCCTTCCAAACATTTGTCCACTATCTCAGTTTGCCCATCGGATTGAGGATGATACGATGAGCTATGAGCTAATTGAGTACCAAAACAAGAAAATAATTATGTCCAAAAATTTCCAGTGAAAATGGGATCTCTGTCATTTACAATTATCTTTGGGTTTCCATGTAGCTTTTGAATTGTTTCCATAAATGCAGTAGCAACTGAAATGGCTTTAAAGGGATGAGATAATGAACAAAAGTGTGCATACTTGGTAATTCTATCAACTACCACCATGATGACACTCTTTCCTTCGGACTTGAGTAAACCTGTGATAAAATCCATTGAAACTTCATCCCAACGTTGACTTGGAATGGATAAAGGTTGTAATAGACCTGGGGTCTTAATTGTTTCAACTTTATTTTGTTGGAAAACCAAACATTCCGCCACAAAATTATGAATATCATATTTAAGGCAATTCCAAAAAAATTCCTTCTTAACCCTGTGGTAAGTTTTTAAAAATCATGAGTGCCCTCCTAAGGGAGAGGTGTACAATTCCATAAGAATCTTTTGTTTTAGTTGGGAATTCTTACAAAGGTATAAGCAATCTTTGTACCATAATGAATCCTTTTTCCAGCTAAATGTATCAGATGTGTTGGGGTCTTGTTGTAACTTTTGAATCAGTGCCCACACTTCTTTGTCATTCTTCTATTCATCCCTTGGTTCATTTATCCAATCTAGTTGGATAATAGAAATGGAGCAAAGCAATGCTTCCACATCCTCATCCTTTCTTGAGAGTGCATATGTAACAACATTTTTCTTCCCTTTTTGTAGATGATTTCAAAGTAATAACCCAACATCTTTGTGACCCATTTTTGTTGCTCTTATAAGGATAATATTTGTTCTAAAAAGTATTTAAGAATATCATGATCTGTTTTTACCTTAAAGTGTCTTCCCATTAGGTAAGGTCGCCATTTCTTAAGTGCATGTAGTATTGCCAACATTTCCTTCTCATAAATATCTTTGTGTAAATACTTTCCTTTGATTGGACGACTTTCGAAAGTAATGGGTCTTTATTCTTGCATTAAAACAACACCAATTCCATTTCCTGAGGCATCACATTCCACAATAAATGTTTTTGTGAATTCTGGCGTAGTTAAGACCGGAGCTTGGCACATTGCCTCTGTTCAAAGGCTTTCGTTGCTTCTGGAGTCCAAGAAAATGCATATTTATTCAATAATGTTGTTAGAAGTGCTGTTATTCTCCCATAATTCTTAACAAACTTGAGATAATACCTTGTCAACCTGAGAAATCCTCGCAGATGCTTTATGGATGTGGGGATTTTCCATTCCTTAATGGCTTTAATTTTGCTAGGGTCTACCTTAACACCTTCATGAGATACAATATGACACAAATATTCCACCTCTTGTACTCCAAAGAAACATTTGGAGGTTTTTGCATATAATTGTTTCTCCTCCAATAGTTTGAGCACTCTATCAACATGTTGAACATGATCCTTCCAAGACTTGTTATAGATTAGTATATCATCAAAAAATACTAACATAAATTTTCTAAGGAAGGGTTTGAAAATGGAATTCATCAAACCTTGAAATATAGAAGGTGCATTGGTAAGGCCAAAAGGCATGACCAAAAATTCATAATGACCCTCATGAGTTCTAAATGTTGTTTTCAGAATGTCTTCGGTCTTCATTTTGATTTAATGATATCCTGAACGAAGGTCCAACTTGGTGAAGTAAACCTCCCCATGCAATTCATCCAATAATTCATCAATGATAGGAATGGGAAATTTATCTTTAATAGTGATCTTGTTGAGCTCCCTATAATCCGAACACATGTGCCATGATCCATCCTTCTTGTGCACCAATACTACTGGAGCAGAGAAAGAACTTTGACTAGGTTGAATTATACCACGCTTTAGCATTTCTGCAACCATACGTTCAATTTCACTCTTTTGGGCATAGGGATATATGTGAGGCCTAATGTTTGGAGGAACACTTCCTAGAATCAAATGAATAGCATGATCATGATCAAGAATAGGTGGGAGGCCTTTGGGAGTCTCAAATACCTTGGAATGATTATCCAAGACTTTTTGGAGATCTAGAGAGATAGATGATTTTGACGTGGGAACCTCTAGCGAACATAATTGTGTAGGTTTTAACCCCGTACAGAAATTACCTGCATACGAATTCTAAGAATAGAAAATAAACAATGTGAGAGCATAACACATAAAACAAATATACATAGAGATTTTCCCCTGGATCCCAAAACCAGAACTACCAGATTGATTTTTCATTATGTTCCTTTCAATGTTACAATACATATATATACATGCCGAAGCATCCAATACCATGGACCGAAAACCATTGCACCCAAAACCATGTGCGAAAACCATGCACAAAACCATAGGTAGGTTCGCCCACCTAATATAGGGTCCAAAAAAAAATTCCTCAGGGCATTGCTCCAGACCCTGTAGAGGAGGGCTAATCGCCCCCCTCAAACACCCTGTGACCCTCTCGCTGCGCAATAACCGCAACGAAGGGGGGGCTCCAACCCCCTCTAATCCCCTGGTTAACTAGGGGAGCTAGTCGTGGAAATAATATAACACAACCCAACATTATCCCACTTGTTGTTTTCTTTCCACAAGGGGCCAGAGGAGAGCTTAGTCATTTATCCAGCCCTCCAACGCCCATTGTTTCTCTACACCAAGAGAACTTCTCATAGCTCATAGATTTTGTCAATGCATCTGCGATATTCTTCAAAGTGTCCACCTTTACCAGCAATACCTTTTTGTCTTCTATCATATCCCTCACAAAGTGATATTAAACATCAATGTGCTTTGTCTTTGAATGGTAAGCAAGGTTCTTTTCCAAGAAAATTTCATTTTGGCTATCACACTCTATTCTTATAGCTCCCTGTACTAACCCCATACTTGAACACAATCTCTGGAACCAAACTGCTTCCTTTCTTGCATGAGTGGCTGCCATGTATTCTACCTCTGTAGTTGATAGTGCCACTACAGATTGTTTCTTACTCATCCAACTGACTGCACCTCCAAATAGGTTAAACACATACCCACTTGTAGATCTTCTTTGATCCAGATCTCCAACCCAGTCTACATCAACAAAGCCACAAATATCCAACACTTTTTCCAATCCTGGTCTTCCTTGGTAGCACAAACTGTAATCACTAGTGCCACGCAAATACCTGAAAACTTGCTTTACTGTCGTCCAGTGCTCCTTCCCTGGTTTTGACATAAACCTGCTCAATACTCCCACTGCATGTGCAATGTCTAGTCTAGTACATACCATCGCATACAACAGGCTACCGACTGCACTTGCATATGGAACACAGGACATGTCCTCTTCCTCTTCTTGTGCCTTGGGACACTGTTCAGCAGATAACTTCACACCTACAGGAATAGGAACCTTCACCAGTTTACTGTCCTACATATTAAACCTCTACAGTATTGTCTCAACATACTTCCTCTGGTTTAACCAGAGCTTCCTCTTTTTCCAATCTCTTTTAATTTCCATGCCCAAAATATAGTTTGCAGCACCAAGATCTTTCATGTCAAATTTGGAGGACAATTGGGTCTTCAAATCCTGGATAATTTCTTTGTCATTTCCAACTAGCAACATATCATCCACATACAAGACCATATAAATAACACGGTCACCAATTAATTTAAAATATACACAGTGATCTGCTTTTCTTCTAGTGAAGCCAAGTCCTGTTATAAATGTATCAAATTTTTGATACCACATCATTGGTCACTGTTTTTACCCATACAAAGACTTTTTTAACTTACATACCAGTTCTTTCTTACCCTTCACCGCAAAGCCTTCAGGTTGCTTCATGTAGATCTCCTCTTCCATATCCCCGTGAAGAAATGTTGTCTTCACATCCATCTGTTCTACCTCAAAATCAAAAGTAGTAGCAACAGATAAAAGTAATCTAATAGAAGCTACCTTGGCAACAGAAGAAAAAATATCACCAAAATCAATTCCCAGCACTTGGGAATATCCTTTTGCTACCAACCGAGCTTTGTATTTCTCCACCTTTCCTTCTGCATTTGTCTTCTTCTTGAACACCCATTTTCTGTCAATGGGCTTCCTTCTAGTTGGTAACCCCACCAGATCCCAAGCCTCATTTTTGTGCAAAGATTCCATTTCATCGACCATGGCCTCTTTCCATAGTTTTCCATCCTCTGAATCTACTGCTTCCTTCACAGTTATGCGATCATCATCAGTAATAGATAAAGCAAAATTTGAACAGAAAGCAGATGGACTATACCTTTCTGGCTGCTTTCTTTCTCGAACTTATCTTCTCACAACTAAAGTTTGTGGATGTTCATCTTCTGATTCCTCTTTTGTTGTAGAGTCTAGTTCTTCCTCCTTTAGCTCAAACTCTATCATCTCAGGTTCCTTTGGTTGGACTTCATGTTTAATAACATATTTCACCTCTCTGAACACCACGTCTCGGTTGTACACAACCTTCCTTTTTAATGGGTTCCAAAGTTTATAACCCTTTAAACCATCCTTATACCCAATAAAGATGCACTTTTCATATCCAACTTTGTTCTTTTCTCCTTTAGAACATGTACATATGCATCACATCCAAATACCCTCAGACGTGAAAGAGAGGGTTTCTTACCAGTCCATATCTCTTGTGGAGACTTATCCTCCAATGTTGATGAAGGTGATCTGTTGACCAGGTAACATGCAGTCTCCACCGCCTCTGCCCAGAATTCATATCCTAACCCAACACCACAAAGCATGCTTCTTTCCCTTTCCATCAACGTCTTGTTCATTCTTTTTGCAACTCCATTTTGCTGAGGTGTGTATGGAGTAGTCTTATGCCATGCTATACCACACTTCTTACAAAATTCTTCAAATTCCCTCTTGCAAAACCCTCCACCGTTATCTTTCCTCAGCACCTTTATCTTCTTCTTTGTCTGGTTTTCCACCAGAGCCTTAAATTCTTTAAACCTATCAAAGACTTCAGATTTCTTCTTAAGGAAATATATCCATGTATTCCTTGATAAGTCATCTATAAATGATACATAGTACACAGACTTACCCAGTGATGGAACCTTCACAAGTCCAAACACATCATTGTGCACAAGCTTTAATATATGTTTCGCCCTCTTACCACCAGAGGGGAAATTCACCTGATCTGCTTCCCATATACACAATTTTCACACAAATCAAAATCCAGAGAGCTATTAGTTATACCTTCTACCATACCTTTACCATGAAGTATTCGAAGCCCCTTCTCTCCAATATTTCCAAGCCTTTGATGCCATAGCATGGTCTTTTCTCCAAAGACCATTAGATTTTCTACTCCACTTTCAGGAACCACAGAACTGTTGCACCCATCAACAACAGTGCTACCTTGCAGCTTGTACAAAGTTCCAATCTAAACTCCCCGCATCAATACCAGTGCTCCCCGAACCATCTTGCAGGTATCCTTCTCGAACACTATTTTTACACCTGCATCATCCAGCCTGCTTATAGAAATCAGATTTCTGGCCAATGCAAGAATATGTAGAACACCTGGAAGTGTTCTAATCCTTCCACCTTGCAAATTCAACTTAACTTTTCTGCAACCAATGATTTTAGCCTTCTCGTCATCCCCCAAGAAGACATCACCACCATCATATTTCTCATACTTGCATAACCACTCTCTATGGGGAGTGAAGTGAAAGGATGCACCTAAGTCAATCAACCACGCCTCATGATCTACATGTGTACTTGAAGAAGCAAAGTACACATCCCCACCTTCATCTGAGGTGGTTTTCACATTTGCAGAAGGAGCAGCATCAGATTCCTTTCATTTGTCAGGAGCTTTAGATTTACAGTCCCTTTTGTAGTGCCCTTCCTTTCCTCATTTCAATCACACCTTTACAGGTTTTCCTAGAGATTTAAATCTCCCACTCAATGACTTATTTTTGTTTCTATTCAGGGACCTTCCTCGTACAGACAATGCATCACCATTCTAGCTCTCCATATTTTTCCGTCTCATCTCCTCCGTCAGTAAGGATGAGACTATTTCATCAAACTGCAAGGCAGTTGCATTGCTACCTATTGCAATAACCAGACTATTCCACGAATCTGGTAGTGAACACAATAAACTGATGCACTTATCTTCATCTGAAATTTTAATATCAATAGATAATAACTGACTTACCACAGTATTAAATGCGTTCAGATTATCACCAAGTATCCATCTTTCATCCTCAGGTTGTACATCTTTTTCCGTAGGAATAGTTTATTCACCAGAGACTTAGATTGGTACAAAGTCCCTAACTTGTCCCGCCTTGGCCGTAGCTTCCCCTGATACATTCAGCAATACTGAATCTGAAACACACAATCGTATTGTGCTCTTTGCCTTTCGATCCAACTTCTTCCATTCTTCATCGGACACTCTCGTTAGTTTAGTACCCGGATCTACCGCGATCCACTGATCTTTATCCACCAACAGATCCTCCATCTTGAGTTTCCATAACTCAAAACTCTTACCATTAAATTTCTCGACCTCTATCTTTCGACTGCTCGCCATCTTCTTTCACCACCAGAATCGATCCCTCAGATCTCCCACAAAACAGGGTCTACCACAGGCCCGAGCGAAACCCCTCAGCAATAAAGGCGTCCCCTTGAAGCCAAAACAGCTCTGATACCAAATGTAGGTTTTAACCCCATACAGAAATTACCTGCATATGAATTCTAAGAACAGAAAATAAACAATGCAAGAGCATAACACATAAAACAAATATACACAGTGATTTTCCCCTGGATCCCAAAACCAGGACTACCAGATTGATCTTTCATTATGTTCCTTTCAATGTTACAATACATATATATACATGCCAAAGCATCCAATACCATGGACCAAAAACCATCGCGCCCAAAACCATGTGCGAAAACCATGCACAAAACCATAGGTAGGTCCGCGCAACTAATATAGGTTCCAAAAAAAAATTCCCCAGGGTGCTACCCTAGACCCCACAGAGGGGGGCTAACCGCCCCCCTCTAACCCCCTAGTTAACTAGGGGAGCTAGTCGTGGAAAGAATATAGCACAACCCAACAAATGTGCAATTATGCCACGTTGTTCTTTCTTTAGAAGCTTTTTCATGCTGTTAGAGCTGATTATCTTTCCTGGTTTCCTTTTGATACGCCTTAATTCAACTTCCTTTCCTTCTTAAAAAAAAACTGTTGTGCCCAAAGATTGTCGCCATTGGACTCCTAGTACAACATCAACACCACCCATTGGAATGGAAAGCAATGGACTATTCAACACATATTCTCCCATGGATAGCTTTATATTATGGCACTTTCCAGAGCAATTCATAGTTCTTCCATTTGCAACCATTACTTGACACTCCGGTGCTGGATATAGGAAACAATTCAATTCCTTCGCTATCTTACAATGAATAAAATAATGGGTACTTCCCAAATCAATCAACACTATTACCATTTTCTTCTTGATATGTCCTTCTATCTTGATAGTTTTAGGAGTGGTTATTCCAACCAATGCATTACAAGATATGGTCAGATTCATTTCTTCTTTCTCTAGGCTTTGTTCCTCGTGTGTATCCTCTTCTTTTGATTTTTCTTGTTCCTTTTCTTCTTCCTCTTCACAATCTATGTAAAATAATTTCTTCTCAGCACACTTATGTGTTGGCATTATGATACATATGTTGTACTTGATGGCAACCCACTCATCTCAGATGATAAATTATAGTGCAACAAAGTTCACGCACTTTCATGAAAATAAAAGTTTCTTTCATGTAGAGAAAAGTTCACGCACTTTCATGAAGATAAAAGTTTCTTTCATGTAGAGAAAAGTTCATGCACTTTCATGAAGATAAAAGTTTCTTTCATGTAGAGAAAAGTTCACGCACTTTCATGCAGAGAAAAGTTTCTTTCATGTAGAGAAAAGTTCACGCACTTTCATGCAGAGAAAAGTTTCTTTCATATAGAGAAAAGTTCATGCACTTTCATGCAGAGAAAAGTTCCTTTCATGAAGAGAAAAGTTCACGCACTTTCATGGTTGGCTCATGGTATTAGTCCGACAGTTTTTGATCCTATGGTTTTGGTCCGTGGTATTACATCCAAAAGTGTTGACTCCAAGTATTGGGTCCATGGTATTGTTTTGTTATGGTTTTGGACCGTGGTATTGTGGAAGGCCTAAGACTATAAAAGAGGAAGGAGATCATTTGGCAAAGTATCATCTGAATTAATTGAATATCTAATAAGTGCTAGATCTGAAATATTTATGATTTGGGTTATGGTGCAGATCTGGATCTGAATGAAGGAGGAACCTTAGCACATAAAGAAGGATAAGTTCTATTGATGGGTCATAATCTTTAAGCTTGAATGATAGTATCTTTGTATGATTTTGATCTGGTATATGTGGCGCATGCTTGATCTATAAATCTGATAATCTGGGTTAATTAGTGTCTGAATATTTGAAAGAGTGAATTATCCTTTATAGATCTGTACGCAGGTTCAGTGAAGTGAAAGCGCGTATACATGTCGGTTCAGTGATTGAAAACAGCGTATACGCAGGTTGTTCCAAACACAGGAGCGTATGCACGCAGGTTTCAGGTTGTTGAAGTTGTGTATATCTTTTTAGTTGTGATCTAGCTGCTCCTGTTTATTACTGCAGTGTTCTGGGTTCAGAATTTGGTGTGTGGTTATTATTACTGTGTTCTGGGTACAGCTGTCAGAGAAGTGTTTACTTGATTCAATGCTAATTGGGGAAAAGGAGATTGTTTGATGTAGATATACTTGATGATTGATTGATGTTCATGGATCCAGTCTAAAAATTTATGAAACGAGGTCCCTGGAAGAAAGAGAAGGTTGTAGCCTTCAGTAGGCTAGCACCTACATACTAGTATCTTGGCTAGTACAAGAGCTAAGGGGGTTGTAACTCCCTTCCAGGAGAGCCTGGAAAATGAGAGAGGGTTGTAGCTCTCTGCAGGTTGCAGCCTGCGTACTTGTAAAGGACTACACCAGTACAAAATCATTGTAAAAAGAAGTTTCTAATTGAAAGAAGATAGGGACATATTGCAGCAGGTGGTTTTCACCCACATTGGTTTTCCACCTTATATCTGGTGTTCTTTGGTGTGACTATCTGTTTTTCCTGTTCTTGTTCATTATTATATGGTATTGACATACATATTAATGATCAACATCTGAAGAATAAATTAAAGGATAAATTTGAAAGGTATATTGAAAGAGTTTGATAATACTGATTCACCCCCCCCCCCTCTCAGTATTATTTCCAACAATTGGTATCAGAGCAGGTCCTTCAAAAGAAGCTTGATCGCTTGAAGGAAGATATTTCATCATGAGCAACTACGAGAGGGAAGCATCAATCAGGCCACCGATTTTTGATGGGACAAACTTCGTATATTGGAAGGTAAGAGTTACTGCCTATCTTCAATCTCTTGGTACAGAAGTCTGGGATATCATAGATACAGGGTATACTTTTCCATCAGCAACTCCTACAAATCCGGCTGAGAAGAAGAAATATGAAACAAATGCAAAGGCGGTCAATACTCTATTAGGATGTCTATCTCAATCAGAATTTGTCAAGGTTATGCAGTATAAATCCGCAAAAGAAATATGGGACAAGATTGTACTGAGCTATGAAGGAGATGATCAGATAAAACGAGCAAAACTTCAAACCCTCATAATTCAGTATGAAAATCTCAGAATGCATAATGATGAAAGTGTGGCTAACTATTTCCTTCGTGTAGATGAGATTTTTAATTGTATGAAAAACTTGGGTGAAGAAATAAAAGAGGTTGTTGTGGTTGAAAAAGTTCTAAGATCTTTGTCCCCTAGGTTTGAATCTAAAGTTTCTGCAATAGAAGAAAAAGAGAATCTACGAAACCTTACAATGTCACAGCTGCACGGAATTCTAACTGCTTATGAAATGAGGAAAGGAGGACCATCAGACAGGAGAGAAGCTGCTTTCAAGGCTTCAGGCAAAGGAGACTACTATGAATCAGGGCACGTGTCAGAAGAAGAAGAAGAATCAAATTTTGTCAAGAACCTTCAACGGGGTGCTAGAAGATTCCGAGGTAAGTTACCTTTCAAATGCTTTGCTTGTGGAAGAGTAGGTCACTATGCTGCCAAATGTCCTCATAAGGATAAGATTGACAAGGGGAAGGAACCTGTTAGATGGAACAAGAAACAGAATGCAAATAAGAAAAGCTATTACACTCATGAAGATAGTGATGGACTATCAAATAGTGATGAAGATGAACGAGGTAATAATTATAAACTTTTAATGGCTTTTGAAGATGATGATTACATGGATGCTATAGATGAAGAAGGTTTTTATGAAGAAATCTCTAAACTCAAAGTCTGTTTAGAAGAGAAAAATATGATTATTGATTCTCTGCAATGTCAACTGGCTGAAAGGGAAAAACATCATGAAAAATTGGAATGTGAAATTGTTGGTCTTAGAAAAGAGATTGAGAAAACAAAAGCTCTTAATCTTAAATTCATTAAAGGATCTGATACTCTGAATGATATTATCAATGTGCAGCGTTCTCCACTAATCAAGACAGGTCTGGGATATAATGGAGAAGCATCACAAGCATCCACTTCCAAAAGTTATCTTGATGCAGCAAGGAGGAGCGAGCAAAGGCCTAATAGAAATCATCAGGTAAATCAGGGACAGTTTTCCTCAAGAATGAACAAAGACTATCAGGAAAATCGGGGACAATCTACTTTAAGGACAAACAGAAGCTACAACCAGCCACAGGTAAAACCTTCTCAATTTGCCTCAAGAATGGATGCCAATAGGAACTACAATCATTTGGCTGGTAGATTTGATAATCACAGGAGTTTCTTCAATGGCCAATGTTTCTCATGCCATAACTTTGGCCACAAAGCTGCTCAATGTGTTGCCTATAAGACAATCATGACTAGAGAAGCTCAAAAACAAAGAAGTATGACTGGAATCACGAAAAGGACCTATAACAACTTTTCGGCCCTTGAAAATGAAATTGAATGTTCTATTTGTAATAACTTCGGTCATGAAGATTCTGAATGCAGGAGCAGGTTTGGGAAGACAACTCAGAAGGAACAAATCTCAAGTGCCAGAACATGGAGAATGAAGGAACCACAACGAGAAAGATGTGGGATAGCTTTATATGCAGAAGGACAGGAAAATCAATGGTACATCGACAGTGGATGTTCGAAGCATATGACAGGTGATAAAGAAAAACTTCAATCATATAGTGCTTTAGAAAAGGGAAAGAAAGTTTCATTTGGAAATGATACCCCTGCAGTCATAAAAGGAAAAGGCATTGTTCAGTTGAAAGAAAGAGTCAAAGCTGGAAATGTTTTGTATGTTGATGGCCTGAAGCATAATCTACTGAGTGTCAGTCAGATGTGCGACCAAGGAACTGAGGTAATATTTCGATCAAATGGATGTAGTGTTCGTGATCTTGATACAGGAAAAACAGTGATCAAAGGCAGAAGAACTCCAAATAATTTATACATATTTGAAGAAGGACAACAACAATGCTATTTGAGCAAGGATGATGAACACTAGTTATGGCACCGGAGGTTGGGGCATCTAAGCTTTTCACAAATAAGGAAAGCATGCAAATACCAGGCAGTTCGTGGTCTTCCAGATATCAAAATTCTAGACAACACCATATGCAAATCATGTCAGTTTGGTAAGCAAACCAGAACTAACTTCCCTGAGAAGGAAGGATCAGCCAGCAGGCCTCTTGAACTAGTCCATACAGATGTATGTGGTCCATTTAGGACAAGGTCACCTCGAGGAGAAGAATACTTTATATTATTCATTGACGACTTCTCCAGGATGGTTTGGTTAGGACTTATGAAACACAAAGACGAAGCATTCGAAAAATTCAAATCTTTCAAAGCCTTGGCTGAAAACGAATCAAATCACAAAATCAAGTGCCTCAGGTCTGACAGAGGTGGGGAGTTTACCTCAAATGAATTTTTCGATTTCTATGAAGAACATGGAATAAGAAGGGAATTCTCTACAGCTAGGACTCCTCGGCAAAATGGAGTGGTGGAAAGGATGAACATAACGGTTCAACAAATGGCTCGTGCTATACTTGATGAGTCTGGAACTCTCGCAACCTTCGGGGGTGAAGCTGCATTTGCTACGATTGTTATTCTCAACAAAACAAATGTTCGAGTGAACAGCACTCAAACTCCTCATGAGCTCTGGTATGGTGAGACTCCTTCGGTAAAGCATTTCAAAATTTTTGGAAGCAAATGCTATATTAAGAATAATGATGAACAACTTGGAAAACTTGAACCTAGAGCAGATGAAGGCATTCTCCTTGGTTATTCTCCCCACAACAAAGCATATAAGTGTTACAATAAAAGACTTGGAAGAATTGTTGACAGCATTGATGTGGTGGTTGATGAAAAAGGAAACATTCCTAGGCAAGTAAATTATGAAAATCGAAGAGGATGAAGACTACCCTCCAAATCAGACTGAAGATGAAGAAGAACCTCAAGAGGCACCAGAGGAACAGACAAGGATAGAAGAGAAGACTCCATCCAGGTATGTTCAAAAGAATCATCCAGAATCTCAAATCTTGGGGCAAAAGGAGGCAGGCGTACAAACAAGAAGAGCAAGTGCAGAAGCTTCAAGCTATTTGGCATTACTCTCCTCCACTGAACCACAAAATGTAAGAGAGGCATGCAAAGATGAATGTTGGGTCAAGGCAATGGATGAAGAACTTGAGCAGATTGAAAAGAACAACACTTGGGAGTTGGTTCCTATACCAAAAGATAAGAATGTCATAGGGACAAAATGGGTCTTCAAAAATAAGTTGAATGAAAATGGGGAAGTAATTAGAAACAAGGCCAGACTTGTTTGTAAAGGGTATGCTCAACAAGAAGGAATAGACTTTGAAGAAACTTTTGCTCCTGTTGCAAGACTTGAGGCCATCAGAATGTTCCTTGCTCTCTCAAGCTTTCAGAAGTTCAAAGTATTTCAAATGGACGTGAAATCAGCCTTTCTGAATGGAGACTTAGAAGAAGAAGTGTACATTGAGCAACCAGATGGCTTCATCCTTGGGAATGATCCAAATCTTGTATGCAGACTAAAAAAGGCTCTCTATGGTCATCAACAGGCTCCAAGGGCTTGGTACTACCGTTTGGACAAATATCTTCATCAACAAGGTTTTTCAAAAGGATCAGCAGATAGCAATCTTTATATAAAAATTGAAAATGACAAATTGCTAATACTTGTTGTGTATGTAGATGATATTATCTTTGGCAGCAATGAAGAAGCTATGAGTCAAAGCTTTGCCTTAGTGATGCAGAAAGAATTTGAAATGTCTTTGCTTGGAAAACTGACATATTTTCTTGGATTGCAAATCCAACAAAATGAAGGAGGTATCTTTTTGTCTCAAACCAAGTATCTCAAGCAGATCTTGAAGAAATATGGCATGGAATATGCAAAACTAGTGTGTACCCCTATGGTTACAGGATGCAGCCTCAGCGCAAATGATGAATCAGCAGCAGTGCATCAACCAACCTATAGATCCATGATTGGAAGTCTTCTTTATTTGATAGTTACTCGACCAGACATCATGCATGCAGTGGGAATAGTTGGAAGATTTCAGGAAAATCCTAAGGAAACCCATCTTCAGGCAGTAAAGAGAATTTTCAAGTATCTTCAAGGAACTCAAAACTATGGCTTATGGTATCCTAGAGATTCAGATCTCACTCTACATGCTTATACAGATGCAGATTGGGCTGGAAGCGTGGATGACAGAAAGAGCACAAGTGGTGGAGCATTCTTTATGGGCTCCAGATTAGTATCTTGATTCAGCAAGAAACAGAGTTCAATTGCTTTATCTACAGCTGAAGTGGAATATGTGGCTGCTGCATCTTGCTGCACTCAACTCCTTTGGATGATGCAAACCTTGCAGGATTTTCAAATCACTTGTACACCACCTATCTCCATCTTATGTGATAATACAAGTGCAATCAGCATTTCAAAGAACCCAGTCATCCATTCAAAGACTAAGCACATATCGATCAAGTATCACTTTCTCCGAGAACAAGTGTTGGAACAAAAGGTCAAATTGGAGTATGTTCCTTCTAAGGAACAAGTTGCTGATATTCTCACCAAACCACTGCCCAGGGAGACATTTGAATACCTCAGACAGAAGCTGGGAGTAGTTGATGCATCATCTTGTTGTTAAAACTTGTCTGTTTCAAAGAAAAATGGGTGTACGCGAGTTGCTTGAGGAGGATCCGCGTACATACGCCAGTTTGTGCAGAGACAGTCGCGTATATGGAGGCTTGATGGATATCAGTAGGGACAGGCTCTGTTTGAAGATAGTCTGATATGGGTCTGACGGAGACCATCTGGCACAGGTTCAGGGGGAGCAGATAAACTTCTAATGATGCATTGTTGGCATTATCTTAGAAGCTTTTGGTTCTAGTTCACAGCTGTTGTTAGTTTCAGGTGGAACAAATGCAAAGGGAGAACAGAAGGAAATCAGGGTTGCTGATCTAAATGGTGATTGTCAGATGTTGTTGCTATCAGTTATTGGTGACTTTCATAAGTCTTGCTCTAGATATTTCGTCTCTATGTCATGTATCTCTTTTATGGTGTCAAGGTCATGTAACGGCCTATCTTGGTTTCCCCACTATGCCTGGGATGAAGATGTAATGTTCTTGTTTTATCATGTGTAAAATTTTGATGTATCCCCACTTGGTTGGGAAATGGATGTATGTATGAGTCCTTGGTGATAGGAAGGTCATTTATGATAGAGTCATGTTCTTCTTGTAAAACATCTTTTTGCAGACCTTGCTTATAGTCAGGGGGAGCATGAACAGCACACTTCAGCAGAGCAGAGACTTCAGCATGTACTCAGAGGAAGCATGGATAGAGTGGTACACCCTGGCATATACAAAGGGGGAGCTCATTCAGAGATTTCAGTAGGTACTCAGGGGGAGTATGGGCAGCGGAATGTTCATCTACGAAAGAGATTATCTTGGTCTACCCTTTGCCCTTGATGTCAAAGGGGGAGAGTGATTGGTTGTTGTTGCCATCAAGTCCAAAGGGGGAGATTGTTGGCATTATGATACATATGTTGTACTTGATGGCAACCCACTCATCTCAGATGATAAATTATAGTGCAAAAAAGTTCACGCACTTTCATGAAGATAAAAGTTTCTTTCATGTAGAGAAAAGTTCACGCACTTTCATGGAGATAAAAGTTTCTTTCATGTAGAGAAAAGTTCACGCACATTCATGAAGATAAAAGTTTATTTCATGTAGAGAAAAGTTCACGCACTTTCATGCAGAGAAAAGTTTCTTTCATGTAGAGAAAAGTTCACGCACTTTCATGCAGAGAAAAGTTTCTTTCATATAGAGAAAAGTTCACGCACTTTCATGCAGAGAAAAGTTACTTTCATGAAGAGAAAAGTTCACGCACTTTCATGGTTGGCTCATGGTATTAGTCCGACAGTTTTTGATCCTATGGTTTTGGTCCATGGTATTGCATCCAAAAGTGTTGACCCCAAGTATTGGGTCCATGGTATTGTTTTGTTATGGTTTTGGACTGTGGTATTGTGGAAGGCCTAAGACTATAAAAGAGGAAGGAGATCATTTGGCAAAGTATCATCTGAATTAATTGAATATCTAATAAGTGCTAGATCTGAAATATTTATGATTTAGGTTATGGTGCAGATCTGGATCTCAAATGAAGGAGGAACCTTAGCACATAAAGAAGGATAAGTTCTATTGATGGGTCATAATCTTTAAGCTTGAATGATAGTATCTTTGTATGATTTTGATCTGGTATATGTGGCGCATGCTTGATCTATAAATCTGATAATATGGGTTAATTAGTGTCTAAATATTTGAAAGAGTGAATTATCCTTTATAGATCTGTACGCAGGTTCAGTGAAGTGAAAGCGCGTATACACACCGTTCAGTGATTGAAAACAGCATATACGCAGGTTGTTCCAAACACAGGAGTTTATGCACGCAGGTTTCAAGTTGTTGAAGTTGTGTATATCCTTTTAGTTGTGATCTAGCTGCTCCTGTTTATTACTGCAGTGTTCTGGGTTCAGAATTTGGTGTGTGGTTACTGTTACTGTGTTCTGGGTACAGCTGTCAGAGAAGTGTTTACTTGATTCAGTGCTAATTGGGGAAAAGGAGATTGTTTGATGCAGATATACTTGATGATTGATTGATGTTCATGGATCCAGTCTGAAAATTTATGAAACGAGGTCCCTGGAAGAAAGAGAAGGTTGTAGCCTTCAGTAGGCCAGCACCTACGTACTAGTATCTTGGCTAGTACAAGAGCTAAGGGGGTTGTAGCTCCCTTCCAGGAGAGCCTGGAAAACGAGAGAGGGTTGTAGCTCTCTGCAGGTTGCAGCCTGCGTACTGGTAAAGGACTGCACCAGTACAAAATCATTGTAAAAAGAAGTTTCTAATTGAAAGAAGATAGAGACATATTGCAGCAGGTGGTTTTCACCCACATTGGGTTTCCACCTTATATCTGGTGTTCTTTGGTGTGACTATCTGTTTTTCCTGTTCTTGTTCATTATTATATGGTATTGACATACATATTAATGATCAACATCTGAAGAATAAATTAAAGGATAAATTTGAAAGGTATATTGAAAGAGTTTGATAATACTGATTCACCCCCCCCCCCTCTCAATATTATTTTCAACATTATGACCTTTAGTGTATTTGCTATCACAACTGTAACAAAGCCCTTTTGCTCCTTTTTCTTCCAATTTTTGTGGTGTCAACCTTGTAGGTTGTGGAAGGCGAGGGGAAACACCACTTCCATCTTTATAGTTGTGATTGGTAGGCTTCTTTGTTGCTATAATTTTGCTTTCAAATTTTCTTGCCAACCTAAATGCCTTATCCAATGAATAAGGTTCCCAAATGCGAACCTCGCGTTGGATGTTATCCTTTAATGTCCCTATGAACACATCAATCCTATGCTCCTATGGAATATCTTTTACCCTTATATTCAATTTTTGGAAGTCCTCAATGTGCTCCACCATTGAACCCTTTTATTTGAGATTTATCAATTGGCTAAAAAATGTGTTGCTTTTTGTATCCTCATAATGTGCTATCATTTCTTCCGTAAAAATTACCCAGGTGACAATTTGTTTACGAGAGCAAACCTATCGATACCATACAAACTGATTGGGTTCCAAATATAAAGTTACAATGTGTACCTTTTGTGTGTTTTGCACATTATGGAGATCGAAATATTGCTCCATCTGTAGTATCCATGCTACGAGATGCTTGCCATCAAACTTCCTCATATCGATCTTTGGAACATGGTAGGTCTTCAATACAACATTAGAATCTATGAAATCATGATTAACATTTCTTTTGTTCTCGTCATGAGTTTCCTTTACTACCCTTTCACCATTAGTAAGCATTTCTTGTAGCAACTTTGTCAAATCTATCTTCAAATCTTCCATGTTGCCTTTAAGTTTTGCTTCTATACCACCCATATTAGTTTCCATGCCATCCATCTTAGCTTCCATGCCATCCATCTTAGATTCTACGCCATTCATCTTAACTTCCACGCCATTCTTTAAACCATCCATCTTAGCTTCTGCTACTTTTTGTGAGAGTGAAATTTGTTGCACTTGGTCTCGTAATTTTGATATATCATGTTTCATTTCTTCCTCTTCTTCATGAGTCATGCTAGATATTTCAGGTTGCTTACTAGGTGTTTCCATTTTCTTTCTTCAAGGCATCAATTAATGATAATTATGCTTCACTATGTCCTTTGAATTCCTTCAAACTAATTTTTCAAACCAAACTTATGCAAAATTTTAAAAAGACTACACACAATTTGTTGGCTTTGTAGGAGCTCAATATTGAATCGGTTGTATCTATATAATTTCAGATCTCCAAAGTCTAAAATTTTGTCTTGTGGTAGCCCTCTAAGTCCTTGTTCCAACCTCGTATGTCTGATCAAGATTGGATTCTCTAATAAAGAGTTATTCTAAATCTCCCATGATGCCCTGATTATAGACTAGTTCAGTAGAGTGAACTTGTACAAAGTTCCATGTATCATTGTTTTGACCTACAGACCTAAAACCAATACACCAAAAACCAAAGTCCATCCTCTTTTTGAACCTTTTTACGAAATTTCAACCTGATGCTCAAAGAGAAAGTTATGACGATTTTCCCCAGGTCACATGTTTGAGATATAATTCGGGAGCCTGCAAAAACCCTAACTTCATTAGATCATATCTATGCAAATATAACGAGACAAGATCTAAATTTATATCCAAGGTTCCTCAAGATTTCAAATCAAATGGGTTTTAATGTTAGCTTCTGAAACATCGTATAAAAAAATTTATAGTGCAAATTCCACGATGACCTATTTGAAGCAGTGAAGCCCTAGAATCCAAAGCTCTGATACCAATTGTTATGCAACCAGCTCACAAAATAGAAGAAAAGATAGAGAAACGACTTCAAATCAACCTCTTCGACGGGGAAACCTCCTTTACAATACACAAATGAACAATTCTTGGATGATACAAATGACAAGACCTCCTTTCTATATATAGGAGTCTAAGGGGTCACAATATACTTAAAGCCAACATAACAATAATAATGTAAGGGCACAACAATAACAATAGTGGACTTCTATGGGGAACAATAATAACAATATGGGGACAACATGGGCACAACAATAACAATAAGGGGCTATAATGACAATAATAATAAGGGAATACACTAGTATTATATGGGCCTAACAACAAAGGAAAAATGGACTCCGACAGGAACAAAATGCCCTAGCGCCTTAAGGCTAAGTAGCAGGTCACAATCCTTGGTCCTATGACAAGAAATGCAGAAAGGGGCTAAACAAAAGGGGTCAAGGACATTGGAACTCGTTGTTTTTCATAATGTCTGTTAAGAATAAATGGCTATATTACAGGGCATATAACCCTCTGATGGTGAAATGTGGAGAGTTATGTGATGGATGAGTTAGAACTTGTGATTATGTGACACCACTAAGGCCACCACAACTGATCGCTCCCCAACTCTAAAAGGTGGGAAGTTCAAGCGGTTAAGAGGAAAGTGACAAGCAAATCAAATCCGTTGCAATGATTTAGCCCACTGAGTCACTGAAGAGGAACATTGTGGTAGGGAGATATTTTCCCCAACTATCATTTAGTTTTCCCATGTTTTGATATTCTATAATTTTTGTATTTTAAAGAACAAAATAAAATATGATTGCAATGATTTGGGTGGTAGAGCCTTCGCATGCTGAGACAGCTAGTCGATGAGACAACTGGAACTCGACTAAGATATTTTGTAGCTATTTTCCAAGCTCTCCCTCTCGTTATAAAAAGAGGGAAGAAACACTTAATAAAGGTTCCAGAGTTCAACACCCAAGAGACCAGAATTTTGTGGTTTCACATTGGTTCAACTTTCTTGTCCATGAGGTCCTTGGGCTGATACAATTGTTGAATGTAATGGACTGGTGATTTGGACCCCATCTTCAAGGATTAATGAAACTGTTTTGTTTATTCCAATCAAAGCAATGCGCAGTATGCTTCCCCTTTATTTATAACTTCATGTGTTTCTTTCCTCCTCTGAAATAATGTAATGAAGCTACTGGTATGAATCTCCTTATGGTTGTATGTTTGCTACTAAGTAGTAAAAAGTACCTGTGTTAACTACATATTTACTTGTGTTATTTAATAGCCTACAATACCTGTATGTGCATAGATTTACTTATTTTTGTTTGGTGACAAATGTATTCATGAGCCATAAAGTTTGAGACCTTAATTTGCATGCCGATCTTTCTGCATTTTCACCTCCTCACTCTTCTGCATTTCTATTGGATATTGTTGCTTAGGATTTTATGCTATGTCTAGCCCTCTGCATCGATTTCCCTCCTTTCCTTCCTCCTATTCACCTATACTACAATAATAACATTAAGTTTCATAATTTTTTGTGTCGACCACCAGAACCAAGACATTTCTCTTTTAGATTAGCCATATTTACCCCATCAGTATTTAGATTTATGTGTTTTCCTAAGTTTACCTTGATGAAGGACTATTGAACCAAGCCCCCGAATTATCTCTTCTCAAACTACGTGACATATGGAGTGTAGAAGAAAGCCCTTACACAATCTTCAAAAGCACTCCTCTAGGATTCCCTAGGCACTTGTCTCCTATCAACCAAGAGGTTGTCTCTGGGAGGCTTCTATATCTTCTACAGAAATTATGTGATAGGAGATAGAAAAATATACAACATCTTTATGGAATTGTTGTCAGGGAATGAATCAAAATATTTTTCCATGGGTATCACAATTTTTACATTCCCTCTATCGGGTGAGCAAGGGAAGTGTGGATTGAAGATATCTCACCTTGGCGACTCCACTGTTTGAATATTATTGTAAACACCCTGGTGACTCCACTGTCTATATCCGTATTCGGTCATCCTGGCTTTCAGGAGGCCTCATACTCGCTCTAATGCTAAACAGCAGAAAAATTCCCCTACATCTGAACTTGAGATCACTAACCTAAAGGGGTTTTCAAAATGGTCATTCCTGCATTCTTAGCCAACAAATTTGCCCCACTGGATTTTGTTTTTGTTTCTAGTTATCCCCATCATGTCCCTTCATTTGATGAATGGTATACCTATTTGCCTATATTTAGTGGAAACATAGATAGAAGATCGGACTAACACCTCAAGGATTTTCATGAATGCATGGAACAATAGGGTATTGTTTTTGAAGATGTGAAAATGAAATTGTTCTTGTATTCTTTAAATGAAGATGGTAGAGTTTGGTACAAAACAATACCTCATCGCAGCATATCTTCCTTGAAGAGCTTTCACATAGCATTTAATATTTTTTGCAAAATATTATATCCATTGGGTGCTCTGTTTGAACATTTTTGTGCGCATTTTAATGTTGAAAATATTTTTGAGGTTAATGATCCTGCTAAAGATGTTTGTGGGGCTCAACTCCAAGAAAATATA
Organism: Pinus tabuliformis; assembly: GCA_031772625.1. NCBI lineage: Eukaryota > Viridiplantae > Streptophyta > Pinopsida > Pinales > Pinaceae > Pinus > Pinus tabuliformis. The sequence continues at coordinate 1,052,401,185 of CM062805.1, read as the reverse complement.
AACTCGCATCAAGAAGCATCACCCAATGATCAAGAAAGAGAAGAAGGAGACATCATCGAGCTGCAAACAAACACTCAGAGATATTATTCTACCAAATTGTATGATTCCCCTTTTTATGATGTGTATGACTCTGACGGAGAGTTGAGCGATGCAGAACCACAACAATCTTAGTCATGGGAAGCTACACAAAAAGAAGAGGCCCACCATGAGGTTAAGAAACAAGCTTCAGTTTATGATTTACATCCTTCAAATGAATAATAAATTATTAGCATAGGTCCAAGACAACCACAAGATGAAAATGATTCTCAATAAATAAAGACAACCTCTTCTTTTGAGTATATATCGCAGTTTCATTTCAGTTTTGTTGGCCCCACGTTTTTACCTACCTCTATTTTTGAAGTTCAAGAAGCTAGTAATAAAGTTAATAAAGATTCTCTAATCTATGATTTAGATGATTTGTAGGAGGATGAGGCTATTGCAGATGTTCAAAGGGAGTTTCTTACCAGCAAGTGGGGAGAAGGCTTCCAGCAAAAAAGTTTTCAAGAAGAGCCCAAAGTTGAAGGACCAAGCAGTGTATGTGGCTTCTTGTTGCAGAAAGATTATTGTCAGAAAAATTTTCAAGAGAGAGAGGCAACCACAAATTTTTCTCATTAGTTCTATGATCCAGTAGCTGACTACATGGCATGTTTCTTTGGCCTGCAACAATATACATCAATTCCAAGGTTTGTGTCAAATATTTGGTTTGAAGTTATTATAGGGTGCATGCCTGTTTTAGTCATTTTTTTTCAATAACACAACCCAATTAGAAGGTTCATGGAGGAGATTAAAAGAGTTGATCATCAACTACCAAGTTGGGGGCACATATTAAAATTTTTGTCCAAATATTTTATGTGGTAAATCCCTGTTTTAATTGTTGAATTTCTAGAGAATGATGGCATAAGTTCCAGTACCCTCATGTTGACCTGGTATCATTGGAAGGTTGACTTCACTTGGTTGAATTGAGTCTTGTACATAAGTAGGAGTTGTACATAAATAAGCTCACTAGGTGAGCATTTAATTTCTAGTTTCTAGAAGTTGTAGTTCTGCATTTTAGTTTTATAAGGAAAGGACTCCCAGCAAATCAGGTTCAAGGGAGGTTTTCTTGTTTTACAGGTTCATTATATTTTTGACTCTATGCCCAATGGTGAAGGATACTATTCTGCAGGTTCTCATCACCTTGCCAGCAAGGCACTATCCCCAGTTGGAGCCAATGTTGTCACTTACTGCAAAATGTGTTTTCAGTTGTCCAAAGAGTAAATGAGCAGAGAAGTTTGCAGTCATCTTTCAAGCCTCAAAAGGACTCAAAGCCCAAATCGAACCCTCTCCATTGGAAATTTCTCTGAACAAGCTTTCCAACGATATGTGGAAGTCCAAAAATGGACTCTTGGATCAAAATTTATGGTCTTATGAAGTTTCAAGGATTGAAGCCTTGTGAAGGCATACCAAAATATCGGAGGTCTAGCGACATCGGAGACCGACGATCGCAACATCATAGCATCGGCATATTGACAATTGCATATCGGAGATCGGGCATACCAACACATCACAACATCAAAGTACTAACCATATTGATGATCGCATATCGGAGGTCAGGTATCAACGCATGGAAACATCGGAGCTTGAAGGAGATTGCACGTCGAAGCATCGGCACATCAGAAGTTCGGTGATCGGAGGATCGAGAACTTCTGAACAAATGACAACCTTTTAAAAGTTGCGATATGTAGATGTGCCGATTGCGTTTAAAACCATCGGGGAACACCGATAAAGGTTTAAAAAAATATTTCATCGCAAAACCGAAGGTGGACGGGCCCTTTTCTCTCTCCTCTAGTGGGACACGTGGCAACATATGACTGGTTCTGATAAGGACACGTGGCAGGAAGTTTTAGTATTTTGAGGAGCCTATGGGGACAAATCAGGGTGACACATGTCACCACTCATGAGGTGGCACGTGAAATTGATGATGTTATATCGGAGGTTGAGGATATCGTCACTTTGTAACACTTGACACTTGAAAAAGTTCCAATGAGAGGGGCTCTGATATTGGGCTAGCACATGGTCTAGAAGAACTTAAAGGACCAGGGGCACAAAGCACTTTACAAAGGAAAAATGGCCCCCGGCAGGAACAAAAGGCCCTAATGCCTTAAGGCTAAGCAACAGGTCACAGCCCTCGGTCCTATGATGAGAAATGCAGAAAGGGGCTAAACAAAAGGGGCCAAGAAAATTGGAACTCATTATTTTCGCAATGTCTGTTAAGAATAAATTTCTGATAATGCATAGCTCTGATATAACATTACGGCTATTTTATATGGAATATAGCACTCCAATAGTGAAATGCATAAAGTTATGTGATGGATGAGTCGGAAGCTGTGATTTTATGACACCACTAAGGCCACCACAACTGATCACTCCCCAACTCTAAAAGGTGGGAATTTCAAGTGGTTAAGAAGAAAGTGACAGGCGAATCAAATATGTTGCAATGATTTAACTGGCTGAGTGACTGAAGAGGAACATTATGGTAGAGATGTAGCCTAATTAGGGGCCATCACAGGAACAGTAGGGAGATATTTTCCCCAGCTATCATTCAGTTTTCCCATGTTTTGATATTCTGTAATTTTTGTATTAAAAGAACAAAATCAAACATGATTGCAATGATTTGGGTGGTAGAGCCTTCGCACGCTGAGTCAGTAAATCGATCAAACAACTGGAACTCGACTAAGATATTTTTGTAACTGTTTTCCAAGCTCTCCCTCTCCTTATAAAAAGAGAGAAGAAACACTTAACAAAGGTTCTGGAATTTTGCACCCAAGAGGCCAGAATTTTATGGTTCCACTTTGGTTCAATTTGCTTGTTCATGAGGTCCTTGGGCTGATACAATTGTTGTGTAATGGACAGGTGATTCGAACTCCATCTTCAAGGATTAATGAAATTGTTTTGTTGATTCCAATCAGAGAAATGTGCAGTATGTTTCCCCTTTGTTTATCACTTCATGTATGTCTTTCCTCTTCTGAAATAGTGTAATGAAGCTACCAGTATCACTATCCTTATGGTTGTATGTTTGTTTCTAAGTAGTAAAAAGTACATGTGTTAACTACAGATTTACTTGCGTTATTTAATAGCCTACAGTACGTGTATGTGCATAGATTTACTTATTGTTGTTTTGTGACAAATGTATTCATGAGGCATAGAGTTTAAGACCTTAATTCACGCTCCACTATTTCTGCACTTTCACCTCCTCACTCTTCCACATTTCTGCTAGATATTGTTCCTTAGGATTTTGTGCTATGTCCAACCCTCTGTATTGATTTCCCTCCTCTCCTTCCTCATGTTCACCTATACTACAACAACAATGTTAAGCTTCCTATTGTTGTATGTCGGCCACCAGAACCAAGTCATTTCTCTTTGCGATTAGCCATATTTACCCCCTGAGTGTTTAGATATGTGTTTGCCTAAGTTTACCTCAATGAAGAACTATTGAACCAAGCCCCTAAATTATCTCTTTTCAAACTACATGACATATCGAGTGCAGCAAAAATCCCTTTGGAAAATCTTCAAAAGAACTCCTCTTAGATTCCCTAGGCATTGGTCTCTTATCAACCAAGAGGTTGTCTTTAGGAGGCTTCTATATCTTCTAAATCAATTGTGTGACAGGAAATAGAAAAAGCTACAATAGCGGTCATAGTCCCTTTCAAGTGGGTCTAGAATTTCAACCATTGTGTTTGATTGATGTTGCCATGCCTCATGCAACTACACAGACAAAATCCACACATGTATAGTCTGAGGTTGATAAAGCAACCAGATTTATTGAACGCATCCAACACATCTGCCAGCAGGTTCATGTCATCTTGAGAAGTCCAATGCCAAGTATAAGCAATGACATGATCAACATCGGGTGCCACACAAGTTTCAAGTGGGCGACAAAGTTTGGTTACATTTGTAGAAAGAACGCCTTACCAGAGCCCATCGGAACCTCAGACCACTCTAATATGGGCCTTACACCATTACCAAGGTTGTGGGAGACAATGATTTTGAGCTAACCATTCCTCCATTCCTTGGCCTGCACCCAATGTTCAATGTGGACTGCCTTCAACCATATTTTCCATCATTACTAGATGCATCAGACATTGCAGAACAACTCACACCAACATAGCTAAACCCAGGATGCATGGAATGGACCACAACTGATAGGATCAAGGACACATGGATCAAGAACACTTTCCAGCAAAAGATCCAACTATATGGGGTTATCAAAGTTGGCCACCTCCTGCACCAAGGCAAGTGGCTCACCGGGGACCAAGTTTAGTAGAAGTTTCCCCATCTCATGGAGGCACTCAACACAATGGGGACCATTGCTTCCTAAGGGGGGAGGACTAATACAAGTGGATATTGGTTGCCACCCACCTATTCCACTTAGATCCCCAACATTATTTCTTTCAGTTTTTCAATTTCCTTAATTGTAGCACAATTTACTATTTTTGGCAGTTTTTCAGGTCCTGAACTTCCGGAGCCATTTTGAGGCCCTAAATGACGTTTTTTTGGAAAATGGGAAAGCGTGAGTTGAGGACTCAAAACTCATGTTTGCAATCAAAAAATTTATTCCTCAAATAGATCTTTCTAACGAGGTGTCGTGCGTGTAAAACAAAGGGCATATGCCAAAGTTACGACCTTGAGAATTCATGTACCAGTTTACCCCAACGGGGCCCATAGTTTTGGCGCTTCATCTCCTAGGGTTAGGTTTTTGGATGTTCAGGGTTCTCCATTGTTTTTATATAATAAATAGGCCTTCGAGCCTCATTTTAACATAATTCATAGGCATGTAGCCATCACATCTCTTCTCAGAGATAAACTAACATCGCCGGAGCTAGTCTATTTCCATTATGTATGTAAGTATCTTTCAGTTCTTTAATATTAATGAAATGAAGATTTATTTTTGTTGCATCTCTGTGTTTATTTTTATATATGTATTCTGTTTTGATCCTGCATAAGTCTGAATCATCTCAACTGCGCAATTCCTAGTCTCTCTCTCAAAACCCTTTATGATTGTCCCAACACAGTCAATATGTTACACAAGCAAGCACGAATAGAATAGGTGATTATGGGACTAATGTTGTCTTATCATAATTGAATTCATTTGCAAGTGGTATCATTGTACCATGACAAGTTGATTCCAAAGGGGTTAGCAAGGAGAGGTCATAAGGAGGACACCTGTCGAGATGAGACATGAAGATGCTATCATGCAAGAGTAAAGGAGACTTGGAAAAAGACAAAGAGATGGAAACTCACGTTGACTTGGAAGGTTCCAACACTTAATCTCAACATAATCAATTCTACTTCTATCGATGAGATTTATGTAGCGTATATCAATGGGGTCATAACTATAGTATAACATGGTTAACAAGTTCAATCATATTCAACCATGGTTATTCATGGTTCACATGGGAAACACAATCAACTATAGTCAACATGGTCAACCATATACATCTATAGTTACATGTTGGCAACGATTGTCAAACAAGCCCAATAATGGTCAAACTATACAATGGTCAACTATAGTCAATCCACCTCAATAATGGTCAACCATTCTCACCTATAGCCAATATTTTCAACCATATTCATCTATAGTTAAACATTAACAACTATACTCAACCACATTAGCCCATAGTCACCCATGGCCAACCATGTTCATCCATAATTAACCATGGTCAAATAAACTCAATCATGGCCAATAATGGGCAACAACACAACCATATTCATCCATCCTTAAACCACCTCAACAATGGTTAACCATGGACACAATGCTCCTCCATGGTTATCATGGACAACCATATTCATATATAGTTAAATATTGACAACCATGAATAACTGAGAGACTTTTAAATAATAAATGACTAATTTACATCTAATTTTTATAAATAGTTGAAATTTTTTTAGACAACTTCTCAAAACCATTATAAAGGATATACATTGTAACCACCCTCATGAAAATTTCATATAATAAAAGTTAATAAAGGAAAAAAACACCACGGTTAAGGGACACATATTCCAAGCTGAATGTTGGGGAAATATATCCTAGTGGGCAACACTGGATATGTGTTTTGGCTAAGGAAAATTGGCAAAGGCTAAGGCAAAGGCATTAACAGGAAAAAAAAAAGAAGCATTTTTGGCACATTTATTTATGAAAATAAATGAAATTAGGAGAAAATGAAGGTAAAAGGTCAAAGGTTGCATGTGAGGAGGAAATCGAAGGAAAATAATGGAAAATGAAGAAATTAGAAGCCTCATGCATAAAAAAGGCTTCTGAGGATTAGTTCATGGCTTTTTTCAAGTTCAAGTTTGGAGCTCTCTCATTATTCCCTCTCTCTCTCTCACTCTCTTGGTCACTTAGAGTTTTCTTGGAGCACTCTAGTTTGGAGCAAATGAAAGGGAAGGCAAGGAAAGGAAAGGAAAATCAAGCAAGGATCAAGGAAAGGAAAGTAGGATCAAGCAGCTTCAACAAGAATACTTGCAAGTAACCTTTTGCATGTGTGATTTCCTAGCTGGTTTGGACATGCATGAATTTGCATGTTGGTGTATGGTTCTCTTGTTGTCGGTGGCATGGTTTTGCTGGGTTATGACAGTGGTTTTTAGCCTAGCTTAGCCTTTTTCTAGATTCCATGGTATGTTGGGATGCTTATTTCGGTTTTGGAACTTTGGAATTGCCAGATGGATTTCGGAATCCGAGGCAAAGGTGGTCTCAAGGTTCATTCCTAAAAGGCCTAGGAATCCCTTGACCAGTTTTGGCGGGATACACGGTAAAGCCTGAGGGAGCAATCTCGATTTAGGGCCTAGTGATCTAGGTTTGGATTGAGGTAAATCCTGAGAGACAAGGAGATGAAAAATTACTCGAGGATATTGATGGATTCCAGACGGCATTCCAAGTTTTGTTCGGTTGTGATCGGAGCACCGGTTTTGGTGTGATCATGATTGGATGAGGGTGGAGGTGGTTTAACCTCCGGATTCCCATTATGGTTCTTGGATTGGTTGTTCTATGAGATCCCACATTCATGCTTGGAATATGGCATAGGGGTGACTGGTTGAAAGAGAGATTTGTTTCAGCCATGTCTATGGTCGGGTGGTACGTGGAAGTCTCGAACCTAGTCGGATTTTATTATGATTAATAAAAGCTAAGTTCTATTACTTTTTCACTGATTTATATGTGGATTTAATGGTTGTCATATCTCTTATATTTATATGGTTTTATGCTGGTTATAAGCATGGTTGAATGACTGGTTCATGTCATGGTTATTTCATATATTTACTTGTAACTATTAAATGGATGGATGCAAGACCTAATTGATGATGTAGTAGTTCAATGGAGAAGGAGGTGATCCTTCTAGTTATGTTTCATCAGTTGTTTCAGTCGTTCATGCTCTGTCTTGTATCCTATACTTGTAGGTTGCATTGATGCCAAGTGTTTGACAGAATGTCAGTCCCAGTTGGGGGATGCTCAGGCCTAGTTTTGAGGGTGATTTTTGATAGATAAGCATGGTTATCATTTTTTAATGATTTCTGAAAGCTACTTCAAGTTCTGGGCAGAGGCCAGGATTCTAGGCTAGAAAAGTGGCTCAATCTTGGGGTCCCTGGCACAGAATTGGAAATTATGGACCACAGTCGTTGGCAGGCAGGCCTGTGAGGGCGACTTTAGGTTGTTGGTCGTTCGCTTGCCCATAACATGAGAGCGAATATGGTATAAAAGCTGCATAATAGCAGTGGGACTCAGGGACAGGCTGTCTGAGTGGCTGACTTGTCTTCTGAGGGGTCTGTTGATGATGTTGGATGATTGTATTTGATGTTCTGTCAATTCCACTTCCTTAAGGTGACATAAGAGGTCGAATCTGATTGTAGTAGCATCTCTCCTCATGTTTACCCCAGTTGGCATGGTTACTTTGGGTAGATCTGGGAGGGGGTGTTACATACATATTATAAGTTTATCAATATGTCACATACTCATACTAAAACTAAATCTTGTTTTTTACTTTATTTAGCTATATTTAAACTAAGCGGCAGGGAGTAGCTACCAGGTAGCACTTTTTTGTGGTTATGATAATGAAAGTGAAATATTTGTACCATGTATCTTTTCTATTGGGTTGTAATATTACTTACCACATTTGTTTCATTCTAGGTTGTAATATTGAAAATCAATGGAGGGAGCATAGTGAGAATGGGATACTTGATGTTTTATAGTGTTTTTAATTAAAACAACTAAATATGTATACTAATTTCTAATTTTATTATAGCTCACATTTTTTTTACAGTATATTTAATTTTTATTTTGAAAAAGACATGTGTTAATTCAACGTTGAGCACAAACGAAATCACACATCCCCCTCATACTAGGTTATACAATGTGTCTCTTGGCGCAGTAAGAATATATAATATTATTATATTTATATTCCATTGTTTTTTTAAAGTAAAGCTATTATATTAGATTCTTAAATTTACATAGTGTACAAAACTGCATTCGTCCTAAGAGTGATTGAATGTTGATACAAAACTTGGCCTCCTCAAGGCTATGATAGATAAAGATACAACACAGACAAGAGATAACTAGACCAAATATGCCATACAAAATTGTAACCCTAAGTCGTAATAAATTGCATACCTGCCCAACTTGTCATTCTAAATGTTGTAGCAACATAGATTATAATGATAGTTTGCATAAACAAAAGAAAGACCTCCGATTTTCTCTTCATGTGCCTCCCATTTGCCCTTGTTTTCCCTCATCAGACCACACTTTCTCCTTGAAGCCCTTCTAGGTGTGGTTCTCATGCAAGGAGCCATGGGAATTACTGTAGCAGAGAATCATCCCTTCTGTGTGTGGCTCTCATGTGAGGATCCATGGAATTACTAAAGCAGAGAATCAAAAGAATACTGAACCCTTGAATAACCTAGAACCTTTGCAACTACGTCCTATCACCATGCACTTTGGCACGAAGGTTCTTGAATAATGACAAGGTTTGTGTGGGAGATACATGGTATAGGGGTGTCGGTTGGCTCACACCTGCCCCACACTCCCTCTCTCTCCTCATTAATACTCATTAACCTTTAGAATGGATTTGGCGTGAGGTCGAATCGTACTATCGTCTTCATTTGTTGACTGAGCACACACATCTAAGTTGATCAAGTCCTTGTCAGCCAAGGAAATGAATTCTTGTTTGAGAGAAGTCTTATCCAGACGTTTCCAATCCAATACTTGGAGTGAGGACTACTTTTCTGCCCCTTCATTCACGAGTCTATTTGCTACCTTGTTAGTTGTCCCACCTACATGATGAAGAGTTATTGCTTACAGTTCTTCCATGATTGCAGTTAGATGATTGAGTCCCTCCTCCAACATCTAGCCTCCAGCATAGTGATGGCTATGTGTGCCATGCAGAATTTTCCTAGCTAGATTAATGATTAGCAAAGTGTCACCTTCTATCATTAGTAGGAGGAGGTAATTGTTTTTGGCTATGGTTATGCCTTAGATCATTGCTTCTAGTTCCACCTCATTAATTATGTTGTGACCTATCTAACTATAGAAAATCCTTGTAATATGCCCTTCGTTGTTCATGAAAACTCCTCTTGTTCTAGATGGGCCTAGATTTCCTTTTGATGCCCCATCAAAGTTGAACTTATACTAACCCTGTTGAGGCAAGGACCATAGAGATGGACCTGGAATCACAAATTTTTTGGAATGGGTTGATGGGGGATGCTCAAGTGTGTGAATACCCAATCCTTCATTATGACCTATTCATTCGAGCTTGCTTCAAGATCTTGATTCCCCCCAATAATGGATTGTGATTGACTCTTTGGTGTGTTTTCTTAGTGTTGCCCGCATGACTTCCACCAAATTCACCAGGCCTCTAAAAATCCTTTGGTTTCTTCTTTCCAAAATTCCCATACCGCAAAGCCTTCCACTAGATTCCAACACTTGTTGAGCACCTCATTTTTCAATGGTGAGTCCTCCCATTGTGTTATAGTTGAGGTCACATCTCCTTTGTGCCGTTCGTTCTTCTGAAGTGGGTCTTTGATCTATTCCAAATTTCTTTAGCAAAGGGGAATAGATTGAGAAGGTGATCTATTGTCTATGATTTTTCATTGGAGAGATAGCATTTTGATGGCCCCACAATCCCTCTCTTGAGTAGGTTTTCCCATGTGAGGATACACTTTCATGATAGTAGCCATAAGAAAGTGGATACTTTTGGCCAACATCCATGCTACCAAATTTTGCTTCACTTTTAGTCCTGGGGGTGATTGTGATCTGCTATAGTCAGTTCATAGGCTTCATTGCTTGAGAAATCTCCCTTGCTTTTATATCCCCACCTTAACTTGTCCCCTCCTTACTTGGTTGGGATTTCAATTTGTTCTAAATTTTCTAAAGTGATAGATGGATCTTTGCCTTCCCAGTTTTTGGTCCAGTCTCGTGAATGCTTCCATTTCCTGTAGGATCCTATACTATCCTCCCATAAGGGGTTTAGATTATGTTCATATGAATTTAATGGATTGGATCACTGGCAGGGAATGGGTACTAGCCATGCTTGGAATTTTGTTCCAAGAGTCCACACAAAATCTTGCTTTGGCTCCATCTTTGACTTCCCAGAAGAAATGTTCTTGTACGATGAACATTTTCTCTATTGCATAGTTTCATATAAACAATCGTGTAGGGAAGTGGTTGTGGCAAATTATCCCCTCTTGAGATTGGCCCTGTGCATACATAAAATTCCATATGATTGACCACTGCTCTATGTGTCGGGAGATGCATTTCCACTAAATTTTTGCTCCAAGGAGCTTGTTTCTATATTCTGAGTTCTTGAGACTGAGACATCCTCTGGATTTAAATAGGCAAATTGTTTCCCATTTAACTAAAGTCCATTTCTGTTGATTTTACTTCCTACCCAGAGGAAAGAATGCTTAAGAGTAGAGATGACGTTCAAGACCCATTTTGGTGTTGCCATGACCGAGAATAGATACAAAGGCATGGAGATTTTACTAGGAATAAGAACTCAGGGACATTAAGTGATCATTGGGTCCAACAATTGAGTTTTTGACTTAACTTATCCAATAGCTCTTTCAAGGAGGAGTGCTTAATGACAACCTCGTTGAGGGGGGTAGGGGGGGGCGAGACTATTTTGAAGGGAGACAAGAGATAGAGAAACCAAGGATTATCAAAATGGCATTTTGAGTGGATATGGGCATGTTGAAGAAGAAAAATTGAGATTGTTCTAGGTTGATTGAGGTTCTTGAAGCTTCCATGAATAGATGAAGGAGGGACTTGATGGCTTTGGCTTCTCTTATTGAGGTATACCCCATGAATATCACGTTGTCAACAAACTGTTGATGGGTGTGAGTCAGGGTGCCATATAAGCTAAGGTTTTTTAAATCATTGCATGAGAGGACATGTTAGAGAAAGCAACTAAGGCCTTCAGTGATAAGAATGAATAAAAAGGGCAAGAGCGGTCCCCCTTGACGAATGCCTCTCGAAGGCACAAAGGGGTTTGAGGGGGGGGCATTTAACAAAATTGAGAAAAAAGCAAAGGATATGAGCGAATGTATCCATTTTACCCAATATTGGCTGAAACTGTAGGTCGAGAGCTTGTTTTCTAGGAATTCCCAGCTCAATTTATCAAATGCTTTTCAGAAGTCAAGACTAATGAGCATGCCTTATTTTTTTGTTATCTTCAAATATCATATTATCTCATGCACCATGATTACCCCTCTAGGATTTGTTTGCCTTCCAAATATCTCGTTTGATCTGGGGATATTCAGAGAGGTAGTATAGGTTTAAGACAATTTTCAATGTGATTTGTGATGAGTTTGTAAATCACATTGCAAAGAGAGATCGAACGAACCTTTCTTAGGGTTGAAGCCCCTTTTTATTTTTGGATTAACACTAAAAGTGTGGCATTGAAGGCGGGAAAGATAGTTTGTGAAGTGTAGGACTCCTCCATCAACTCCAAAACTTCGTCTTTAAGGAAATTCCATCCATACTTGAAGAAGGTGTTTGTGAACTCATCTAGACCAGAAGCCTTATATTCTACCATTTTATTGAGGTTTGTTTCAATTTTTGGCATGTTGATTGCTTTCATTAGGACAATAAAGTTATCCCTTATGACTACACTTTGTGTTTTTCCAGTTATCTCTTGAATTGATATATTTCTAGAGACTTGTGGTTCTAAAAGAAGATCTTTGAATAAAGCAACCATATTGCCTTCTATATGCTTGTGTTTTTCAAGCATGTTTCCATCTTGTGCCTTCAAAATTGATATTCTATTATTAATTATGTGTTGTATGGTAGAGTTGTGAAAGAAATAAGTGTTTCTTTCTCCTTCTTTTAACCATATGACCATTGATTTTTGCTTCCCGGGTATTTCTTCCTATTTGTAGCATTCCTCAAATTTGGATTTGAGGGAGTTTTCTCTACTTTTAGTTTCCTAGTTGTGCCCAGGAAGAACTATTTCCTTTTGTACCTCCTCCATCTCCTTTTCCAGTTCCATCTTATCCTGGAATATATTTCCAAAAACTTCCTTGTTCCACTTCTTTAAATGGAATTTCATCCATTTGAGATTTTGCTAGAATATGTACATTTTTTAGCCAAAAATGTCTATTCAAGAAGTCAACCATTACTAAATGGTGGTAAGAAAATTCCAGGTGGGTGAGAAAAAACTTTTCAAATATGAAGGGTCTCCTCGTATATTTTGAGTTGTTGTTCCATTGGAGGTGAATGGACGTGGTATGAGCTCGTTATTGGCAGTATTGTTGTTTCGATTTCACATTGGGTTTTAACAAGTTATTTCACTAAGAGGAATTTGTTAATCCATGAAGCTATTTGAGCTTTCCCTCGTCTCTTGTTGTTCCATGTGTAGAAACCATCATTGGGTTTGATGTTAACCAAATTATTCTCTTTTATGAAGGCCATGAATGTTCATTTGCTTGATCCATTTGTCTTATACCACCTTTCTTTTTGGCCAGAGAGGAGATCATGTTGAAGCATCCTCCCAGAACCTTATGAGGATGGTTAAGGTTGCCTTTTATCCAAGAGAGGAACTCTAGAAATGCAAGCTTCTAAGGAATTCCTTAGAGCCCATAAATATTTGTTATGATCCCATGTAACTCTATGCCTATAAGGTGAAATTTGGTCATGATAGAATTTAGAGAGACCCTTGTGTTTTCTAATTCTATCGATGTCTCGTTCCAAGCTATGGCTAGCCTCCAAAGGCCTCTGATGCATCTATTTCTACCACTTTAAATCCTCACTATATCTTCTGTAAAGTGGCCCCATAGGCTAATGATGAACTTTTTGTTTCCCAAAATATCAAAATTGAAGGGGAATCTTAACTGAATTTTTCCCTAAGCATCTGTTGCTTTGAAGGACTATTCAACTCTCTTAAATTCGAGGAGATGCACTTCATGGAGAATCTTATCAAAGGTTTGAGAAATATCTACTTATGTTGGCATACTGTCCTAAGTCAATGAGGTTTGTTCCCAGGTCATATATTCTTGGAAACTAATATTTTTTGCCTCTTTTCTTACTTTCCTTATGTACAATATTTAGTTCTTTGTTGATGATTCCTTGGAATTCTAGTTTCTTCCTTTGTCTAGGTAAGCCTACAACTACCTCTAGTTGCTTGTATTGTTCCAAGGGGATTCATTATAGGTCATTTTTGTGGCATGCTTCCTCCATGCCTAGTAGAGCTAGGCCTTCTAGAAAATTGGTCTCTATGTCTGCCATGACGGTATCATCTTTGGGCTACTCTTGTGGATGGGCTTTAGTTTGGATCTGAGTATCCATATCTATCATTGCCTTCTCTTTGTCTGTGGGGTCCAGTTGGGGTCGTGGTGTTTCCTTCCTCATGGATTCTTCACTTGGATTCACTTGAGATTTTTTTTCTAAGATTTTGGGGATTTCTCCTAGGGCATCAAAATTATTGCTAGTTGCCACCTTCTTGTTGTTCCGAGCTTGCTAATGTCTCTTGTTTGGCCTCTTTCTTAAAGAGACTTTAGTGAATCCTTTAGCGGTGTTGTCCTTAACTAGTTTATTTAGGTTATTCACAGAATAGGTGGTTGTGTTCATGGCACTTCTTACACCGGAATGGGCTGTGCTAATAATATAGAGGTTGGATTAAATAATTGTTGTTTAGTGGAAAAATATTATCTTGCTGAAAAGATAGATCTCCCTAGACTTGGGAATCAAATCTAGAACAAAACAAACAAATACATAGAAACATTCCCTAATTTATCATCAAATCATAGATGTAGGTGGGATGAATGGTTCATACCTTTTTCGAAATGATTGATGATGATCCTCGTTGTTGTTTGATGTATAATATTTCATCTCATTCCTAATTCTCCAAGAAGTGATCTACAAAGACATGAACATAAAAAATGTTCAAATCATATGATACATAAATGAATCATCATAAACTATACAAGTAATCAATGAATATCATAAACAATCATCATAATAATGAGCGTTCGAAAGAAATATGAATTTGTATTAAGAATGAAAAAAAGGAGTGAGCTACAACCAAGCCTTGATGTTGAAAGCTTCATCCTAATGATCCTCAAATTCCAATCTTGCAATAAAAATTCTCCAATGGATACTTTGGTAGCATGAAAGTATAGTCTCAAGAGTCAAAAATCCAACCCCTTTCCCTTTGAGTGTATTGCTTTTAGGCTAAAGATGGAGATTTGAGATCTATTAAGGTAGGATCTAGATCCACAATGGATGGGATGGGATCCACTATGGTAGGGATGATATCCAAGGTAGGAGGAACTTAAGCCTAATCTCCACCGCTTTGGAGTAGATACCATTCATGAGGCTTCAAGAATAGAAATTTCTTTACTCAATTTTTATTTTTACCCTTGTAAGAAGACTATCACACTTTTAATGAAGACCAATAGTGACGGTATCGCTAGTCATTCACTTTGTAAGATGCTACATCGCAGGTTGTGATCTTGGCACCTACGATGATCTCTAAAATTAGGGTTTTTTAGGTACGTAATCTAGGATTGTTATACTTCATGGAGAGGTATTTCCTCCATATTTCTTTGGGGATTGATGGCAACAGTTCTTTTGATGGTAGAATATCCAGACTTGGTATCATTTGCATAGATGAGACAAATTGATGTGTAATAATTGTCCTTGCTAATGAGGTTAACGACTTCTAGTAGGGCTTATGAAATGTTCATAAACACATAAATGTGGGCATAATAAGTATACTTGGTTATCTTTGTTTCTATGACATGTAAATGAATCCTCCTAACTTGTTTCCTATGTCCTTTAGGGTTTTTTTGTCCCAAAACTTCGCTGGCAGGGTAAACATATGAATCCATACTGGTGCCCATGTGAAACCCTCTGTATCCGAGTTAAATCTTTCAATCCAATTCTGCATTTATAGACATGTTGTGTTGAAGAAGTAAGGCCCTCTTGTCTCGACTGCATGCTTATATTCTAGGCTTGAGAAGACCATGGTGAAGAAGCCTTTTGACTCGAAATGGAGGTCACAGTGTGCCTTTGGTTTCCACTCAAAATTTATCCAATTGATAAGGGTTTTCTTTGTTGGCCAAATTCCAATGAATTTACAGATCACCACATGGTACTTCATATATTGAAATATTGCATTGATTCTATGCATTGGTATTTCTAGATTTTGGATATCTTTAGTCTTTTTTAGGTAGACACCAAGGGCCTACTTCTTCTTTTCTTGTTGGTCTAGGCTCAGATGTGACTTTTTAATTGGGGCATTATTGACAGGTTCTGTGGAAAGCGGATTAAGCAAAAATTTTGAGCGGGATGGCAAGGGGACTGAGACCCCTCCCTTCCTAGTGGCCATGCCCTGGACTTGTCAGGTTCAACCTACAAAGGCAGGACTATGACCTATTGAAAGTGCAAGGGAATCGAAGGCAAGGGGAGAAGGATGGGGTTTATGGGCATCAATCTCTCTTCAATTTTTCCCTATATTTATATTATATTCATTAACATGTGTAATGTTGTTAAAAGATCTTCGCAAAATTACAATTTTTAAGTAGAAATAAATAATTGAAACAAATTTTGGTTTTTTCTATTAGTCATAAGTTTTTTTGTACATTTTGTACTTCAATAAATTTCCTTTTAATTTTGATTTTTCCTTTATTTTTTAAATTTTCAATGTTTTTTTAATAGTAATGAGTAATGTATTTTATAAAATGTGTGCCTGGAATGCAGCAAAAACTAGGAGAGTTACATCAGAGTAGAGATATATTCTATAACAACATAAGAGACATTAGGAGGTTCTACCTCCTCTTCACAGAAACTGATTACTACCGACTTCCTAATGACATGTCTACAATCGTATATCCTGCAAAATTCTCCACAAAGAAGTACAATTTTACAATACTTTCTTATTCACAATGAAGGGAGACCACTGAAATTTCATCCTCCAATTCTACATTTACATTTCCTATTGTGGATTGAGGTCTCACTACTAGGTTGGTCAATTGTATATTCTCCACATGATGACATAGTGCATCTATTGCGTCATTTTGATGACCCATTTGATGTTGAAGGGAAAGAATTATGTCTAATTTCTCTACAACCTGAAGGGAGAGCTACATGATAAGCATCAAAAGATAATGGTTGTCGATATTGATGGATACGGGGAAATGCATGTAGAGAGGGCACTCTAGGGGGCCTTCTCCTTCATCAGGGTGCCTGTGTGGATCCATTAGGCCCTTGCAGGAGTTGCTTCTCCAATTTGTAACCTTATCTCCATGTAATTCCCCAGATCCCCTAGAGGAATAATGCCAATGGCAGAGGAGGATAACACCAACAAATGAACTTGCAGATAAAATTGGAGACTTATGCCAAGAAAGGAAAGGGAAAGTTACCAATTTTTGAACCAAGTGAAAACGAAATTCCCGTGATCCCTTCACTCTATTATCTTCTGTGCATTTGGTCTATTTGATGCTTAATTTTCCTCTGCATTTATCAATTACCACATGTGTCTAATTTGTATTCAACTCGTGCTAAAATTGTTCATTGATAATTTTGGGACGAAAAGGATAGGACGAGACTGCAAGATTAGTGCTACTATCCCAAAATGTTTAAGTCATCGGCTCAGACTTCTCTCCCCAAGGACGTAAACTCCAAGGATGGAGAGGGAGGATCCAAGCTTCTTCACACTTCAAATGTTTACCTATCCATATGAATACATAAATCCCATGATGAACTAAGTTCTCTCCTCCTTCAAGGTTCGAGGTGATCATTGGTCCTCACACACAAACTCAATCCTTATATTTGGTGTGGGCGATGTTGTTTCCAAGACCTAGTGATAGAAAGACACATATATGAGATTCAATAGCCATATCACACCGTGAAAATATACTCAGTAGAATACATGAGGGCATGTGGGCTACATGTTGCCCCAATGCTTCCTTCCATATGAGACTACTGTCATTTGAATTATTCACTTCACTCATCATTCAACACGCCCTAGCAATGTTGATTCCCTTAGATTTGTCAATTAAGCCTTGCATCTCCATAATGATTCCAATCTTTGAAGCCCCAAGGGTTAGGTCAGTTGGTCGAGTTCCCGTTGCTAAGTACCTTGCCAGTTGGGAGCTCATGGGGTCAAATATCCTTGACACCCTTGGGCTTAGGCCTGGATTGTTTGCCTGGCAGGTATATCCCTTCGGGTTGATCTGCCTAGATTTTTCCATGGATGTAGCGACCACCCAATTTCCATGAACCACCCCTAAAAAATGATTTGAATTTTTGCATATCTTGTAAACATAGAGGGATATGTCATATTCATAAGAATTATCATGGAATGGTTTTCCAACTCCTTTCCCCATTGACCTCTATTTGGCCCTTCATCAGACCACAGGCCATATTGGCTTGTTAGTATGCCTATGAATTTTGGCTCCTTAAAACATGGAAGAATCTTCTGTGCTGAAAAGATTCCAATAAACTCGTGATTATTTGCAAAAGAATATCTAGCTTGTTTGTCTTGGAGGGTACCCCTTTTTGGCAGGAAATGGATGGTTGTGAGATAATCCTCCACAATGAAAATCCTAGAAATTCCATGATCCTTAGCCAAAATCAGTCCTTGGAGCAGGCCATACATTTCCAACATTTTGTTGGATTTTTTACCTAAATCGCACGCAAACTTAATTTCTTGTTGTTCAATGGGATCCCAAAGAATCCCTCCCCCTCCTAACACCCTTAGGTTTTGCTTTGATGCTTCATTGAAAAATAGAACCCAACTATCTTAAGATTTCTTCCAATATTCAAATTATGTTTGAGGGACTCGAAGCTTCTAATTGGGATTCAGGGGTTGAGGGTGAGGGGAGATGGGGATGGGGCTCAAGGGATTGATGAGGGAAATAATCTAATGGCTTTCAAGATTGTCTAGAGATGGGTCTTTATCATGCAAATGGTGACTATTGTATTCCATGCAAAGGGAGAGGGATTTGAGGGTTTACGCTCTGGGAAATGTTGTGATACCTTTGAAAGTGGTGTTTTTTCAGCCTAGCCAGATTTTCCAACAAATGTGCTTGGGAATGGAGTTCCAAATCCATTTGAAGTGAGGTTTTCTGAAGCAAGAGCCCATGTAATTCTTGTGGCATTTTTAAAAGAGCACATTGATTTCTATTGGGCTAACTAGATGAGAGAATAGGGTATTGAAGGCATATGACCAAACCTAAGAGGAATAAGGGCATCAGAGGAAAAGATGAGGAATGGATTCTTTAGCCTGCAAGCATAAATGGAATCTCGAAGTGCCAAGGATATTCTATTTTTGAAGGTTCTCTATAGTGAGGATTTTATTGTAAGCTAATAGCTAACAAAAGGATTTTATTTTAGGAATGGCATTATTTAACCAAAAATTCCTCCATATTGTTGACTTAGGAGGGACCTAATGAGAAAAAAGAAGATATGTGTACCCTACCTCCACTGAATACATGTGCGCCTTCCATCCTAAATGGTCCTTGGTCTCATGATGCCAAGGAGCACATCCCGCCAGTCCTTCCTGAAGTTGATCTGAAATCCTAATCAGATTTGAGGGGATAAGCTTTGTCTTCTAGTCAGACCACCTTCCTAAGATGTCCCATTTGGAGAATTGCTCCAAAGCATGGATTCCTATGCTTGATACGAACTGTTGAAGAGGCATTAGATCTGGATCAGAAAGCAAAGCTGGTATGTCTATAATAGGGTCCTTCCAGATATTGATATTTGAGTTGTTCCTAGGATTCCAACTGGTATGCATATCAATCAAGGAGGAGGTTGATGAAACTAATTTCTAGATAAGAGATACATGTATGGGTTGTTGAGGGATCTACCTATCTTTGTGGCTTGTCTTGTACTTGGCAAGGAGAACACGAACCCACCAAGCATTGGGATTTTCTCTTAATTTCCACGCCAATTTCGCTCCAATTACTTGATTTACCAGGACAAGAGATATGATTCCCAAGCCTCCATGTGCAATGGGGGGCGGATGGTGGCCCAAATGACTAGATGGAATTCTTATAAAATTCTTTGTTTACCTCCAACAAAAAATTCCTCGTGATCTTCCCCAAGGCATTTAGAATATAGAGAGGAGAAAGGATGGCCAAGCATTGAAAGATAGGAATAACAGAGAGTATAACCTTGACGAAGATTATACACCCTGCTAGGGTGAGCCATCCGGCTCCCCAAGATTCCAACCTTCCTTTTTCATTTTCAATCACATTATTCTATGCTTATGGTGAGTGTGATTGAAGGCAGATCAGGATGCCTAAGTACTTAAACTCTCTCCAATGTTCGACAATGTTTTATCCCATCACCTCTCCAATATGAAGCCTCTTCAATGTTAATATTTTCCAAGCGTAAATTTGGGATTTGGCAGAGTTTGCAAGTCCTCTGAAGGCCTCCAGGAAATGGTCCAAAACCATTTTTATATTTTTCTATAGCCATCGACACTCCTCCCATTAAAATGGTGTCATTTGCAAATTGGGTGTAAGTCACACTTTTAACTTCAGGAGTAAATATGAAGCCTGAAATATTTCTAGATCGACATTCATGCTCAAGGCGTCTATTAAGGGAGTCGTCTAGGATAATATATAAGAAAGGGGAGAGAGGGAAGCCTTGGAAAAGGCCCTTAGAGGCTTGAAAAAATCAAGTAAATCTACCATTCACTATGGGATATATCCATGGAAATTTAATGCAAAGAGAAATCCATTTAATAAAAGTATCATTGAAACCCAATTTGCTCAGGGCTTTGAATGAAAAATGTCTCACTCAATCGAAATAATTGGCTAAGTCTAGCCTAATTTTCATTCCTTTATCTTTCCTCAATCTGCTAGAATGGATGGCTTCTTGCACTAAGATTATTCCCTTCCTCCTTACTCTTCTTTGTGGGTTTGTCCTAACGATGAGTCTTGTTGTAAACTTGAAACATCGACATTAAACATGACTACTGTGATTAATATTATGAATACTAATTCTAAAGATAATGTTGTCAAATATCTGCCTTAAAGGGACGAAACCCCCTTATTTTTTGAGATGATGGATGGAAGGATTCTCTTGAGTTTGTTCGCAATTATCTTGGAGATGATCTTGTAGGATACATTACATAGTGAGATAGGTTGAAATATTAAGAAGAATGAAGGGTTGGATTCTTTTGTAATTAGAGCTTGGAAGGATGAGTTTATTCCTCCTCCAATACAACCATGCTTTAATGAATATCCCACCATTCTACAAATATCCTTCTTAATAGTTTCCCAAAAAAGTTGGTAGAAGTGCATTGAGATGTTGTTTGGCTTTGGGGCTTTATCCTGGTTTAAAGAGAAAATCACTTTGTGCATTTCCTCTTCAGTTGGGAGTTTGGTTAACTAATTGTTTTTATCCTCAGTTATGAAAGATTGAATGTGCTCCAACATATATTCTTTAGATTCCTCTACTAGAGGGGGACCCTCTGAATATAATTTGTTGTAGAAGGTTGTTGATTCATTCTTTATCTGTTGGAAGTCTTCAATCCTTGTACCATTAACATTGATTGCATGTATTAAGTTCTTCATCTCTTTATTATTGGCCTTCCCATGGAATAATTTAGTGTTCTAGCCCCAGGCCTTTAGCCAAACACTTTGAAACATAATTCTCCAATATTCCTCTTCTTCTTTAGGCTTAGAGCATTGGTATTTATTGAAGAAGATTCTTTCCTTTTGTAGCATTTCTTGAAGTCACTTCACTCTCGTCCATGGTGGAGTTAAGAGATCTCAAAATACTCTCCAAGCCTTTTAAGTTCGCTCGCTTTTCCACCTGCGTACTCTTGGCCCAAAGCTTTATACAATCTTTTAGCCTTTTCATTTTTTGTTCCCATATTCTAATAGGACTACCATCCACCCATTGGGACAAGGAGTTGGAAAAGAGGGAGTGAAAGACATGCATATTAAACCATGGTGGGTTGCATCTAAAGGGAATGGGGCTAAAATCTATGCGAGGAGAAAAAACCAATCTAATAGGGTAATGGTCGGAGATGTTCCAAGCATGGATTTCATATTTAATAAACAAATGGATTTGGATAAAAGCATAAAAAATGAGAAAGTGATCAAGCCTGGAAGCAATATGAGATGGCCCAGCTCTTCTATTGTTCCAAGTGTAATTAAGGTTGGAAGGGATAGGATAAAAAAGCTTGAGGTGTGAGATGAGATCCTCCATGTGACCCTGAAAGGGATCCGTGATTAGGAATCCACCCTTTTTTCCCTACTTAGACGAGTAGTATTAAAGTCTCCTTGAAAAATAATGTTAGATCGAAAGTTTGGATCTTTTAATGGCATCAAAGAAGACCAACAAGCCTTCTTATCATGGTAATGTACAAGCATATAAATATTTATTACCGAACATACCTTGTTAGAAGAGAGATCTAGGAAGGAGGAAGCTATCCAGTGGGGCTTCACGAGGGAATTAAGAAATCTAACTTGTGTTGGATACCAAATCATGCTAAGACCTCTCGATGCTCTCTGTACATCAATTGTATCTAGTCCACTGTCATTCTAGATTTACTAATAAAACACCACCATATCTTGTTCTTGCAACTTGGTTTCTTGTAAAAGGGCTAATGAGGGCTTCTCCTTGTGAATAAATGATGTGACTTCTAATCACCTTTTCCCATACCCCAGGCCTCTGCAATTCGAAGAGAGAATGATCATTGTTTACTTTTGGAGGCAGTCGCCCCTTTATTGGAGCCAGAACTCACATTTCTCTTTCCCTTTGTTTCCCAGATCTATGGAGTGGATAGTTTCAAAAATGGCCTGGTGCCCCTATTCCTTCTATTTTTCAGTTTGCTCAAACCTTAATTCTCAGTTAGACTTATGGCTTGAATGATGGGTTCGCAGTTATTTTTCTCGAGCCTTCTTTGCTTCTGATTTTTCGTTTGCAAAACCTATGAAGGTGTTTCTAGCTACTACTTCTTTCAACGAAAGGAAATTCTCCTCCTCATCTGAGGATTCATCCTAAGAGGACTCTGGATCCTTAATAAGGGTTGCGTCATTTTCATAGGAGGCCTAGATAGGTGACTTCGAAGCATCATTGGTTTGATCTTCTCCTCTAGATCTTAGGGGTAGGATTTCCCCTTCTTCTCCTAGTGAGTTAAGTGCCTTGTTAGTTTTTGTAACATCAGACAGGGTTCTAATCTTAGTTTGTGTTAAAGATACTAAGGAAAATGATATATTCAAAACCCGGAAAAGGTTTCATGATATATGCTTGTGAAACACCTTAATTAAATTAATTAGCCATCATTTAAATTTTTCCTAAGTCTCACTTAGGAAAATTTATTAATTAATAGTAATTAATTAAGGAAATTGAGAAAGCTCTAGAAACTCACACAAATCGAGTTTGAGATTATCTTCGTTGTTGATAACAATTTAACCATGGTCGTTGGTGATCCAACAAGACATTATAAGAGCCTACGGATGTGGATGGAGATAGACGCACTTCAGCACATCAAGCAAGAGGGAGAGAAAGTTCCTTGGGAAGATCGAGCTATCTAGGGCAGTGATCCAATAGGAAGAAGAGCTCGAGCCAAAGCAATAGTGAAAGGGAGCAATAGAGAGAAATTTTGGAGGAATTTCTTAGTGATTGCCAGTTTTGGACAGCCAATAGAGAGGAGGGTGAAATATTCTGCAAAGAAGTTGTCTACGAGTGGGAGTTAGCCAGAATAGTAGAGTTAATTGCAGGGAAGAGGTTTGATCAGCTATTGGAGGCCAAAATTCATTTCGAAAGGTAGTGTGAAATTTTCCAGTGGCAAGAGAAGGCTAGGCGACCAATTTTGGAGCAATTCCTGAGGTCGTACGAATTGCGCAAGCTAGGAGTGTGAGCTGCCAATTTGGTAGTGCAAGCAGGCTAGAAGAAGGCTCAAAAAATTTGTAGAAGGGAGACATTTTTTCTCACAAATTAGTTTTCCTATATTATTTGTTGGAGGATTTCCAATAAGGCATCCAAATTATTGTACTTAGATTTTGCTACTGCATAATAATAAATAAACCCTCATTTGTTGCAACAGTTTTCCCTTCGATGTTTTTCTGGGGACATTAGTCCAAAAATATTGGTGTCTTTTTTATTTTGTGCGTGTGCATCTATTTTCTCAATTGCGGATTATTTTCCACGACGTAATCTTATTGTGAAGAGTTGCAGTGTCATTTATTTGTTATTTGTAGTAACAAATAAACTACATCATTAATCAATTAGAAGAATAAATTTGCAGTTGCTGAAATTTCAAGGAAATTTCACATGGTATCAGAGTAGCATTGAAGATCAGATCAGAGGCTTAGTAGCAAGAAGGATAATTTGTGCAGGTTCAAAGGGAGTTATGAGAACAATTTTCAGGATATGTGTAGGCCACCAAGAAGTGAAAATTGCAGATGCAGGAGGGTTCTATTTTCTAGTTGCAGGTGTAGGAAAATTCAATCAACCTCAAGAGCATAAATTTGTAGGTTGTGGATTTTCCAGATAGAGGGTTCCAATGAGGATATCGGTCAGTTTGTTGAGTAGATATGGGCACAACTGATTTACAACAACAAATCAATGCTATGTGGAAGAGAAAAGCACGTAGAGGAAGAGGAATTTCCATAATTTCTCAGAGGGTTTCCAGATCTAGTTTCCAGGAGGAGATTTATGATTACCAGTTGCAGTAGGTCATAATAGTTTTTCCAATCAACCAGTGAGAGCTTCAAGAGTAGAAAATCATGTGTTAGATTTCGGAGGACTTCCGAAAGGTTGAACGAGTTGCCTAGTTGAGGTAGCAGGCAGTGTGAGCACTATAGAAAGACATCCGAAGGCAAGCAGTAGTGATCTGCGCATTTCCAGAGGGAGTGTGAGTAGCAGAGAAAGAGGTAAAGCAAGAAAGGGAGGACATTCCTATTTATTTCCCAGTTTTTGATTTTTCACAAAGATGGTTGCAACCGGCATCAGAGATCAGGATAGACTTGACAGAGCCTCGAACTTTTATATCTAGAAGGTTAGGATGTTATTCTTGTTGGATGAGCATGGCCTAAAAGAGTTCGTGACAGTAATTGTAGTTGTACTGGTAGACCCTATCTAATTCCACAAGTATAGGAAGGATATGGAAAAAGCCACGAGGGTGGTCTTGGATGGAGTCTGAAATCATATTGTTCCACACATTATAGAGAAAGCGACAATAAAGGACATGTGGGATGTCATTGTGAAGTTATACCAAGATCCATCTAAGAATCGAAAAATGATTCTCAAGGAGAAGTTGAGGACCATAAAGATGATGAATGGTGTAGGTGTAACTTTGTATCTCACCATAATTCAAGATGTCCAAGATAAGCTAGTAACTGTAGGAGAGAAATCAGAGGACAGTGAACTTGTACGAATAACACTAAATAGGTTTACCAAAGAATGGGCCACATTCGTTTAGAGAATTACTAGATGAGAAAAAACGTCCGATTAAGAATGTCTTCGGAGCGATTTCACATAGGAGGAGATAAGGTTTAGTTTTTTATAGGGTACTATCAGTAACAGTAGCACAGGACCAACGGTTGAGAAGGAGGAGGAGAATGTAGCCCTTGCCAGTAAATGAAAGGCAAACAAGGGTCCTAATCAGGGACAAAGCTCAAAGGGAGGTGAGAAGAAGAATAAGGATATGGCGAAGATCAAATTCTTCAGGTGTGGTGATTTTTGTCGCTAAAACACTTAGTGTTCGAAGAAGAAGAAGGACAAGAAGGGGGAGCAACAGACCACAGCTTTGGTAGACATAGACGAGCTAACCTCCAATATGGAGAACTTTGCATTAATAGCAGCTATACATTTAGATGGAGGAGGAGCGTGAGGCTTTAGATTTGTGAGAATAAGGAGGACTCCATCGAACAAGGACGATTGCATCGAACAGGTGTTTCCTCTTGGATCATTACCTTGGCTACAAGGGCCCACAATTTTCAGTAGCATGAGGATCAATGCCAGTACGTGCAGTTAGATCTTGAGAGATAATGTAGAGCTAGAAAAAGTGATCCAAAATGGATCTTGGATAAACCTCTAAGTCTAAAAGACTTCATATAAGAGGTAAAAGGTGCTAAAGGGCAAAAACCCTTTGTAAGTTCGAGTCGGATAAAGAAAAGGGTCAAAGACAGAGTTTTATATAAATATCGCATCAGAAAGGTTCCAAAGGGAGGACTTAAACCGAAGGCTAAAGACTCCCCGATTTGCGATCTCCGACATATCGCATTGGAGGTAGACTTCCATATGATATCGGAACCCAGGTGAGCCGATTTGCGATTGCGATGAAGCGGATCGGCGATCAACGATAATTATCGCATCAGAGTAGTCCATCGAAAGTGGTATAGAACCTCGGGCTGTTGCGAATGCGATGCGCCGATAGCGCGATCGGGGATCACACAATACAAAGGGGCCATGACATTGCGACTTGCGATATGCGCAGACCTGAAAGGTTATAGATGTGGGTTCATTTTTCTTTGAGATCCGTTAAGTTTGTATTTTCATTGATTTGAGTCTGTTCAAGTTTAGCCATACACAATGTGATTTGCGATACGTTGAAAAGAGATGATGCTAATAGCCGATGAGGCACCGATCGGAGTGATCAGAGGTCGGTATATAGGATCGTGATGATACAAAGGGGCCAATGCACTATGCAATGTGCAATTGCGATATGCGATCGAGACACGGACCCGATAAGTATTATAAACACGATTTCATATTATTTGAAGTCCATGCTTAAGGCCCATGATGTGTTTTGTGTGTGTTTTCCTGTGTACTTTTGTTATTTGGCTATTTCGACCAGAGGAAGGCAAAGCGATCGGGTGGCCATGCCCATCGGTTCCTTTCCATTTGTAAACGGATTCTTGTAATGAAATAGTCGGTCTTCAGTGATGGAGGCAACAGTAACTGATGTATTACAAAAAGCACAGGGAGCTCAATTGAGAGGGCTGCTAGGTTGCTGAGATTCGCTTGGAGGTTGAGCGAACCATTGATAACACAGAGAGGAAAAATTATGCTCAGGAGAAGCGCAGAGAAGCCCAAGAGGTTCAGAGATTCTTGAATGTTGAGTGTAAACCCAGAGGTGGTAGTCTGCGGAGTCAGGGTGACTCAGAAGCGGAGGGTCACTTGGAGGTCGAGCGAAACCAGAAGCTCGTGAAAGCCAAGAAGCCACCAGAGGTTGGGGTAATGGAAAAGGAGTGATTTCCCAGAGAGCTGAGCGTAGTAGAGTTGCAGAGTGCAGAAGGCTAAAGAGTCGAGAGCCAGGAGCCAAGAGCTAGAGCTGAGAGCTGAGAGCCAGAGCCGAGAGCCAAAGTCGAGAGCCAGGAGCTGAGAGCCAAAGCCAAGAGCTAGAGCCAAGATGAGCCAAGAGCCGAGAGCCAGAGCCAAAGCCAAAGTTAGAGCTAGAGCCAGAGCTAGAGCTAAGAGCCAGAGCCAGAGCCAGAGCCAAGAGCCAGAGCCAGAGCTGAGAGTCAAAGCCAAAGCCAAAGCCAAAGCCAGAACCAAGACCCAGACCCAGAGCCAAGAGCCAGATGCAGAGCCAGACCCAGACCCAGAGCCAAAGCCAGAGCTAGAGACGAGAGCCAGAGCCAGAGCCAGAGCTAGAGCTGAGAGCCAAGAGCCGAGAGCCAAATAGCCAAATAGCCAAATAGCCAGGGATAAAGATGGCATTCTAAGCCCATTGGTTCAGTTGTAAACCTATGGAGTTGAGTGTGGAACTTGTAAAAGAATTTAAGCCATAATCCCAAAGAGCCTAGTTGAGTTGACTAGAGCTCACGGAGACGTAGCCCGAGAGGTTTGGGTGAACTCCTAATTATATTGTTGTTATGTGTGTTGGTTATTATTTGCATTATTTGTTGTTATATGTTTCTATATCAGTTTAAGCAAATCAACTTAAAGCACTTAACAGTTAAAGGCAAACAAAAAGCATACACCTATTTCCAGTTCTTTTAATTCTGCAAATTATCAATCATAAGCATAGATCTTGGGAATATATAAGCTTTGGAGTGGGAGAGGTTCTTGTAAGCATGACAAGAAGCCTTTAGGTCCCCATTTTAGATCAAACAGTCAGCTACTAGAGGGTCGCAGAGACAGTTGGATGCAAACAATTACTGAGATAGTGCAGATACTAGTTGCAGTCAAACACTCAGGAGACAGTTGCAGAGCCAGTATGGGGACACATTGGATTTGTAGATTATTTCTCAGTCGCAACAACATGATATTAGTTGCAGTGCAAGGAGGCACAAAACAGTGTCAGCAACAACACAAATGCAAGGTGGTTCAACTACAAGGTTATCAAATGAATCAGAGTATGCATAGTCACTAGATGGATAGTGGCAGGATGTTACAAATGTCAAACATCAGCAGCGTGAGGGAATATTTCATGGGAGAGAACACCTTCTCCGCTAAGAGGGAGTGTTGGTTTTTGTAGCATCAAACAAGTATTATAGTCTCGGTTTGTGTCAAATAGACTAAGGAACACGAGATCTTCAAAACCCGGAAAAGCTTTCGCGAGATAGGCTTGTGAAATGCCTTAATTAAATTAATTAGCCATCATTTAAATTGTTCCTGAGTTAACATAGGAAAACTAGTTAATTAATAGTAATTCATTAAGGAAAGTGAGAAAGCTCTAGAAACTCACATGAATCGAGTTTGAGATAATCTTAGTCATTGATAATGGTTTAATCATGGTTGTTGGTGATCCAACAAGAGATTATAAGAGTAGGTCGATGGGGATGGAGGTAGACACACTTGAGCACATCAACAAAGAAGGAGAGCGAATTCCTTGGGAAAATTGAGTTATCGAGTGCAATGATTCATCAAGAAGAAGAGCTCGAGCCAAAGCAACAATGAAAACAAGTAGTGTAGAGAAATTTCAGAGGAATTTCTTAGATATTTCTAGTTCCAAAGAGAAAGCATAGAAGAGGCCTAAATATTCTATAGAGAAGCCATCCAGGAGGTGCGAGTTAGCTAGATTAGCAGAGCAAATTACCGAGAAGAGGTTGGATTAGTTATCAAAGGCTAGAAAGTTATTTTGGAAGGTAGTGCGAAATTTTTTAGTCGCAAGAGAAGGCTAGATAGCCAATTTTGGAGCAGTTTCAGAGGTCGTATGAACTGCGCAGGCCAGGAGTGCGAGCTATCAGTTTGGTAATGCAAGCAAGCCAGAGGAAGGCTCAGTAATTTTGCAAAAGGGAGATAATTTCTTGTCCATTTTTTTCCTAGATTATTTGTTGGAGGATATCCAGTATGGCATCCAAATTATTGTACTCAAATTTTGTTGCTGCATAATAATAAAATAAACCCTCATCTACTACATCAGTTTTCCCTTCTGGGTTTTTCCGGGGATGTTAGTCAAAATATATTAGTGTCATTTTTATTGTGTGTGCATCTATTTTCTCAGTTCCAATTTGTTTTCCATAACCTAATTTTATTCTGAAGAATTATAGTGTGATTTTTCATTATTTGTCGTAACAAATAAACTGCATAATTAATCAGTTAGAATAATAAATTTCCAGTTGCTATAATTTCAAGGAAATTTACAGACCTCCTATCGATTACTCAAGTCTCCTGGAGTTGATGATTTGCTTGTCTCCTCACCGTAGCCTTTGGATTTGGACTTCGAGGATCCAGGGGAGCACATTGTTCTGAGGGTGCAGGATCTGTTGTTGTACAAAGGGGGTTTTTCACTGAGTACTTTTCCTCCTTTTCGACTACTACCATTGGCCTCCCAGCTCACTTTGGTTAGCGTGATCCTTAACCTTTTTGGGGTAGTTTCTTGCGAAATGACCATATTCATTGCATCTCTTTCATTTCAATGGTAACTAATCATAATCTACTACTTGAATATTAGCCCAACTATCCATGCTAAGTTTGATGGTTGCAGGGAGACCCTTATCGAGATCCACTTCAACAAATATTTTTGCATAGGAAAAGAGACCATCTTTTGGCTCCGCACGGTCTATGCATCATTTTAACAATGTAGAGGCAGGAAGGGAAATTTCACCCAAACCATAATTGTGGACAGACATCGCATTCTGGATTGAATTTCTAGCTCCATTAATCCAAGTACAACCCTTAGGCTCCCATGAAGTAAGGCGCACTTCGAATATCAAGTCTCGATCATACTTGTTTTCAAAGTAAAGAGCGCAAAAACCGTTCCCACGAAAAGAGAAAGAGACCTAACTTTTGATGAGAGGCTTCCAATTACTCAAGGTCCATTGATAGATAGTCTTGGAGAATGGCCAAAACCCCATAAACTGTCCAACCAAGCTCCGATCTGCAACTTGAAGAGCTCAATGATGAACCTGAGGCACAACATGTAGAAAATCCTTGAAATCTTGCAACTGCTAATGAGAAAAAACTTATATGAAAAAGACACAATATTTCTCTACCAAAATTCCGAAGAAAGAAAACAATGAATAGAAACACAATCACACAAAGAACACAATAATTGTTTAAGGAACCCAAATGGGAAAACCCCCTCTTGCTTGTATTAAATCAACTGAGCAATCTGATATATTACAAAGAATATTCTTCAAGCCTAAAGCCCTGCAATACTAATCAACTCTTCTTCAAGGCTTTCCCAACACATAAGAAATAAGGCTTGTTAGGAGATCCTATTTCCTAGCACAAATATGCCCCTAAAAAATAGGAATTTCCTTGCACAATTTCCATGAGAAATTGATTTGCTTGATCCTCAAACCTCTACAAAAAAACATGTGTACAATGAATAAATAGATTTGTGCCTTCATTCAATCTCAATAGGAAATTTGAATTGCATTACCTACTAGGGCTAAATTTAGTAGTTGCAACTAGTTAATTGAGATTCAGTTGAGTTAACAAAAGTCAAACTACTCAACTAAACTCAAGAACTCAAGTCTATCTCTATTCTAGAACTAAATATCAATTAACTGACAAACACTAGAGTTTAACTCCACTAGATAGCTAAATTTTAGTTATCAACTAGTACACAACTCACTGAAAGCCATCTAACTTGAATTAACTGACAATAAACTAGTGATAGGCCACATCACACATGTTAACTGACAACTAACTCAAGTATCTATGAGACTAAATTCAAATTAGCAACATTGACTAAATCACAAGTCAAATAAGCCATTCTTTCCTACAATTTCAACACTCCCTCTTAGTGAGGAAGGGCTTCTTGGAAGAACCCTGTGTGTCTAGATTTGTCTTCAATTCTACCAAGTTCTTTGTTGCTGCAGTTGACACCTCTGAACTAGAATACTTCTCTACTTTCTTTTGCATAACCTATTTTAAGACCCATTCTTTCCCATCATGCTCTGCTTCTTGAAGCTGGGAGACTCAACTCTCTTCTGAGCTCCCTTAACCAAATTATCTACCCACTTGGATCAAGATTTCCCTATATTGGAAATCCCTAACTGAGTGGCTTCCTCCACTCGCCCTAGGCTATGGTCACCATCATCATCATCATGTTGGTTAGCCTAATTTCCAACTAGCTTAGACTGAAACTAAGATGTTGGTCAAGGCTCCATCTTGAGAGTTCTATCCTACTCTAGCTCAACCACGAAATCTCTACTCTGATAACTCTCTACCTTTATGCTCAAGGCTACACATGCATCAGCCTAAAATTTGTAGAGGTTCTCGATCCTGAAAAAAAATTGCTTAACTTGTCCTAAAGAAGAATGCTTGAGGTAGGCCTTCCCTTTGCTTAAGACTACATTATACCCTTTTCCTTCAAGAACTACTACTGAGACAAGGTTTTTCTTCAATCCGGGAACATACATCACATTCTTGAGATGGAGAAGGGAATCAGACTCCCTCTTAAAGCTCACTGTACCAACTCCTTTAGTCATGTATCTACTATCATCTCCAAGCTCGATATGGAATTTAATGTCTTTCTCCTCCAAACTGATGAAGAAATATTTATTCCCTGTCATGTGGAATGAATCCCCTAAGTCAATATACCACTAACTACCTCGAACTGAGCTTTACATGCAAGTGATCAAAGAGAAAGCCAATTTGAACTGAGAAGAGAGTGCTTCTCCTCCTGTTGTTGTTGTATCATGCTTGTTGGATTTATTATTTGGACATTTTGTAGCATAATATCCAAACTCACGAATATGAAAACACTTGATCTTGCTAAGATCCTTCTTTTCCTTACCTCCATTGCGACTAGACTCAGTTTTTCCTTAGGCCTTCTTTCCCTTAGCTTTCTTCTCTTTGCCAGCTAAAGCAGAGTTCTCTTCATCTTTTGACCCATAAGAGACTCCATCCCTTGTGTTCCTCCTTATCTCTTCCTACACAAGATCTGACCACAATCTCTCCCAATTAGGGAGCTTATCTTTACCATTCACAACATCTTGGAAACTATGCCAAGATTTTGGAAGCCCAAGAAGAGAAAGGCTCACAATATTTGTTGGTGGAATTGTCTCTCCAACACCTCGAATTTCATCCCTCACTTGAGAAAACCTAGATAAATATGTAACAATGGGCTAATTCTTGCCCATTCGAATGGTCCTCAATTTGTACTTTAAATCTAGCTTTCTAGCATCACTATTGTTTTCAAACCAATCAGTAAAGACCTTCCACATCTAGAATGGTGTCTCCTTCCCATGAAAATTTGGAACAATATGGTCTCTAACTCCTTCTAGGATCATCCTCTTAGCTTTGGCAATGTCCTTCTTCCATTGAGTCAGTTGTTGTGCATCTGATGCATGAGGTTTGGGAAGATCAGTCCTATTGTATTCCAAAATCCCATTATCATCTAACATATCCTCCATTATTTCCTTCCATGTACAAAAGTTCAAGGTCCCTTCCAGGGCATGCTCTATCCTTAGAACATAGGATGACATGATTCCTTCACTTGTAGAATTTCTGCAGTAACTAATCTTCCCTCCAAAGCACTTTGAATCTGATCAAGGAACTCAATCTCTATCTGTTTTCTGCTCTGATGCCATGTAGAAAATTCTTGAAACCTTACAATTCCTAATGAGAATAAATTGATCTAAAAAATACACAAGAATTCTCTACCAAAATTCTGTGAAAAAGAAAACAATATATACAAACACAATCACACATAGAACACAATATTTTATCTGGAGAATCCAACTGGGAAAAACGCCTCTTGCTTGTATTAAATCAACTAAATAATCTGATCTATTATAGAGAATCAGCTTCAAGACTAAAGCCCCTACAATACTGATCAACTCTTTCTCAAGGCTTGCCCAATGCTTAGGCAAATCAGGCCTGATAGGAGCTCTTATTTCCTAGCGCAAATCTGCCCCTAAAAAATAGGAATTTCCTTGCACAATTCCCAAGAGAAATTGCTATGCTTTATCCTCAAGCCTCTACATAAAGACCTGTGTACAATGAATAAATATATTTGTGCCTTCATTCAATCTCAATAGGAAATTTGAATTACATGACCTACTAGGGACAAATTTAGTAGTTGCAACTAATTAACTGAGAGTCAGTCGAGTTAACAAAAGTCAAACTACTCAACCAAACTCAAGAACTCAAGTCTATCTCTATTCTAGATCTATAAATCAATTAATTGAGCGACACTAGATTTTAACTCCATTAGATAGCTAAATTTTAGCTATCAATTAGTACACCACTCACTGAAATCCATCTAACTTGAATTAACTGACAATAAACTAGTGATAGTCCACATCACACTTGTTAATTGATAACTAACTCAAGTATCTATGAGACTGAATTCGAATTAGCAACTTTGACTAAAGCACAAGCCAAAGAAGCCATTCCTTGTTATAATTTCAACACTCCCTCTTAAAGAGGAATGGATTCTTGGCAGAACCATATCCATCTGGGTCTGTCTTCAACTCTACCAAGTTCTCTATTTTTGCAGTTTCTCCCTCTTAACTAGAAGAATTCTCTACTTTATTCTACAGAACTTGCTTTGAAGACCCATTCTTTCCCATCATGCTCTGCTTCTTGAATTTGGGAGACTCAACTCTCTTCTGAGCTCCCTTAACCAAATCCTCTGCTCACTTGGCTTGAACTTTCCCTATATTAGAAGTCTCTAACTGAGTGGTTACCTCCACACACCCTGGGCTATGGTCCTCATCAACATCATCATGTTGGTCAACCCAACTTCCAACTAGCTTAGACTGAAACTGAGATGTTGGTTGAGGCTCCATATTGAGAGCTCTAACTTGCTCTAGCTTAACCACCACATCTCTACTCTAAGAACTCTTTGCCTTGTTGCTCAAGGCTACACATGTATCAAACTCAAATTTGTATACGTTCTCGATCCTGACACCAATTTGCTTGACTTGTCCTGAAGTAGAATGCTTGAGGTAGGCCTTCCCTTTGTTGAAGACTACATTATACCCTTTGTCTTCAAGGACTGCTACAGATACAAGGTTTTTCTTTAATCCTAGAACATACATCATATCCTTGAGATGGAGAAGGGAACCCAACTAACTCTTAAATATCATTGTACCATCTCCTTTGGTCATGTATCTGTTATCATCTCCAAGCTTGATATGGAATTGCATGTCTTTCTCCTCCAAATTGTTGAATAAATATTTATTCCTTGTCATGTGGAATGAAGCCCCTGAGTCAATATACCACTCACTACCTCAATCTGAGTTTGCCATGCAAGATATTAAAGAGAAATCAAATTGAATTGAGAAGAGAGTGTTTCTCTTCTTATTACGGTTGCATCATGCTTGCTGGAATTCTTGTTTGGACATTTTGTAGCATAATGTACAAACTTGTGACAATGAAAACGTTTGGTCTTGCTAATATCCTTCTTTCCCTTTCCTCCATTCTGACTATACTTGGTTTTGCCTTGGGCCATATTGCCCTTGGATTTCTTCCCTTTGCCAACTAAAGCAAGGTTCTCTTCATTATCTGACCCAGAAGAGACTCCATCCCTTGTGTTCCTCCTTATCTCTTCCTGGACTATATGTGATCAAAGTCTCTCCTAATTAGGCAGTTTATCTCTGTCATTCACAACATCCTGGAAATTATGCCAAGATTTTGGAAACCCAAGAAGAGAAAGGCTCACGAGATCTGCTGGTGGAACTGTCTCTCCAACACCTCCAAGTTCATCCCTCACTTGAATAAACCTCGATAAATATGTAACAATGGGCTCATTCTTGCCCATTCGAATGTTCCTCAATTTGTCCTTCTAAACTAACTTTCTAGCATCACTACTACTTTCAAATAGATCAATAAGAACCTTCCACATCTAGAATGGTGTCTCCTTCTCATGCAAATTTGGAACAATATGGTCTCTAAATCCTTATAGGATCATCCTCCTAACTTTGGCAATGTCCTTTTTTCCATTGAGTTAGTTGATTTGCATCTGATGCATGCGGTATAGGAATTTGGAGATTTCTGTGGTGAGGATTTTGATTATGAAATTTTAGAACTTCCACAGTATTCATTTTGAGTTTTTGACATTTCGAGTCAAGACCATGACCCATCATTAGGAAAAACCAGCAGAGAAGAGAAGAGAAATGGAGGGATAAATATGAGAAGGACGAAAAAGAAAAAGAAAAAGAGAAAAGAGCCGACCAACAGATTGACCTAAAAAGTAAAATAGGTTATTTATTAAAGATTTTAATTATTTTATTTTTAATTTAATAATGATAAATTTAATTATATAAAGTAGGTTATTTATTCAAGCTTAACCTAATTTTTTTTTTTAATAATAAATTCAATATTATCTTCATAATTTAATTATCAAATTACAGTGCGATTAATAATATTAATATGAATAATGAGGAAAGATATGATTAATACATCTAATTAAAATGACACTTCTAAGAAAATAGTAAGGAATATTTCAATTAATAATTCTATGATATAACTAATGAAATAAAATACCTAGATATTAATTAATATTAATAATGTACCATTATTACTCTTAATAAGAAATTTAATGAACTAATAATAAGATGCTTAGTTCTTAATATGAGATACTATTATGATTAATAAAATGGCGAGTGATTTAATTAATCTATTTAATTACTAGGATACTTCTAACCATATAAGTAATAAATCTAAGAATTTAATAAGGTATATTTTAATTAATAATCTTATCTTATGATATAACTAAAGAAATAAAATACCTAGAGTTAATCATGATATTAATATTATTGATGTACTATTATAACTGTTATTATAACTGTTAATAAGATAGTTAATAAGTTAATAATAAGTTGTTTTGTTATTAATATGTGATGCTTTTAAGATTAATAAATTGACAAGGGGAGCTATATTAAATCAAAGGTGTTATTAATATGAGGTGTATATTATGATTAATATGGGGTTATTAATATGTGATGTTATTATGATTAATAAAAAATTGATAAGGGGATTTGAAATAAGGATGATGAGAATAAAGGGAGGGGCACAAAAGATAAGGGCAATTAAG
Organism: Pinus tabuliformis; assembly: GCA_031772625.1. Taxonomy (NCBI): domain Eukaryota; kingdom Viridiplantae; phylum Streptophyta; class Pinopsida; order Pinales; family Pinaceae; genus Pinus; species Pinus tabuliformis. The sequence goes on along the minus strand of CM062805.1, from coordinate 1,052,365,273 downwards.
ATAAGTTTAAGGAAGAATATTGTGGAAGTTTCGAGATCTCATAATCAAAGGTTTAGGGATATCAATCGTGATGTATTCCAAAACCCCATTATCATCTAACAAAGCCTCCATTTTGTCCTTCCATGCACAAAAGTTTGAGGTCCCTTCTAGGGCATGCTCTTTCCTCAAACCATAGGATGACATGATTCTTGCACTAACTGATCTTCTCTCCAACGCACTTTGAATTTGATCAAGGAACTCGGTCTCTATCTTGTTTTATGCTTTGATACCATGTAGAAAATCCTTGAAACCTTGCAACTGCGAATGAGAGAAAATTGATCTGCAAAAGACACAAGATTTATCTACCAAAATTCTGCGAAAAGAAAACGATGAATAGAAACACAATCACACATAGAACACAATAATTTATCTGGGGAACCCAACTGGGAAAAACCCCCCTGTGCTTGTATTAAATCAACTAAGCAATCTGATATATTGCAAATAATTTGCTTCAAACCTGAAACCCTTGCAACACTAATCAACTCTCGGTTAAGGCTTGCCTAACACTTACGCAAATAAGGCCTGCTAGGAGCTCTTATTTCCTAACACAAATCAGCCCCTAAAAAACAAGAATTTCCTCCTATTTCCTTGCACAATTACCAAGAGAAATTGATCTGCTTAATCCTCAATCCTCTGCACAAAAACCTGTGTACAGTGAATAGATAGATTTGTGCCTTCATTCAATATCAATAGGAAATTCGAATTGCATGACCTACTAGGGTCAAATTTAGTAGCTGCAACTAGTTAACTGAGAGTCAGTTGAGTTAACAAAATTAAAACTACTCAACTAAACTCAAGAACACAATTTTTTCTCTATTCTAGAACTAGAGATCGGTTAACTGACAGGCACTGGAGTTTAACTCCACTAGATAGCTAAATTTTAGTTATCAACTAGTACACAACTCATTGAAATCCATCTAAGTCAAATTAACTGACAATAAACTAGTGATCGGTCACATCACACATGTTAACGGAAAACTAACTCAAGTATCTATGATACTAAATTTGAATTAGCAAATTTGACTAAAGAACAAGTCAAAGAATTCACTCCTTGCTACAATTTCAACACTCCCTCTTAACAAGGAAGGGCTTCTTGGAAGAGCCCTGTCGACCTGGATCTGTCTTCAACCCTACCAAGTTCTTTGTTGCTGCAGTTTCTCCCTATGAACTAGAATAATTCTATGCTTTCTTCTGCAGAACCTGTTTTGAAGACCCATTCTTTCCCATCTACTCTGCTTCTTGAAGCTGGGAGACTCAACTCTCTTATGAGCTCCCTTAATCAAATCCTCTGCCTTGTTGTATTGAAATTTCCCTATACTAGAAGTCTCTGACTGATTGGCTTCCTCCACTCGCCCTGGGTTATGGTCCTCATCATCATCATCATCCTGCTAGTCAGCCCAACTGCCAACTCGCTTAGATTGAAACTAAGATGTTGGCTGAGACTCCATCTTGAGAGCTCTATCTTGCTCTATCTCAACACCCACATCTATACTTTGAGAACTCTTTTCCTTGCTGCACAAGGATACACATGCCTCAACCTCAAATTTGTACAGGTTCTCAATCCTGACACTAATTTACTTGAATTTTCCTGAAGCAGAATGCTTGAGGTAGGTCTCCCCTTTGTTGAAGACTACATTATACCCTTTGCCTTCAAGGATTGCTACTAAGACAAAGTTTTTCTTCAATCCTGGAACATATATCACATTCTTGAGATGGAGAAGGGAACCAAACACCCTCTTAAAGTTCGATGTACCAACTCCTTTGGTCATATATATGTTATCATCTCCAAGCTCGATATGGAATTTCATGTATTTCTCCTCTAAACCACTGAAGAAATCTTTGTTCCCTTTCATGTGGAATGAAGCCCCTAAGTTAATATGCCACTCACTACCTCGAATCGAGCTTGCCATGAAAGCTATAAAAGAGAAATCCATTTTGAACTGAGAAGAGTGTGCTTCTCCTGCTGTTGTTGTTGCATCATGCTTGCTAGATTTCTTGTTTGGACATTTTTTAGCATAATGTCCAAACTCATGAGAATGAAAACACTTGATCTTACTAAGATCCTTCTTTTCCTTGCCTTCATTCTGACTAGATCAGTTTTTCCTTTGGCCTTCTTGCCCTTATATTTCTTCCCTTTTCCAACTAAAGCAAGGTTCTCTTCATCTTCTGACCTAGAAGAGACTCCATCCATTTTATTCCTCCTTATCTCTTCCTGCACAATATCTGACCACAGTCTCTCTCAATTATGGAGCTTATCTCTTTCATTCACAACATCCTAGAAAATATGCCAAGATTTTTGAAGCCCAAGAAGAGCAAGGCTTACAAGATCTGTTGGTAGAACTTTCTCTTTAACAACTCCAAGTTCATCCCTCACTTGAGCAAACCTGGATAAATATGTAACAATGGGCTCATTCTTGGCCATTCAAATGTTCCTCAATTTTCCCTTCAAAGCTAGTTGTCTAACATCACTACTACTTTCAAACAAATCAGTAAGGACCTTCCACATCTAGAATGGTGTCTCCTCCACATGCAAATTTGGAACAATTTGGTCTCTAACTACTTCTAGGATCATCCTCCTAGCTTTGGCAATGTCCTTCTTCCATTAAGTCAGTTGTTGTGAATCTAATGCAGGAGGTTTTGAAATATCAGTCATGATGTATTCCAAAACCCCATTATCGTCTAACACAACCTTCATTTTGTCCTTCCATGCATAAAAGTTTGAGGACCCTTCTAGGGCATGCTCTATCCTCAAACCATAGGATGACATGATTCTTGCACATGTAGAATTCCCGCACTAACTGATCTTCTCTCCAAAGCACTTTGAATCTTGTCAAGGAACTCGGTCTCTATCGTTTTTTTGCTCTGATACCATGTAGAAAATATCTGAAACCTTACAACTACTAATGAGACCAAACTGATTTGCAAAAGACACAATATTTCTCTACCAAAATTCTGCAGAAAGAAAACAATGAATAGAAACACAATCACACATAGAACACAATAATTTATCTGGGGAACCTAATTGGGAAAAAACCCTCGTGCTTGTATTATATCAAACTGACAATTTGATCTATCACAAAGAATTTGCCTCAAACTTGAATCCCCTGTAATACTGATCAACTCTCGCTCAATTCTTTCCCAACACTTAGGCAAATAAGGCCTGCTAGGAGCCCTTATGTCCTAGCACAAATATGTGTAGGAATTTACAGGGTAAGTTCCTCAGACAGAACACCAAAGGACACCGCTCACAAACAGATCACAGATCAATACACCAATATTTTTGACGTGGTTAAAACCCTCAAAGAGGGAAACAGTCCACGGCCCAAGCCAACGCGGCCACTTCAGGCAATTTATTAATAAAAGAATGAAAATTTACATAAGCTTCTCTCATGGACGGTTACCCTACAAATGATCCTCCATGCTCTTTAAATAGAGATCATGGACCAATCGGGTGTTAAGCCACGGATCAAGTGTCGGTAATACCGAGGAGAGAATGAACCATCGGATCACTACATATCGTGACCGCCGGATTGTAAGTTACAAAATGTACATAGTAAAGAAACACACTTTACCTACCTCTACACTAGACCAAGTTATACTTAACTATTTCCTATGTGTCAGAATATCCTAACATCCCCCCTTAAGAACAACTTGGGATATGATTGAAGGATTTACAAATATGACACAATTGGAGAAGGAAGGAGGCACTAGAGCCTATCCCCCCTTAGTGACAACTTCCTGAACTCCAACCATAAATCGAAGTTTAGTAAACTTCGCCTCTGTGAGAGCCTTTGTAAAGATGTCTTCAACTTGATCATTTGTTGAACAATATTGCACTTCAATAACATGGTCGTGAATGAGCTTTCTGATGAAGTGCATGTGCAGTTCAATGTGTTTGCTGCGCTGATGTTGGACTGGATCTTTGCATAGTTGAATGGCACTTTGATTATCACACCAAAGTGTAGTCGGATGTTGCTGCTGAAAGCCAAACTTTGACAGGATTTGACGAAGCCACAAGGCTTCCTTACTGGCTTCTATAGGACCACGATACTCTGCTTCTGCTGAAGAAAGAGAAATGGCACCTTGTTTCTTGCAAGCCCATGTAATAGGTCCTGAACCAAGAGTGAACACATAACCTGCAGTAGACTTCCGATCATCAGGGTCACCAGCCCAATCGGAATCAGTGAAACCAACCAACAAAGGAGCTGCTTCGGCACTGTAATGAATCCCAAACTGAACTGTACCTCGAACATAACGAAGTATTTTTTTAGCTGCTTTCCAATGACTTTCATGTGGGTTTTGCATAAATTGAGCAACAAGGCCAACAACAAAGGAAAGGTTAGGACGAGTATGGGTTAGATACAAAAGTTTTCCTACAAGTTGACGGTATAAGGTAGCATCAACTTCAGGAGAAGTACAAGTGACTGCAAGTTTGACTCCAGACTGAAAGGGAGAAGGGGCTGGCTTACAGTCTTCCATGTGAAAATGGCGTAGAATATCACAAGCATACTTGGACTGGGAAAGGGAAATACCTTCCTTGGATTGCAAGACTTGAAGACCAAGAAAATAATGTAAGTGTCCTAAGTCTATCATTTCAAAATTCCTTTTAAGGCTAGACTTCACATGGTTTATAAGGTTGGGATCACTACCAGTCAGGATAAGATCATCAACATAAAGAACAAGAATGATAAGAGACTTGCCCACTTTCTTGGTGTAGACAGTATTGTCAGAATGACACCTAGAAAAGCCATTTTCTAAAAGAAAGTTATCCATTTTGGCATACCAAGCTCGAGGAGCTTGCTTGAGACCATAAAGGGATTTCTTAAGCCAGCATACAAGGCTAGAGTCTGTTTGTATAAAGCCAATAGGTTGTTCCATATAGATTTCTTCATGCAAGTCCCCATGCAAGAAGGCAGATTTAACATCCATCTGATGGACTTCCCATTTGAAAGAGGCAGCAAGGGAAAGAACAAGGCGGATAGAGTTCATTTTGGCAATAGGGGAGAAGGTTTCAGTGTAGTCAATGCCTTCAACTTGTGAAAAACCCTTAGCAACAAGACGAACTTTATGTTTATCAACTTTCCCATCTGGTCCATGCTTGGTTCTGTAAACCCATTTGCATCTAACAAGTTTTCGTCCCTTTGGTAGAGGAACAAGATCCCATGTATCTTTTGCCAATAATGAATGATATTCTTCATTCATAGCTGCTTCCCAATCTGGATGGCATGAAGCTTCTGCAAAGGTGTCAGGATCATAATTCACTGAAGCTTGAGCCAGTAAAGAAGAGGCTCTATCAAACTGAGAACGTGTACGTCGTTGATCTGTAGGATCACCGGCAAGATCACCTGCTGCATCCTGAGTAGCACGGACCCATTTTGGAAGCTGAGGAGCTGAAGGAGGATCCTGAGAAGGTGGGGGAGGATTTTCATCCTCGCTTTCATCATCTGAAGAAGAAATATTTTCAAAAGTAGAAGAGATAGGGAGAGATGGCACATCTGTCGAACTAGGTTCATAGGCCGATATATTTTCAGCAAACTTTACATCTCTTCTAATGATAACGTTTTTGGACTTAAGTGGAATAAGTCTATATCCTTTGACATCTTTAGAATATCCAACAAAAATACATTTTTCACTCTTAGGTTCTAAAGCTTTATGTTTCTCATCTGGAATATGGGCCCATGCTTCACTTCCAAAAACACGAAAGTGACTTACATCTGGTTTAATTGAGCTCCATGCTTCTTCTGGAGTGATATTCTTTAAAACCTTAGTAGGAGTGCGATTTATTATGTAATTTTCACAGTTAATTGCTTCTGCCCAATAATTAAGACTAAGTCCTTTAAATTGAAGCATACAATTAGCCATTTTCTTTAAGGTGCGATTCTTCCTTTCAGCTACACCATTTTGTTGTGGATTATATGAAACAGTATGTTGCATTTGAATTCCATTCTCAGTGCAAAAGTTGATGAATTTGTTGTTAACATATTCTCTGCCATTATCAGATCTTAGCTTAAGAATTTGATGTCCAGATTGTTTTTCAACAAAGGCCTTAAAGGCCAAGAACATGTTAAATACTTCACTCTTGAGTTTTAAGAAGTATACCCAAGTGCGTCTGGAGAAACCAAACCGAAAGATGAAGATAAGGCAACTAAATGGGAAAATAGGCAAGATCAAGCACGTGGGTTGATAGGGATGTCTATTTCTCCCGATCTTAGATTCCATATTACAGAACTTGATACTCCTGAGGAAGCAATGAAACAGATCACTAAAGTTTTTGGAATTAAAAATGAACTTAAATCCCATCAACTCGAAAATGAGTTGCTTACATTGGACCCCAATAATTTTTCTTGCATTGAAGATTTTTTGTCCAAGTTCAAGACCCTTAGACTTCTCTTGGAAGGTGTTAAGGTTAAGAAAGAAGATAGTAGCCTTATCTATTCCATTCTTACTAAGTTGGGACCAGCCTATTCTGTGTTTGTTTCCACAAACAGATCACAGATCAATACACCAGTATTTTTGACGTGGTTAAAACCCTCAAAGAGGGAAATAGTCCACGACCTGAGCCAACGCGGCCACTTCAGGAAATTTATTAATAAAAGAATGAAAATTTACATAAGCTTCTCTCATGGACAGTTACCCTACAAATGACCCTCCATGCTCTTTAAATAGAGATCATGGACCAATCGGGTGTTAAGCCACGGATCAAGTGTCGGTAATACCGAGGAGAGAATGAACCGTCGGATCACTACATATCGTGACCGTCAGATTGTAAGTTACAAAATGTACATAGTAAAGAAACACACTTTACCTAACTCTACACTAGACCAAGTTATACTTAACTATTTCCTATGTGTCGGAATATCTTAGCAATATGCCCCTAAAAATAACAATTTCCTTCTATTTCCTTGTGCAATTCCCAAGAGAAATTACTTTTCTTGATCCTCAAGCCTCTACACAAAAACCTGTGTACAATGAATAAATAGATTCGTGCCTTCATTCAATATCAATAGGAAATATGAATTGCATGACCTACTAGGATGAAATTTAGTAGTTGAAACTAGTTAACTGAGAGTCAATTGAGTTAACACAAGTCAAACTACTCAACTAAACTCAAGTCTATCTGTATTATAGAACTAGAGATTAGTTAAATAACAAACACTAGAGTTTAACTCCACTAGATAGCTAAATTTTTGCTATCAACTAGTACACAACTCACTGAAATCCATCTAACTCGAATTAACTGATAATAAACTAGTGATAGGCCACATCACACATGTTAACTAACAACTTCCTCAAGTATCTATGAGACTAAATTCAAATTAGAAAACGTGACCAAGGCACAAGTCAAAGAAGCCATTCCTTGCTACAATTTCAACACAACAATCTCGATCTTGGAGATGTCATCAAGTCTTTTGATAAAGTAAGAATTTGAGGCTCTTTGAAATTTGGGTCCATTTGAGACCAGGGAATTAAACACCACAATCTCTTGATCCAATGGAGAAGGAGAGGTTGACCTAGCCATTGGAGACAAAAGGCTCGGGGTATTCCAACCACGATATAGAGGGGGAGGCCCAAAAGGACCCACAGACATAGGGAAGGGAATAAATTTGGAACAATTTGGTATTTGACTCCTGCTAGGATCATCCTCCTAGCTTTGGCAATGTCCTTCTTAAATTAAATCAGTTGTTGTGCATTTGATGCGGGAGGTTTAGGAATATCATTCATCATGTATTCTAAAACCCCATTCATCTAACACAACCTCCATTTTGTCCTTCCATGCACAAAATTTTGAGGTCCCTTCTAGGGCATGCTTTGTCCTCAAACCATAGGATGACATGATTCCTGCACTTGTATAATTCCCACACTAACTAATATTCTCTCCAAATCACTTTGAATCTTGTCAAGGAACTCAGTCTCTATCTTGTTTTTAGCTCTAATACCATGTAGAAAAACTTTGAAACCTTGCAACTTCTAATGAGAGCAAACCGATTTGTAAAAGATACGAGATTTCTCTACCCAAAGTTTGTAGAAAGAAAACAATGAATAGAAACACAATCACACATAGAACATAATGATTTATCTGGGGAACCCAACTTGGGAAAACCCCTCTTTCTTGTATTAAAACAACTAAACAATTTGATCTATTACAAAGAATCTGCTTCAAGCCTGAAGCCCCTATAATATTGATCAACTCTCACTCAAGGCTTTCCCAACACTTAGGCAAATAAGGCTTGCTAGAAGCTCTTATTTTCTAGCACAAATTTTCCCCTAAAAAATAGGAATTTCCTCCTATTTCCTTGTGCAATTCCCAAAAGAAATTGCTCTGCTTGATCCTCAAGCCTCTACACAAAATCTTAACACCACCTACCAAAAATTTAAACGCGCCTCCAACGTGCATTAAACAAACACCACTTGCAGCCAATTTTTATTTATTTTTTTAAAATATATATATATATATATATATATATATATATATATATGGAGAGGCGAGGCTTGGAACCGCCAACCTTACCCTCCATAATTAGCCATGTTACTAAACGACCCAATGAGCCTCTTTGAAATTCACGCCCCACAATTTGTATATAAACCACAAATTAATTCATGTGTTGGGCAAAACATGTTTTTTCGAGACAAAATCTTGCAGGAATATTCTTTGATGCTTGAGGAATCTTTAGATTCCCTTGGACGCTGATTTTTGATAGAGGTGGAATGATGCCAACTTTATAGTCATTTTTCTCAGAATTTCGCAAGGAGCGCAGTGGTGTGCTTAGAATTTTCATCTGAGCAACAGATTTTTTGCCCATCTCTAGGAAGGAATCTTCGAGATTCCCGGGGATCCATATTTTGATGGTATCAGAAAGGGACCAATTTTATAGTCGTTTGACACGATTTCGTGCCACAAATCCAGTGGTGATGTCATTTTCTGTATCTGAGCTTTGCATTTTCAGCCCATGTTGGAAAATGGAGGTATAAAGGTCATTTATGTAATTTGATTTTTGTTGCCATTTAATGAAAGAGGCCTCCCCACATTAAGTAGGGCCCGAATACGTAGCCCACACTTGGTGAACTCCGTAATCAAATCGTCTTTTGCCTTTGATCTCATGTTGCTCTTGATTTCCACTTATTTTCATATGTTTATGTTACTTGGTTACATGCTCTTTTAAATGCAATTTTATATGCATCCATGAAGTAAAAGATTCAGATCAAGTTTGGTATCAGAGTAGGTCTTCTTGATGTGAGTTACATGAGTGAATGCTAACCAGGAACAAGCTCCAAAGAAGAGAAGTAAAACTCAAATCCTTTGATCTCGAAGCGGGGTGTGTAACACGAAGATGGAACATGGTAGATGAGGAAGCTCGAATGGAGGAAGAGCAAAATTATCGCAAGATCTTCTTCACCATGGCAGAGAAAGTTGACAAGTTGTTTGCAGAATATGAGAAGACAATCAAGTCTGAGAAGAAAGAGCGAGATGATCATGCCTCAGTAAATCATGAAGGTGGAAGAGAAGAGCCTCCTCCCTCTCCGTTCTCTAGTGAAAGTTCTTCTTCTTCCTCTTCTCGTCATTCTAACAGGCATCATAGGAATGCATCTAAAAATCCCTTTTTCAAGCTGGATGTCAAGTTTGATTTACCTATATTTAGTGGAGAATCTAATGCATAAAAGCTAGATAACTGGATAAGACAGGTTGAAGTATATTTCCACATACAATAAATCAAAGAGGATGAAGCCAAGATCTAGCTAGCATCCTTTCGTTTGAGTGGCATTTCTCTCATATTGTGGGAAGGCAAGCTGCAACAAGGTGGTAAGAGTAGTCGTAAACTTCTTTCATCTTGGTATGCGTTCATTTATACTTTAAGGGGACAGATTTATCCATTGGGTTACAGACAAAAGGCCATGATGGAATGGAAACATTTGAAACAAAGTAAAAGTCCAGTTGTTCAAAATTTTACAGAGGTGTTTCGAAAACAAGCATTAGCATTGAATGTTCCACTAGACACTTTTGAGACATTCATGAAATATATTGGCCTTTTGCATAGTTATTTGCGTAATTCATTGTTATTATTTGAACTTAAGTCTCTTGATGAAGTTAGTGTGAAGGTTGTACATCTTGAAAGAAAGGGGAAACATGAGCAAGATGACCGCCCGAAGAGGGCAACAACAGTTAAGAGAAGAGAAGCAAGGCCCTCTTGTACTCATTGTGAGAAAGAAGGGCATGATGAGGAGAATTGCTGGAAATTGCATCCAGAATTGAGGCCTAAGAGGAATGACAAAACAGAGAAACAAAATACAGTTGCAACTGTGTAGCAAGACGAAGACTCTGAATCAGAGGATGATGAGAGGATCACAGGTTGTAGGATTTGTAGGTGTTGGACGAATTGACCCAGGATCAGTCTCAGGTGATGAAATCAAGATTGCAGCTCTTGGGATTGCTGAAGATGGACCTATCGACTTGGGTTCCGATTCGGGCGATGAGACAAAGATTTCAGCAGATGTCGTGCCAAAAATGAAAAGGGCACAAAATGCAGCATGGCTCAAAGAAGTCAACCAAAGAATTCAAGAAGAGAATGTTGAACTAAGAAGACTCCTACAAGAAGAAGAGAAGGAGAAACAAAGGTTGCAACATTAGTTACAAGCCAAGGAGGAGGCATTAGAAAAGTTGAAGCATAACAAGCCTGAGGTAAAAAGTGATTCTTCAATTCCGTGTACTTTTTAAGATGATGATTTCACTGCTTTTGAGAGACATACAACGAGAATTGGATCAAAAATGTTGAAGAATATGGGGTATCGGGGGAAGGGCCTCGACATTAATGGTTAGGGCATTATGAATCCCATCAAGGTGGAGGAATTGCCTCGTTATGTAGGACTTGGGTATGTTAGAAAAAAGGTTGGAGAATGCTCCAAGACAACCAGTGGCCAACCAACAATGGATGATGGGAGCACTTAATCACGTTCCGGTGATAGTGAGGATTCCACGGTCACTTATTAGAGGCGCACCACGAATAAGCGTTCCACGACGATTCAAAAAATTTGGAGGGAGAATCATTGTAGTACTGCAACGAGGATGGACTACAGAGAGTCACATGTCACATACTCCATGCCTAGAAAGCACCATTCAAGAAAGTAGCTGGTGAAGAATTTCAACAAGCAAGTCCACCACATTCTCGGGGGTTCACTTTGTTGAGTAAGAGATGGTTTTACTTGATATGTTAGCTTGTCATGGCCGCATTTTGTAAATCATGTTTTGCAACTAATTGTAAAAGTGATGACGTGTTTTCCATCGCTTATTAAAGAAACGATGATGTTTTTGGCCTTTTTGTTGATAGCTAAGGTATATGATTATATTATGATGTAAAATTGACCAAAGAGTGTGTGTTATAAACTCTTTTCAAGTATTGAGTTGTTTGAGTCATGTGTGGCTTTGTATGTGATTGCGAAGAATTTATCAGCTTTGCATTGAATTTGGAAGCAGAAAGTATGGCTTGACAAGGACACATGCAAATTGCAAGATGTGTTCATGCTTTTGGAGGACCAAAAGCTCCTCAGTGGGGAGGAATGATCAAAGTGGCTCCATAAATGGTCAAAATTCAGTAGTGGCTATGGAAAAGTTCAAAAATCAAAGTTCTCATATTTCACCAAAACCAAGACTAGATCATAGTGCTCGTCGTCCTAATTCCAAGAGCACGAATGACACTCAAATTCGAGTTCATATGCTCAATATATTCGTGGTCAAAGTTTTGGTCAAACTAGGCCCCAGTGGCAGTGACTAACAAGGCAACAATCTGGCAAAGTATCGACACACAGAATTCGACTGCTGGAACGAGCAAATTTGTCACCTCTTTAATTTTTCGGGTAAAACAAAAAAACGGGTCAATTTTTTGTTCGCTATTATTATTATTATTATTATTTTCAAGTAAAAAGAAATAAAAAAATTAGGGGGGCGGCGGTGTGTCACCTCCGCCACCCCCAATGAGTTATTATTAATATAAGGGAGCAGGCCACCCACCGGCAAACCCGCCCGCCCAATCGCTGCATGCCAAATAAGTGATGGGGCCGACGGGGTTCGAACTCGCCTGGCCGTGCAGGCTAGTCCACCAACAGGTGACCCCTCCAAAACAACAGTACACCAATCAACAAAAGCCATACGCCATAAACCACCCAACCAAATGGTTAAGCTTGCCAATTTAAACTTAACACCACCTACCAAAAATTCAAACGCGCCTCCAATGTGCATTAAACAAACACCATTGCCGCCAAAAACAAATTAACCTTTTTTCATATATATGGAGAGGCGAGGGTTGGAACCGCCAATATTACCCGCCATAATTAGCCATGTTACCAAACAACCCAATGGGCCTCTTTGTAATTCACACCCCACAATTTGTATATAAACCATGGATTATTTCATGTGTCGGGCAAAACAAAGAGCGGAGGTCGAGCACGAGGGCCGAGGGTGGAACCTTGACACAGTGGCCAAGGTAGAACCATGCCTGGCACATTTTTTGAGACAAAATCTTGCAAGAATGTTCTTTGATGCTTGAGGAATCTTTAGATTCCCTTGGAGGCTCATTTTTTATAGAGGCAGAATGATGCTAGCTTTATAGTCATTTTTTCACAGAATTTTGCAAAGAGCGCAATGGTGTGCTTTGAATTTCCATTCGAGTAGTGGATTTTTCACCCATCTATAAGAAGGAATCTTTGGGGGAATTTTCAAGATCCCTGGGGGTCCAGATTTTGATGGTATCAGAAAGGGGCCAAGTTTATAGTCGTATGACACGATTTCACGTGAGAAATCCAATGATGATATATGTTTCTACATCCGAGCTTTGCATTTTTAGTCCATGTTGGAAAATGGAGGTATAAGGGTCATTTAATGTAATTTGATTTCTGCTGTCATTTAATGAAAGAGGCCTCCCTATATTGAGTAGGGTCCGGAGATGTAGCCCACACTAGGTGAACTCCATAATCAAATCGTCTTGTGCCTTTGATCCCATGTTGCTTTTTATTTCAGCTTCTTTTTATGTGTTTATGTTACATGGTTACATGCTCTTTTAAATGCAATTTTGTATGCTTCTATGAAGTAAAAGATCAAATCAAGGATTGACCACAATGATCCCTTTATGGCTTTAAAAATAAATAATGCAACATACTCTCAGCTGGGTGAAGTTCTTATAGTGGGTGATTTCAATGTTAGGACTGCAAGTGAGCAACTTAGCATTCTTTGTTGTAAAGAAGACTGCGACCCTATTTGGATTACAGAAGAGAGTAATCATCAGTGAGAAAGAATTTTAGAGGAAAAGGGTTGCAATCTCTTTGGTGAACAATTGCTTACTCTATGTGGGGCTTTTAGTTTATTCATCTATAATGGTTTGACTAGATGGGAAAAGTCTTGTAATTTCACTTGCAATATGTACAATGGAGCAAGCGTAGTGGATTATGTAATTTGCTCGCATGGTTTGTGTGAGAAAATAAAGGAAGTTTTGATTAGAGATCAAACTTTGGGATTTAAAATCAGTTCACAAGCCAATTTATTTAAGTTTCTCTTGGACTGGAAAGAAGCAATTAGAGTAAAAAAACTCAGTGTGCTCAACAAAATCTCCCTAAGGGAAAAATTATTTCTACTCCAGAAAATTGTAATACCTTCAAATGACGCTAGAGAGGCTCTTTGAGAAGGAGAAAATCCCAATTCATGGCCTTCATAATCATGAATTAACACATTTAATTCAAAGCGCACTTGCAAAGTGTAAAAGAGAACAAATTAAGAAGTCTGTAACAAATTTCTTTTCGGATAATGCTTGGTTTGATAAGGAATGCAAAAAGGCAAGGAGAACATGGAAAGAGTCAAACAAGGATAACATAAAGTTCAAAGCTTACAAGCAGATATTAAGAAAGAAAAATGATGATTTCATGGTTTCAAGGAGGGAAGAACTAATATTCCTTGGGAAAAATAACCCCAAATTATTTTGGAAGGAGCTTCAACCGAGAAAGATGTAAACTAAAAATAATAATACAACTTCTAAATGATTTGACTATGCAAGACAACTCTATGAGCAGGATCCCAAGGTGGACCCTCCTCCCTTGGTTAACACTGATACTGAACTCTTCACGACGTAAGAGTTAGAAATGGGTATCAAGAAGTTGGGTGTTGGAAAAGCAAAAGACTTAGATGAATTCCAACCAGAGTATCTAAAGTGGGGCTCAAAGATTCTTGCACCTCGCATTACAAAATTTTTCAACAACATCATACAACAAGGGTTCCCCACATATTGGGCAACTAGTCTAGCAATACCTCTTTTCAGGAGTGGTGACATTAATAATACCTCTAATTATAGGACCATAATGATAAACCCCTTGTTTGCAAATTTATTTGGAAGCATGCTAGAAAATAAAATTAGCAAGTGGGCAGAAGAAAGAGATAAGCGTGCTAAAGGGAAAGCATGTTTTAGACCTAAACATTCCACAGTTGATCATTGTATAACTTTAAGGCACATCATTGAAAAAGTTTGGGAGAAAAAGGAAGAAGCCTTTTGTTGCTTTGTTCATTTCAGAAAAGAATTTGAGATAGTTCCTAGGGATACACTTTGACATAGAATGGAGGAACTTGAGGTTCCTAGACATTTGGGAGCAGTTGTGCATAGGATGTATAAAGAGGTGAAAGTTAAAATTAGAACTTTAGTAGGCATTGTCTCCTGCCCTTTTGGGTTTATATGTCAACAAGCTTGAGGAGTGGCTAAATTCATAAGGGGGTGGTGGTATCCATTTGGGCAAATTTGTTATAAGACTTATTTTGTATGTAGATGACCTTTTTCTAATTGTTAAATCTGCTCTTAATTTGCAAGAGCACTTACTATCCCTTGAGCATTTTTGTAGAAGGGTGGGGATGCAATTCAATAGTAGCAAAATGAAAGTAGTGGTTTTCTCTAAAAAAAGAAAACATAACCAACATAAGTTCTACTTTGAAGGAAATATTATGGAAGAAGTTGTGGATTCCAAATACCTCAAAATTGACTTCAACAGAAATCTAAGTTGGGATGGCTGTAGAAAGAAAACAACTTTGGGTGGTTGGAAAACATTTCATGCTTTTGGGCTTCTAATGATTTCGATGTTTCTCTAGGGTTGTGAACTATGGGCCAGCAGTACATCCCACATGCACTGGAAACAAATTGAGAAAATTCAAACGCGTGTGATTACAAACAAATTCAGAATTAAAAGTGGAGTTCCTTATGCTATCTTGTTAGGTGAAACAAGGGTTGCTCCTATTGAAGCAATTGCTATGGTGTGAGTCATAAGATATTAAAAAAAAATGAGCAAATGGAGGAGGGCAGATGGCGTAAGATTGCCTTTAATGAAATATTATGCAAAAGAAAGAAGACTTGGATGCAACAAAATAACAAATGGTTTAGTAAATGGGGTATTTGCTTGAACATGTGTCCCATAAATAGTAAAGAGATAAAAGCTTTTGTTATGGATAAGTTCCACAAGCGTACTTGGGATAAGGAGCTAGGGAGAAAGAAAAAGTACTATATTGAAGTGTTTAATCCCACTCATAATCATTAACAAAAAGCGTACGTAGAGGCTAATATTTCTTGGAGAGCCAAAAATGTTACTACCTAGTTAAGGACTAATTTTCATCAACTTCGTTGTGAAACAGGGCGCTCGAAAAGACCAAAACAAGGGTGGGAGGAAAGAGTATGTGTTTGTTGTTCTTCCAGAAAAATGGAAACAAAAAAGCATTTCATTTTAGAATGGAGGCCTTCAAAGACAACAGGGCAAGTTACGCAAATATTATGGCAGCTAGCTCTTGGGATAATCTATTCAGCGAGGGGTTTGTCAAGAAGCTGGGAGCGTTTATTCTAAGGCTTCATATGAAAAGGGTTGAATACAACAACAAGATGAAGAAACAATTTGTCCCATCGGCTATCTTTAGCCTCGTGGACGTTAAAATAATTTATTTCTTAACATTTAGATTACAATGTTCCCTAAGTGACAACGAAAAATAATAATAACGTTGAAAAATATTTAGTCATTTTATCATTTTAGCGGACTATTCCACACATTGAATTAAAGCCATGATCGCTGACTATATCAATTGATTTAATTATTATATTTTGTAATTGACCCAATGTTTAATGAACAAATTTATAAAAATTAAACATTTGCAATTCGTTCTTTCCCCGCGTTCATTATTTGACTTATAAGTTGTAGACGAGAGTAATCGTAGGCTTCAAAAATACAACACCGCCACATTATGACATGTCAAAATTAAACAAAACCACCTTATGAATTAGAACAAATTGGCATGACATGTTAGACGTCGTATGCAAGTGAAATTGACACGATGCAAGTTACACTAGTTATTATGCTACAGGTTGTACAAAATCATCATTACCTATAAGAATAAAATAAACTAAACCAATTACATATTAAATAAATATATTTAATATATTTAAAAAAATGATTTTGGTTTACAATACATTATATACCACAAGCACGTGGCAACAAGAAGTCCAAAGGAAAAGTCATTGATGATTCTGCCTTATATACTCCCACATCCACACTTCTCACCTAGTCATCTGATCTTTATGTGAAAGAATTGTTAAATGCAAAACAAAGGTTGGAGGTTTTAGAAGCTAAAGGGCAGGAAAGAGATCATAAAATTCATATAATAACAACTGAGAACAAGGCATTAGCATAAAGCAATAAAATTTTAAAAGAACAAGTGGCATTGTTACAGGAAGCTCTCCTGATAGGGAAGACAGAATGGCAACGCATGAAGGCGGATGTGCAAAACATAAAGAAATCTGTAGTGGAAAGTACAGAGGTGGTGAATGTGAAATCATCCCAGGATAAAGGGAAAATGATTGCCCAAATAAACAACCATGAAGAGAACGCAAGAGAAGAAACGAAAAGAGATTCCACCAAAGTTTCCAAAACTTGGGCTCAAGTTATTAGCAATTCTGCTAATAAGGAAGGAGAAACAAATATTCAGGTTGACAACATGCAAGATAGTGAAGGCAAGGAAAGACAAAATAGGGCAGCAAACATAATTATTAAAGGGGTGAAAGACTATGGGAAAAATGAATGTACTCTTGACCTTGCAAGAGACTTCTTGAAAGACAAGTTGCTATGGCAAGGACAAATATGCCAAGCATGGAGGGTGGGTAAGTTTAACGGGGAGAGAGCCAGGCCCATAAAAGTCATTATGCCTAGCTTGCGTGATAAATATATTATTCTAAGCAAGAAACATCTCTTGAGGGGTTCTCGTTTTTTCGTAGAAGAAGATTTAACTTTAAAACAACGAGAGGAAAGAAGGGAGGAAATTTTAAAGGTTAGGGCAACAAGAGATGAAGGAAAGAGAGCATGGATTTATAAAGGCAAAGCTGTGATAG
Source organism: Pinus tabuliformis (assembly GCA_031772625.1). Taxonomy (NCBI): domain Eukaryota; kingdom Viridiplantae; phylum Streptophyta; class Pinopsida; order Pinales; family Pinaceae; genus Pinus; species Pinus tabuliformis. The sequence continues at coordinate 1,052,347,850 of CM062805.1, read as the reverse complement.
CGCAATTTGGACCTCCTTCCAGAACAGAGCAACAAGATGGTCATAAATAAGAGGCAACAAACTCTTCAATAGGAAATCAGAAAGCAAGGTCGGTATGGGAAAACAGGGACAAAGACTCAAATATGAGTCTTGCATGTCAAAATAAATAGCAATCAAGTCATACCCAGGTTTCCTTAAGATTAGTTTGTTGGAATTGTAGAGGTTACCCATGGAGACGAAGACCTGGGTTAGGGCCTATTGCGGAAAATAGAAACATAATTTGCCTCATAGAAACACATGAGCATGAAGGGTGCAAGACACCTTTGTTTGAAGGATATTGGAAGATGGCAGTGTGGAATAAGGCAGCAGGGAATGGCAAAGGGCACATGGGTATCATGGTTTTAGTAAGGGAGAAAGAAGGTTGTCTCATTCAGTTAGAAAAAGAAGACTCAAATAAGCAATTCATTTGGTTTAAAATATCAGAAAATGGAAACCACATCAGAATTGCAGCATGTTATTTTGTGCCACAGGTTTCAAAAATCTACAAAGGTAGAGGGCTTGACCACAAAGATCCATTTGCAGCTTTAAAAGCGGATATTGCAACATATTCGCAGCTAGGTGAAGTCCTTATAGTGGGTGATTTCAATGCTAGGACTGCAAGTGAGCAAGCTAGCATTCTTTGTTGTAAAGATGATTGTGACCCTATTTGGCTTACAGAAGAAAGTAATCATCAGTGGGAAATAATTTCAGAGGACAAGGGCTGCAATCTCTTTGGTGAACAATTTCTTACTCTACATGGGGCCTTTGATTTAGTCATTTGTAATGGCTTGACTAGATGGGCAAAGTCCGATAATTTCACTTGCAATACTTACAATGGAGCAAGTGTGGTAGATTATGTAATTTGTTTGCATGGTTTGTGTGAGAAAATGGAAGAAGTTTTGGTTGGAGATCAGCTGTGGGATTTGAAATCAGATCACAAGCCAATTTATTTATGTTTCTCTTGGATAAGAAAGAAACAATTAGAGTAAAAAATTCAGCATGTCCAACAAAATCTCCCACAGGGCAGAATTCTTTTGACCCCAGAAAATTGTAACACCTTCAAAATGACGCTAGAGAGGCTCTTTGAGAAGGAGAAAATTACAATTCACAACCTTCATAGTCATGAATTAACACATTTAATTCAATGCGCACTTGCAAAGTGCAAAAGAACAAAAATTAAGAAGTCTGAAACAAATTGCTTTCCGGTTAATGCTTGGTTTGACAAGGAATGCAAAAATGCAAGGAGAATGTGGAAAGAGTCAAACAAGGATAACATAAAGCTCAAATCTTACAAGCAGTTATTAAGCAAGAAAAAGGTTGATTTCATGGTTTCAAGGAGGGAAGAACTAATCTTCCTTGGGAAAAATAATCCCAAATTATTTTGGAAGGAGCTCCAACCGAAAAAGATACAAATTGGAAATAATATTATAGCTTCTAAATGGTTTGACTATGCAAGACAACTCTATGAGTAGGTTCCCAAGGTTGACCCTCCCCCCTTGGTCAACACTGATACTGAACTCTTCACGGTACAAGAGGTAGAGATGGGTATCAAGAAGTTGGGTGTTGGAAAAGCAAAAGACTTAGTTGAACTCCAAGCAGAATATCTAAAGTGGGGCTCAAAGATTCTTGCACCTCACATTACAAAAATCTTCAACAACATCATACAACAAGGGCTCCCCATAGATTGGACAACTAGTCTGGCAATACCTCTTTTCAAGAGCGGTGACGTCAATAATCCCTCCAATTATAGGACCATCATGATAAACCCTTTGTTTGCAAAGCTATTTGGAAGCATGCTAGAAAACAAAATTAGCAAGTGGGCAGAAGAAAGAGATAAGCGTGCTAAAGGGCAAGCAGGTTTTAGACCTAAACATTCCACAATTGATCATTGCATAACTTTAAGGCACATCATTGAAAAAGTTTGGGAGAAAAAGGAAGAAGTCTTTTGTTGCTTTGTTGATTTCAGAAAAGTGTTTGACTCGCTTCCTAGGGATAAACTTTGGCAAAGAATGGAGGAACCTAGGGTTCCTAAACATTTGAGAGCAGTTGTGCATAGGCTGTATGAAGAGGTGAAAGTCAAAATTAGAACTTCAGCAGGCATTTCTAAAAGTTTTAGAAGTGATATCGGGGTCAAGCAAGGTTGCCCACTGTCTCCTACCCTTTTTGGTTTATATATCGATAAGCTTGAGGAGTGGTTAAATTCGCAAGGGGGTGATGGTATCTATTTGTGCAAGTTTGTTATAAGGCTTCTTTTGTATGCAGATGACCTTATTTTGATTGCTAAATCGGCTCTTGGTTTGCAAGAGCACTTACTATCCCTTGAGCATTTTTGTAGAAGTGTGGGGATGCAAGTCAATATCAACAAAACGAAAGTAGTGGTTTTCTCTAAGAAAAGAAAACATAATCAGCATAAGTTCTATTTTGAAGGCAACATTCTGGAAGAAGTTTCGGATTATAAATACCTCAGAATTGACTTCAACAAAATATAAGCTGGAATGGTTGTAGAAAGAAAAGAACTTTGGGGGGTTGGAAAGCATTTTATGCTTTTCAAAATAGGTGTAGAGAGGCAGAGTTATGGGACTGGAAGACCATTCAAACTCTTTTTGGGCTTCTAGTGATCCCAATGATTCTCTACGTTTGTGAACTGTGGGCTAGCAGTACCTCCGACATGCAGTGGAGACAAATTGAGAAAATTCAGGAGCGGTTGATTACAAACAAATTTAAGATTAAAAGTGCAGTTTCGTATGATATCTTGTTAAGTGAAACAGGGACTGCTCCTATTGAAGCAATTTCTATGGTGCGAGTCATAAGGTATTTAAAAAAATTTTGAGCAAATGGAAGAGGGTAGATGGCCTAAGGTTGTCTTTAATGATAGATTGTGCAAGAGCAAAAAAACTTGGATGCAACAAAATAACAAATGGTTTAGTAAATGGGGTATTTGCTTGAACGTGTGTCCCATAAACAACAAAGAGATAAAAGCTTTTGTTATGGAAAAGTTCCACAAACGTAGTTGGGATAAGGAGCTAGGAAGAAAGAAAAATTACTATATTGAAATGTTTAATCCCACTCATAATCATCAACCAAAAGCATACATAGAGGCCAATATCTCTTGGAGAGCCAAAATTCTTATTGCTCAGTTAAGGACTAATTCTCATCAACTTCGTTGTAAAATAAGGCACTGGAAAAGACCAAAGGAAGTGTGTGAGGAAAGGGTATGCATTTTTTGTTCTTCCGGAAAAGCAGAAACATAAAAACATTTCATTTTAGAATGTGAGGCCTTCAAAGATAACAGGGAAAGTTATGCAGGTATGTTGGTAGCTAGCTCTTGGGATAATCTATTTAGCGAGGGGTTTGTCAAGAAGCTGGGAGCATTTATTCTGAAGCTTCACAGAAAAAGGGCCGAATACATCAAGCAGATGAAGAAGCAATCTGTCCCCTAGGCTATCTTTAACCTCGTGGATGTTAAAATAATTTCTTTCTTTCTTCTTTCTATATTTTTTCCGAAGAAAAAAGCCGAACTTTTCTATTAGTAAAAATAAAAAAGTTACATTCGAATGAGTGAACATTCAGCAAAATTTTGCTTGAGCCATAGAGATATTCAAATCTCCTCTGTGGTGCCTTCAAACCATGTCTTTTAACAAGAGACTAAAAGTTCTCCTGAACGCGGCCTGTACAGCCATATCAAAAAATAATAGTCCAAACTGTCTCAAAGTATCTGGGTCTCCTTTTTGTAAGGAAAACAAACTAATGCATAATATCACAAAACAATTAACTGTCTCTCCTACTTCAGGAGCATTTGCAAGCATATTCAGACAAAAAGGAGATATATTATGAGTATGGGGGAAGATCCGACACACGGATCTGATCCTGAAGCTGCTCTGTTATTCTCCACGAACCCAGAATCTGCTGTAAACCTGCTTTAGAATACCTGTCTGCCTCTTCATTTTTATCCCTGTAGATATGATCAATGGAGAAAACATTAAAATGAAATTTAAGATTTTGAATTTCTTCTAACAGTGGCATCAACATATAATTCCTGCATCTAAATTTCCCATTGACCCAGTTTACAACATTTGCAGAGTCTCCAAAAATCTGAACTGTGAGAACATTTCTATGAATGAGCCAGCAAAGGAGAAGTTTTAGTGCTGATAATTCAGCGAAATTATTTGTGCCCATCCCAAGTCCCACTGAGGCTTTTAATGAATGGGATGGACTTAGATGGATAATAATTCCGGCTCCAGTGGAGTTGTTTTGAGCTGCCCCGTCAAAGAAGGCCCAGGGGATGCCTTCTCTGATGATGAAATCCTTTCGCTGGTTCGATGAAGAAGGACTTTCCGGTTCAGGAAAGCTGGCCAAAATAGCTGAGGCTTGAATTGCAATGACATCCGCTGGAGTGGCTTTTTCTTTAAAGATGCATCCATTCCGGGCAATCCAAATACCCCAACAGAGGATAGGAGGAAGGTTCCTCAGGTTTTTCTCAGGATAGTGGGACCACCAGTATTCCCAAGCAGCAGATAGTTCTTCCCCTTCCCATCTCGCGGTTATGTTCAAAAGTTTTTTTGTTTCCTCCCAGACTTGTCTAGTGAAAGAACAGTCCAAAAATAGGTGAGGAATGGATTCAAATGCAACCAGACATAATGGGCATCTACTCAGCCCTGATTGAAGCGAGCTTGTAGAATTTCCCAAGGTTCTTCTTTCTATATTATAATTCAATTTTTTTTAATTAATTTAATCGACGCAATATCCATTGAGCTATACCGGCGAGCAACAAAATAATAATTTACATCGCCTTAAAAAGAAAAAATGAAAAAAACACCCAATAACATTGACTATTGGATAATGATATTTTAAAAATTTATATCCATGAAGAATGGCAGGACACTCTATCGTGATTTTCCCGCAATCTCAAATGATCACTTGGAATATAAATCCATAACACAATCCTGAAACCCATAAACTACACAGTTATAAATTACAAATATTGAGATTTTCTTCCAACTTTTTTAATTAAAAAAAATAAAATAAATTTGGATAGCCCCGCACTGTCAGATCTGTGTCCCTTTAATATGGGGTATCACGCGTTTTGGATATACTTCTTTTATATAAATATTTATTATATCTTTCAATTCATGAGGTGAAGATTAGGTGGCCTGAGTCCGTTAGGGTATGAATGGTGTTCAGTTTTATAAAATTTAAATTTAAAAAATTAGGAGGTGAGGATAAAAGTCATTTAAAACAAATTTAAACTATTTCCTAAATTGACATTTAGGCATAATCCTGATAATAACATATTTAGTGAGGATAAAAGTTATTTAAAAAAACTGAACTATTTCAAAAAAACGCTTAGGCATAATCCTGATAATAACATCTTATCCAATTAAGTTGTTATTCTTCCATCCCATAAACAAACTCACCTAAGTTCAGCTAAATCACATTGTGTATATATATATCAGCAATAATCAACTGTTTTTTTCTTCCGAAAACCCTTCCCACCCAACTGTTTTTTTCTTCCGAAATCCCTTCCCACCCTTACACGACATCCGTACAACGCGAACTGCCATTTCTACTTTCGCGAATAACATTATGCAAATTTACTTGAATAATAGATGGAACGAGAGAAAGGGCTTTGGTTTGCACCCGAGGTAGAGCCTGAATGACAAAAAATTCTTCATCGTTCTTGCACCTGTTTATCTGTGTGCATCTACGATGTCTGATGTTCGAATCTTCAAATGTCTAATTGTCGAATGAGTTCTTCTTCATAGGGTTTTTATAACCAGAGCAATTCAGCCTGGAGATGGCGCACGGAAGTGGCATGGAGTGGTCTGGCAGGATCAAATGCTCATATAAAACGGCCACAATGCTTATATGCGCCGGCAATTTGGTAGTGGCTCTTTACGTTTTGCATTCTTTGCTCACTCCTCTATACATTGTAACATCCTCTTCTCTCGCCGGCCCCGCCAATGGCGCTCATAATTTATTTCAAGGTAGCTTCTTTTAACAGGCTAAACCGATAAACACAAGAATCTGTTTTCTGCTTGGATTGGTATTTTCATTTTTGCTGCCTAATGGGCACGATTCCAACATTCCCGGTCTTTTTAAGGAAATCATTTGAATTATATGTGCGTATTCAATTTATGATACGGGCTTATAACTTTGCTGGATCAGCTGCTAAGTATACAGAGGACGAGGTTAAGCGAATGAGAGAAGCTATTAAAGTCTGGCAAGCGTCACAGCCTGTAGATCTAATTCGCAGGGTAAATTCCCCAGATACTGAAACGATAGCATATTTTAAAGATTTCCTTTGGTCACAATCGATTTGCTAAATTGATGTAATTCAATATGTTTGGTTATCCTGTCCAAAGCCTCAAAATGACAATGTTTGTATTTAGGTAAAGGAAATTGAAGAGGAGTCTTATATGGAAGATGTGAGGGAGAAGCGATTGCAATCTACCACGGAGAAGCTCGCACAAGAGCTCCTGCAACGATTGAAAGAGTTTAAGGGTGATGGCGATTCAAATGAACAACAAGGTACTTTTGACCGTGGCTGGGAAATGGGTTTTATGACGTTTACCGTATGTGCTTTTGATATCTGTACTTCCAATTCCATTTGATGTCATGTTCCTTTGCCCCTGGAGTTTGGCAAGCTCCAACTGTAATGTGTTTATCCGATGCCATATTTTAGAATTATCTGATGTATGGGATTTGATGTCTGTATAAATGTCCGAAAAATGATGTACTAGAACACCAAATGCACGTGATGGTTCAGAAATGCCTGTAAAGGAAACTTGAGATTAAGAGGACGCTTTGGGAAGACAATGCCATTTTTCTGAAGCACCTAGGGGACTTGAAGCACATTCGGAGCTTTAACAATTAGAAAAATTGCGTAGAAATGGCTGTTGGCATGGTTTTCAGAGCTGCTCAATATGGTCTTGAAAACTATTGACACCAGGAAGTCTCATCAAATAGTAACATAAATAACAAATTGGAACTTCAATTTGAAGAGTGAACTGAAAGACTGAGATCGCAAATGAGGAGAAATAGAAGAAAGTTAGATGAAAACTCCTGATGATCAACTCAACTGGAGGGCTCGAAACATTGAGACAAGATATATATTCACTGGTTCATATCCTGCATACATACAATGAAAACTGAAAATATGAAGAAACCTTGTATTTATAAATACAAGAAACAAAATGGAATTGAAAGGGGTGACTTACGCTTAATTTACGAAGAAAATGCTAGGTCGAGATGGAAGGCAGAAAAGTCTGAAAAGAACTACTCACTTGCGTAAACAAAGTAAAGGAAGAGATACCTTGTTACCCACCAAAATGGGTAACCCCATAGGAGAAGTGATAGCTAGGGCTTTGAAACCTAGGGTTTCATTATTCCCTTACTCCTTCCATGATCTAGCAATTCTTTCACTCCCATAGATTCTATCACCCAAGGACTAGGCGCTGGCCTTGGTCACCTTGTTGATCATCCATAAAAATCCCACTAAATCCCATTTGTTCCCTCTCAACCTGATGTTTGGTCCCTCACGGATAAGTCACTAGCTAGGGCTAGGGCACGAATTTCAACTAGGGTTGAAATTGTTGGTTTGTGAGAGGATTCAATAGTGGAAGGAGAGCTGATTGCCTCAAAATCAACTCCTTCTAGTGGCTAATTCATCCATTCTAAGGTTAAAATCTTATGCCCTAGGTAAATTTTTCCCCAATAAATCCCTAGTTTGCCCTAGGCTTAAACTTGGGGCTTGTTGAAGGCTTCTTGTTCCATATATTGAAGGTATTCATTGGTTGGAAGCCTTTTCCTTGGCCCTGTGTATTGAGAAATCTATAGGGCAATGATTATAGAGATTTCTCTTTACTTGATAACTGCTTGTGATGTCTTTTTACTTATTAGCTTTGTTACTTATTATTATATCTGTGTATCATCAAACAATTACCAAAAAGAAGAAGAAGAAGAAGAACACATAATATAGGTTGCAAGCCAGGGCCAAACCTCTCCACTTGAGAGGAAAACCCACAAATCTCTTCTCTTCCTTATAGATTCTTCAATTGACGAATTCCAAGACCTTAAGATTGACTTCAAAACCCTCCAAGACCAAGACCAACCTCTCCGGATGATGTGCTAACCTTGATCCAGTCAAACCCAGTCAAATCTCTTCTAGTAGCACTTCTTCGACCTCCAACTGCAGAATTTCGGCCTCCACTGTAGATCTGAAATTTCGCCCCCTCAGCAATTGCTGCTGCCACACGTGTGAGCTTTGATCTGCCTTTTGAACCTTCCTTTGACCTTCGCTTGACCTACCTGTCCTCTTTTCTCCAAGATCGAACTTGTAGATAGAAACCCTAGATCTTGTTGCAGAAACCTTAGTTTTCCTTAGCACGTGTGAGAGAGAAATAACCCAAACAAAGATCTTCTTCGTCCTCTTCCTTCTTCACTGCCTTCTTCCTTCTTCTTCGTTAGAGTGAGAGATGAGTGGATGCGTCTTAAGGAGGACGAGTTCCCTCCTATATATATGCTCTTCAAGGTGGATGTGACTCTTCCTTTTAGGCTGACTTGCCAGTTGCTAGGCCGACTTGATCTTGGAGGGTATTTGGACACTTTTTAAGACAAAAATAATTTTCTTTACAAGTTACAATGTGCCCGATGGGGTCTTCAACTTATGACAATGACTCTTTTGACTTCTTGACCTAGGAAAAACCCTAGAAGCACTCAACGGGTGCTTGACCTATAAAATAAAGACCTTGAGCATGAAACACATGCTCCAAAAATAATAATTATAATTTTTCTTTCATTTTACACTTTACAAGAATCAAAAGTACATTTCATCTATATGAAGACCGAACCTAGTTACATAATTTTCAACACTCCCTCTTAATTAGGGAGGTATTCATATATGGTACATGGACATTCTCAATCTGAAGAGATCTCATAAGAAGAGTTGGATTGGTAACTCATCTATAATAGCATCATACCAACCATCATTGTCACATAGCAAGGCCTTGACTAACAACTCTATCTCTCCACAAGATCAGAGCACAATGTTGGCGAGACCAATGATTTATAGACACCATCATCATTGTCTCTCAAGGTACATACTCCACCCAGGTGTTCACAAAGTATGACCTTCTTTGGACTATTCTTATCTTGGATAGCCAGTCCTCAAAGAATATCGGTCCACGACTACTCTCATCTTGGATGCCCTACCACATCCTCAAAGAGTATCAAATGCTAGATGTTTACCCAATCCTCCATTTTGTCTTCCCAAGTGAAGACAAGAATGATGTACCTATCTCTCTCTCTCAACTAGGGAGGATATATCAATCAAACCAAGCTTGTCTGTCAAATACACAAGCTTCTTATTAGGAAGAGATTTTGTCAATCTGTTAGTTACCTGCTCATCAGTGGAGATATACTGTAGCTGCAATACACTATCTTGTACTAGCTTTCGAATATAGTGATACTTGTTGTTGATATGCTTTGTCTTTCCATGAAATATGTGTCTTCAGACAATCGTATACAACTGATGTTATCACAATGTATCACTGTAGGGTCCATAGGTCCTGCAAATAGGTCGAATAACAGCGTCCTTAACCAGACCGCTTCTCTGCTTACTTCACAGGCTGCAATATACTTAGCCTTAGCACTACTCAAAGCAATTGTATCTTGCTTTCTACTCATCCATGAGACCATGGAGGATCCCAAATTGAAACATCCTCCTGTAGTGCTCCTTCCATCTTGCTCATTGCCTCCCCAGTCGAAATCTGTATATCCAATTAGTTGGACATCATTCCTTTTATCATACTTCAGGCAGTAGTGGATGGTTCCTTGCAAATATCTCAGAATATGTTTTACTGATATCCAATGATCATGCTTCAGCTCCACTTGGAATTAACTGAGAACATTTACTGCAAAGCATATGTCTGGTCGAGTATTCACCAAGTACATCAGTGAGCCAATCAGTTGTCTATACTTGGAATGATCTATTGGGCTCGATTTGGAACTCCTTAGTCTTTTCAAGTTTGTGATAATCGGAGTTGTCATTGGTTTGCAATCCATCGTGTTAAACCTCTTCAACATTTTAATCACATACTTCCCTTGTCCCAGATAAATTTCATCGGGTCCTTGCCAGACTTCTAGTCCCAAATAGTAATGCATCAATCCTAGATCCTTCATGTCAAATTTTACTGCTAATTGCTACTTACGTTCTTCAATTCAACCTTCTACACCTGTAAAGAGAAGGTCATCTACATACAAAAGAATGATTATTGGTTCACCCTTCACAACCTTAATATAAAGGTTCGAATCAACATAACTCTTCGCGAAGCCTAACCTCTGAAGGTAATCATCCATTCTAGCATACCATGCCCTTGGTGCTTGTTTGAGGCCATATAATGCCTTCTTCAATCTACAAACATATGCCTTTTTGTCTTTAACTTCAAATCCCAAGGGTTGCTCTATATAGACTTCCTCATCAATTGTGCCATTCATAAATGCAGTCTTGACATCCATTTGGTGGATTTTTTGTCCCATCGATGCTGTAAGAGAGACCAACGAACGTATAGTTGTATACCTTGTTGTTGGAGCAAATGTCTCTTCATAGTCGATGCCTTCAAGTTGAGAGAAACCCCTAGCCACAAATCTTGCCTTATACTTGTCAATACTTCCATTTGCTGCATGTTTGATCTTATAGATCCATTTGGAAGTTACCACAGATTTGTCATCGGGCCTAGGCACGATCTCCCAAACTCCATTCTTCATTATAGATTGATATTCTTCATTCATGGCATCCTTCCATTCTTGATGATTGACAACTTTTTCAAAAGTGGATGGCTCTGCTTCTATTAGTTTTGTCATGTAGGTTGCATACCCAGAATATCGTTTGGACTTCTTGCTTTCCCTGAATGAACCCCAAGTTGCTCCATGACCTTCTGCGTCAAGTATTGTTGACTTCAACCAATTAGGTCTCTTTCTTGATTCGGGGATGACCACAGGTTGAATAGGCTCATTGGGACCTTCATCTTCATGGTGAGATTCTTCTTCTTCCTTGTCAACTTCCTCTTCAAATACTGGAATTTCTTCATCATCCGAGTCCATGGGAAGTTCATTTGATTTCTTGAATGCAATACTTTCATCAAATGACATCTCGATTGATTTCTATATGGTGTCCTTCCTTTATGTAGATTCTATAGGTCTTAGAGGAGTTGCTGTAGCCAACAAATGTTCCTCTTATGCCTGATGGTTCCAACTTCTTTCTTTTGTCCTTCGGTATATGAATATATATAGGACAATAAAAGATTCATAGATGATCTATAGTTGGTTTCTTCCCAGTGGATACTTCTTTGGGAGTTTTGTTATCCAGTGACTTGTGGGGACTTCGATATTGAATATACAGTTGTCTTCGTGGCTTCTCCACACAAGAAATTTTGTAGATCTTGATCATGCAACATTGCTTTTACACTTTCTTCAATGGATTGGTTCTTTCGCTCTGCAACGCCATTTTGTTTCGGATTATATGGGACTATCAGCTCCCTCTTAATCCCAGATTCCTTATAGAAAGCTATAATTTGCTTGGATGTATACTCTCCTCCATTATCGGATCTTTGTATCTTGATTTTCCTTTCTGTAAGGTTTTCCACTTCAGCTTTGAATTCTTAAAATTTTGTAAATACTTCGTCCTTGGATTTCATCAAGTAAACCCAAGTTTTCCTCAAATGATCATCTATAAATGTGACATAATATAGATGACCTCTAAGTGATTTTGGGGTCATAGGACCACAGACATCAGAATGAATAAGATCCAAGATTTCTTTTGATCGTGAAGCACTGCTTCCAAATGGTCTCTTGGTATTCTCACCCAATGCACATCCTTTGCATACTCCTTCATGATCTTCTTTTAATTTGGGATTCCTTCTACTATAGAACTTAGAGTTGGAAGGATTTTGAAATGAAGATGGCCAAACCTTCTATGCCATAGTTCACATGGGCTAATTTCAATGTGAACTAAAGCTTGTGCAAGAGGAGATATTAACCTGTAAAGCCTTTCTTCTCGCGCATACCAATTACTCTAGCATTCTCTATGCTTGAGTTTTTACTCCATACTACAACTCTTCCATCAATGAAAGCTACTCTATCACCCTTATCTTCTAGACTTGAAATAGAAAGTAAGTTCTTATGCAAACCTGGAACAAATAGGATGTTGTTGAGATGAATGTTGCTTCCATTTTCCAGCTCTATAGAGGTAGATCCAATTCCTCTTACAGGATAGCTCTTATTATCTCCAAGTTCCACTGAGTAAGAATATTTTCCCTTTGATAATGTCTTCAGTTGTTTGTGATGACCAGTCATGTGTCTAGATGCACCACTATCAATTACCCAAATATTCTCGTCTTGGAATGTGCCAGTGAGTGCTAAGAAGAGTCCTTCATCCTTTGTCTTGGTTCCTTCCTTCTTTGTAGTGAATAGAAGATTCCATGCTTCCTTGATGCCTCTCTTGAGATGGCTTGCTACCTTTGAACACTTCTTGAAGAGCTTCCTCAATGCAGTAGAGATATTCATAATGCCCTTAGTCAACCTTAGCTCTGATACCATGTTGAGAAATTTATAGGGCAATGATTATAGAGATTTCTCTTTACTTGATAATTGCTTGTGATGTCTTTTTACTTATTAGCTTTGTTACTTATTATTATATGTGTGTATCATCAAACAACTACCAAAAACAAGAAGAACAAGAACACATAATATAGGTTGCAAGCCAGGGCCAAAACCTCTCCACTTGAGAGGAAAACCTGCAAATCTCTTCTCTTCCTTATAGATTTCAATTGACAAATTCCAAGACCTTAAGACTAACTTCAAAGCCCTCCAATACCAAGACCAACCTCTTCGGATAATGTGCTAACCCTGATCCAGTCAAACCCAATCAAATCTCTTCTAGTAGCACTTCTTCGACCTCCAGCTGCAGAATTTCGGCCTCCACTGCAGATCTGAAATTTCGGCCCCACAACAGTTGCTGCTGCCACACGTGTGAGCTTCGATCTACCTTCCGATCCTTCCTTTAACCTTCGCTTGCCTTTCCCTCACTTCTGGAGCGTGAGGATTACCCTTGGTGACCTTCGCTTGACCTACTTGTCCTATTCTCTCCAAGATCAAACTTGTAGATAAAAACCCTAGATCTTGTTGCAAAAACCCTAGTTCTCCTTAGCACGTGTGAGAGAGAAATAACCCAAACAAAGATCTTCTTCGTCCTCTTCCTTCTTTGCTGCCTTCTTCTTCCTTCTTCGCTAGAATGAGAGATGAGTGAATGTATCTCAAGGAGGACGAGTTCCCTCCTATATATAGGCTCTTCAAGGTGGATGTGGCTCTTCCTTTTAGGATGACTTGCTAGTTGCCAGGCCGACTTGGTCTTGGAGGGTATTTGGACACTTTTTAAGACAAAAATAATTTTCTTTACAAGTTACAATGTGCCCGATAGGGTCTTCAACTTATGACAATCACTGTTTTGACTTCTTGACCTATGACAAACCCTAGAAGCACTCAATGAGTGATTGACCTATAAAATAAAAGACCTTGAGCATGAAACCCATGCTCCAAAAAATAATAATAATATTTTTTCTTTCGTTTTACACTTTACAAGAATTAAAAGTACATTTCATCTATATGAAGACCAAACCTAGTTACACATTTTTCAACACTATGATTATAGGCGAGTCCTTTTGGCTTGATATTTCCCTAGCCGTAGATCAAGTTGTGCCTTAGCTAGGCATATTGGAGGATGCAAATTGCCCTATCATGCTTGCGAATTCTTGTCCTTAGAAAGTGTTATCTTCCAAAAGTCTGTTTTGTCACCTTACCCCTTATACTTGGCATATCCTTCTAGGTGACCTACTAAAGGGAAGCCTCCCTAGTGGTGAAAGTCCACAAAAGAGCAAGAGGTAGTGGTTGTGGTGACAGTGGGCCACACCTCATATTGTTGTTCCTTAGTCTAGTTTTTGCCTTGTGAGCTCCCCTCACAAGACTTGCTAGATTTCGAGGCAACATTTTTGGCACCGTTGTAGGGGAGGATTTGAGTCAACCTCTTCGTTATCTGATGTTTAAGCTTCATTTTCTGATGGAGCTTATCCTGTAGAGTAAGGGTTAATCTGCTCATTTGGCGACACCATTAGTAGAACGAAGCCCTAGTTCTTCATTAAACCTCAGTTTCAATGCTTGTTTGTTTTGTTGTGTAATTCACTGTATCAAAGATTGATACTAGCGACATCCACAAAAAACCCACCTGTGTCTAGGTGAATCGGTTATCTTTCATGTATAAATGATTCCCAAGGAGCAAGCATGTCAATCTCGCTGGGGCTAGAACTTGGGTGGGGAGTATAATAGCAACTCCTCCCTACCACCTGAGCTACACCCACTTGACAACCAAGGTTCAATGCTTGTAGGGTGAAGCAAGCATTTTTCAAGGCATTTTAAGTTCACCATGGCGACTCCATATTGGAAAACTATGAAAATTTTGTGGGACAAGAAATGATTATTCGAGACTTACATGACATATACCTTGCTTTGGATATCAAGGACGTTCTCGAATATCCAAATAGCTGTGATACAAGTATTACGACAAATGTCCCAAAATTTGATGGTAATCCATTGTCAACAATTGATCACATAGCAAAGATCATCATATATGCTTCAAAACTCCATATCATTCATTAGAATATTGTAGTGCAGTTATTCATTTGTGCTTTTGGGACTTGTCAACATGATGGGCTTTAATATTCATGTGAGCCTAGAAGCATCACTTCGTTTCAAGTTTTTTATTGAAAAGTTTCTTCGGTATTGGGCACCTAGGTTCCTAAGTGATGAAGATGTTCATCGACGTCTAGTCATAGCCATCCAAAGAGAGTACCGTCTTCATCCCTCTAAAGACATAAAAGCCGAAGAGGATCATTACCCAACAAAAGAAAACCTCACCCTTGATTATCAAGTAAACCATATTGAAGAAAATCTTGATCATTCTATTGATGAAAGAAATCAGGGTTGTGATGAAGAAGAATACCATAAGCAAAAGGAAGTCTTAGTTGATCTTCCTCATGATGACAAAAATAATTAGTGAGGTCGTTGTTGATTTTTGTGTAGCATAGGTAGGTATTCTTGCATGACTAAAGGATCTTCAAGTTGGCCCTAGATGTATAATGTAAATTTTTATATTATTAAATCAAGTCGGCCAGTTAGTGAAGGGATGTGTCCCTTGGGTTGTCACACCCCTTTGACATGTATAAATAAGATGACGTGATGTCTCATTTGAACACCAAGCAAGAGCAAGTCTTTCTCTCTCTTCATCATACTATTATTCTTTTTTTTGGAGGCTACACATGTAAAGAAGAAGATCGAGTTGACTAGCCAAGTTGACCAAATTCTTGACCATCTATGATAGGCTGCACGTGTGAAGTATGACCACAGTTTGACCATTGACCAACCGCAGATTGACTGCAGGAAGGCCACACGTGCAAGTTGATGTTGATTATAGGGCCGAAGTTGACCAGATCGAGTTGGTTGTAGAGTGTGATTGTTTGACCAAAGTTGACTGAGTTGGTTTGACTAGTATTTCACTTGGATTATTTGCACAAATTTCTAGACAAATTGTTGATTTGTAAACATTGTTGAAGAATAATTTCTCCTAAGAAAAGTTGTTCGAAGGTTGGGTTTCCCACAGTAAACTTATTGTCTTTATTGTGCATGACTATCTTTCTATGATCTTTACTGTTTCCCCTGCATTTACTGTTGAGATTTGTTGAGTATAATTATTCAATGATAGCAGTGGCATAAAACACTGTTTGAAAAAATCATTAGGAAGTAATTATCTGACAAAAAAATGTATTCTACTATACTTGTCATAGGATTTCAAAATGGTATCAAAGCTTTGTTGAAGGATCAACCATTGAAGTCATCCTAAGAGACTAGTATTCAACATCTTGATTGGATTTTAGATCTCTTGTAAGAATGGTGCCAAGTCTCAGAGTAGAGGACAAGTTGGAAGGTGCCACCATTTCAGATCTTGGAAGACTAGGATACTCCTTGTCTTCGAAGAAAATGAGCTTTGGGATCATGGGAAGGAAGTCATTTCAGAGCCAAAGGGAGCTGAGGAGAAAACCAAGTCTAAGAAGAATGAAGCCAAGACTAAGAGAATATTGATAGATTCCATTAAGGACCACTTGATTCCACATGTTGCAGAGTTGAAGATTTCCAAAGAAGTGTATGATGCTTTAGTGGGATTTTACGAGAGTAGTAACTCTAGCAGGAAACTTACCTTGAGGCATCAACTTCGTAGTGTCATGATGTCTAGATCAGATTCTGTTGTCTTTTATCTTATGAGGGTCTCCCAGTTAAGAGATGAACTTAGAGCCATTGGATATACCATTGATGATGTAGAATTTGTTATAGTGACACTCAATGGATTTCCTTCCTCGTGGGATCCATTTGTTCAGGGAATTTGTGCACGAGATAAGCTGCCCAAGTTTCATAAGCTATGAACTGATTGTGTCCAAGAGGAGGCCAAATTGTTGTCCAAGGACAACTTGCAAAGATCTTGGGATGAAGAAACTGAAGTCTTTGCAGCTCATGCAAGGAAAGGAAAAGGAAGAAGGGATTTTGGAAAGTTTGATAAGAAAAATACCGGTAGAAGACTAGCTCTAGTTCAGGATCAAAAGAAGAAGGATATGTCAAAGATTAGGTGCTTCAATTGTCATGATTTTGGTCACTATGCCTCTTGGTGTCCTTAGAAGAAAAGGAAGGGAAAGCACCATGCATCATCAACCGATGTTGATGATGATGATGATGAGGAGCATCCACCTCAGAAGACGACAAAGGAATTCTTCTTTGCCTTTGCTCTTTTAGGCACTATTACCAATAGTAGTGATGTTTGGTTGGTGGACAGTGGTGCTTCTAGGCACATGATTGGTTTTCGAGATTCTCTCACAACTTTGACAGAGAGGGATTTTGCATTGTAGATGGAACTTCGAGATAATGCCAAGTATGCAGTGAAAGGAGTTGGGTCAACTTCGTTTCAGCTGGGGTTTGTAGTTTCTCTTCACATGAGAGGTGTTTTGTTTGTATCAGGATTAAAGAAAACCTGCTGACTAACTTAGTGTTGGAGAATAGAGGTTACAAAGTTGCATTCATTGATGGTCAGGTTCTTGTATGGCCTAAGGTCTCGAGCATAGACTCAACAAAAGTGATTGGCATTTGAGAGGGAGGACTATACAGATTGTTAAGACATCCAACCCAGGCATTGGTACATATGGAAATTGATAGTAAGGAGTAGGGGGTTCAGAAGGATGTGGGTTCAGATCCCTTTAGTATAGTTGTTCATCCTTTAGACGATTAGGAGGAGTGAGTAGAGCCAATAGAGCTAGTGGGATCTACCTAGAGATGGTGTCGTGACTAGAAAGAGGCCAGCTTGGCTTCGTGATATTTTGCAGGATGCAGAGGGGCATGCAACTCCTTGTGGTAGTTTTAGGGATAGTAGACGACCACAAAGGTTCTTGAGTTATATGGCATTGACGAGCCACATCATTGATTCCGAGCTATCCAGTTATGAGGAGGCAACAGGCCAACAGGTTTGGAAGGATGCCATGATGGAGGAGTATCAGTTCATCATGAAGAATGATGTGTCAGAGATAGTCCTGAGAACCGAGGGGAAATTAGTAGTGACTTCCAAGAGGATCTATAAGATCAAGCATGCAACATATGGCAACATTGAGAAGTACAAAACGAGGTTCGTGGCAAGAGGGTTATCCCAAAAAGAGGAGGTGTACTATGACAAGACGTTTACTCCAATCGCCAGGTACACTTCTATTAGGGTTGTTGTTTCTCTTGCTTCAGATATGGGTTGGAAGATACATTAGATGGATTTAAAGACCGTGTTCCTCAATAGTGTGATTGAGGAGGAAGTGTACATAGAGCAACCTCACGACTTCGAGATACATAGGAAGGAGTCCCTTGTGTGTAGGTTGAAGAAGGCTTTGTGCGGACTCAAGCAGGCACCTAGGGCTTGGTATTCCAGGATTGATGGATACTTGATAAGTCCGGGCTTCACTAAGAGCGTTGTGGATCCAAACCTTTACTTTATGTTTGTTGATTATGATCCTTTGATCTTGGTGCTGTATGTTGATGATCTGTTCCTTACTTGAGCAGAGAGACTCATTGTCGAGTGCAAGAGGGAGTTTGCCTTGGAATTTGAGATGAAGGATCTTGGCTTGATGCATTATTTCTTGGGATTGGAGGTGTGGCAGAGATTAGATGAGATCTTTCTCGGACTGGGGAAGTACTTTGTTCAGATTTTGAGGAGATTCAAAATGATGGAATGCAAGTCCATGGCTACACCTATGACGACAAATCTGAAGAAGCTGAGTGATTTTGCTTTTCAGATTTGGTGGATCCCACGATGTACAGGCAATTGATTGGATCCTTGAGGTACTTGGTTAACACCGGGCTTGATATTTGCTTTGCAATGAAGTCCCTCAGCAGTATATGGTTGAGCTGAGATAGGTGCTTTGGGTTGCAGCGAAGCATGTGTTGAGGTACCTGTGTGGTACAGTTGGATATGGTTTGAGATATGTCTCAGGTGGTGAAGTGAGGCTATAGGGATATACTGATTTGGATTGGGCTGGGAATGTAGAAGACAGAAAGAGCACCTCGGGATGCTGCTTCAGCTTGGGATCGGCTATGATATCCTGGTTTAGCAGGAAGCAGACTTTTGTCACACTCGGTACAACTGAGGTAGAGTATATCATAGCTAGTGCCACAAGTCAGGAAGCTGCGTGGCTTCAGAAGCTACTTGTAGGCCTATTTGAGCAGGAGTTGGAGACGACCTTGATACATTATTAAAGCTGTGTTAAGCTTTTGGAAAATCTAGTATTTCATGACAGGTTGAAGCACATTGAGATCAAATATCACTTCATCCAAGACATGGTGCAGAAGGGAGCAGTGAAGCTCTAGTACATATCCACAAATGAGCAGATTGCGAACATTCTCACCAAGCCTCTGTCTAGAGTGAAGTTTGTATACTTCAGAGACAAGCTTGGCGTGATGCAAAATGTCTCCCTCATTGAGAGGGAGTGTTGATGTTTCTGTAGCTTGCAGGATAGGGTAGACATTCTCCCATGGGGTCATGCTGATTTGACTAGTGGGGTAATGATACATTTACCCAAACAATCCATGTTGATTTGGCTGGGCCATGCTGATTTGGCTAGGGGTGAACGGCCCGGGGCAACGATTCTTCCATTGGGGCCATGCTGATTTGGCATCCATAATGTCCTGTTGATTTGACTAGGGAAGAATGATACATTCACCCATTTGGGCCATGCTGATTTGGCTAGGGGTGAATGGCCCAAGGCAACGATTCTTCCATTGGGGCCATGCTGATTTGGCTAGGGGTGGATGGCTCGCGATACTCACATTGCCTGCTTCGGGATGGAGTGATCTATATAAATAGACGTGCATGTGAGGAGACACTACATCAACATAGCAAGCTCATGAACTTTTCTAGTGGAGGAGAAATTTCAGCTAAGGAGAATACCTCCCTCACTAAGAGGGAGTGTTGATTTTTTTTGTAGCATCAGGAGGTATTCTCGCATGACTAAGGGGTCTTCAAGTCGATCTTAGATGTATTATGTAAATTTTTATATAATTAAATCAAGTCGGCCCTAAAAGAAGTCAAGTCTGCCAATTAGTGAAGGGATGTGTCCCTTGGGGTTGTCACACCCCTTTGACATGTATAAATAATATGATGTGACATCTCATTTGAATACCAAGCAAGAACAAGTCTTTCTCTCTCTTAATCATTCTACTATCCTTATTTTTAGAAGCTGCACATGTAAAGAAGAAGAGTGAGTTGACTAACCAACTTGACCGAATTCTTGACCAATTGTGACAGGCTGCACATGTGAAGTATGACTGTAGTTTGACCGATGATCAGCTGTAGATTAACCATAGGAAGGCCGCATGTGTGGGTTGCATATTGATTGTAGGGCTGAAGTTGACTAGGTTGAGTTGATTGCAGAGTTTGATTGTTTGATCAGAGTTGATAGAGCTAGTTTGATTGGTTTTGACTAGCGTTATCTTACTGCTGCTGCCTGACTAGGTTTGACTGGTATTTTACTTGGATTATTGGCACAAATTTATAGACAAATTGTTTCTCCCAAGGTGGAGTTTCCTCGGGTAAAATTGTTGTTTCTTTTGTGCATGGTTGGTCGAGTTTCCTAGGGTAAAATTATTGTTTCTTTTGTGCATGGTTGTCTTTCTATGATATTTACTATTTTCGTTGCATTTATTGTCGAGATTTTCTAAGTATAATTATTCAATAATAACCGTGGCATAAAATACTGTTTGAAAATCATTAGGAAGTAATTATCTGGTAGAAAATTGTATTCTATTGTACTTGTCATAGAATTTCAACAATCTTGAATCAGGAAAACTTCCAGATCCTTCAAGAAAATGTGAATGAATACAAGAAGTTTTGTAGGCAGTTGATCGAGGATTGCCGTGATGTGAATTTCCTATTGAACTTGCGTAGTGAGGGAAGGAAGGGATTTGATCAAACTTTGCTTGAGTACGAAGAAAATCCCATAGATATCCTCCTTCTAGAACTCACAAGTATTATGCAATGAACATTTTATGTGATGCTGTCTGGAAAAAAATATTGTAATCCTTAGTAGGGCAAACAATGGTTTTACTCCATTCTAGGGTTGTAGGGGAGCACCCCCCTCTCGCGCCCGCTCCCAATTCGCGCTCTCTAAAAAAAAACACTCCCTGCCTTTTCGGGAGCGTTTAGCCTTTTTTGCAATTTTTTTTTGCAGTAATGTTCCAAATGCAATTTTTTTCAAAGAAACAAATAAGTTTTGAGTGGGGCAGCTTAATGATCAAGCCTATGGCCCTAGTATTGATATGCGATTCATGGTAATGTTAAATTCTTAAAGTAAAAGTGACATTCTCCTTAATCTTCATTTTCATCCTTTTACTTAAATTTTTAACATTACCATGAAATGACTCAGGATGTTTGAGAGTGGTTCCGACCTCATTGGATTTCATATGGAGAAAGTAGAATTTTAGATTTCATTCAAAATCCAGCAGACTTATTAGTTTTTCAGGATTTCAAGATTGGGGGATTGCAATGTTTCCATTGAATTTGGTCATGTATTAGGGTATGGAACTCGTATTTAATCAAGAGCACCAATCCCTCTATGTACCTTGATGTTAGTGACATTGGTTGTCGAACTCCTCTATCATGACCCTCCTAAAAATGTACGCATCACTCAAACAAAATCTTGACTTGACATGCTATGCTTTTTCTATCTTATGTTAATGCTTAGAGGGTGATATTAATGACAAAGATCCCTATACAGATACAGAGGTAATGACAAAGATACCTCTAGATATTAATGCTTAGAGGGTGATATTAATGACAAAGATCTTGATTTTCCAACAAGACTAAAAAATTAGACATTTATCGTGGTGGCAAGAGGCCCAAGCATAAGCAATAGATAATAGATTTACTTGTCTTTTCTAGTTTCCAGTAGTTTTTATAACTATTGACTCTTTCATATTTATTATGATATTTTTTTAAACAATATATGACAATTTAAGTTTGAAGTTGGCAATTATGACTCATTAGTAATGAATTATGAATATGATGCTTCATGAAAGTTGAAAGTTGTTTCATTTCATTTCATTTTATAACATTTCATTTCATGTTAGATATTATTTGTTGTAATGGTTACACTTAGCTTACAAGTACAACTTTGATGATCAATGATGATAAATGTTATATATTGAATTTTGAAAGCTTGAAACTTTAAGATTGATGAATCATGAGACTCAATATGTTGTAAGTTACTATGTTACTAACTTGTGGATGTGGTTGATGAAGATTATAACTTCTAGATGATTGTTGTTATATGGTTCAATCTATGTGTTTTTATGTTTTTTTATATCTAATTCATCATTCTACATGTTTTTGTTGGCATCTATGTATCAAAATATAAAAAATATAAAAATATATATATATTATATAAAAAATGCTCCGGGATTCGCTCCCAAACCAGGAGCTTCCGAAAATGTCGATCCCGCACCTGTTTTCGCTCCCGCTCCTCGCTTTCGCTTCCGATCCCAATTAACACTGCTCCATTCCCAAAGAAATTCTAGAGCTTGATCTACTAGAAGAGGCTTGGGGTGATCCCAAAGAAGCCACAAATGTGGAAAATCATTGTCCTCTTGACACCCAAGCAAATGTTGAATGTATGGAGGAATTTTGCGATGTATATTTGGTAATTGAATATGAATATGAGGTTCTCCATGATAACCAAGAGGGAGAAAGTACCATAGAATCCCAGAATAACAATGAGCATGTTGCTAAAGATCAACATGAGACATTCCTATGTGCGCCAAATCATGAATATAATCATGATGAATGGGAAGGTCTTCTACATGTTTCATTATCATGATTTTCAGCCCATCACAGGTGTCGAAAATGCCTAGGAAGATTTTGATGCCCATCTAGAAGAGTCTCTTGGCAACCTTGATATAGTAAAAATTGGAGAATAATCTCAACCCCATGATTCCTTTGAAAAGAGGATTTTCTTCATGTTTGACCAAGACATCCCTAGATGTAGCATTGAGGATAGTGGCAGAGAAAAAGAGGCATGTGTTGCTTATGATCAAGAAGACCATTAACCTTATTTGAAGGTAAAGCTGGCTTCCCTGCTTGAAGACAAGGGACTGTGGTTCTTCTCGAGGTATGAAGATTTTTCCATGCCTTGAACTTCTTGTTATGATCAGGAAGAGATGATTGTCGATGTGTCAGAGCCATCCCTTGATCTTCCTTTTGTCATCCCTCAGACATATTCGGGTCGAATAAATTTTGAACATGATGGGCTAGCATTGGTTGACTCTTGAGTTTGATTGTCGTGACGAGCAGCTTGGTTGTCGAAATCTTGTCCCCCAACCATCTATCTCCTCCTTCCATTCACAACATGTCCCTAGGGTCATTAGTGACAATTGTATGCCTGGGACAACTCTTGAGCAAAAATTCTTGTGCTTGATCATATATTACTCCATGTTCAGGTTGCAAGAGAGGATTCAATGGTGCAGGCCCGGTTACTCTTTTTCCTCTTCATCTGTGACTCTTCATGATACATGGTTATTTTATTTTCCCACCTCTCGTCCGTATAATTATGTCAACATTATGATATAGATGATTGTGATGCTTGCTTGTTCTATATTATAGTCTAGGCATCACATTTGTATATTACAGTCCAGGCATCACATTCATATATTATTGTCTAGGCATCACATTCAAATATTACGGTCCTGGCATCATATTATATCTTCAGTTCTTGACATTGCATTTATATTACAGTTTTGGCATCGCACAATTATGATTCTGCATTATATTAATGTATGGATGGACTCAAGCATTATGTCTATAGACGGGTCTCTGCTCTGGTGTATTGATTGGTGTCGGCATTGCTGCATATATTGTCCCTGGCACTGGCATACATGTTTCACATCATTGACATCAGATTCATATCTGGCATTGTTGAAGTACTGAGAATTTGTAACCCTAATGTCAAGCATGGCAGGCTATTGATGATAAGTATTTACATTATCGATTAATCTTGTTCACAAACGAAGTTGTGAACAAGATACATATATGTCCCTGGGCTGCCTGTTAAGATCTGTACTTTGTATCTCAGCTGAACCATTGATGAAATCTAATAGAAGAAGAATAATTGAATTCCGAGTCTTCCCCCTTGTGGGGTTTTGCCCTGGTCTCCGACCAATCCTGGTGTCTCTTTGCATGTGTGCTTTTCTTCTAATGTTCCTTTTACTGTTCCGCGTCATTTCTGATGAAGTTGTTCTTTCTACATAATTGCACATGGTGTAATAATGATACAATGCTGTGGGGTGAATTTAATGTGTTTATGATATAATGCAAAGAACAATATAGCCTGAAGGAAAATTAACATGGAATCAGAGCCAGGCTGAAGAGAAGCCATGGAGATCACCCCAAGTAGACACCATTGAGTAAGAGCAGATGGCAGAGACCTAAAAGAAGGCTAGGGTTTGAAGGAAACCCTAGGGAAATCTTGATCTTTCAATCTAGGCTAGGTCTTTGAGAGGTGGCCTATATTCTTTTCAGTAAGAAGCCATTAAGCTAGGGTTTGACAAAAACCCTAGGAGTACCCCCTTGAAGTAAGGCCTAACATGAGATGGAATCGGGGAGCAACCCTTGAACTATTTATATTCACCTATTTTCAAATTCAAAGAAACCCTAGCTGAGGGTATAATCTAGATGAGCGCTTTGATGAGTAGGTCTTGGCTACTGGTGAGATCAGAAGTTCAGGTTGGATTCTTTCTAGAAAGTGAAGTTGACATATGTCCCTTGAAGGCAGGAGTGAAAGGGAGCAGATGATTTCCTGCATTCTTCATAAAAGATAAGTACTTTTAAACTATTTATTTGATGACACTGCTCTTGTTTAAGATTTATCATTCTTAAATTATTGTCCTGCATTAAATATTTGATTTGTGCACTAACCTCTTGAATGAGCATGTGATCAAGGAGATTCTGAGAATCATCAGGTTTCAAGAAGAATAAATTCAGGAAGAAAGTTGGTACAGGAAAGAGGAATCTAGAACAATATCCAAATGCTACAAATTGATAAAGGTATCTAAATATTATGAGGTATGTATAATATATTGTTTCAGTTTAACTGCAATATTGAATGGCAAGTTAAGCCTTAAGATATGACAAATGCATGCATATATGAGAGTAAGCTTGATCTTTGGTACAAGTGATATGATCTCTCTGATATTTGGCAAGCATCTGACCTGTCTAAGATAAAGCAAGGCCAGAAACATTGATTTTGATAATTCGAGACTATTGACATGTATGGCTCGCACAAGACATTACAGAATGGCTTATGACTTGCACTCCATCATACCTATTGAGTGGATTGAATCAAGTATCGGTGGCTCATTTTGATCAGTCTCTCATATTCATTGGTAGATTTGCATCCCTCATCTGGTTCTCTCTACAGTGAATGGTGGAATGACCCATGGTTCGGTTGCTTAAGCCTATCACAAGCATATTACATCATAACACAGTGTGTCTCAGTCTTGGCATCACTCATTCATCTGTCTTGGCATCATAGTCTCGGCACATATGATCTCAATGATTCAGCATATTAGTCTTGACATACATCTTCTTTTTAGTGGCTTGTAGTCTCAGCACAGTATGATCCCTATATGGTCTCACTTTGATATGGTTTGGTTCCCCAACATCATATATATATATATATATATGATTCTTCTGCTCTACACAGTCCCTCAGAACAGTATTGGTATATTTATTGAAGCCTAAAGACAAACTCAGATATATAATCTTATGATAGATGAGTAGATGGGATATGACAACAACCTTTGGTCCATATAAGTCAGTATGTTTTAATAAAAGTATCTAAGGATGGTAGTCTCATAACAGTTAATATGGCAGAGCAACATTGGTATATGTTCAGTGGCAGCATTTATACTAACAGTATGATGAGGTTGTTGATGACAACTGTTGTTTTGTCGATGTAACTTGTTCACAAACGAAGTTGTGAACAAGTCTTGTATAAACTCTAGATAACTTGATATGTATATATGGGAACCTGATATAATTTGACTTTGTGATATGACTGTTTTTACATGACAGGTTGATGTCTTGTTTGATGATGAGTGAAGAAGCTTCCCATTCAGAGGGAGAGATCCTTGATGAGATCCCAACACCTTCTATTTCTTTGTGGTGGATGATTAGAAGTTCCATGATTGTAGAATAAAACAATGAACATCTGATGTTATTGAGCTAACAGTTCTTTGCTGGCAGGACTGATTTATCCCTTGCAGCACCAGGATCCACCTCTTGTATAAAGCATTTTTAGGGCATGCTAGATTGCATTGATGAATTATTATTACTGATGGATCCTTGTATGCACTTTGAGTTAGACAGAGTCTGGTCATAGCTGGGACAAAGACATAATGCTGCTATATGAGACAAGCTTAGGCTTGTGATTGTTGCCTCCTTGTATAAGAGGGAGAAAAGGTGAATATGGTATTCTTTTCTTTATGATATATATTTTTGCTCTGACACTTGATGTCTTATATGAACAGGAAAACAAAAAACTTCTGCTCCTGATAGTATGCTTCAGTAAGCTGTGTGAGCTGATACTAGATATGGGCAATTTGATTTGTTTTTCAGAAAGCAGCATGGATTGATGGATATGACCCTTTCGGATAAGGATCTGGGCTGATCGAGAACACTAAGCATTGTTCTTCCCCCTTGGTTGAGCTCCCAGGGTGGGGAATGGAGCTGGTGGGCTCCTGGGGATGAGAGACCTCTGACCGATAGGGTGTGTAGAGATCTGGGATCTCCCCTAGTCAGAGTATGCCCCAATTAGCATCCTGCCCACTTTGTGGGATAACCTCCCCATTTGGCCAATGGGATGAGGGACTTGGGATAGAGTGTGATCCCTACCCCTTGTAGTAGGTGGATCTCGCCCAAGTTGGTGGATGTAGGTGTTCTACCATTTGACTCTCAAGGGTCAAGATGGGAAGATCAGGGACAATAGGGTAGAGTGTGATCCTTTTCCGATAAGTTGATCTCACCTATTGTCAGGGACTTTGGGATAGAGTGTGATCCCTACGCATTGGGGTAGGTTTGATCTCGCCCATTGTCTTTGGATACAGGGTGGAAGCAGAGGGCTCCCCTGTGGTGATTCTTCTTCTTTGGATTCAAAAGTGTTCAGCGCGAGATGAGCAAAGATGACAATGAGACATTTGATCAACAAAGAATATAGGATAGGTGTGATCCTTACCTCTCACGGTAAGTGTCATCCCTCCTCATTGTCATTAGATTTCCGGTGGTAGCTTTGGCTCCTCGATGTTGAGATTCCTGGGTTGTAGCATTGGCTCCACGTTGGCAGATATTTTGGGTTGAGCTGGGCTCCCTGATGTGGTTCCAGGTTGAGCAGGGCTCCTTGATATTGTTCCAGATTGAGCTAAGCTCTCCGATTTTGTTGTGTGTCGAGCTGGGCTCCCCTACGATGTCACATTCCTCTTCAGATTCAAGATTGTTTATTAGATGAAAATGGGTAGAGATGAGTCAAAATGAGATATGACTTGACTTGATGACGATTTTGTTTTAGCTGACAACATTAATTATTGAATATAGGATGGAAGCTAGATACTTCCCCATGTTGTTGTCGTGGGTTGAGATGGACTCCCCTATGATGATGCTTCTTCTTCCTCTATTAGATCGAGATTGTTCAGTTGGTGATCAAAGGATGAGATGCGAAAAATGTTTATTATTATAGCTATGGGATATGTCTTCAGGACTGATAGAGTTTGATCCCCCTACATTTGATTGTGCTATTCATCTTCTGTGTCAAGATGAGACATGATGGTGATGCAACTGACTATTCTTATATAAAGACATGTCATCCGATGGTCACTTGCACGAGACATTTGTTGCAGATAGAAATTCCTCCCTAGCTGAGAGGGAGTGTTAAAATCAATGTTGAACGAAGCGGGAGCGAAGTGGAAGCGGAAGCGCGGAAGCGTCATTTTCCAAAAATCTAGGAAGCGAAGCGTCCACGGAAGCGTCTGCTATATATATATATATTTTTATATTTTTTTGCATTTATACTCAAAACAAACATCCCAAATACCAAATTAATTGTAGAAGACATGAAAACATGCATATTTTTGCATAAATCAAGATAGATATGGCATCCATGATTCCATTGTAGTTACTAGTATGTACAACAATCATCTATATTCTAGCTATTACAAACATACATCAAATTTTTAAGCATATTATAAAACATAAAACATTTAAGCATATTATAAAACATAAAACATAGAGCATATTATGATTTATCTAGCAAGTGAGCAACTGTCAACATTTGTCA
Source organism: Pinus tabuliformis (assembly GCA_031772625.1). Classification (NCBI taxonomy): domain Eukaryota; kingdom Viridiplantae; phylum Streptophyta; class Pinopsida; order Pinales; family Pinaceae; genus Pinus; species Pinus tabuliformis. The sequence goes on along the minus strand of CM062805.1, from coordinate 1,052,319,834 downwards.
TGTCCAAAATTCAAATAATAATGTTTACAAAATATGTCACTTGGTCACTGCCAAGCCAAAAAGGTTCAAAATTCAAATTCACAAGTCTACAAGTCTAATGAGTAATCTATGACAAAAAGTAGTAGATTGTGAATATATCTACTAATCTCTCCTCCTTCCACCACGAATAGAACGTGGTGGCGGGCCTCCACGTGGTGGCAATGAAGAAGATGGTGCCTGTGTAAGTCGTGGCACTGAAACTGATGAAGAAGAACCCCCTGCTGTTGGTGTTGAACCATGGAACCTAGGAACCAAGGGACCAGATGGGGGTGGGGGTGGTGGCATATCAACACGGTCATCATCATCTTAGAATCGCTCAAAAAATTCATGCAAAAAAAAAAACACTAGTTAACAAAAAAATTAAAAACATGAATTAGAGAAATGCTTTATAAGGGAAAATTGGAAAATTCATACCACAATGGACATACCTGGATAAGAGCATCCTCTAATTGCTCTAGTCGCAACACTCCATCCTCCAAATTGGGCTCCTCTGGATTCTTGTCCCAAATCAACAAGTCTTTATTAGACTTTGCATCTTCACAGTAATGGGACAACAATCGCAAGTTGTAATGAACATAAACCAAGCTCTCTGCCCGGTCTAAACTCAACCTGTTCCTTTTAACACTGTGGATGAAAGAATAAGAGCTCCAACACCTCTCTGCAGAAGAAGTGTTTACCACTTGTGATAGCACCCGCAATGCCAAACTCTGTAGAAGTGGAGTACCCCCTCCATGCATGTTCCACCACTCAAGAGCAGAAAAAGTCTCTCGATCTTTAATTGCATGCATGCTCCCAAATGGACCAGTGTTGAGCGTATAGTTGCTCACCTGTCTCCGTACCAATGCAGCGTCCTCCTCATCAGGGATTAATTTACTCAATGCAGCCATATATTTTTCGTGAACCTCTTTATCTTGGTGTGGTTTTCTCCTGCTTCCCCCCCCAGGTGCTGGTGTTGAAAGCCATGATGGATGATAGTATTTAGGTGTCAAAACATATGCTAATGCATGCAATGGAATATTTAGCATTTCCCATCGGTTTTGCACCTCTACACGAATATAATTGTACAAGGTGGTATCTCTAGGCTCAACAATGTCTTTAATCTGCCCCAACATGCTATCCATTTGCTCATACACCTCCCCAATTACTGGTCGATCTGAATCTGCAAACTTGATCATGTAATAAATTGGTTTGGTGAATTGCAAAACATATTTAACCTGTGACCAAAAGTAACTGTCAAGAACAGTGTCCTTGACTGCATTAGCACCATCTGTGTCAGTGTTAATTTCATCCCATGTTTCAGCACACACCAGATTAGTTAAAGCTTGTCTCACCTTCACTAGCCGCCTAAAGGTGAGGTAATAACTAGCAAATCTTGTCTTTGCGATTTTAAGCAATTGCAACTTGGAGTAAGTGCCATAGAAGTAGTTTACCCTTGTATGCCCTATGATGAATTTAATGAGCTGCTTCCCTTTCCTGTAAACCTCAGCAATCCACCCACAATCTTTGTGTTTCACAATATCATGCATCAAAAGGTTCAATGTGTGAACCAGGCACCCAGACCAAAAGATGTGTGGATGAGTACGCTCAATAATTTTTCCTGCTGCCTTACAATTTGCTGCATTATCTGTGATCACTTGAACCACATTATTCGGACCAACATCTTTGATTGATTTCAATAGGAGATCTGCAATGTTTTGTGCAGATGCAGTGATGGAGGAGGAGTCATGACATGTAATAAATACTGCACCACTAGAAGAAACACCAAGAACATTTATCAAATGTTGGTTTCTAATATTTGTCCACCCATCTGATACAATGGATACCCCAGAATCTACCCACTCATTTGTAAAACGTGTCAAAGCTCTTTGAACCTTAGCTTTTTCTCTTTCTAATAACACTGTTCTAGCTTTCTCATAGTTGGGGACCTTGTATCCTTTTGGGGCTTCATTGATGGCCTTTACCATTTCATGCCAATAGGGAGAGCGAAGCACATTGAATGGTACACTGCAAGCACAAAGAAAACGGACTATCTTTCCATCCACATCATCCCTCCCAGCAACATTAAGGAAATCCCCTATTGTTCTTCTACCTCCAGAGCTTGCAGAAGCACCATGAGGAGATGAGCAACTACCAAATTTAGAGGTTGCACTTGATTCAGAATGAGTTTTTTGTTTCTTGTTTTTTTGTTGTGCAGCCATCTTTATTTGGATGTATTTTCTTCTTTCTTCAGTTGAAATGTTTGGGCAAATTTGTACCCCCACAGAACCCTTTTTTTCATCACTGTCCAGCACCCCACAAAGATGCCTCCTCAGACGGGTATATGAACCACAATATGGTTTTCCTCCATGACAACCATGAGGGCACACAAATTTGTAAGATCCACCACCCTTTCCCCCATCAAGTTTGGTCACATAGTTCCACAAGGGTGTTGATGTAGCTTTCCCATCTTGTGTTTCAGTGTCCCCTTCAAGTTCATCCCCTTCCTCTTCAAACCCTTCCTCCTCATCATACATTGGGTCACTACTATTAGGACCATCACCAATGTCCTCTTCTGTTTCTTCCCTTCTATTCCTCACCCTTGCCATCATTAAAACCAAGAGTGGAATGATACATAGAAGCCAAAAGAACACCATCTTGGAATATGGATATAGGTGGTGGACAACGACAACCTGTAAATAAAGGAGCAAGTAGAAACAATGGGAAAGAGTAGGAGAGGGAGGAGAAAAATACAATTTTTTTTTCAAAAAAACAAGGGAGTTTGGGGTTTGAACTTACCTCTTTAGCTCTTGTAGATGAAGTCCTCCAAGCTCTTGCTCCAAGCTCCTCCTCCTTCTCCTAGCTCCTCCTTCTTCACTCCTCCAAGCTCTCCTCTCTTCTCCTCTCCTTTCCTCTCTTCTCTTCTCCTCTCCTCTCTTCTCTTCTCCAACTCTCATAAACTCAAAGTGAGAAAATGAGGAATGAATGGGGGCTTTATTCTTTTCATTCCTCACCTTAAACTCACCCTAACCTCACCCTAACCCACTCCCTTAAGCTTTAGTTAACTTAACTTTAAAAAAAAATTAAAAAAAAAAATTGTTTTTCTCTTGGGCGCGCCCCTTTCCGCCGAAGCGTACGGAAGCGTGCGTGAAGCGCACGCTTCCTGCTCCGAAGCGTGGCGCTTCGGCGGCCCGAAGCGCCGTACGAAGCGCGCTTCGGAGCTGGCGCTTCGGAAAAACCAGGAAGCGCAATTTTTTTTAGGAATCGCGCTTCCTAATTTCCGAAGCGCGCTTCGGAAGGCGCTTCGTACGACGCTTCCGTACGGGGCGCGCTTCCGAGCTTCGGAGTGGGGGGGGGGGGGGGCGCTTCCTGCAACACTGGTTAAAATTGGTAGCCAGGGAGAAATTTTCATAAGAAACTCTCAAGAGGGTTTATGTAGTCATAAGCAAAAAAGAAATTCAATTGGTCCAAATTGATCTAACAAATAAGTATTAAAGCAAATATATTTGGAGCAAAATTTATAATTCAAATTTATTCAATTTCCCTCCAAAGAGACCATGTCGGCCTCATACCCTTGGTCAAAAGAGATACATATATAAAGTTCTATCCTAAGTCACCTAAAAGAGACACAGATATGAAATGATTCACATTCTCTTGTGGGACGAAGATCTGTAGTTCGATGACTTATGGTATCTCGACTTTGTTTACTTGATGGTTTCGATCTCTGTAATAAATGTACGAGGGTTTCGATCTCTGCAATAGATGTATAATATTTGGCTCGCATTTGGACAAGACTCCTCACGATCTCTCTTTCATCAACAAGGTTCTCGCTCTTTTTAGGGACAGTGTCAATATAACAATATGGGTCTTGCAATCTATAGTTTTCACTATTCTTTATCTTTGTTATAGGGATGTGGAATGGCTCGTATTCATTCTCAGATCTTCGACGCATCTCTTCAATTCATATGGGTTGTAGTCTGAAAGAATTTGCAAGAATTAAGGTCTGGGGTATCTCACAAAGGTTACGATATGAGGTTCTTACAGGACTATACTTAAGTTATACACTCGCTTAAGATTCAATCTACTAGTCTATACATTTGCATATGCTAAAGGATTACAAAAAAATCGTAACTTCGTATACGTTTCAAGTCAAGCATGTCTATGATGTATCTCACATGACTTTATTCTTTGATGAATCTCATATATGGTAATGGCAATACAAGACTTAGATTACATCGATAGGTTCTCGACTTGTTGACTTGATGGCCCGCACTAGGATCGCTCACAATTCTGGGTTTATAAAGCTCGGATGGCCTGCAACAGTATGGCCCGGTTGGCGTGGTCTCTCTTTGAATATGGCATCACATTTGTATATTATAGTCCAAGCATCACATTTGTATATTACAGTCCATGCATCACATTCATATATTACAGTCCAAGCATCACATTCAAATATTACGATCGTGGCATCGTATATATATCTTCTGTTCTTGACATTACATTTATATTACAGTTTTGGCATCGCACAATTATGATTCTGCATTATTAATGTTTGGATGGACCCAAGCATTATGTCTATAGACGAGTCTTTGCCCTGGAGTATTGATTGGTGTTGGCATTGTTGCATATATTGTCGTTGGCACTGGCATACATGTTTCACATCATTGACATCAGATTCATATCTGGCATTGTTGAAGTATTGAGAAGTTGTAACCCTAATGTCAAGCATGACAAGTTATTGATGATAAGTATTTACAATTATCGATTAATCATTAATGTTGTTCACAAACAAAGTTGTGAACAAGATACATATATGTCCCTGGGCTTCCTGTTAATATCTGTACTTTGTATCTTAGCTGAACCTTTGATGAAATCTAATAGAAAAAGAAGAATTTGAATTCCAAGTTTTCCCCCTTGTGGGGTTTTGCCCTGGCCTCCGACCAATCTTGGTGTCTCTTTGCGTGTGTGCTTTTCTTTTAATGTTCCTTTTACTGTTCCGCTGCATTTCTGATGAAGTTGTTCTTTCTACATAATTGCACATGAATAATAATGATATAATGTTGTGGGTGAATTTAATGTGTTTATGATATAATGCAATTATCAAAGCAAAGAACAATATAGCCTGAAGGAAAATTAACACTAACAACCACTGCCAACCACCATTAACTGATGATATGCCATGTGCCTGTGCCACTTGCATTAGCCATGTGTTTCTCACCCATTTGGCATTAACACTTGGACGAAAGTGGGTTGCAACTCAAAAGGCACTTTGATCATTTTGCAATCAAGTGCTTATAGTTGTTTCCTTTTGGCCATTCAATATGGAATCTGGATAATGGGGCAATTTGGAAGATTGACAAACCTTGGCCACATTCTTGTTCTCTCACCTCACCAAGGGGGTTAATCTTTGATCCTAGTTCAGTGGGATCTCTCCCCTAAGGCCCTTTGGGTTATAGGAGGGGTGGTATTTGGGAAGCCATGATTGAGATAGTGTGTTCCATCTTCCTTATGTCATAATTAACACCTTCCATCCTACATTACAAGCCCATATTTCATCTCCATTCTTTGGGTACAACTTGTCATTGGTTCTTAGGAATTTGGCACTCATATGTTCACATACCTTGAGTAGGGCTCAAAAACTTGGCCTTGGGAAGTTGATGTAGCTAAATGAAAAGGAAAGAGCATATCATGGCCACAATGAAACAAAAGAAATTAAAATGCGAAGGATGGTCAAGACATAAGAATTAGCACATGGGCAAAAGCCTAACATGAGCTCTACCTACCTCATATGGCCATCACTTGGTTATTGAGCACATGATTCTTTATTACATCAAAAGAAGGAACCCTGTCATGTCCCAACCTCGATGAGCGATGAACTGACTCATCTTAAAGGGGTAATAAAATTGCTACATCATACAAAGCAAGCTTTAGGCCTTGAGCTAGAAGTGGTAATATAAGGAATAATCAAGAAGAAGTAAGAGGCGTTCAAGAGGGAGTGGAAAAATCAAGGTCGAGCTAGTAACTCATGCATCCACGAATGCTCCCTCTTCACATTTGTACACTAAGGATGTGGACACCCCCATCATCTTGTCCTTTTGACCTTGGCACTTGGCCATGAAGTCTTTTCCCTTCCATTACCACACTGTTATTCACTAATGCCTATCAATTGAAAGGTGGACCAGGGAATTGTTACTTCCCCTTAGGGGTTGGAAGCACCTAATAAGGTTGACCTTTAGCCCCACCTGTACTGAGGGGGAAAACACCTTTGTGAGATCATGGTCCTGATTTTGGAAAGGGATCCTTGTTTGAAGTATTAAATTGCCCTTAACATTCAAGTTTGTTTCACTTAGATGCATTATTGATCTTGGTCCTTGATGATTGGTTGCTTTCACTAGAATCTATGTTGTTCTTGGGATTGAGAGATCGAAAATTCCATAGTCTGCATTTTTAAGTCTACGTTTCAAGTCTAGAACAAGACTCATCTTCAGGACTAAATCTACAAAGAAGAGAAAAGATGGAGGTTATAAATATGAGATGCAATGCAGTTAGGGTTGGGGAGCCGACCAGTCAAAGGAATTTATTTTTAATATTTAATTGGAATCTTAATTTTAATTTATTCTTTGCCATTAGAAGTATATGTTTTGTTTTCACACTTAATTAATAAGTTTTATTTTAATTTACTTATAGTTCTTTTTAGATTTTGAGTATAGAATTAATTTTTCCTATAATAATTATTTGAATCTTGATTTTTATAAACTAATGTATTAGATTATGTTATTATATTTTAATATAGATCTTATTGATACCAATATTTTAATATAAATCTTATTAAACCATATTTTAAGTATATGACTTTTTAGTTAGAATAAAAGTATGATTTAATAAACTAATGTATTAATGTATTAGTTTCTGTTAATAAATTTTATTCTTACCTAATTTACGAGATCATGTTATTAGAAGATATAAGTAATATTAATTAGGAATATGATATTAGTAATTATTGTTATTAATATTACTAGGGGACAAAGGGTTAAAGCCAAAGAAGGGAGGGGGGAAATGAATGGAATCTCAACCAAAGGGGTGAATAAGGGGACAGGTTAATAAATTTGTACTTGAGAGAAGTATGAGAGGGTGATAGCGAAATTGAGAAAAAAAGTGATAAAACATTCATGGGAGGGATTGGGTGGAGGGGCAGGGGGAGGAGAAGAGGGGTTGATAAAGAGTGGTAAGGATGATGAGAAAGGGGACAACATCTTTATTCCTTGGTATCGCGGGAGAAAAGGGAAATCCAATTTCTGCTAATTTCTAAGCCTCCATCCCTATTGAGGTTGTGAGGGTGTTTGATGATTTCAAGGGCTTCTCGAACTTTACGTTTAAAATGATGTTTTTCATTGGCAATGACCCTAGTGTCTTCAAGGCAGATGTGGTGGCTGGTCTTACCTGCATGCTCTGCTAAAGCCGAAGAGGGTTCTTTCATTTCGGATATCAACACCATGCTCTTTAAGCTTGATCTTGAAAGATCTACCTATTTCCCCAATGTAGTATTCTCCACAAGAACAATTGATCATGTAAACACCTTTTTGCTGGAGGTGATTTGGGTTATCCTTAACAGATTTCATCCTTTGTTTAATAGTCGTCATGGGCTTGAATGAAGTTCTGATATCTTTCTTTCTTAGAACTTTGGCCAGCTTGTCAGTGACTCCATGTATATATGGAAGGTATGCATTAGCAGTTAGGGGATTTTCAGATTTATCCTTTCTGTTTCCGGATCTGGCTTTATGGATGGCTTTGATGATGTCTTTATTATTATACCCTAGGTTTGTAAATACTTTTCTTAAGTATGCAATCTCCTCTTCAGTGTGAATCTCATCCGATATTCTGCAGGCTCTAGTAAAAAGGGTTTGAAGAACACCCATCTTTTGAGCTGGGTGGTGGTGCGAATCTGCATGAAGGTAATTGTCGGTATGTGCCTTCTTTCTAAACACCTTATGCCCCAGAGATCCATATTTGTTTCTTATGAGCAGGATATCAAGGAATGGAATGCAATAATTCTCTTCGACCTCCATTGTAAACTTGATGTCATCAGATATGCTATTGAGATGGTTCAAGAAATTATTAAGTTCATCATCCCCATGAGGCCAATTGACACTGGTGTCATCCATGAACCTGATCCAAAACTTAGGTTTTAATGGGTAGGTGTTAAGAGATTTCTTTTCAAATTTTTCCATGAAGAGATTGGCTACGATAGGAGATAGAGGTGATCCCATAGCAACGCCTAATGTTTTCTCAAAGATTTCGCCTTGGAAGGTGAAGAAAGTAGAACGGAGGCAGATTTCAGCTAGCTTTGCAGTTTGGGGGTTTGCCACTTCTTTAACCACTTGGACTGCTTCATCTAAGGGAATCTTGGTGAAGAGCTGGACAACATCAAAACTAACGATTTTGTCACTCGGATCCAGCTTAGCTTGTTTTATGAATTCAACATAATGTCTAGAGTCTTTAATTCATAAAACAAGCTCCAAGACCAAGCCACAAGACCTCTTAGTTTAACTCCTTTCTTCAATGGTTAAACTACTTGCTTCTCCTTCCTTCTCTGCTATCTTTCAAATCTCGGCTTCTTAGATTAGACCTGCTACCTTCAGTAGCCCTAGTTGCAGCACGTGTAATGTATGATGTACCTTGTTATCACTTTGCTTGGAGGGGAGACTTCCTTACATACTTTGGCTTGATGTATTCAATGAATCTTCCCTTGATTCGGCTTCCCAAGTGACCCTACTAGCCTTGGCCCTTCTAGAACTCTTCTCAGCTTCTTCTGCAACAAATCTTGTTTGCCTTCTTCGCACAAGTGACAAGAGACAACCCTAAAACAAATCTGGAATAGTTCAGATATCTTCCCTTCTTCTTCGTTGGTGAGGAGGCTTCCTTCTTGAGCTTCTTTCTTATTGCAGACCTTGACCGAAATTCCTTGCTTTCAAATGAGGTCGAGTGGCCTATTTATAGTTGTTTGCCATGATAATAAGCCGACTTGACATGAAGATGAGCTGACGTGTCCTTTGGTGAAGATATTATTATTCTTCTTGAAGCCGACTTGAAGGAGAGGTCTTGTGCTTGTCTTGGAGGGCTTTCATACTTATTTAATGACATACAAAATGTAACATTCCCAAGAAGGGTCCTTCATACATGACATTGACTCAATTTGACTTTTATGACTAGATGACAAAACCTAAAGGCTCACAATGGGAGCCATTACTAAAAATAAAATTCCTTGCTCATGAAATCCATGAGACAAGTATTATAATAATTATTTTATTTTTCTTCTTTTCATCAATTACATAAAATCACAATTACACATATCATTATGAAGACCAAACCTAGTTACACTTTTCAAGACTCCCTTTTAACTAGGGAGGTATTACTAAAAATAAAATTCCTTGCTCATGAAACCCATGAGACAAGTATTACAATAATAATTTTATTTTTCTTCTTTTCATCAATTACATAAAATCACAATTGCACATGTCATTATGAAGACCGAACCTAGTTACACTTTTCAACACTGCCTCTTAACTGGGGAGGTGTTCATAGATGTTGTCTATTGCTCGATATATGATGTAAGATGTTTGCTCCCCTATGAGATGAATTGGGGTAAGAGTGTCCCATAGGAATTTCCCGACTGTCATAGACATGAGGTGAGAGTGTCCCATAAGACCTTCCTTATTGTCCCGAGAAGGTGGTAGATTTAACTCCTAGATGATTCTTCTTCTTTAGATTTGAGAATGCTTCAACAAATAGAGTTGCGAAGAGATGGAGCATGATATGACGATGAGATATTTGCGATGGGTATATGATGCAGTTGGAATTTCTGCCTAGCTGAGAGGGAGTGTTAATTTGGCAGCTCAGTGACAAATTCCAATCATGGGACTAGATTCCTCTTTCTAAGAGGACCAATTTTGACCTTTGAAGCACTTGATTTAGACATGGGAAAGTGTATTTTTGAAGTGAAGTCCACAGTTGCACAATTTGTCAAGGTCGGCCAAAGGACAAATTAGCCCTCCTTCAACACATAAATACAAGTGACCTCAAGCTCATTTGGACAGATCACAACAACATCTCTTCTCTCTCTTGTTTGGATTGATTCATACAGGTTTGAAGCAACTCCTTCTCTCCACACGTGCGAGTTTCTTGTTGGGCATCTTTGACTTTTGATGATTGGGCATTTGGTTTAGATTGGTTTTCTTGGGTTTTGGATCTGATTAAGGAGGTCGAATTCAGTGAGAAAGGAAGGATGAAATTATGAAACAACTAGACCACCTTTTGTTGATTTGGGGTAGCATCGGATGTGCTCTAGTCACGAAATTTGGTGGAAAGGTTGGGGCACATGAGATCTCCAATACCTAGAAAGGGTTTGGGCAGATTCTAAATAGATCAGGAGATATTAAAATAATTAATATTTTTAATAGAGTTCCTAAGTCTAAACTTAGGGAAAATAAAATATTAATGTGTATTAATAAGAATCTGTGCTAGAGTGGTCCAAAAGACATGGATCAAGCCAGATTTAGTCTTATCAGTTGATTAGGGACTTAATCTCGGCCGTTGAGATGTCAACAGGAAAAGTATAAGAGGAGGCTTGAGGGTCACTTGGAGAATACACCAGAGTGATCAGTCATTCTATTCTCTAGAGCGGGGTTTGCTAAGAGAGATAGAATCAGTGATCGGAGAGCAGCTGAGAGGCATTGAGTACAAAGAGACAGAGATAGTGTTGGGAAAGCAACAGAGCAACCAAAGAGAGGGACGCAGGAGCATTCAGGGCTCACGCAGGGCCACGTAGAGGCAGCTAAGTGCTACGCAGAGCACCAGAGAGGCCAGCATAGCTGACGCAAAGGCTCAAAGAGTTGACGCAGGGCCTCCTGGGGCTGACGCAAGCCCAACGCTGGGCTAGGAGAGGCTGACGCAGTCCAGAAAGGGCAGACACTGAGGCTTCTGGGGTAGATTGGTGCTGAGTAGCTGCCAGAAGGATTATCCGGGGTTTTAACCAATAGATTTGTCAGAAACGAAGATGTATTACTGCTAAGGAAATTCTCTGTTGGGTAGGCCAGTTTCGGCACCCGAATTGTACTATGATATTGCTTAATAAGAAAACCCTCAGATAGCTGCACTAGTTTTCCCACATTGGGTTTTTCTGGGGACATTAGTCCAAAAATAATGGTGTCATATGGTGTGTTTGTTTCTGTTTCTTTTTAGTTGCTGATCTATAATATGTTGAGCATGCACTAGTGTTTATTTTCAGAGTTTACATTGTAAATAACTTGTTAAGGAAAATAACAAGTAGGTAGGAATAAATCAGATAAAGTGCATGGAGGGTTTCTAACTAAGTAAATTTAGAAACTTCAACACCTTTGACCATTGTTGACTTTTTCTGCAGTTGAAGTTTGACCAATGTTGACTAAGGGTCAAAAAGAGCCTTTTGATTTCGATTTTCTTGGAGGAAGTCTGTCCCATTAGGCCGCATTTTTGGGCACTAAGACCAAGGCATTTTGAGGGGTTTGATTGTTGTTGATTGCATAACTGAGCTGTACGTTTTTTTCTCTCTGTTGACCAAGTTTGACCTAGGTTTTTGGAGCTGTTTTCATTGATCTTTGACTAGCAAAAGAGACCACATTGATTGGACTTTGACCGAATTGAATTGGAGTAGATTTCACCATGATTTGACTGCTGTTGACTTGATTGGTAAGGGCAGTCAACTGTTGTTTCCTTTTTGGCAGATTTGGACAATTGACCAGATTTGACTCTTCCTCATCATTTTGGCATTGGTATATTGATTTGACATTAGATTGATTGGATATTGGCATTGGATGATAGTCAAAGCTTGACTTTGACTTGGTTGGAAAATTTATTGCTCATTGTACTCTTTGCTAAACATTTGAAGACAATCTAATAGAAGAAGAATTTTGAAAGGGTTTTCCCCCTTATGGGTTTTTTTCCTTGGTCTTTGACCAAATTGGTGTCTCTTGGTGATGTGTTGATTGTCTCTTATTTGTCATTGCTTTTACTGTTCTATTGTCATTTACTATTGATCATTGGAAGAAGTAATTATTGTTGAAAATATTGCTTATTGAAGAAGTTAATTGGGCTAAAAGTATTTGACATAGCATAGAGCAGTGTAAAATTAACACCGTTGACCATTATTCTATCATTTCGGCTAGCTTTGGATGGCTTATTTTCCACTTATTGAGCTATTTGGTGGGCTTGTCACCAAAAGAGATGTTATTTGCATATTAAAATATTATTAGCGACTTAATTAGGCTAAATTAAACAAATTTGAACTTGAGGAGCCTCATATAAATAGAAGAGGCCTCATTTGTGTTGGACATCATCACTTGGATTTCGATCTCTCTTGAAAAAGAACTCGAACTTGCAATTTTGGACGAATTTTGGATGTTTGGGATGCACTTTGACATTTGAAAATTTCACAGTCTTTTCTTGGAGCTTCTTTTTGCAACATAGATGGATGGATATATTCGCATTGTCTTGCAAGTACATTTTGATGCTATATTTTGCAATGATTAATGTCTAGTGTATGGAACGCCCTTCCTTTAATGTGCCGTAATTAATGCGAAATTGTGAGAACATTAAAATTACTGAAAGTATTACATGCATTACTCATGGACAATGATGAATGGATGTTCCTAGGGGTCAATCTTGAATATTGTAACCTTGAAACTCCATCATATATTGACAATGAAGTATACAATTCTTTTGTAGCTACCTCTTCTAGGGTTAGTGAAGCTGCATTAGGTTGCCTTGAAGAGCGAAATCATCAAATCTAAATAATTTTTGACTCCATTTTTCCCAATAGATAGGCACTGGTCTAGAAATCCTTAGTGATCACCTTCTCATTGACAAATCTCTTTTTCTTTGCTTTCTCTCTCTCTTTTCCTCGTCCCTCAAGGCTAAGGGAGCCTTTCTAGGGCTTGTTGATTTTAGGGAGGAGGAATTATTGGATTCTGTCCGGACATGACTCTTCCTTAGTGTCTCCTCTAGGCAACCACAAGTTTTGAACAAATTTCGACAATGCAATCTCATTTTATTTGATGCCCTAGCTATCACACCAAGTGGGAACCCTTGAAGCTACCCTTCAACTTAGGGATTTCTTGAAGGTTTCCACTTTAGTAGGAAATCATGGTGAAATCTACTCCAATTCTAGCTTCTCGTGGAAAGCCATCCTAGCTTCTCCCAAAGCTCACACCTCAATTGAGCCTTTCCATTGAATGAGCCATCCTTGCCTCACTTTGAACCCTAGTGTAGACATATTAATCACAAGTGAGGGATATTGGGACTCCTCCCGTCGGTGAAAATCCAAGAAGAGAAGGGGACATAAGCTGTGGTGATAGTGGGCATTTGTGCCATATTGTTGTTGTGCCTCTAGCTTTATCCTGCTAACTAGGATTGCTAGTTTGTGCAACAACACACCCTACAGAAAGGCTTTGTTGGGTATAGAGAAATTGTTTGGTGGTATGGGAACTAAATCCTCATTCTTGACCTTCATACTTATAGCAAAGAATTGATCTTTAAGTTTGGTAATTTTCTTTAAGTAGCTAGCCACCATGTTTGTGTCATTAATGTAGGTATTGGTGAGCATTTGTTGGAGACATGACACTGATAAAGAGAGATCAATGCTGACGCTTCATACATTTCTTGAGGTGATTTACCCATGATATATCAAATGGTCCTTCATGGAATCCCAAATGATTCTCTTTGCCTTGGGAACCTTCTCATATATAAGCAATTGGGGATCAGTGGAAACTATAGCCTTCCCTTTGACAATAATCCACAAATCAACTTCCTTCATTAACATTCGTTTCCAAGGGGCAAAGTGTAACAAACAAGGTTCGTATACCTGCAATGATCTTCATAATACTTCGAAGACAAAGACATCCATTGTAGGACAAGTAATTGTATATTGAATAATGTATATAGAATTGATGAGATGATTACAATTGAGGGTGTTGACCACTCTGTGTCAACTACCCTATAGCAGTACAAATTTTCACAAAGGAATTCCATCATGTTCGAACTTCAAATTATCCTAGATTCATTATCATCATCAATGATTATTTTGTCAAAGTTGTAAATCCATTTTGCATAATGTTAATGTAAATGATGCTAGTAAGACCAGTGTTGCGAAAATCGCAATAATATCGGAAAATCTCGATTTTTTGAGTTTGGCGATATTATCGCCCGATTTTTTCGTTTTTGTTTGTTTGTTTGTTCGCAAAAATCGTGATAACTTGAAAAATTCACAGTTTTTACTCGCGATTTTTTGAGTTTGGCGATATTATTGCCTGAATTTTTCGTTATTTTTTTTTTTTTTGCAAAAAATCATGATTCTTGAATTTTTTGTTTGTTTGTTGTTTGTTGTGAGGAGGAGGAAAAACAGGAGGAGGAGGTGACACAACCTACCCAGGCTACCCTTGTCACCAGTAGAGGACGTGGTCTACCTCCTGTAGCTCCTAGTTCTTTAGCTTCTAGAGCACAACAGAGTCCACTGCCAACACCACCGGCATCTACATCTAGAGGGAAAGGGACAACTATTGCATTTTCTCGTAAGAGGGGCAGAAGAAATCAGTAGTATTAGGCTTTAGTTATTTGGTTCATTTCATTGTATATGACATTATGACTCATGATATGAGATACATTATTGTATTTTTTGTTGATATTTTGAGGCTGACTTGGGATTCTGGAGTCAGGACTTACTGTTCAGGACATGATTCACTGTTATGTGTCATGTAGCACTAGAAATGATATTACACATCTTATATATTAGTTCTTTTATCATATTTATGTGTCAATGTATTTATTTTATGTTGTAGATGCTTTAGATATTAAAAAATTTGAAAAAAAAAGAATATTTTTGTATTTTACGATTTTTTTCCGATTTTTTTCCCGATTTTTTCCCTTGCCGATAATATCTTGATAACGATAACTGCAACATTGAGTAAGACCATATATGCATGTAACAACCTAGGTAAGCCTATTATTTTAGTGACGAATTTCATCTTTAGGAGGTTTTTCGTCTCACTGATTCATCTGTGTTTCTAAACATAGACGATTGACAGAGTTTTTCCCTCCAGCCTCACCCCAAAGCTAGGATGGAATTTATTATCAAGGTCTTAGGTGAGTCCTATTGTTTTAGTAGTCTTTTGTAAAAGTGATTTGGGAATCATTTAAGCTAATTGGCTAAATTATTTTATTACAAATCACTTGGTCTACTAGATCATATTGAGTCACAGAATTGGGTAATAAATTGAGGGTCTATAATGAATAGGTGTTCCCCCTTTAAGGGTTGAAATTGTAATATCTTGATGTAAAAAATATTTTGGTGCATGGTCCCTCATATTTAGACACTATGGCTGCTAAAATATTAGAGGGTAGGAAAAATTATTAATCCATTCATATGTCAATTAATTAATTTTTGTGGCAAAAATAAATCAAAATCCGAAGACAGAAATTTAATTAATTAGAGTTAAAAATAAAGTCCTAGTGTTAAAATTGGCAACTAGGGTCAAACTCCATGTGGGTCATCTTATTAATGGAAGCTGATATTTTTTTCGATCCCTCTCATCAAGAGGTGTAGGATTGATCTAAAGATCATCTAATTCCGATAAGTATTCATGGAGATATGAATTTATTTGTGTTATGGGACAATTCGTCAAGGTCGGCCAACAACCAAATAACCCCCTCTCGTGCTCTACGTTTTAGTATAAATAGAAGAGGACTTTAAGTCATTTGACACACTCACTCTTGTGATCTCTCTTTATCCTATTTTTGGGTTTGATGAAGATGAGATCTAGAGGGAGTGCCCTAGGATATACGCTGGCCTAATGATGCCCTAATCAGCTGTAAAAGGAAGAAGCCTCATGATGCCCTAATGCCCTAAGGAAGATCAAATCACAACCATGGAAGGAGATACTCTAGAACATTGTCAAGAAGGTGAAGGATGATCCCATTACGCTTCAAGGAGAGACCTATATGCTAAGCAACCTAATGTTGTCCTGAAGGGGTCATATCCGCAGAGAAAGAAGACTCCTAGGCCACAGTCAATGAGGGTTTCATTGGCACCAAAAGGAGGCATGTATTCGCTGTAAAGAGAAAGGCTTGACAAGCTCTAACCGCAGTCCAATCAAGTGTCACAATCTGGTGCCCTAAACGCAGTCAAGGGAGAGATGCACACACAGTCAAGGAAGAGAGTTATACGTTGTCCAAGGAAGGGATTTAATCCGCAGTTTTAACGCAGTCAAGAGGCACTATTACGTAGCCCAATCTAGGAGCCCTAATTCGCAGTTTGATGAGGCTCCTATCTACCCTAACAGCAGTCCAAGAAGGAGGTTCAAGCCACTGCTAACAAGGTTCCTAGCAGGTGTCAAATTGTCCATTAAACCGCTATCCAAACAGAAGTTTAAGATGCGTTCCAGTATGCCCTCATCTACTGTCAAAGGAGGGCCAATGTTGCCCTTTGTCATAGTCCTAATGGAGGACATCCTGGCTGCAGCAAATATAGGAGGAAAACCTTAATTGAAGGAGCCCTTATCTATGTATGAAAGGACCCTTAGACACAACAAGGAAAGTGGATCTAAAACTGCAGCAAGAGTTATTGTATTACAGCAAGATGCTTGGACATGATTTGTTCCTAGGACTGTTTACTTGGTTGGTGAATCAAAGTGCTGACAACAAAGTCAAGTATAGCAAACAACGTTGTAACAAGATTATGTCTGGGTATGTATAAAGGGTTCATGAGATCTGTTGGAAGAATCTCTTGCTACAACTAGCTGCTTTGCTAGGCTGCAAGCCATAGCAAGCAGCTAAGGCTGTTCCATGACAGAGCTACAGTATTGCCGTATGCAGCATGTAGGTGACAGCAAGACAGTGGTGCAACTGATGATGAAGTGCAGCATAGCAGTCATTGAGTACAGATCAATGATGGTGCAGCATTGAGTGCAGATCAACGATGAGTACAACATTAGGTGCAGATCCGTGATAAGAGCAGCTCAATGATTGGAGCAACATAGTGACAGGAGCAACAACATGAAATGCATAGTATGGTCATTAGGTCCAGCACTGTGATGATAAGTGCAGCATGGTGCAGCATGGTGAGGTGCAGCAAGTGGACGAGATGCAACACTATGATAGGTGAAGAAGTCACCTTAGAGAGTCAGTTGAAGCAACATGTCTTCAACTGATCTCATGTAGATATAGAAAGTCAAAGTGTTGACTTCTGTTGTAAATGTACTATCTCTCTTTCTGTGTTGAATTGTTGAAGAACATAAAAGAAGAATTGATCAAGGGTTTCCCCACATTGGGGTTTGTCCCTGGCTAGCGCCACATCTTGTGTCCTCTTGTCTTGGCTTGTCTTCTGTGATTTATGTTTATGTTCTATTTGCAGTTAACTTTAATGTTGATGTGATTGCTAATCTGGAAAAGATATTGAGCTAACTATGAAAATTGAAATAAATTGCTCTAAGCATAGTACATACTTAAAATTAACACCTAGAGAAATTAAATTCTCCAAGTGGAAAGATTTAGTGGGTCGTAAAGAAATTAATTTTTGCACCAAGGGAACATTGGAAATTTCAAGAAAAAATGGACCATTGGGCCTTAATGGTTAAGTCAAAGTCAATTTTTTGAGGAAATTAACTCAAAATAATTATTTTTGAGCTAATAAAAAATGGATTAAATGAGAAATTCGAAAATTTCTCAAAAATAAAGATTTTCGACAGTGGAGATTAAAAGATGATAAAATATTTATTTACAACCGAGTTTATTTTGACGGGGATCAAGCCAACTAGCCGTTATTTTCCACTTGGAGGATTTATCTATAAATTAGAAGTAATTTTGCTTCTCAAGAGATATTTGTTTTTGAAAAAGCTCTGAGTCAAGCTTTGCTACTGTAATATTTTTATGGAATTAATAGAAAAGACTTTGGGGTTTATTCATGGTGGTGTTCCTCTTCTGTCTACTGGTAATATTTTTCTGAATCATGTGCCTAAATGCTCTATTGAATTAAATTTTATAATTTTTTTTGTTTCATTAGCCATCAGTTGGATTATCTATTTGCATAGGTATCTTGCATTAGGTATTGGGTTTTAGAAAAGTGTTCTAATCTAATAGATCTAGCAAGTATCTCTAGATCTTGAGGGTTTTAACGTGTATCTTTTGAAGCTAAAAATTTAATCTTAAGTGTGCAGAGATCTAATCGAGATTCAGATCTTGGGCATGAGGGGAAGTCTTCGGTTGGACCAGCCAACTCCCAAGTCTAGAGACTTAAGAGCCCACTATGTTAAATTTTTAAAGTCTATCTGACGATTGTTTTGCAAAGATCTTGATCAAGGCCTAAAATTAAAAATTATTATTTTACTCGTTTATCTCTAATTATATTGTGCTCATTTGATAGATTTGGCTAAGAAGAGCTTGTTTCTACTAATTTGGGAGCGGAGTTGTACTCATACTCCTCAAATCTAGTAGATTTGTATCTTATATGTGTAGATCTGATAATTTTTGTAAATAATTTTCTAACCCTTGTTTGCAGCTGGGGTTTTGGTATCTATTTTAAATTTTTGTACATATTGGGTTTCTGGGCTTTTAAAATTTTATTTTTGTAGGTGAGATCCAAAGCCAAATCTCAAGAATTGTTAAAGGTTCCAAGGGTTTGTGTCCTTGATTTTTTTTTTGAGGATTTCTATAGGTGGATCTAGGCCTAGGAAGGCAAGATCCATCCTCTATTTTTTCATTCAAGCTCAACGCTCAAGTTCTGGAATAAAACGTCAAGCTTCAGTGGATATTTTTGTGATTGTTTGAAGAAAAAATTCAGATCTGAATTATTTTTCTGAGCTCATTGAGGATTTCAAGAAATTTCAGGGCTTCTAGGCCAAGCGTGGCCATCCCTCTTCTCCGCAGCATCCTTTTTCTGTTCCTCCAAGCCTGCTGTGGCCCTAAGGGCTTATATCCCTGCCTGCCGTTTCCCTTATCCCTCTACAACAACCCCTAAAACCCTTTCCAAACCCTCCGCAGCTCCTTTTTCTCCTCTGCAGTCCCTTTTTCCTCCTTTTTTCTTTGGCCGTAAGGCCTTCCCTGCCCTCCTAACCCTCGGCCTTGTCTCCTGTGGCCTCTAATGCCTCTCAGCCTTCAATGCTGCCTTCTATCCTCCCTGCTATAGCCCTCTTCCCCTCACAGCAGCCCTTATTAGGCCTCCTCCTACTATAACGCAAGGATCATTTAACCTTGAAATCCCTCATTTTGAATTCCTTATCCTTCATTTGTCTCTGTGGATATTATTCTGAAGCTAACGTTAAGTGTGTTACAGAGACTTGGAGTTAAATTTCTGTGTTTCCAGGTGGTCTGGGCATTGGAGGAAGCGTGATCAAATGTCCTAATCATCTTTAAGGCCTAAGGCCTGTTGGTTTGCACTTTCTTACCCTCACCTTTCTCACTGTTTTGTCACAGTTAGTCATCTTTCATAACAGTGGCAATTTTTTTCATGAAATTGGCACAAAGTTAACAAATAAGTTCCTCAACATATAAATCAATCACTTGCATACCTGGGTTATCATTTGTTTAACATTTTTCACAAAATTTTGGTGACTGTTCACTATCCAAAAATGAGCATTTAAGGTCTGATCTGAATTAGAGACATAAGTGTTTTTCTCCTTACATGCTTGCTGCTTTGAATAGCCTCATCTAAAGTGAAAGAAAGAGGAAACTTCTGGACTTGTTAGGCATTAATTACCTTGCTGTGGTCATAATTTACTCACTGCTGTTATAAAAGTTTTACTTTGCTCATGGTAATTGAAATATAAGTCATATAAAGATTCTTGGCATGAAAACAATCCTCTTAGCTCACTGCTGTGTCACAAACTCATTTGCTGCTCCTTATCACTGAAACATAAGTAGTTTACTGCTGTCTAAGTTACTTATTTGAAATCTGAATACATAAATGGCTTTAAGTAGCTCAGAAGGAGGTGAAAATTTTAGATCTGTTTGATACTTTTGGCATTAGCTTGGCATTTGACATCTTGCTGCTATCCTAGAGATAATCTCTGTTCGTTAACAGCCATTGAAATATAAGTGAAATCAGAGATTTTTCTCATTGTGAAGTGAACTGTTTGCATTAATTGCATTAACAAGATTGGTGAAGTATTTCATGTGAAATTATTGATATTAGTAAAGTTGGATAAGAAGATTAACGCTTGTTGTCTTATAAGTTCCATAATTTAAAATTGTGCGCACATAAGCTCACTCCTTAAAGCACATTCATCTCACATCTTTGGTCAAGTAAATAAATCTAAGGAGTTATTGGTATCTATTGTTCTAATTAGCACATGCTCATTCTTGTTCCATTAACTAATAACCACTTGTGAATGATAATTGTGCTAAAATTTAGTTCTATCTAAACTAATTAGCATTGAAAGTAATTCACTCTAATTGTGCATCATTGAATAATTTGCGATTTTAAGTATTTGATTGGTTGTGATCTAATTGCAATATTTTGGCTAATTAAGCATCTCTTGAATAATTAGTTGGAATATCTTTGATTGTTTCAAGTGATTGTCATTGGCATTTTTTTTACATTGAAACTGAATAAGTACTCTATTGTGGATCTGTGGCAAATCTTTGCATCTTGTGGATATCTATTGGGCATATCTTGTTGACTTGGCACATTCCCTTATGGTTAAGATTGTTTCTTGATATTTTTGGCAAGCATTGGTTTCTTTAACTCAAGATTTAATTGTAGCCTAAGTACTTGATCATTAAGCAAATCTTAACTTAAGATTCACTCAACTCATATTGCATTTCATTCTAGAATTAATTGTGCATTTAATAACTAACTTCCAAGCATAAGCTTGGTTGATAGAGAGATAGGAACAACCTTTCATCTTTGCTTGAGAAGTCTAGCCTCTTGAGTATTTAAAACGGTGACCTTGCAGTCGTCAGAGCCACAGTCTCCGCAGTGCTGGACGCACCAGGTATGTTAGATTTCAAGGAGAGGGATCGTTAATCACACCTTCGTGTGCTTCACCTTGACTTCTCTATAAAGTTTAGACTCAATATAGATAAAGATCAAGGGACACACTTAGAATAGGCATTTAATTAAAATTAACCAAGATCTTTGCATCTCACATAGGTCTTAGGAATTGCATTTCATATAGGATAGTAAAGCATCAAAGCAACAGTTGTCCATCCGGTACTTGGTCTCAATTTTATAAAGCAAGAGTATTGACTCCATAAGGCACTGGTCTCAAATATATAAATTCAATCTAATCCTTAAAGTCTTCCTAGATTTAACCAAGTGCTAGGCTACTCTACTGTGTCTCTCGGACTAGTTGGTTCCCAAATTGCCCTTCATCATTTCATTTCCATAGGGTCTACTCCCCATAGCCTGCTGTTGGGAGAAAATTAAAACCGAGAGGTTGGGGATCCGGGTGACAGCCTCTGACTTGATTTGTTGTTGTGGTGCCTGTACATTTTGAGCGACAACAGAGGTTAAGGGCCTGCTTATATACCTAGGCAGATACCTCTTCACCAACAGTCATGTCCTTAGAGACACACTTCTTCATTAACTAATTACTAGTTAATTTATCATTAATCAGTATTATTGTTATTTACATTATTTGTATTATTTTATATATATTTTATTCATAACATTGCCTTCCTCCTAAAAAAGCTTTGTCTTCAAAGCCTACTTGATGAAAAGACTTGATCACTTTTTCTGTTTTGAATGTCTTCTTGTCTCGGAATTGTCATCTTCGTTGATACAAGAGGATATAATCCTTTAAGTGATAAACAAAATTGTTGCATTGAGAAGGGGTCAGATCATCTTAAATTAATCTTCTGTGGAGCTTGGCAATCACTGGATAGCTGAGATAATTTGTTATCTTCATTCTGGATTGTGCCGACATCATTATTCTTCAGAACACGAGTTTGTTGTTTTTGTTTTGAGAGGTACAGATACGCAAACTGATTGGGATGTTTGCTCTTGTGATTCAGATGTAGATAAGGAGTTCTTTTGATTTGTCTTTCCTTTAACAAGTGTGTCAATACTTTGATTTACTTTAAATTTTGATGTTGTTGAATTGGTTACAAAATCTTCACTTAGATTTTTCATCGTTTGAACTGCAACTTATGAATATGTTTTCCCTTCAACTGGGTTGTCATCTTCTTGAGTTCTGATATTGACTGGCTCAATATTCGTTCATTTTTCTTCAACTTGGATGGTTATGTGTGAAGACTTCGATACATCTTTTGTGTTGAGTTCTAGTTTGTTTTTCAAGGATTTCTCGTCATTTTTAAGTTTTTCAATTTTCGTTAATAATTCTCATTGTGGTCCTTGAGGCGAGTAACTTCTTCATTTTTGTCAGTAGCAATTTTGTCAACTTCCTTTTGCATATTTTGTAGTACTTTTTTACCTTCTTGAAAAATTACTTTTGAAATATCTTATATGCTTTCTGGTGTTATTGAATTTGGCTTCAATGTAACATCCTGTAGTGTTACTTTTTTCTTTTTGTATGAAAATGTCAAAAACTTCTTTTTTGTATTTAGGATGAAGGACCCTAGAGTTTCCATCCAGGGTGAGCCCAAAACAATGTCACTATTGTCAAAAATTAAGGTTTTCCTGGTGAATTGCGAGATAACAATATAATCCCCAATACTTAGTTGTAGAATGTTTATGTCGTATTGTTTGTCACTTGTGTCAACAAAATTTGTTTCGATTATATTCAATTTAGGAATCACTAATTGGTTAGCACATTTAGTACTAACATAATTACTCTCTTCAGTAGGACTAATAGAGACTATAATATCTCTTCCTTCGAGTGATCTTTTGATTTTAAATAGTGTGCTAACACATTTACTAAAGGTTTTGGGAAATCTTTCATTACTGGTATCCATTTTTCTTTTTCAAAATGAGGTTTAGGGTTTTAAAAAATATTCCTCCTTTATACTTTAGAAAATACTCATTTTTCACATTGATAACAACTCTTCTTTAAAACTTCCTTGATATACCACATAACTTTCTTTAGTAATATTTTATTATAATTTTATTTTTATTTAATATATATTTATATATCTTGAACAAAACCTTGGAAAATACTAAATTATTTTCTTTTTAACCTTTTCAAAAATGCTATTTAACTCTTTTAAATTATCCTTGTTCACAAATTAAAGAATTTTGTGAGGAGGCGTTAATGTTTTGGAATGACATGAATGTTTTGGAGCTCGTATGATGATGGTTATTCTTGAGATGATAAGGTAGGGCTTGCACATCACTAATTGGCCCCAACACTTGAGTAAAGAGTGCCAGATTTTATGAATATAATTCATATAAAAATAATAAATATAAATATAAATACAATAATAATAAATAATAATTAATTAACTAATGGTTAGCTAATTAGTAATGAAGAGGCATGTCTTAGAGACATGATCATCCATGAAAGGGCACCTGCCTAGGGTATATAAGCGGGTCTTCATTCTCATTTGTAATCATCTCATATCTTACATAAATTCAATATACAATATTCAATATACAGTTTCATGTCTTACAATGGACATTTACGTCTTTGAAGTATTTTAAAGATTTCTCCTGCGTATACAACTTTTGGTCTTTACATTAGTATTAGAGTCACATTCGCTGATCACCAGGCCTTTGGCGATCAACCTCTTGTCAACCTTGTGTTGTGTAATTGAAGTGTTTCGCTTAGAGTTTGGAGATTCTCCATATTGTCATTTAGGCCTTTGGTCCCAAAAAAAACGAAAAAGCAAAAGAAAAAAAGGCCTTTGGCCATTGACATTTCAATTATTCTAGTAAAAAAAAATATAGTTCGATGTAAATTTTGAAGGAGAACATTCATATATATATAAAGGTTCTACATTATTGATAAAAAGTGCATGATAAAGTCAAAAGGGAATCTTTCCAAATATCTTTAAAACTATACGTAAGAGAAGGAAGAGTAGATAAGATTATCTTGATTCTTCATAAAGTTGTTTACAAGAAACCAACCCATGGTAATTGCCCATGGTATTTTCAAGGTAAAAGAAGAACAAAAGGAATACAAAATCTCTTTATGTGAATGGTAAGTTTTACTTTTACGTGGAGAAAATTAACCGAGTCAAAGACACATAAGTGGACATATATTTTATATTATACCCCAAAGAGGTGAATAGTCACGTTTCACTAGGGTTGTAACTTTTCAAAAAGAAAAAAAAAAGATTATAAATATATAGAAAAAAAATAATAAAACAAAATAAAGTAAAAAAAGAAAAAGAAAGTTAAAAAATGAAGAGAGTTTAAGAGAACGGAAAAAAATAAATTGTTGAGAATAATATCTATATATATATATATTATAAATAAAAATATAAAAAATAAAATTAGAAAACAATACTTTAATAAAATTATTAAAAAGAGAAATATTCATTCAAGTTTAAATATTGTGGTACAAGAAGTGAAGAAGTGAAGTTAGACAAAGATAATAAAGAAGAAAATGATAAGCAATGGAGTTTAATTTGAAAATGAACGAAGAAACTAAGGATTCCATATATAATTCTACATTTTGGACCAGATGGCCATTTTGTCGAATGGAAGATCAGTGTTTATCAATTTTTAAAAATCGCATAATACCTTGTCCAAAATGTCGAAGATTGTTTACTTTGGAATAATATCAAGGTAGTACCCACACGCAAATAAAAAGATTAAAGGAAGAAATCAAAACTTCAACAAAATAACGAAGCATCAGAAAAGAAATATAAAGATCTCGAAGATCGGTTTCATGAAAAATCAATAGAAAACAACGGAGAAATTTGGCGTCTAAGGGACCACAATGAGAAATTACTTTCACAGATATAAAAGTCCAAGGTTAAGAAACAAATACTAAAACAAGAAAATGAAATTTTTGGTAAGGAACTAAAGGAGAATCTATCAGAAAAAGAAAAAGTAAATTTGTGCCTAAAAACCCTTAATAAAAAATTATTAGAGCAAATAAAAAATTTAAAAGATAAAAGAAAGATACTAATGACAAAGTCAACGATTCAGAAAATGACAAACTTTCACATATAAGGAATCATAACCAATACTTATGCAAATAAAGAAGCTTAAATGTGACAAGAAATCACTAAATGACAAGTTAGAAGAACTTTAAGAAGTAGTATCAGAGTCTTCAGTCGTTTTAGTCCAAGTTGAAGATAAAGAAACAAATACCGATCCAGTCAAAATCGTAACTCAAGTAGAGGATAAACCTACTAAAGTGAAGACACATGCAGAAGTTACAGTGCAAACGATGGACATTCCAAATGATGATTCAATAGCTAATTCAACAACAACAACGCCATAAGGAAATTAGGAAACAACCACTAACATGATAAGGGAAAGTCCAACAAGAAGAAACTATTTATCAACATTTGAATCACAAGAGCATACTTTCCAATCAATCTACGTACCAGTATGACTCAGAACATAAACGACAAATTTATGTTCCCAAGAATGTTGAAGTTTGTAGAATCCAGTCCTATAATAACTATTCGTCACAAATTTTCAGAGGTCAGATGTTAATTTTAGGTATGTTCTATGCTTAGAGCAATTTATTTCAATTTTCATAGTTAGCTCAATATCTTTTCCAGATTAGCAATCACATCAGCATAATAGTAAATTGCAGATAGAACACAAACATAAATCGCAGAAGACAAGCCAAGGCAAGAGGACACAAGATGTGGCGCTAGCCAGGGACAAACCCCAATGTGGGCAGACCCTTGATAAATTCTTCTTATATGTTCTTCAATAGTTCAGCAGAGAGAGGGAGAGAGAGAGATAATACATTTACAACGGAAGTCAACACTTTGACTTATCTAAATAAGAGCATAGATCATCTCTTAGAAGATGATACATGAGGTTGCGGAACTCAGTTGAAGACATGCTGCTTCAACTGATTCTCCATCACCTTGCTGCACTTGTCATTGTGTTGCTCCTCATCATCATGCTGCACCTCACTGTGCTACACCATGCTGCACCCATCATCACTATGCTACATCTCATCATGCTTCACTAGTCATGGCTGTACCCATCATTGTGCTCAATGTATACTGCAAAGTATCATCACGCTGCACCACTGTCATTAAGCTGCTCTTCATCACATGCTCCCATCATCGAGCTGCACTCATCATTATGCAGCACTATATTGCTGTCTCTAACACCATGCTGCATCCAACTGCTATAACCAGATATGTAGCTGCATCCATAGGCTGTATCTTAACATGTTGCATCAACTGCTGTAGCCAACCATAATGCTTCATCACCATGTGACTTTGCTGTCCCATGCATCTTTGCAGCACTATGTAGCCCAGTTGTCCCATGTATCTTTGCAGCACTATGTATCCTAGCTATCCCATGTATCTTGCTGCACTAGTCACCTTGCTGTCCCATGTATCATGGCTCCACCAAGCTCCATTGCCTAGCTGTCCCATTTACTAGCACTGCTGTCCCTTCAACACTGTTGTTCCAAGTCTGCCTTCATTGCTGCTTATATTGTGACTGGTTAGGGCATCTGGCAGCCCTTACACACCCATCTATCAGTCCACAAACAACCCTTAAGGACTGCAACATACCTCCCCTAGCACGCTGTTGTTCTGGGCATATTTGAGCCCTCAATTCACCTTACGCAAGTCCTAACTGTGATGCTATGGCCTGCGGCCTAGCACACAGTACTTATGTAGCTTACGGCTTGCACCATACAAGTATTAGTAGGGGTCTCCAACTCGGCCTACCCAGCAAGTAACCTCGGCCTCCTTCCAGCAGCTCGGTGCCTTGTTTTAGCCCTTAAAACAGTCCCTGATCTCCTCGTTGTCTTGGCCTCTTCTTGCTCTTGCTAGGACTGCGGCTAGGGCTTGCTAAGGCCTCCCTTGGCCTCCTTAATCTCCTCCACATCACACTGTCCAGAATCTCCTCGGCCTTCTCAATTGCGGCTAGGCTTTAGTGTTAGGACAACATAAGGAATTACCTTGGCCTCTTCTTGCTGCGGCTTATCCTCCTTCAACGAGCTTCCTCCAAGGTATGCGTTGCACTAGGGCATCCTTAGGACTGCGTTAGGGCAGTTTTAGGTTAGCGTAGAGGTTCCTTCCATGGCTTCGCTGGCCTGTCATCTTTGCTACTGCTAGGGCAGCCTCCTTTCCTCCAATGTCTAGGGCTTCTTCCTTCTAGATTTCTCTCACACTAAAACCCAAGACAAGTGGAGAGAAATCAAGTGAGAAGTGTGTAAGAAATGACTCTCAAGTCATCTCCTTTTACACTAAACGTTGAGCACATGTGGGGTTTATTTGGTTGCTGGCTGACCTTGACGAATTGTCTTGTAACACAAATAAATTCATAACTCCATGAATACTTATCGGAATCGGATGATCTTTAGATCAATCCTACACCTCTCGATGAGAGGGATCCAAGAAAAATATCAGCTGCCATAAATAAGATGACCCACATGGAGTTTTGCCCTAGTTGCCAATTTTAACACCCCTCAACTAGGGAGAACTCCATTCGCTGATCCATCTGCCAGACTGTACTATCTCTGCCATCAGTGCCCTGCACTGCTCTGCTCTGCTGAACCATGAAGAAGAAGAATTGATCGAGAATGTCTCATACCATTCTCTACTGACCTGAAGTCAGTTCCATATGAAGAGAGTGTGTCATACCACTCTTACTGATCCCAGATCAGTTCCAAGAGAGTGAGTCATATCACTCTTACTGACCCGAAGTTAGTTTCATTGATCCCAGATCAATATCACAAGAGAGTGTCTCAAACCACTCATACTGATCCCAGATCAGTTTCATTGATCCCAGATCAATGGAGGTCATCCTAGCATAGGGAGTACGGTAGATACAACGATGCGTCCATCGATAGTACTACTATGGTCCCTAACCCCATTTCCCTACTCATTGGCCAAATGAGAGGTACTTCCCATGAGTCCCAGACTGCATGGGTAGGATGCCTCGACAGGAGAACCACTCATCTTGTCCCTAAGTCGCCACGGGGTATCATAGGGGAAGGCTGAGCCATTCACCCTGTACACATCGCACCATTAGGGGAGGGTGAGTTGCCCTATGGTCGCTTGTTGCTCCAAGAAGTACCCCAAGCCCCCCGGAGCTCCCAGAGCTCAATGCATGCATCATGCAGGACCCTCATAAGAGGGTCTCTCAACGACTCCAAGTCATTCGAGAAAGTCACAAATTTGACCTTTCCCCGGGGCTTTGACAGAATGTCTGCGACCTGTACATCAGTCTCAATGTGATGGAGCCTCCTCGCTCATCGACGTACCATATCCCAGATAAGGTAGTATCTGATGTCTATATGCTGGAGCAATCATAGAATACGAGATTCCTCAACAATCAAATCCCCCCCTGGTTGACACAGAAGATCACGGTGGTATCCATCATGTGTACAAACAACTCACTGAAGAGCTTCCACAACCAGGCAGCTTCACACGAGATCATACTCGTAGCTATGTATTCGGTCTTAGCGGTGCTCAAAGCAACCGTCTTCTGCTTCCTGCTCATCCAGGATATCGAGCAGAACCCAAAGAGAATCAACACACAGAAGTTCTCTTGAGATCCTCCACACTGCCTGCCCAGTCAAGATTCGAATAATCATGCAGCTTCATTTTTCCGGCAATGTATCTCAATCCATGAGAGATTGTGCCCCAAGATATCTGAGAAGATTTTTGGCATCAATCTAGTGAGGCTCAACCAAAAATATGAGCCCAACATGCCAACTGCAAAACAGATATTTGGACGGAAGTTCACCAAGAACATCAATGTGAATGAGTTTATGAAACTCAGAGGCATTTCCCAAATCTGGTCTGCCATAACTACCACATAACTTCTGAAAGTTAAGCTCCATTGAGGTAGTCACGGGCTTGCAGTTCACCATTCCAAATCTGGAATCCAACTCCCTCTTACTTTTGCAAATGAGAGGGTCTGCACTTGTCAGAAAGAGCTCGTCCTCATAAGGTGCCAGTATGAGAGGTCTATCATCCACAACCTTCAAGTAAATGTTTGGATCGGCTTCACTCCTAGTGAATCTTAACTTCATTAGACAACTATCAATCCTCTCATATTAAGCCTAGGGTGTTAGCTTCAAGCCATAGAGGGCTTTCTTCCATCTACATACATGAGATTCTTGATCATGAATCTCAAACCCTTCGGGTTGTTCCAAACCTGTGGACTTGCTACATGAGGGGAATGGTCCCCTTGTAAGATTTTCCTTCGGTACATCTCAGACATGTACCTTCATGCTCTTTTTGAATTCAGGCATCCTAGTCACCATCTGACTCACATTGGGTAGGGTCCTATAATAAGTAGACCTCCGCGGCTAGAGATGAAATAAGTCAATTGAAATGATCCCCAATGGACCATTCTGCAACTTGATACAAATTGCCAACCCTGAGCCCATGAGTAAAAGCATCTTTGAAAATTCTATTTTCAAACACGTACCTTTCCATTGATGAATGTCACCCTGAAACCTTTGACTTCCTTTGCTGAAATGGACACCAGGTTCTTCTTGCAATTAGGTACATAAAAGAGATTCTTGTAAATGAATCGAGTTACCCTCATTCAATTGAGGGGTAACATTCCCTACACCCTTTCTGGGATAGGTGGCATTGACTCCAAGTATAATCCCACGATTGTTTCCATCTCTACCAAATTAGAGAGAGCACCCTTCTATCCGATGAAGTGCCTTGAAGCACTACAATCAATAAGCTAGATTCCCAAAGAGTCTGAAGGAAAGGGCCAATACAAGATAACACTTCTTCATCTTATTAGAAACAACATTTGATTCTTCATACCTAGGGTTCCTTGCTTTCTTTGAAGAGTCGGCTATTTCCTTGATGACTTGCATTACCTGTGATTCCTCTGATCATTGAAGATGTCCTTGGAATGATTGTTATCATCATCAAGTGATGTGTCCCTACCATTCAGACACTCCTTTGCATAATGGCTGAATTTATTACAAACAAGGCATTTGCCTTTCCTTCCACCCTTAGATCCGAACTTCCCATTGAAGTGATCTTTAGGTAGGCCATCAAAAGCTTCTACTGCGCCATTCTGATAATATTCTCTGCTTCGATTTCACCCTTGGTGAATTTGAAGAGGGATGATGGATCCATTGATCCTATTGTCCGTTCCCAACTGTCTTCGATGATTGCTCTTTCACTCTTGCTTGGGCTTTGTCTTAACCTGGCTGTGATACCATGTTAATTTTAGGTATGTTCTATGCTTAGAGAAGTTTATTTCAATTTTCATAGTTAGCTCAATACCTTTTCCAGATTAGCAATCACGTCAGCATAATAGTAAATTGCAGATATAACATAAACATAAATCGTAGAAGACAAGCCAAGACAAGAGGACACAAGATGTGGCGCTAGCCAGGGACAAACCCCAATGTGGGGAAACCCTTGATCAATTCTTCTTCTATATTCTTCAATAGTCCAGCAGAGAGAGAGGCAGAGAGAGAGATAGTACATTTACAACATAAGTCAACACTTTGACTTATCTAAATAAGAGCATAGATCATCTCTAAGAAGATGATACATGAGGTAGCTGAACTCAGTTGAAGACATACTGCTTCAACTGATTCTCCATCGCCTTGCTGCACCTGTCATTGTGTTGCTCCTCATCATCATGTTGCACCTCACTGTGCTGCACCATGCTGCACCCATCATCACTATGCTGCATCTCATCATGCTTCACTAGTCATGGCTGTACCCATCATTGTGCTCAATGTATACTGCAAAGTATCATCACGCTGCACCACTGTCATTAAGCTGCTCTTCATCACATGCTCCCATCACTGGGCTGCACTCGATCATTATGCAGCACTATACTGCTGTCTCTAACACCATGCTGCATCCAACTGCTGCATCTAGATATGTAGCTGCATCCATAGGCTGTATCTTAACATGTTGCATCAACTGCTGTAGCCAACCATAATGCTTCATCACCATGTGACCTTGCTGTCCCATGCATCTTTGCAGCACCATGTAGCCCAACTGTCCCATGTATCTTTGCAGCACTATGTATCCCAGCTGTCCCATGTATCTTGCTGCACTAGTCACCTTGCTGTCCCATGTATCATGGCTCCACCAAGCTCCATTGCCTAGCTGTCCCATTTACTAGCATTGCTGTCCCTTCAACACTGTTGTTCCAAGTCTGCCTTCACTGCTGCTTATATTGTGACTGGTTAGGGCATCTGGCAACCCTTACACACCCATCTATTAGTCCACAAACAACCCTTAAGGATTGCAGCATACCTCCCCTAGCACACTGCTATTCTGGGCATATTTGAGCCCTCAATTCACCTTATGCAAGTCCTAACTGTGATGCTATGGCCTGCGGCCTAGCACACAGTACTTATGTGGCTTATTGCCTGCACCATACAAGTATTAGTATGGGTCTCCAACTCGGCCTACCCAACAACTAACCTCGGCCTCCTTCCAGCAGCTCAGTGCCTTGTTTTAGCCCTTAAAACACTCCCTGATCTCCTTACTGTCTTGGCCTCTTCTTGCTCTTACTAGGATTGCGGCTAGGGCTTGCTAAGGCCTCCCTCAACCTCCTTAATCTCCTCCACATCACGTTGTCCAGAATCTCCTCAGCCTTCTCAATTGCGGCTAGGCTTTAGTGTTAGGACAACATAAGGAATTACCTTGGCCTCTTCTTGCTGTGACTTATCCTCCTTCAACGAGCTTCATCCAAGGTATGTGTTGCACTAGGGCATCCTTAGGACTGCGTTAGGGAAGCTTTAGGTTAGCGTAGAGGTTCCTTCCTTGGCTTCGCTGGCCTGTCATCTTTGCTGCGGCTAGGGCAGCCTCCTTTCCTCCAACGTCTAGGGCTTCTTCCTCCTAGATTTCTCTCACACTAAAACCTAAGACAAGTGGAGAGAAATCAAGTGAGAAGTGTGTAAGAAATGACTCTCAAGTCATCTCCTTTTACACTAAACGTTGAGCACATGTGGGGTTTATTTGGTTGCTAGCCGACCTTGACGAATTGTCTTATAACACAAATAAATTCATAACTCCATGAATACTTATTGGAATCGGATGATCTTTAGATCAATCCTACACCTCTCGATGAGAGGGATCCAAGAAAAATATTAGCTACACTAAATAAGATGACGCACATGGAATTTGGCCCTAGTTGCCAATTTTAACATCAGAAGAATCCACAGAAGATTAATCTAGGATGGTCTGATCCGTTCTCAGGATGACGATTTTGTCTATCACTTAGAGCATCATATCATCTTGTATCAACGAAGATGAAAGTTCAGAGACGAGAAGATATTCTCAGTAAGCTTTGAGGACAAGCTTCTTGAAGAGAGAGGCAATGTTATAAATATAATTCATATAAAAATAATAATATAAATATAAAAATAATAATAATAAATAATAATTTATTAACTAATGGTTAGTTAGTTAATAATGAAGAGGCATGTCTTAGAGACATGATCATTCATGAAAGGGCACTTGCCTAGGTATATGAGCAAACCCTCATTCTCATTTGTAATCATCTCATATCTTACATCAATTCAATATACAATATTCAATTTATAGTTACATGTCTTACAATGGACATTTACGTCTTTGAAGTATTTTAAAGATTTCCGCTGTGTATACGACTTTTGGTTGTTACACCAATTCACCCCTTTTGCCCTTTAGAAGATGACTTTGGGCACCATGGTGATGACGTTTAGGTTTGGGGGAATTCCCATGGACGTGGAGCTACTCCTTAGAGTATGGGGCACTTGTTAGCCCACTTGCCACTTACTTGTGGCATCTAGGGCTCATTTGGAGGATGGCTTCAAAGTGGAGGAGGTATTTTCTACCATACGTGGGCATTTTGGCATTTTTGTTATATTTTTGAGCTATAAGGTAGGCTTGTAACCTCTCTTTTGTGGAACACTCAAAGTAAACTTGTAATTAGGGATTTTAATTGTATTATTGTAGAAATGAGGGAGATAAGTTTCATATAAATAGAGACTCCCACTCATTTCATTTTCATCATCACATATTCTTCTCTCTTCTCTCAAAAGGGAGTGCGAATTAGTCTTTTTCACTACAATGGCTAAGTTATGATCTTCTATGGCGTGAATTTCTTGTGGAGTTGATGTTTTGCATGTAGATGATTTTTTGTGCTTTATCATTGGTATTTTGCATATTAAATATATGGAGTAGAGTTTTTATTTTGTGCCATAACTAAATGCTGAGGTTTTGTTGAAATCTCTACATGATTGCATGCAAAATTGTTCTCTTTAAGGCCTATAGGGAAACTCTAATTTTGCATTCCCTATATTTAATTTCTTCCCTCACAAGAAAAATAGTTAGGGTTTTAAAAGTGCATGCCCTAGCCATCCCCCTTTACTCCATCAAAGTCTTTTTCCATGAAATTTAGCCCTAGAAGATCATTAAACCCTTGTAGGATAAGTCACTAGTTTTTGTCGTGTTGATCATCCATAAAACTCTTAAATTTTCTTTCTTTTTCCCATTCCTAGGCGTCTAGGGTTAGCCACTAGGGTTTTTAGGGAAAATTTCTGCATACAAGTAATTTTTTGTTGGATGTTTGCGGCTTATAAATTAGGAATTGCATCTAGAAAAAATATAGAGGCAAAAAATAACACAGTGTATGGTTAATCTTCCTTATTTAACATTGGCGTCATTCCTCTTGTCATTTATGCACTTTTTTCAGCCATAAAATTAGTTTCCTACTCTAACCCTAGTGTCTATGGGAAAGCCTTTGCCCCTTTGTTGTTGATTATCCTTGGAATGCCTTTTCTATGGCTGCTATATCACATTGTACACCTTATTATTGCGTACCAATCAAACCCTAACTAATAGCAGCCTTATCTTCGGTCTAGACATAGATTATATGAAACTTGGTATAAACCATATAGGTCTTTCTAGGCCTTGCTGATACTCCGAACCATATCATAGACCTCTTATGCATCACCTTAGGCCATAATGTTAGAATATTCTTTAGGTGATTTAAGGAAGCCTCCTGTTGCCACCTCGCTTACACACCTAGGTTAATGTGGGAAAAATCCTCAACCCCACAAGGTGTGGCCTTGGTGGCAAAGCTTAGAGAAGGGGCTGTCGCCTAATCCCAACTCTCTCCGTTAAATCTCTCTCCTAGTTAAGCTAAGGGGGGTGGTCCCCAAGGATGATTAATAAGAGGAAACTTGTTGGAAACAAGTTCTAGGAGACTAAGGTTAATAGAACTACTTCTCAAAGGTAACTTGGTTCAAGATATAAGCAATTATGTAAACGTATGAGCAATATGAAAGATATGTTCAATAATGATCCATATGATATTCAAGAATAAAGAATATAAACTCGTGCCTTGTAAATAATTGCTCAAATAAAAATAACAAGTACTTGCAAGGTAAAAATGAAAGCTCAAGTTACAATGACAACTTACAAGAATCCTTGCAAAACAAATGTTAGTTCAAGATATGAAGTATGAGCAACAAGAAATATAACTTGCAAAAGTGAGTAGAACTTGCACTTGTAAGGGAAATGTTCAAATAGAGATAGACAATGACATCAAATAAGCATGAGAGAAATAAATCTCTAGATGACAAGTCCAAGAGTTAGATAAAAATATTGCAAGTGAAACGAAAATGCTCATAAAACAACTTGATAAGATGATATCATAACTAAACTATGTGAAATGCAATTATTTTGGTTAGTTTTAAGTGCCTAATTTAAGGTGAGAAATTCCCCTTTCAAATTCTTGCCACAAGGTAAAGATTGGGGTGAGTTGCAAGGAACATGGGCTAAGGAGGAACTAGTCCATCGTTAACGATACCCTTCCCATAGTCTTTACAATCCACACGCCTTTGTTCTTATGAGGGGACAAAGCCTCCAAGAGAACTTCGAGGTCACATGTTGGAACCTTACTCCGTACCAGGTGAAAGAAAAATCAAGAAAATTTTTGTCCTAAGATGTCTATACAACTAAGCTTATGCTTGGAGGTAGTTTTTAGAGATGCAAGACTAATGCTAGAATGCCTAAGTGCTAACTGGAAATTGTTTCAAGTAAATGATGGTAACAAAATGCTCCAAGATATATATCAGCGAACAATGTGATATTCAAGATGGTATCTCAATCATAATTTGAAATATAAAAGGAAATGATGAAGCATGTACCAATAAGCATGTGAAACAATTGCCAAGTAAAAGAAACTAAATCAATGAACAAATCAAAGTTGCCAAGGAAATGTAAAGTGCTTGCTTGTAATTTGTTGTAACTTAAAGGTAAATAAAAATGAGTTGCTCCAAAAGATTGCAAATGTTGTAACTCAAGCAACTACGAAAATTAATTGCAGAATACAAGAGAATAGCAAATGAAATGGCCAGTTTGATTGCAAAGTTAAGAAAATGTGAGTACTATGTTTTAAGTTTACGAATTAACCATGCGTGAAGTAGATTAGATCAACAAGTAAACATGTATGCAAGTAAACTAATCATGCAAATTAGAAACTAAGCTATGGAAGAGTCAATCCACCCAAGAATGGTCCTCCTTCTAAATGAGGAGGTGGGATACCATGGGAAATTTCCCAAGCTCCCTCAAGGGATCCTTGCAAAACAATTTCGGGTGATGCGACTTTGAGATTAGACAAATGTGGGAACTTCCATGAACATTCTCAAGAGTGGGATGGTTCCTCCTAGAAATTCTCCTCGCACTTGAAGTATGATCCAAAAATGTGTCTTCTACACAACTTCACACTAACTTTTTAGATCCATATGGGTTTAGCAACAGACAATGATAAAGAGAATTTTAGAGATTTATAGAAAAATTAGCTAAAGCGTTTTCTATCTAGAGAAAATCTCTAAACCCCATGCCAATGTAAGCTATCTCCACATTAAGATAACTTTAGAAGCATAATGGAAATAATATCATAACAACATAAGTAGAAGAATTGAAACAATGATCAAGATATTACCATGCTCAAGAAGAACAACACCTCAAATGTAACTCCAAATTCTTTATTGCATTAAGAAAATAGAAGGTTCAAAGCTTTCACAAACACAAGAGCTAGTATCAATAGTACATAATGAGAGCCAAACACTCATATAAATAAAAAAATGGGAGATGATCCCAATGTTTTATGGTGGCGATCCCAATGTTTTATGGTGGCAATCCCAAGACATCTCAATGCAAATTGAATCCTCCAATAGAGCTCCATGCAGTCCTTGAGGAGAACTCCTTGGGATAAGAGAGGGACATGTGGATGAGTGAAGTGGAGTGGTAGGAGACCACTCTCCACTTCATCTCAAGTAAACTCATGCAAATCTCCACCAAATACAAAACTCAACTTGGAACTTGAGCTATCCTCCATAATGCGTGGGATTTGTCTCTTGGAACTCGTGGTCCCCCCTCAGGAAATTCAATTTCCCTTTTTGGCACATGTTTCTCCTTGATTCTTGGTCCATGGTGGAGTCCACATCACTTTCTAACTTTACTTTGACTCTTGATGAATTTCCACCTCATTTTGGCATGTGTGGATATTTATTTTTTTCCATTTATTTATTTGTTGGCTAATTTATTGCCACATTTTCCCCTAGACTTAGGAAAAATGGGTTTATAACTTATTTTTTACTCCTCAATGTGTGTTCTAGTAGAAAGTTGAGGAGGAGAGGTGTAATTTTGTGCACTCATACCCCATACAACTTCCTAGACATCACTTATTACAATTTGCATACAAAATTTATTAACATTCCCGTCCCGTGGGAAATTTTAAAAATTTAAATTTTGACACCTAGTCCTAATCATATTCTATGAAATTGTATGAGTAATATAACATGGTAATATACAATGACTAGACACTAGGACTCACTTAAGGCCTTCATATCAAGTCACACTCTAGCTTTGGGGTTCTAACTGGGAGAAGAACTCAATTAATTATTAAGTGCTAAAAAGTACCAATAATTAACCAAGTAAAAAAAATTCCCTAGAGTGAACTCACTTGATAATAAATTCCAAAGCTACCTAGGAGGTATACTTTACATGACTCTATTTCATCATGCTAGCATCACTTTACAACATCCTCGTAGGGCTTGCAGAATCCGAGTATAATAGAGAAGAAGAAGGAGAAGAAAAAGCTTAAAAGCTTTGATGATATCTAAACTTTGCAGGTACAAGAATCCTCTGACATATCCTTGGGCATGGAGTCTTCAAGTCTTCAGATATACTTCATTGGTCAACATTTGGATCCACATGGGGATGCATGCTAGATAAGAAGTGAGAGCATGCAAGGACCTGGAATCTGTATCCACAAAAGGTATATATTAGTAGTGTCCACTCAAGAAATCATCATATAAAATCAAGTACTCAAAATGAAATACTAATCTAACATGCTGAAATAAAGAACTACTCTAGTAACATGGAAACTAATCAAATAGGATAAAATGAAAGCCAATATAAGAAAATAAATTGACAAGGAGTAGGGTTAGAAACACAATACAAAAATGCCTCATGGCATCAGATGTCTTCAGTGAAATCCATCTTGAGAACTTGCCTACTCACAGGCAGATCCATAGGTTCTTTCTCTGATGTGCCCTGTCCAATTCTAACTATCTTGGGACTTTGAATTGCCCCAATATTACCCTGTTTGTGGCCATCAAATACACCAAGCCTTTTTTCTTTTTTCAATTTTTTCTTTTCTTCTTGGTTAGTTGCGATGGTGATGATGTTGCAACTACTGTTAATCCTTCTGCCTTGTCTTGAGAATGCTCCGATGGAAAATTCAAAATACCCAGGCTTTTTGAGCTATGCCTAAATTCTTCATTTTGAATTTGTTTTGTCAAGGGTGGTAGAAAATTCGACAACACTGTATCACTTCCTGGCTTGTATGACCCATAGATAATTTCATTGTTGGGTTTCCTTCGATCCTCAACATGATATCTTCGCTCTAACTCCCAATCAAGCCTGACAAAATTATTGTTTGGCATGGGGATGGTGGGGCATATGATAGGTCCATCTGAGGGCTACCACCTAAATCTGGTGCCCATGTCCTTGATAGGAGCATTCCCAATGCATCGGGTACATCTATCACAACAATATCCATAGTCATCATTTTGTCCAGGTATGCTGCTAGGAAAACTTGTAAATCTTTAATTAACCCACACACTTCAATTCTTTTACAATTGATTGAACATATGTTGTGATAGGGCCTAGATACCCTTAAAGACGATCATTCACTATCAAAGAAACAAAAACCGGTTGATGATCCTCGTTCCCCACATAACAGTTCATATTTTTCAATATAATTTCTTCATCTCCTGGTTCATCATTAGGATTTTCTTCCCTTTGAATAACTTCAATGGCACTTAGTAACTTTGCCCTATGAGATGACATCTTCAAAAGCTTTGTCACTGGGATAGAAACCTTTGCGTTATTCACCCAATCGTCCAAGTCAAAATTTAATTCCGAAGTAGGAGGAGAAAAATTTCTGTAATGATTTCGATTTTGAATATCCCTTCTTTGATAAGTCATCCCTTTATGTTTTTCCATAGCAAGAATCTGTCAAGATGTAGGCTTTTCCCCAAAAATTCTAGTGACATTATCAAAATTTGCAATCATATTATCAACCCCAAGATCATTAGGCCTATGATCAATCTCCTGATTTATTTCAATGGTCTTAACTTGATCTTCCATGGAGAACATATTGATTTGACCACTTGTTCTTGCATGTTCACCTCCTAACATGCCGCTTTCCATGATTCTCCTTACATAGGGGCATATGGCCTCTTCATGCAACTCATCACATGGCCTACAATAAGGGGGAACTTGATCTTCCATGTTGGTGGGCTACAATTGATTTGAAGCTCTAAAATCTTGTGGAGAGTCCTTATTCTTTTGCCATCTATCATTGGGCCTAGGTTGGAACCTTTGCACTTGTGATCTTTCCATGGCCACCAACCTATTTTGCATGGCTTGCATTTCTTTTGCATGATTCATCTCCATGCTCTTGATTAATTGGGTTAACTCCTTGATGGGATCCTTATCAACCTCCTTTGCTTCAACTTTCCCCTTAGATTCATGAGCCTTTGATGGCCCTCTACTATAACCAAGAATTTTTGACTTTCCTAATTCATTTCTAGCCTTTTCCATCTTTAAGGCTTCTGCTTGAGCTGCATCTAGATTTGCAGGTTCCTTTCTCCTCAGCTCAGAAGATGTGTCAAACACCAAAAGCATCCGGATAAGAGCACAATAGAAACTTTCCAGGAGGTCTAACATCTTAAGGCATACTCTTTACCACATCATTGAATCTTTTGTTACATTCTTCCACGGTTTCATTCTCATTCTTCTTGATATGGCTAATGGCGTTAATCAAATGCCTATCTTCTTTCTTGTCTCCATACTTGTCCAAAAAGGCAGTAACAATGGCTTGTAAAGAATCATACGAGTTAGCAAGATGCCCAATGAACCAATCAAGAGCATCCTCTTCTAAGGAGAGGACAAAAAGTCTCATCTTTGCGTCCTCATAGTTAGCACCATTACATCACTTAGTGATGCAAACACTAAAATTCTTTAAGTGCGATGCAACACTAATGGCATTGTTACCTTGGAATGATGGCAACTTCCCAATAGCTTTATCTAGAATATCATGTGGATAACCATTGATGTTAGCACAGTTACAAGGACCAAACAAATCATTCATGATGTCTTGTTCAACTTGTCATTGGAGAAGCAAATGGATATCAGAAATAGCCTCTTGCCCAAGATTAGCAAGAAGTCTACTAGAAGAGAGTCTATTTAATCTCGCTCTAAAAATGTTTTTAGGATCAAGAGTGGGGCTAACCAGACCACTTGGATTTCTGCTAGTAGAAATCCTTGCAGAAAATGAACTAAGTGGAGTCCCCACTTGAACAAGAATCTAACTCTAAAAATCCAACATGCAAGAACCAAAAGTTAGTCGTATTCCAGGTACAAGAGGACTTGTCCCCGACAATGATGCCAAAAAATGTTGTCACCTCGCTTACACACCTAGGTTAATGTGGGAAATATCCTCAACCCCACAAGGTGTGGCCTTGGTGGAAAAGCTCAGAGAAGGGGTTGTCACCTAATTCCAAATCTCTTCGTTAAAGCTCTCCCTTAGTTAAGCTAAAGGGGGTGGTCCCTAAGGATGATTAATAAGAGGAAACTTGTTGGAAACAAGTTCTAGGAGACTAAGTGTCAGGCGGAAAGATTCGATAGTGCGGACACAAATCAACCTCCCTAGGAGCCTAAGACTCTCTAGTGACAAACAAGACAAACAAGAGCAATCCTTCTCTAAACATGCATTTACTATACAAGAAATCAAGTGTTTAGATCCTACCTGTAGTCCAGCGCTGTTGTAGTAGTCCAGCCTCGCCGATCCGGATGAGCTCCTCCTTCACTTCGAAACCTGCGTTCACTAACAATCAAACGATTAAATAGCACTTGATAATCTCATAAAATAAAACATATTTAACATATAGACCAAGGAGTACATGAAACAACTCATAAATAACAAGTTATTGAGAAGAATGGACTCATTTGCATTAATAGGAAACAAAAGGAACAATTACAACCTGAGCCTTGGTGTTGTGCAAGTCCCTCCCAGGGTCCATCAAGAGTTCTCCTTTACTTTGACAAAGCTCACCCACTTCCAAATAGAACAAGCAAAGATGATAATCTCTCCTCACAAGCTTCTAAATGGGAGTCCTAATTCCAGCAGCATCTACCCTTAGAAATGTTTAGCTTTCAACCTCTCCCTCCTTCTGGCCCAATGCCTGTATTTATAGTGCTCAAGAGGAAGTTAATCAGGTCCACCATCAATGGGATAATCCCCTCTTTGGATGGGATAGCTCCTCTCTTGATGGGATAAGTTCCTCTTTCATAGGGGTACATGAACCATCTGGAGGTGATCAATACATGTCGAACAACCTTCTAGAATGCTCTAGAAATGACCACAAGTAACTTTTTAAAGATGAAACTCGCGCCTTTTGACCTTTACAGGGGTACGCACCTGCCCCTTTACATACAGAGCGTACAAGCACACAGTTTTTGTGAACATTGGGTGCGTACACGCAGGTAAGGCCGAGAGAATCTGCGTACCCAGAGATAAACACATTTACAAAGACTTTCTCTCTTTTTGGAGTTTGACATGGAGAGCAGAGGCATAAGACTTGCCCAGGAGGATAGCATGACTGTTGATAGAGTCATACTAACTGTAAATAGCCATGGCGACATTTTTTAGTGTAACAAATTGCCCCCTAAAGTGCGAAGCCTGTAATAGATTAGGGTTTTGTATTATCTAGGAAGGGTGAAGCGCTTTATCATTTCAAGGATTATTTCGTGGAGAGCCTAGTCAGAACCTGCAATTTTCAACACAAAATACATGTATAAGATTATATCATCACTGAGGTAGGCATTCCCATACTCAGATCAAAACTTTAACTAACAATCTAACTACTGCTCTGATACAGGAATGATTTTGCAGTACATTACAATCATAGACTCTTGTAGACACAGTATGGACGCAGCCATCTGTTTATGGTTAGTCTACTAGATAATGGAATACAAAACTCCTCGCAGCCTGGATGGTGGAAACTAGATCCAGGGTCTTCATTTCTACTTCCCGAATTGGTACGATTCTATCCATGCGAATAAATGAGTTGATGTCGAACATGGTAGAAACCACTTGATTACTAGTCGATGATGTAAACTGTTAACAAGTGTGAGAGAGACCACCAGTGATGTCAATGGTTCTCAAAGTACCCAGTACAATCCGTGAGATGTGAATGAATGAGTTGATGTCGAACACGTCACGGAATCCTTCGATCGAAAGTCAATGATGTAAACTGTCGTCAAAGGCGAGAAACCTGCCATTGATGCATGCAGACCTCAAGGTACTGACGATCTCTAAGTCATCTTTCTAGATAATGTGCTGATGTCGATAGAAAGCGACCTGTTGCAGGCAAGCCCACAACACGAAATCATTGTTCAAGTTGAAGAAATGTTGCTGTAAGGACTGACTCAGGGATGGTCAAAATGAATGACAAGTATTTTGCATATGAATGGTTTATTTGCAGAGACCTCTTGAACACATAACGACATGACAGATGGCTTGGTGACGATTGACCCAAAGTTAATACCCAGAAACGGTTGAAGACTTTCAGAGTGGTTTGATCAACTTTAAGGCAAAGGATTTCCCAACCCAGGTGAATGAAAAGTGTCGTGTTCAAGAGCGGTGATAAGGTTCTTCTGTAACAAAGGATAACAAATAGGTTCATTCTTCTCTCTTTTCCCCCACCATTTCTGGCAAGTACCTCTTTATTTTTTACAAGCTTGAGGAGGATAACATATGCTTGATTATAAGCTCATCCTTCGGATGAGTCCAACTTAGTTTAGATTCGGACCCTAAGAAGAAGTGGTCCGTTCCTGTTTGTAATCGAACAGGTCCTTTACTGTGAAATT
Organism: Pinus tabuliformis; assembly: GCA_031772625.1. Classification (NCBI taxonomy): domain Eukaryota; kingdom Viridiplantae; phylum Streptophyta; class Pinopsida; order Pinales; family Pinaceae; genus Pinus; species Pinus tabuliformis. The sequence goes on along the minus strand of CM062805.1, from coordinate 1,052,277,303 downwards.
TTAACGAGTCCAGTATAGGAGAAACTCGGCGTTTTTCAATTTTAGAGAGTCTGAAAAAACTAAAGAAGACTCCAAGGTGAACTTTTTCGTAAATTTGTGTCTCCCAAGCCCGAAAAAGTATAAAATCATACCTGATAGAACCGCTTGATCTTGCGACCAAGGAGTACTTTCATGATTAGTGCCGTTGACCTGAAAAGTAAAAAGCGATCAAGGACACATCGTTTTATTTCCAATATCGAGTTTGAAACGACAAAAACCCGGCAATCTTTTCGTGTTTTTTACAGTCGGAAAAGGGCTATAAGAGGACCGTCTTTTAATTCCATTTTAACGAGTGTAAAAGAAACGTTCGGCAATCTTTTCATGTTTTTAGGAGTCAGAAAAGGGCTTAAAAGAGAACTCCAAGGTTTCATTTTTTCGTAAGCTTTAACGAGTTCAAAAAAATGATAAAAATATACTCATATGGTCGACTTTCAATTTAATTTATGAGCAAGAAAAGACGGAAAGAACTCGGCATTTTCATTTGTTTTACGAGAATGAAAGATAGCAAAATAATCTCGAGATTTTCATGAGTTTAACGAGTCTTGAAAATAACTGAAATTGACTCGAGATAGGTTTCATTTTTACAAAAGCTTGAAACAGAGAAAAACTATGCTTCAAAGTAGTTTCATTTTTACACAAGCTTGAAACAGAGAGAAAACTGTGCTTGATGCCCCCTAAGCATAACTGCTAGAGCACATGCCCCCCCAGCTTCATTTCATTCAACCAGTTGGATGAAATAAAGGTTGAGTTACGAGATCATTTGAAAGACTGGACCTAAAACAAAAAACTGAAATAACTAACCTAAAAATACAACTTGACATCTACGAGATCTAGTCAAACTCTCGACTCAATTAGAGGAGGATTTGTTTCATTTTTTAACGAGCTTGACACAGGAAAAGAACTATGCTCGGATTCGGTTTCATGTTTACTCAAGCTTGAAACGAAAAACTATGCTTGTTATAAGTTCACATGCCCCCAGCATAATGACGCAAAACGAGGTACATGCCCCCCAAGCTTCATTGCATTCAATGAGGTGGGTGGAATGAAGCTTTACTTTCGAGATCTTGGAAAGACTTGTGGGAGTTGTTTCATTTTTTAGTGAGGTTGACACAAGAAAAGAACTATCCTCAAAACCCTTGTTTCATTTTTTAACGAGCTTGACACAAGACAAGGAACTATGCTCTAAAATCCTTGATTCATTTTTTAATGAGCTTGACACAAGACAAGGAACTATGCTCATGACTCCTTGTTTCTTTTTTTTTTAACGAGCTTGACACAAGACAAGGAACTATGCTCTAAAATCCTTGATTCATTTTTTAACGAGGTTGAGAGAGGAACAAACTATCCTCGCTTCTACTCTCTACAATCTACCTACTTAACCTACCCTTGTTTCATTTTTTAACGAGCTTGACACAAGACAAGGAACTATGCTCAAAACGTTCACCCCAGGCTTCATTGCATTCAACGAGATGGATGGAATGAAGGTTTACTTTCAATATTTAACTTGAAAAGGGAGTTGTTTCATTTTTTAATGAGGTTGAAACAAGAAAAGAACTATCCTCATACCTGATTCATTTTTTAACGAGTTTGACTCAGTAACAGGAACTATCCTCATACAATCCATCATGGCTTCCAATTGGAAGAAAGACATGTCAATGGACACACCTTGATCATGGCTTCCAAGAGGTCTTCATCAGAAGGAAGAATACTTCTTTGGAAGGAACACATGTCAAGGGACTCAAAAGGGATAAGAACATCGTGTTCATGTAATCCCATAGAGTTTTCCATGTCAATCACCGGATCTAAATCAAAGGAAGATGAGCAAACAGTGAGAGGCTCACTTTCATCGGTAACTGAAAACATGGGACCAGTTGCCACATAATTAACCCGTGGCGGGGTAGATACCACTTTAGAATCAGGAACATTTAGGGGTGTCATATTATTGGTAGTTGAGACAAGACTAGGGAATGAAAGCTGGTCTACAGTCACAATACTGCCATTGTGAGGGAAAGACATCACGCGAAAGAGTGTCGATACGACAGCTTTCATTGCATAAACATAGTCTCGCCCAAGGAGTAAATTGAAATCCAAGGGACCTTGAACTACCATAAGATCAATACAGACATTTTTACCTTCCAAGGTAATAGAAAACTTAGGAAGGATCCCTAAAGGTTCACTAATGGTTCTGTTAAAAGCTTTTAGATTCTGCGTAATAGGCACAAGCTGAGGGGAACCCAAAGCTCTCCAAACAGTTGAGGATAAAATACTAACAGAAGCACCTTCATCTACCTGTGTACGATGTATGTCCCTACCACCAGCCTTGACAATGATTTGGAAAGGGATGGAGGAAGGAAGACGAGGTTCTGTCAGTCTATTCCAATCGAAGGAAAAGACCTCAGTACTTGGAGGGGGTTCTGTAGAAACAGGTGAAATGCCCCCCAGCATAGAAAAATCCGATGTAACAAGAAGAACATCAGCGGTATGAAATTTACTCTCGAAAGGGAGAGTGTGATCGACCAAATGTGAAATTGAATCGACCACTTGATCAACTAATGGATCATCAACCTGAGTGACATGAGTTTCACTCTCCAATGGAAGAGTGTGATTGACTGTACTTGATATTAGATCAATCACTCCGTCAGTTGACGGTAGGTTGGGAGAAAGTTTACGGTAACCAGTTGGAAATTCTTGCTGTGGAACAGTAAGGTTTTCCAACAATGTTGAGGCTTCATCCATGTGAGGGCAAATGTGAGTTTGATGACTCCCTTTGCATAACTTACAAGGAAACCTAACTTTACCCTTTTTCCCAGGAACCTGACTATCACTGGTTGATGGATCAATAGAAAGTTGATGAGTTTTTTCTGATCATACTTCCAAGACCTTTGGAATACTAGGACAATTGACAAGGAAGTGGTCACCCTTACAAAGCCTGCAAGGGTATTTGGGTTTACGATGCATGTTGGAGTTTTCCTCAACACAACTAACACTTACAGTCGTGGTTGGTTGGTTGACTTCTTTCTTATCTTGCTTCTTCTTCTTCTTCTTCCCTTTCTTCTTCTTCTTAGCCTCCTGGTTACTAGCATCAAGGCTTTTACCAGGCGAAGAGGAAGAAATGGAGGAAGAAAAATTAGGCGAAGAAGGTAAAGGGTCAACAGAAGGTTGGTGATGTTGAGATGGTGAACTCTGTTGAGGTGAAGCATTCGGTTGAGGTGGAACAATTGGAGTACTTTGGGCCAACGAAGTTGAAAATAACCATATCGGTAATCCTATTGTAAATCCAGGTAATGACAAAGTAGCCATATAAGGAGGACCAACATTTCCAAAGTAAGGAAAAGTACTAGGATTCTCGTTAGGAGGGGTTCCTAGGTTGGTAAATTCTGGAACATTTGCCATTATATTCAACTTCAGTGAATTTTATTAACAATTTAAAACTAAAATTAACAATCCACAATTCACACCTAACAATTAAAATTCACAATTCACACCTATGGTCTCTAAAAGTAAAAACAAACAAATTAACACGCGCTATCAAATCTAGGAGTCAAACCACACACAAACAGTAACCTTCCGGACCGAAAACACTAGTTGGTGATGAAGCCCAACATCGCCGAATTCAGTACAGAAGTGGCGGGTGGAACAGTTACCCCGACAACCTGCTTAATGAATAGACTGGACCAAGTTCCTCCACTTTAACCGTCTCGAGTGAAGTGAACCCCCCAGAAAATCCAAGTGAGTCTAGCCGACGTCTGCTCCAGGTACAGTGGGATCTTCCCTCCACCGTCACCTTGGGTAGAACCCTAAAGATAATGGTCACTAAGGTTACCAACAGCAACAAATATACCTGGGGGAACAGTCTACGACCCGATAGCACGCAAGGGTAGAGTAACAAGCTCAATCCCCTTCCCGGCTCCTTAACAATAATCCAAGGTTTACCGACAAGTGACCCCAGGCTCCTCGACAATAATCCGAGGTTTACCGTTTGTAGTACGTGCGTATCTGGCGTCTTTCCCAATGAAGGAGGATTGATCCCCTCACTGGTTCGGACACGGTCTCGTGCTTCTCCTTTAAGAGGAGCTTTCCCAGAGCATAAATGTAACTATTGGATTTATCCTACCACAAGATGAGCTACTTGTTTGGTTTTACTGTCTTGGAGAGTTAATTACTCTCCTACTCCAAGACACTAGCCTGATCTATGTTGGTGTTTCAGAGCCCTAGAAATGTAAAAATTACTAGATGAATTTTAAGTAAGCGCTGTGTTATTAAGGCTGTTATTACTCAAATGGGTAAATGGATATGAAACCAATGGTGTTATGACCCGACTCAACTGAATGCAATCGAATATGATAATGTAATCTTTTCAATTCGATGAATCCTAACTAAAGTAAGGAGAGAGTTTCCATTCACTTCCAACAATGCAAAAAATTGATCACTAAGAGAAAATATAACAAATTCTCTAATGCACTAATTTTATCAAGAAAAACTAATGCAAATCAATTCCAAACCATTTTTTTTATTTTTATTTTTGTGTAAATTCAAATCAAAGAAAGCTGATCTAAATCTACGATTGATTTTTCAGAATGTAAACTATGCAATGGTAATCTAAGCACAATTCACTTGAAAAGTATGCAAATGTAATCTATGCACATTTTTCATTCATATTCTGAAAATGAGAATTCTAATTATGCAAATGTGATCTATGCAAGAGAATTCTCAAACACAAGATGATTCTAATGTAATCTAAGAACCAATCAAGTGCAAGTCGAGAAAATTGGGTGAGAGTTCCAAAGATAAAAAAAAATAAAAACACTCAAAGGCGATTTTGCAACAACAAAAGCAAAAAGATGCAAAAGTGTGAAAGGACTGAGACAAACCTCCAAGTAATGACCAAAGGAAATCAAATTAAGAATTTCTCAAAAAAGAGACTCAAAACACCCAATTGATGAAAGCTTAAAGCAAGAATGCTAATGAAACAAGCTTAGGTGAAGATCTCTGACAGGTAACCAGTGGATTTGGGCAGTAAAAACAAATTAAAAACAAAATCTAAGAGGCAAAAAGGAAAAAATTGAAATTTTCTCACATTTGATAGGGGTACGCAGGTGATCTGTTCACACAGGTGCGGGTACTCTCTGTGCACAAAGCCACAGTGCGTACAAGTACGCACTACTCAGAGGCTGCGTACTGCTGGCAAAGCTAAGAAAAATGGAAATCTAAATTAACCTTAAGCTAACCCACCCAAATACACAGTCAGACAGCCAAAAACCAGAAAACAATCGCTTTTTCTCAGATCAAAATATCAAATCAAAAAGAACTCAAACACATTCATGGATTCCCCAGTGGAGTCGCCATTTTGTCAGGCGGAAAGAGTCGATAGTGCGGACACAAATCAACCTCCCTAGGAGCCTAAGACTCTCTAGTGACAAACAAGACAAACAAGAGCAATCCTTCTCTAAACATGCATTTACTATACAAGAAATCAAGTGTTTAGATCCTACCTGTAGTCCAGCGCTGTTGTAGTAGTCCAGCCTCGCCGATCCGGATGAGCTCCTCCTTCACTTCGAAACCTGCGTTCACTAACAATCAAACGATTAAATAGCACTTGATAATCTCATAAAATAAAACATATTTAACATATAGACCAAGGAGTACATGAAACAACTCATAAATAACAAGTTATTGAGAAGAATGGACTCATTTGCATTAATAGGAAACAAAAGGAACAATTACAACCGGAGCCTTGGTGTTGTGCAAGTCCCTCCTAGGGTCCATCAAGAGTTCTCCTTTACTTTGACAAAGCTCACCCACTTCCAAATAGAACAAGCAAAGATGGTAATCTCTCCTCACAAGCTTCTAAATGGGAGTCCTAATTCCAGCAGCATCTACCCTTAGAAATGTTTAGCTTTCAACCTCTCCCTCCTTCTGGTCCAATGCCTGTATTTATAGTGTTCAAGAGGAAGTTAATCAGGTCCACCATCAATGGGATAAGCTCCTCTTTGGATGGGATAGCTCCTCTCTTGATGGGATAAGTTCCTCTTTCATAGGGGTACATGAACCATCTGGAGGCGATCAATACATGTCGAACAACCTTCTAGAATGCTCTAGAAATGACCACAAGTAACTTTTTAAAGATGAAACTCGCGCCTTTTGATCTTTACAGGGGTACGCACCTGCCCCTTTACATACAGAGCGTACAAGCACGCAGTTTTTGTGAACATTGGGTGCGTACACGCAGGTAAGGCCGAGAGAATCTGCGTACTCAGAGATAAACACATTTACAAAGACTTTCTCTCTTTTTGGAGTTTGACATGGAGAGCAGAGGCATAAGACTTGCCCAGGAGGATAGCATGACTGTTGATAGAGTCATACTAACTGTAAATAGCCATGGCGACATTTTTTAGTGTAACACTAAGGTTAATGGAACTACTTCTCAAAGGTAACTTGGTTCAAGATATAAGCAAGTATGTAAATGTATGAGCAATATGAAAGATATATTCAATGATGATCCATATGACATTCAAGAATAAAGAGTATAAACCAGTGCCTTGTAAATAATTGCTCAAATAAAAATAACAAGTACTTGCAAGATAGAAATGAAAACTCAAGTTACAATGACAAGTATCCCTGCAAAACAAATGTTAGTTCAAGATATGAAATATGAACAACAAGAAATATAACTTGCAAAAGTGAATAGAACTTGCACTTGTAAAGGAAATGCTCAAATAGAGATAGACAATGACATCAAATAAGCATGAGCAAAATAAATCTCTAAATGACAAGTGCAAGAGTTAGATAACAATATTGCAAGTGAAATGAAAATGCTCATAAAACAACTTGATAGGATGATATCAAAACTAAACTATGTGAAATGCAATTATCTTGGTTAGTTTTAAATGCCTAATCTAAGGTGAGAAATTCCCCTTTCAAATTCTTGCCACAAGGTAAAGAATGGGGTGAGTAGCAAGGAAGATGGGTTGAGGAGGAACTAGCCCGTCGTTAACGGTCCCCTTCCCATAATCCTTACAATCCGCATGCCTTTGTTCTTACAAAGGGGCAAAACCTCCAAGAGAACTACGAGGTCACATGTTGGAACCTTACTCCGTACTAGGTGAAAGAAAAATTAGGAAATTTTTGTCTTAAGATGTCTATACAACCAAGCTTATGCTTGAAGGTAGTTTTTAGATATGCAAGACTAATGCTAGAATGCCCAAGTGTTAATTGCAAATTGTTTCAAGTAAATGATGGTAACAAAATGCTCCAAGATATATATCAATGAACAATGTGATATTCAAGATGGTATGCCAAGCATAAATTGACATATAAAAGGAAATGATGAAGCATGTACCAATAAGCATGTGAAACAATTGCCAAGCAAAAGAAACTAGATCAATGAACAAATCAAAGTTGCCAAGGAAATGTAAAGTGCTTGCTTGTAATGTGTTGTGGCTTAAAGGTAAATAAAAGTGAGTTGCTCCAAAGATTGCAAATGTTGCAACTCAAGCAACTATGAAAATTAACAACTACGAAAATTAACAATACAAGAGACTAGCAAATGCAATGGTAAGTTTGATTGCAAAGTTAAGAGAATGCTAGTACTATGTGTTAAGTTTATGAGTTAACCATGCATGAGGTAGATTAGACCAACAAGTAAATATGTATGAAAGTAAACTAATCATGCAAATTAGAAACTAAGCTAAGAAAGAGTCAGTCCAGCCGAGAATGGTCCTCCCTCTAAATGAGGAGGTGGGATACCATGGGAAATTTCCCAAGCTCCCTCAAGAGAAAATGAGATCTTTTATTAACTTGTTACAAGAAGAAGAACCTCTCCAAGGCCTCCAATGAAATCAAGGGGAATATTTACAAAGATTGTTGCCTATGAGAGCTAGATCTCCTCCTTGAAAAATTCAAATTGATAGCAAATGAAGAGTACAAAGAGAATTTCTCAAATCTGAAAGTGTCAAAGGCCCTCTTGCATCCCAAAAATTCAGCCTCCAAAGTATAAGAGGTTTGTGTAGGAGCAGAGAGGCTAAGTCTCTAGAGCTCTCGACCTAAGCAAAAAATCTGCCCTTCTTGGCCGAGTCAATTCGGCCTCAATCCCTCGTAAAGATCCTATAAGAAATAAGTTAGTGGTTTCAAGTCTCCTTCCTCTCAATCCTGCCTCAAAAAGAGTTAGCACAAGACTCAAAACAGACTTGCAAAATAAAGTCCAAATGTCAATGGAAAGCACATAAGAGAAAGGGGATAAATATTTACAACTAATCTACAAAGGGCTAGACCAAGGGATGCGAGTGGAACTCTCCTCCTTGTTTAGTCATCCTCATTCCCTCAATCGAAAAATGAAACAATTATAAGCACAATAGTTTGAAGTAAATGGTTTAAATGAATGTGACTTGACTACAAGCCAAGGCTAGGATCTCTGCAAAACAATTTCGAATGATGCGACTTTGAGATTAGACAAATGCGGGAACTTCCATGAGCATTCTCAAGAGTGGGATGGTTTCTCCTAGAACTTCCCCTCACGCTTGAAGTGTGATCCAAAAATATGTCTTCTACACAACTTCACACAAATTTATTAGTTCCATATGGGTTTAGCAACATACAATGATAAAGATTTTTTTTGAGATTTATAGAAAAACCAGCTTAAGCATTTTCTATCTAGAGCAAATCTCTAAACCTCATCCCAATGTAAGCTAACTCTACATTAACATAACTTTAGAAGCATAATGGAAATAATAACGTAACAACATAAGTAGAAGAATTGAAACAATGATCAAGATATTACCATGCTCAAGAAGAACAACACCTCAAATGTAACCCCAAAGTCTTTATTGCATTAAGAAAATAGAAAAGCAGAGCTACCGCAAGCACAAGAACTCATACCTTTAGTACATAATGAGAGCCAAAGTCTCATATAAATAAGAAAATGAGAGATGATCCCAAAGTAGAATGGTGGCAATCCCAAGGCATCTCCATGCAAATCAAATTCTCCAATAGAGCTCCACGTAGTCCTTAAGGAGAACTCGTCAGGTTGAGAGAGGGACATTTGGATGAGTGAAGTGGCTGGGTAGGAGACCACTCTCCACTTCATCTGAAGTAAACTCAAATCAATTCTCCACCAAATACTCAACTCAACTTGGAACTCGAGCTATCTTCCTCAATTCGTGGGATTTGTCTCTTGTATCTCGTGGTCTTTCCTCAAGAAATTCGATTTCTCTTTTTGTCACATGTTTCTCCTTGATTCTCGGTCCATGGTGGAGTCCACATCACTTTCTAACTTTACTTTGACTCTTGATGAATTTCCACCTCATTTCCACATCATTTTGTCATGTGTGGATATTTATTTTTCTCCATTTATTTATTTGCTGGCTAATTTATTGCCACATTTTCCCCTAGACTTGGTAAAAATGGGTTTTGAGGGGTTATAACTTATTTTTTACCCTTCAAAGTGCATTCTAGTAGAAAGTTGAGGAGGAGAGATGTAATTTTGAGCACTCATACCCCATACAACTTATCTAGACATCACTTATTACAATTTACATACAATATTTATTAAAATTCCTGTCCCATCGGAAATTTAAAAAATTTTAAAATTGACACCTAGACCTAATCAAATTCAGTGAAATTTTACGAGTGATCTAACGTGGTAATATACAATGACTCTAGATATTAGGACTCATCGAAGGCCTTGCTAACAAGACGCACTCTAGCTTTGGGGTTCTCACTGTGAGAAAAAACAATTAATTATTAAGTGCTAAAAAGTACCAATAATTAACCAAGTAAAAAAACTTCCTAGAGTGAACTCACTTGATAACAAAGTCCTAAGCTACTTAGGCCTGTTACATGACTCTATTTCATCATGCTAGCATCTCTTTACAACATCCTCGCAGTGCTTGCGAAATCTAAGTGCAATAGAGAAGAAGGAGAAGAAAGAGCTTAAAAGCTCTGATGATATCTGAACTCTGCAGCTACAAGAATTCTCTGACATATCCTTGGGCATGGAGTGTTCAAGTCTTCAATTATACTTCAATGGTTAACACCTCCATTGTGGTTCAATACCACTAAAGACAAAGAGAAAGGTTGCTGATGTGATAGTGGAAACCAATTTATCTTCTTGCCATAAGGTCTATGCCTGCCCAGTGAGGCTTTGCACTGGGCCTGCTAGATTTTGCGGCAACAATGCCAACTATTTACTTTATAAATTTTTCATTAACACAAATGCAAATTGGTATTAGCTTATGAGTATTAATTCAGAGGCTCAAGCCAAGGATCATGATGATAGAGTCAATAAAGTTGTTTGAAAGGAAAGTCTAGGAGAGATATAATAAGTGACATTCATATATGGAATCTCAAAAGTGTAATTTCCATAGTGTATGATGTGTGTAGAGGTGGAGTTATGCTCACCAAATTCTAGGATGAACAAGTTACTTGGAATCCTCATAAGATAAAAAAAATGTGAATGAAATATGATATGTGGGCCCCCTGTCAATTGAGTCATCTTGCCATGTCAACACCACATCACCTACTGTACAGTTAACTTTTATGTGTCACATGTTGAGTGGTCCACCTGTAGTGCGATGTCATTGACCATATTGCCACGTGTCCTCTTGTGGTGCCGACTTTTTTCTTGTTTCCCGAAAACTTTAGAACATGATAACTTCATACAACGTCGATTTGATCTTGTTCAAGTGATGTCTGAAATCTCTCGTTGAGCTCTTCGACACGTCACACCTTGCATAAACATTTGGAGACTTTGATTTTAGCAATCATGGGGACACATTTGGATCATTCCTTTCCACTAGAAGCTTTTGGACCACCAAACGTTTTTCATTCAGAAAAGAAGTGAGGGGTATTGCCTCCCCACTTGTCCTATATCTGCCCATTGCGCTCAGAACAACTGGCTCATCACAAAAACAAGGATGCAAATTGAAACAAAATTGTTAATATAACCAGTCATTCTCGTTCTTTCACAACTATATGCGTTCGTCCTCTCCACTACTAATCATACACGACACATCAATAATAACAATGAATACAGATGCTATAGAAAATGCATTAACAATATCTCTGATATTCTTAACAAGATCCTTGATATTTGTATACTATGAATCTTCATGTTGCAGCTCTGGTGAACCCTTAAACACCCCATAGTTAGACTCATTTAACTGTTTCATTTTTTTGTTCAAGATCACATGCTTTGTTAGCTTTTGCAAACATGGAAGAAAGAATGTTGCTTGCATTTACAATCCTCTTCAATTGATCTATAGGCACCAGAGAGATGTCGATTTTCATGCGATGAACTTCTACAATATATTTAATCCCATCCTTAAAGAGGTGGTACTTTTTCTCCTCTCTGAAGAAATGGCCTTCCTATCATATAGATACAGGCTTCCCAATACACTTTCACAAATATCAGGATGTACTACATCCAATTCTACCTTGTCTATGAAATTGGCAGTGATTGCAAATTTGAACTTACATTGTTTAATTACTTGCAGTTTTGCATTATGACACACCCTTCTGAGAGGGTAAGGTTTCACACGAGGTTTTGTTTCTAGTCCTAACTTCTTGACAATTGCTTCAGAATTGAGGTTTACTTGGAAACCACTATAAAAGAGTGTGTCAATTTTAGTATGCTTTGTTATGACTATGGATTAGGGAGACCGAATTGTAGAGCTAGAACCAACATGAGAAGATGGTATACCTTATACTCCCACAACTGTGATCTTTGTTTCATCACTTGAGTCGGACCCTTGATCTTGTTGGGCTATTGTAGCCATCTTTTGCTTACCCTTCCATTCTCAGAACCACTTGGGCCTAAGCTCTGGACGTAGTCTCCAACAATGACCTTCGTCACGATTGATGATGCAGGATCCTCCCACCTAAAAGGATGTAAGGCCACAACCACGTCCCATACGGATCTATAGTCGATCCTTCGACGAAACTGCAGATTCAAAAACTGGTCCACGGTTTCGCTATTTTGAGGTGATTCCTGGAAATCCGGAATCGCACGGGCTTGATCTGCGGTTCTAGATCCTTGATCTGTGGATTCAGAGAAGGATTCGTTGTAGATTCGTGGAGGTTTGGGCGCGGATCCACACGGATCACGAGCATGTCCGGAGGGAGACAGGCTGTTCTATGGGGCCCTGGTTTCTAATTTGTTTTTTTCTTTGCCTTGAGTTGGGTTTGGGCTTCCCAGACACTCCCTTGATGCTCCTTAGATGCTCCCTCATGGTAATGTTAAATCCTTAAAGTAAAAGGATGAAAATGAAAGATAAAGGAGAATGTCACTCTTAGGATGAAAATGAAAGATAAAGGAGAATGTCATTTTTACTTAAAGTTTTAACATTACCATGAAATGACTCGGGATGTTTGAGAGTGGTTCCAGCCTCATCAAACTTCATATGGAAAAAATAAAATTTCATATCCTATTCAAAATTCAACAAACTTAACAGTTTTCAGGAATCCAAGATCAACGGGATTATGGACTTTCGTTAGATTATATCATGTATGAGGGTATGTGATTGGCATTTAATCAAGAGCACCAAGCCTTATATGTGCCCTAGTGTTGGTGGTATTAATTGTTGAACTCCTTTTTCATGGCCTTAGCAAAAATTACCTTTCAATCAAGTCAAAATCATTGATCAAGCATGTTGTGCTTTTTCTACAATATTTTAAGGCTTGGATTAGGCAGTTTGATCAAAATTGGGTGATGTTGACTAATATCCATAGACAATCGAGGTATAGGCAAAGACTAGACAAGAGGAGAAGAATCTAGATTCTAGATGGTTGATGCTCAAATAATTAATCATTGATGTACAATGGATGCCATGTCTATCTTGATTTGTGTACAAATATGCATGTTTTCGTATCTTCTACAACTAATTTGGTATTTTGGATGTTTTTGAAATATAAGTGCAAAAAAAAATAATATATATACATAGTAGACGCTTCTAAGACACTTCACGTCCTAGCTTTTTGGAAAATGACACTTCCGACACTTCGCTTCCAAAAAACATCCCCGCTTCGTGCAACATTGGTCATGACCTTTCTTACAAAGGGAATATGTGGGTTTTGCATCTTCCTTCTTTACTGTAGCCATCTTTTTTAATTACTTCTTCACTTTGTTCTTGGTCTCTGTTGGCTAAACAGGTTCTGTGGAGAATCCATCTTTAACGTTCTTCCGTATAGATTCAAGATGGGTAGCTTAAACACAGACTTCATCCAAGTTAGTAGGCTTGAACATATGGATGGTATGCTGAAAATAACTATGCAAACCTTCAGTATACTTAAGAAGAGTTTCTTGTGTATATAATGGAATGCCCAAAATCAAAGTTTTCTTTCTAAACTCCCGAGTGTAACTCTTAACACTTTGTCCCTTACCTTGTTTGAAAGTTTGCCAGTCCGTTATGGCTTGTTTCATGTAACCTAATGGATAGAATTGTCTTCTTAACGTAGTAGTAAATTCAAACCAAGAAGAAATTACTTCACCATATCAAAGGAGGTCCTTATTGGGTTTTGATCCACCACCAAGTGAAGGCTGTTCCACTCGATCAGAGAGAAGAAGTTGGATCTTTTCTTTGTCCTTCACAATCTTCTAGACCCTGTAATAAACCTCCAGCTGCCAGATCCAATTGTTTAACTTCTTTGTGTTAAGGCCACTGTCATATGTGTGCAAATCAAACTTAACATCATGTTTTAAGTTTTAACAAAGGTGATTTGGATGGAGTTTTCTTAGAGTGTTTCATTGAAGAAGTTTTTCTTGAACCAAAAGAAGGAGAAGGATAGAAAGATGATGATGGAGATGGAGCTTTTACTGATGGTCCACTCCTATTAGACTTCTTTTGCTCGTGTTGCAATTCTGCCACCACGACCTTCATTGGCATGAATGCCTCACAAAAAATTGTTTCAGAAGTGAAAGGGTTGTCTCCTCTTGGCGATGGTATCTCTTGGATTTGGATTTCTTGCCTTGAACCAATTTTTCAATGATCCTTCTCCTCGTTTAAGCTTTGATTGAGTAAGCATCCACACTCACAAACCTATCACACTAACTCTAATACCAAGCTTGATCTAGAAATGTATGACTTGTTTGCAAATTTAACTTAGTGTGAATGAAATAAAAAAATTAAGAAGCTCAGTGGGCAGTCAAAGTTTGAAAATAAAGAATATACAACAGAGAATCCTCTTAGTTCCAGAATCTGCACAAAACTGCTTGAAGGCATTCAAGCTATGCTCGCCTCTATTGTCAGATCTAAGCACCTTGATCTTTCTCCTCATCTGGTTCTCAACTAATGCTTTAAACTCTTGGAACTGATTGAAGACCTTGTGCTTGGTCTTCATAAAATAGATCCAAGTTTTCCTAGAATGATCATCTATGAAGGTCACATAGTAGTTGAACCCTCCAGTAGACATATCTGACATGGGTCCACATAGATCTAAATGGATCAAGTCCAAGATCCTGTTGGACCTGTTGACGTTGCTGGGAAACACAGTCTTGGTGTACATGCCCAGGGCACTCCCTTTGCACACGTAATGCTAATTTGTAGTGAAAGTTGGAAGACCCGTGGGCAGTTACAACCTCCCTGAGCACTCTAACTGCTCCATGGTGCAAGTGTGGCATCCTCCTATGCCACAACTCCCCCAAGTCACTACTGCTGCTGTTGTTACTCACCAATGCTTTGTCTGGCTCAAACTAAAGTTTGTACAACATGTTCCTTATTACTCCAAGCACTTTTGCTGTGTTGAGGATGGAACCATTGAGAAAACTATGCACATTCCCCTTTTGGAAATTCACCACATAACCCTTATCCTCCAGTGCTAAAACAAAGATCAGATTCTTCTCTAATCCTGAATGTACAACACGTCCATCACCAGTAAAGTCTCCCTCCAACTCCCTTTGAAACTTGACAGTTCCACTGCCTACTAGCTTGTACTTGGTGTTATCACCAAGTTCAACGTGGAAATCCAAACTGTGCTCCTTTAGACTAATAAAGTAGTCGCACACGACATGAAGTGCCATTGTCAACGTACCACACACAGGTGGCCATTGAACTAGAGAGACATGCAATGAGTGAAAACTCATTTCAAATCTAGCTGCAACCTTGTCCATCTCAGCTGTAGCAACGACCTGCTTCTTTTGTTTCTTCTTTTTCTTGTTAGGGCACTGGATGACATAATGTCTCCTTGTTGGTGGAAAGCAAAACATTTTACTTTTCTAATGTAAGTTTTAACTTATTTTTCTTGCCCTCTGAGGTAGCTCCTTTAGTGGTGCCTTTCTTGGTCTTTCCCTTTCTCTTGGATGCTAGAGCCATGTTCTCTTCCTCACCCTTCTTTTGGTCTCCATGGTGAAACCCTTCTCAGATCTCTTCTTATATGAAATCATTCCATAACCTTTCCCATGTGGGAAGATGCTCTCGCCCAATGATGCATTTAACAAACAAAACACACTGCTTTGCGAAGTCATTCAAGGCCATACGCATCAGTTTAGTGTTAGGAATTGTCTTCCCCGTGTTGAAAAGTGTAACTAGGTTCAGTCTTCATAATTGTGATTTTTGTAAATGATGAAAAGAAGGAAAAAAAATTATTATTGTAATCCTTGCTTCATGGGTTTCATGAGCAAGAGATTTTATTTTTAGAGGGCTCCCATTGAGAGCCTTTAAGATTTGTCATTAAAATAAAAAAGAGTCAATGTCGGTATTATTACAGTCCAAAAGACACAGTTTCGGTGCCATATTAGTGTGATGACAGTTCGTTGATATCATAATCATGGTGTATATCTCAATATGCTCGGCTAGAAGAAGGAATCAGTGTTATCATGTGGAAAATGGATTCAGTGACATCACAGAAGTAAGGTTTCAGTAATATGACAGCGAGGAGGTCTCACAGTAAAGGAGATCTCAGTGTGAAGATATTGATAAGATCTCGGTGGTGACAATGTCTCGATGCTAAGAAGGTCGAAATAGAAGAGGAGTCAAGAAGAAGGTTGTTTGTCAAGAGAACTTGTGTCTTGGTCTTGGAGTGGCAAACAGGTCAAGGGTTTTGGTCTTGGTATTTGTCAATTGAAATCTCTATAAGAAGAATTTTGTGCGGGTTTTCCTCTCAAAGAGTGAGAGGTTTTGGCCCTGGCTCATAGCCTACATTCTGTGTCTCTTGTCTATTTATGTTCATGCATTGGTAGCTGTTTAATGAAGAAGAACACTAATAACTTAAGAAAAAGGGAAATCCTAATCTAATGAAGCAAAAGGCACTCACAAGCAGTTACTAATTAAGATAAATCACCTAACTATTGATGCCCTAGATTTCTCAACACCCCACGACTGCCATCTCATCTCTTACCTGCATGAGCCTAATAAGGTAAGAAGTCTCACTTTCTCCCTTGGAAATTTTGGTTTTGTGGAGTTTGTCCCTTAGTACCATCTTCCGATTTTAGTTGTCACTCTCGTACAATTTTGTTAGTGCATTCCACATCTCCTTTGCTATCTTCTTCTATGACAAATAGGCAATCAGGTGATTTTTACCCCATCCAAGATGATCCTATGTGCCCTAGCTTCTTTCATCTCATGGAAGTTTAAGGTAATAGGATTTGATGTAGGCATAACCACTGTGGAGAAGCTCCATAACTTGTTCTCCTTGAGAACAACTACAATCTAGATTTTCCATTGGAGATTTATTGAGGCTCCTTCTAATCTATCTTGATACCTGAAACTGGCACTGTTTTCCATGGTAGATCAAACCCTTGATTAATTGTTGTTGAAGACCACGAACCCCTTTGAGCTTGAACTTGTGCAATGGTTGAATTTCTTTCAGAAGCTTTGCTTTGACAACATGTTATCTTTTCTTAAACCCAACAAAACGGTTTAATGTGCCAATAACTTTTTATACCCTGATTTTAATGTTAGTAGAAAACTCAAATTTGAATTCACGGAGGGAAAATAACGTTGAGCTTCTTATAGATCTAAACAACGTAAACAAAAATCAAGCACTTCAAATTTTGACACAACTTTTTACCTTGAAAACCCAGCTTGGGAAAACTAACATTCATATTTGTTTTTATTTCAGCGTGTAGAGGAAAAATAGAAATTTATTATAACTAAAAAGCCTATCCTAGCGCCTTGGAAATTGAGCCAAACAGAATTGTCTAGATATGCATGCCAAGTAGCAATTTGCTTCCTAGATATGTGTGCCAACATTGCCTCTAAGTATGCTCCTTGAGTTTTGTGCATAAATCCCTCTACAACCCTCTCACACTTGTGGCTTGTCTTGGTTTGCATACCTGGATACCTCGATCTCCTTATTGCCTTTTTCCTCTCCTTTTCCTCACTCGTTGCTCCTAGGCATGCATGCCAACTTCCTTGAAGTGCATATTGCCTTTGGAATTCTTGCCAAGGTCTCCTCAAACAATTACTTTTATAATTTTTCCTTTGCCTCACAATTCACAAAGATAGCTTCGTGATTAACAAAATCATTGTTGTAATTCACTATCTCTTCGTAATTCACAATCTCAAGGTCTTTAGCATTAATTAATTATGTGCTTAGGAAAAATAAAAAGTCATTGTGGTAGGAAATTTTGTCAGACATCTTTTGTGTGCTCGACCCTAAGCCTATGTAGAATCACTTGTCCTGGCTACCAAAATTCAACATAAAGTGTTGCTCACCATGACATGAACATCCCCACATCCTCTAATGGTGTAAGTCCATTATCACCTATAAAAACTGATTCACTATGGCTCTTATCTTCATTAAAATTTACATGCCAATCCTTGTGATGTGTAATGGTGAGATGCACTTGAATCGAAATACCAAGTTGTAGATTTTGATGATTGATATCGTGATGCCATAAATGCAAACTTAGTTGCAACTTCTTTTTCATATCCTTCAACAATGTTTGCATATCTTGATTTCCTTTGACCTCTTGCCAAGTCATGCTATCATTTTTGACACTCTCTTGAAGTGTCTAGGATCATCAATATGATACTGAATATAGGTTTCTTAGCTGCATTGCTGGGTTTTTTCTGTTTCTCTTTGCCTTTATAGACCATGCACTAAATGTGATCTTTGTTGCGGATGAAGATAATTCTTCAATTTGATCTAATCTCTTTTCCTTTTGCAAAAGAAATGATGATAGCTTATCAAACATAAGTGTTTGAGTCTCCCCAAGTAGATGCAATGACTCAACAAATGAATTAAAGGAGCGTGGCAAGCTTCTCATCAACAAAGCAACCATATCCTTATCTTCTATTGGCTTTCGAATAACAGGCAATTGATCACTAAAATCCTTTAACTACAACATATATTCAAAGATTGATCCTCCTTGCAACTTAAATGAAAACAAATGGCTTTCCAATTACACTACTTGCCCAACTTTTGATGCTAGATACTTGTTCTTGATATTCGTCCATAAGACTGATGATCTATTCAGATTTCTCACCTCTAAAATTATTGCATCTACAATTGACAATTTTAAGAATCCATAAAGCGTCTTTATGTTCTTCTATCATAGTCCTTATGATCAATTTCTAGCCCCTCTTCTTTTCCTAAGACGATTTGATCAAAATCTCAGAACTTACTAATGGTTAGTGTTACCCACCCATGTGGGTAACCCCTAGGAGAATTTTTTTTTCCTATTGTCATTTGCAGACAACTAGCCTCAAATGCCTCTTATCCATGCTTCAGTTAGTGCTTTATTTTATCTAGCCTACTCATTCGATGAAGATGGGTTATCTATTGCACAATCGTTAACCATTTTTGTATTCAAGTGCTTTCATTTAATGTTTCTCTAGTATGGATCATAGGTTGAGTTGGATGATAGATTGCTTTTGGTTGTACTCTATTCCCATCCTTCAACTTGGTGGTTATATCTTGCTTCAAATCTAGTGTGACCCTCCTTGAGGTCTTTCTTTCATTTTTCCCAAGAGCGACACAAATAGTAGGCTTTGTTTGACGTTGCATGTCCATGGTAATCCATACACAACACTTTTCATCTTGGCCTTATATCCATATTCTATCTTCAGGTTGATTGCTTTATCACTGGTCTTGGTTCCTTATTTTTCCTCATTCTTGATTAGGGTCCCATAAACTTTTCCCTAAGATTTTGATGCAACAGAAAAGAAAGAGCATGAGCCATAATGATAAAATGCAAAAGGTTGGCAGGGATATATGAAAGTGCATGGACAAAATCCTAGCCTGAGCTCTACCCCCCTCATTAGCCCTCATTTAATTCTTGGCTAATGCATGAGCTATCAAAATGAAAGGAAATTTGAATATCCCAACCCTAATGAACAATAAAATGCTTCATCTTTATGGGGTCAATGATGAATCAATGAAAGCTTATAACCCAAGCCATGCATCTAAAAGAAAAATCAATGAAGAGAAAGGCGCACAAGAGGTTTGGTAAAAATCTATATTCCACAAAGCTCTAGGACAGGGGACGCGGGTGTGGGGAGACACACATGGGGGACGAGGGGATGTCGAGATATATAATCTTTTTGTCACACACACACACATATATAATTCAAATTCTTTTTAAATAATGAAAGCATAAATATATTGATCCATACATAATTGAATTAAATAATGAAATACCCTGATCCATATTCATTATTCATATTGATACATACATCATTCATACTCATCATTCATCCATACACCATGGGATTCTATCCATATTCATCATTCATCTTTCTAGAATCTACATTAATTTAAAAATTAAATTCATCATTCATCATTCTAGATTCTAAATTGTTTTAAATTTTAAATTTTAAATTCATCATTCTAGAATCTAATTAGTACTAAGCAAAATAGATTATAGTAGGTACTCAAGTTTGAAGACTAGAATAATAAATTGATATAATTCAAACTCAAAAGGGGTGCTTCTTGGAGCCCCCCTTTTGAGGGGGGACACCTAGAAGCACCACTGTTGGGGAAATACGTCCCCCACACTATGTAGATGTTCCCCCTATGTGTCCCATCTTCTCTCCAAAAGGGGGACGTGGGAAAACGTTTCCCAAAGCGTTCCCTGTCTCGAGTGTGTGGGAAGCATGAAGTGCATGCATCCCACCTTGGGGGATGCATCCCCTTGGAACACTACTAAAAATAGGTTGAGGAAAGGGGTAATTGAGGTCCCACAAACTTCCTCTTGGCATGGGTAACTCAGGTCCCACAAGCTTCCTCTTTGCATCATTATGCTCAAGGATGATGGAATTTCATAGCTGGTACAATCATTGTGTTACTTTCGTGAAGTAAATCCCTACCATGTCCTTCATCACTTGCACTTGTTGATTGATGGATTGGTCTAGGAACTGTTTGTCCCTTTAGAGTTGTAAGCACCTAATAGGGACTCTTGATAACCCTCCCATATCTAAGCACAATAACTTGTTTACAAATCATAAGCTAGAAAGACATTTGAATATGATGCTTGTGTGAAGTACTTTGATACCTTTTGCATTAAATATGGCTCATTTTGATACTCTTATGGTTCTTGCACCTATGATGCTAATCTCACTTGATTCTATGAGTGTCTTTAAGATGCTTCCTCATAGGTACAACTACCATCCCTTGAGGGATTGTATGATGCTTGTTCAACACGTTGGAGAGGATGTCTAGTCCCAAATGGTGACGACTTTTGGCACCAGAGCTAGGACATTAACCTTGGGATGTATCTGACACTGTTGATGACACTTTCCTCTTCCTCAAGGACTTGAAACATTGCAGGTTTAAGTTATGACATTTGAGTTGATGTACCTTAGAGATGAGAAGGTGCCCCTAGGTTGGCATTGCACCTTCTTGATGGACATTGCCCTATTTCTGGGATGGTTTGATGATGATTATAACTTGAGGTCCCTTTGGAGGGGATGGTACAACTCTAGATGATGATATCATGTTCTAGAATTATGATGTCCCCTTAATGTGTCTTGGATTAATGACATGGACTTAGTTGATGTTGATGTCTTATTGAGGGAGCATTTGCTTGATTGTTGAACACATTTTGATGAGATGTGGCTTTTAGAGTGAGGAGCACCTTTGTTTTGAGTCATCCATGGCACTTTTTGATGAGAAAGACACTTTATGGAGGATGATGTCACATTTGGATGCCTTTTTGCTCACATGTGTGGGTTAAAAAAGGCTTGTTTATATGTTTTATCATTGAGATATCTATCTTTGACGTTGGGATTCTGCCTACTTAACTTGTAATCACAGATTCTATTATATTTAGGGCTTTTAGTCAAATTTTGGATTAAACTACTTGGTTGCCCTCGTATAAATAGAGGGAAGTTGATTTAGGCTTGGATCATTGTCACTCTTACACATTTGAGAGAGTGTGCACTAGTTGTCTCTTTTCTCTGCGTTGCTATGGAGCATTGAATGAGCAAATTTTCTTGGGGAGGATATTGTGATTGGATGGGTTTTTCTCTTGGATGAGAAAAGATGATTCTATGGTTGATTTTGTACAAATTTATCGCAAGTGTCTTCTTCCATCTTGTGTTTGTTGTAGAATTAGGGTTTCATAGAAATTTTTACCTAAATTTGTTGAATCTTTTATGGCTCTAACATCTTTGCAAGATTATCATCAAGTTTCCATCAAGGAACCTTAATATTGCTTCTTTGCTCTTTATCTCCAGTTTGATTGGAAGTTGTTAGGGTTTGTGGAGTAGAGAAACCTCATTGTAGCTTTTTCTCTCTTTGAAATCTCTTCCATTGGTCTCCTTCCATAGACTTTGCCTTAGACTCGATTAGCCCCTTGATTGAAAAAGGAACTAGTGCACTATTGTGTCAGTCTTTTTAAAATAACAAATTTAAAACCTTAGTTTTTTTTTGTGTTTTAGGGTAGGGTTAGATTATGGCAAATTCTGCATTTTATAGCATTAATTACCTTAGACTTATAGTCCTAGGGTTAGGCTTTGCATCCACTTAATTGAAAAAGTATAAATATCATTTTTCATCCAATTTTCAGCCATTAATTAGGGTTGATGTGTTGGGTTTTCTTGCTGTTTTATGTGTTTCAACTTTCAACCATTGAAAATTGCTGTCGTCTGTGTCCTAGTTTATTTATTAAATATCTTGTTGTTTCCATTTGTCTATTATTAATTTTAGGCTATTTGTGTTATTGCTGTTATAAATTATGATTCTATGGCGATTTTGTAAAAATTTATCGCAAGTATCTTCTTCCATCTTGTATTTGTTGTAGAATTAGGGTTTCATAGATTTTTTTACCTAAATGTGTTGAATCTTTTATGGCTCTAACGTCTTTCAAGATTATCATCAAGTTTCCATCAAGAAACCTTAATATTGCTTCTTTGCTCTTTATCTCCAGTTTGATTGAAAGTTGTTAGGGTTTGTGGAGTAGAGAAACCTCATTGTAGCTTTTTCTCTCTTTGAAATCTCTTCCATTGGTCTCCTTCGGTAGACTTTGCCTTAGACTCCATTGGCCCCTTGATTGAAAAAGGAACTAGTGCATTATTGTGTCAGGCGTTTTAAAATAACAAATTTAAAACCTTAATTTTTTTTTGTGTGCGTGTGTGTTTTAGGGTAGGGTTAGATTATGGCAAATTCTGCATTTTATAGCTTTAATTACCTTAGACTTATAGTCCTAGGGTTAGGCTTTGCATCCACTTAATTGAAAAAGTATAAAATATCATTTTTCATCCAATTTTCAGCCATTAATTAGGGTTGATGTGTTGGGTTTTCTTGCTGTTTTATGTGTTTCGATTTTCAACCATTGAAAATTGCTGTAGTCTATGTTCTAGTCTATTTATTAAATATCTTCTTGTTTCCATTTGTCTATTATTAATTTTAAGCTATTTGTGTTATTGCTGTTATAAATTATGACACGCTGTAATTGTGCTGCAAGAACCCTAGTTTATAACAGCAATTGATAATTTAAAGATAGCATGTGTTTGAGAATCTATTCAAACCTCTCTAGGAATTATTAAGCCATCTGGAATCTGGATTTAGCCATAGGCTCCTTTGAACTCGTCATCTTGGAATTACATCTAATCTCACCCGGAACCTTAATTATTAAACATCATCCTTGGTGATTTATTTAGTAGAATCCTTAGGGGCTATTTAATTTGTGAGCACTTGGGTTATCTAATCTTCAAGATCTGCTGGGGAAGCCTTCCTTGTGGGGATAATATCCAACCACAAAACAACAAGGATATGGTTCCTAAGGTGACAGTGGTGATTGATCCCATTGTTGCTTTTAATCTAGAGTACTTAGTGAGACTTTGCACTAACGCGCTAGATTTTGTGGTAATAATTAATATCTTATGGCTCCATAAATTATAATTCTCAGTAAATTTTCAGACTTTGGAGAAACTAAGTCATGTAAACTGGCCATTTCAAAACAATGTAATAAAATGATAATTCAATGCAGGCTTACCAAAAGTGAGCAGTAGCTTTGAATCTCCACTCAGTGGCAAATCAATACTTCCATCTTGCAAATGTTGTAGATTATTTTCTCTCACAAACTTGTCAGCTGCTTTCATGCACAATGTACACAGCGTTCAAGAAATGAATGTGCCATCAATTCAACACACACATGCAATGTATCAGCTTTAATTGAAGACCAGTGGAATTATTCTCTTTTCTCTGTGCTTTTCTTTAGATTCCTGTGTCTCTGAGAGCACCGATTCTCAAGAATTGCTCAGCGCGCTGGGTCTCGATCAGGGCAAGAAATTTCATTGCTCGTACTCCATGAGGTATTTGCTGGTGTGAGGCTGTGCAAGGATTCAGATTGGTTGGCGATGGAATGGTATAGTTTCTTCGCAGAATGGATAAAACCCAGTCAGTCTAGGAATTATAGTGTCACTGCACTCTCTCACTCGTGCTCTCGGGGTCTGCCCACCTCTGAAACCTGCCGCAGTCTCTCAAAGCCTTGTTGTAATGATGTAATATCAAGCTGAACTAAACAAAATGCTACAAATACTCTGATTTTGAAAGAAATGCCGTGAATTTTAATTTTTGATATAGTCACCATTCAACCAACATCAAATTGGATCATTGCATCCTTTGGCCATGGATTGTTTGTCACCAAAATTGTTGATGATACTCCTCAGCTCTGTAAAACCTTCTTGCTGGCAGGATCTCTGTCACTGTCTTTTTATGCGCTGACCTTTGGTGCTCAGCTAGATGTATTTCCGACCATGTAATACAGCACTTCACGAAATGTTCATATGCTATTTATCTCAGAAACCACAATATTGAGGCCCTCACTATCGTGGCACCCATTTAGGCTATTTGTGGGGTAAAGGAGCTCCAGACTTTGAAGGAGACTTCTGCTGCAGAAAATCCTTGTGTTCTCTTGCTCTCAAATGTGCTTCCTGATCTGCTTAATACATGCCTGACGAAAGTGCGTGTGAGGCTTTGCTGATTTGTGTCACGGATGAAGTTTGGGAGAACGACAATTGAACCTTGAGCTTTGATACCATAAAAGATAGGACCTTACAAATCAATACATCAATTAGTGCACCAACTCTAACATTGCAATTGGATTTAATATATAGCTGGATGTCACCTCTAGCAATTTACTATTCTTGATGTTTGTAGTAGATAAGAGTTCCCACCAAATATCTTGGACACACTAATCTGCAACAAGAATTTGTTATTATTATTATTGAGTATCTTATCTTTATTAATCTAACATGAGTTTGTCTCAAAAGTATCCTTCTAACAACTGACATGTGGGAGATCATACATTTGCTCATTATATAAAACTCAGGAACTTTTTATATCTGGATCCCTCAAAAGTTATTAATTGTTAACCCACTAGTTGAGTAATAATGTAAAATAAAAGTGCTACCCAGTTCAGTAACAATGCAAAATATTGACTGTTTTGGAATGTGGCAGTTACATCAATATATTGTTAATGCTTACTTTTTTTTAAATGATAGCCCTTGAAGAATGGCGGAGGAAAAAGCTTGAAGAAGCTAAGAAACGTGAAGCAATGAAAGCCAGTGTGAATTCCTCCACACAAGCCGAAGATACTGGTGTGCATTTTTCCTATTCAGCTTATGTGTGACTTCAACTGATAGCTTGTCTGTTAGTTTTGGTAGCATATTATTTTTTTGTGACATCAGGTTCTTTTCCTCCCTGCTCCTTTTGGTCCATAGCTCCCAAATTTGGGCATGTGTTTATACATTATGTATTGGGGTTCCCATGAACAGAGATGGTGGCAAAAGTATTGGAGACTGACTGGGGCCCTGTGTTGGAGGAAGCTGGCTTCTCATTACCTCCCGAAGCTTCAAGCAAGGATAATAGTGGAAAGATGCTGGAGGATGGACCTGAGATTGGTAATGAATATATGGGCAGTCTTAGTTTGGTGTTTTCACTTTTGATTTCTTGGGATTTTGACTACTAGGTTAACATCACCAAATTATTTTGTCCTCTTCACTGCATTGTCTTTAATTGAGTGTGTTTTACAAAGTATTCATATGGCAGTCTTATCTATTTTTAAGTGTATGACTTGAGGATTATGGTTTCCTGACAACTTGTCTAGGTTCCATTTTTCAGCATATTTAAGGTTATTGCTATGTTGCTAAAGTTAACAATTTGATTACTTACGTGCTGGAGAATGGAATTTAGCATTTTGCAGTGAAGAACTGTTAAAATTCAAAGTATTTTTTTTAACATCTGTTTTCTTTTCCACCTTTCCCCAGGTGTGTTATTTTTGAATGAATTATTTTGTTTCTTTGTTACTTCAATTTGTCCAAGGGCAGCAAGGATTCAGAGAATCCTAGCTTAAGATGGTGCAATTAAAGCCTTATGCATAGTTTGATATTGTTTCTGCAGAAGATGGAATCATACCTGGCAGGCCACTTCCTTCTGAATGCCATGCAGAACCACATACAGACTATGATGGAGCTGCAGTTAAATGGGGTTTGATGCACCATAAAGAAAGTGCTGCAGATTGTTGTCAGGCTTGCTTGGACCAAGCAAAAAATGCTAAAGGTGGTGAAAAGAAGTGTAACATTTGGGTTTACTGTCCATTTGAACCTGGTTGCTATTCTCCAGATATATATCAGCACAAGCATCAAGAATGCTGGCTAAAGCAGGTAGAATTCTCATGCTTTCTCTATTGGATATCCTGCATCTTTTGCTATGTGGCTTCATAAAGGAGATTTCCTGCAAAATTTGTTTATAATCTAAAACCACATTTGTGAAATTTCTTGTAATTGTTAAAAAAATATCACAACAAACGGTTTTGATTTTCCTTTTGTTAAAGGTTTTGAACACTTTGTCATCTCCTTGTTGAGTTGGAGAGGCCAACCAGCGCCTTGTATTACTGACCTCTGACTTCTTTACACTTTGGACACACAATATACCTGGAAAACCCAAAATGGGGACAAACCAACAAACTTGTTCTATTAAGAACTTGGGCTCCTGTACCAGGGATAATGGCCCAGTAGAGGAAAGATACAAACAGTTGAGCAACCTCGCTGCTACTCCCTAACTGCCCCTTGCTCCCTTCGTCAGGCCCTGCCCAACTTGGCGCACTGGACTATCACACCCTCCTGAGGCTAGTGAAGCTGAATGGTATCTTCACCTCACCTTTAGATCTCCTTTTATAACTTGTCAATGACTAAAACCATAACCCTAGATTTTAATGGCTAAGATCTTAATGGCTAACCCTTTTTGAGTTGGAGAGGCGAACCAATGCCTTGTATGACCAACGTCTAATGTAAAGAGGCAATGGGATGGAGACTGACAGTGTTGATGGAGTCTAGTTGGAGGAGCCGACCTGAAGGCTTGGTAAACAGTGGATGGCATGCTAAATTTCCTCAAATCTAGCACTAGGCAGAAATCACAGACAAACCCTTACACAATTTATCAATTAACGCATGGCTAAGTTCTTAATGAAAAATGCAGAACGAAAACACATAAATCATCTTTACACATTGGACACATGATATACCTTGGAAAACCCACAAAGGGGACAAACCAACAAACTTGTTCTATTAAGAATTTGGGCTCCCGTATCAGGGATAATGGCCCATTAGAGGAAAGATACAAGCAATTGAGCAACCTCGCTGCTACTCCCTAACTGCCCCTTGCTCCCTTTGTCAGGCCCTGCCCAACTTGGCACACTGTACTATCACACTCCTCCTGAGGCTAGTGACGTTGTATGGTATCTTCACCTCTCCTTTAGATCTCCTTTTATAACTTATCAATGACTAAAACCCTAACCCTAGCTCTTAATGGCTAAGATTAAATCTTGCCATCTCAAGATCAACAATTGTTAGTTAATCTCTCATTGGGATCACTTAAATCACTTGAGTGACTCAAATTTATAATAAATCCACTTTAATCATTAAATACAAAAGGTACTTTATAAAATCACTTTGCAAAGTTTATCATCTAGAGCAGTGTTATCAGGACTGAACTGAACTGGCTGATCCAACCATTTTGAGGCAAAAACCGGTTCTGACCGCTGACTTGAACTGTTTTTTGGCTGGTTCGATACCGAGCTGGTCGGTTCTATAATTGAACTGTCCAGTTTTGTACTAAACCAACCATTTTCACTGAACCGGCTGGTTCGCTACCGATTCAGTAAAGCTGTGTAGAACACAACAGGTGGGGTCTATTTTACTTATTTTATTTTTATTTTTATTTTTTTCTTGGTTAGGCACTATCCCACAATAGGTGCCTAATATTCAAGTGTATGGTCCTACTATTGCTATGCAATTCATGGTAATGTTAAATTATTAAAGTAAAAATGACATGGTCCTTTATCTTTCATTTTCATCCTTTTACTTAAATTTTTAACATTACCATGAAATGACTCTAGATGTTTGAGGGTGGTTCGGTATTCATAATGACAAATGTAATCATGATTTTATGTATTTAATGCAAAGAGAAAATTAAATTTATTATTGTCATTCTTGCGGCATGGGTTTCATCCTCAAGGGAAATTTATTTTTAGTTCAAGCACCGATTGAGTGCTTCTAGAGCTTGTTAGTGAGTCTACAAGTCAATTGAGTCATTGTCATTTATGAAAGACCCTTTTGGGCATGTTACATATTGTAAAGAAAATTTATTTGTCAAAAATAGAGTCAAAGACCCTCCAATACCTTGTCAAACAAGTCAGCCTACATGAAAGATCAAGTCGGCCTCAAGGAAGCATTTCGTACCACTGGAAAGCCTATATATACGAAGGAACTCGACCTCATTTGGACACACCTCAAGCAAGCTCGATCTCCTTAAGCAAGAAGCTAGAAAAGGACGAAAATCAAGCATAAGAAGAAGAAAAGCAAGATCGAAGTTTTTGGATCTCTCTCTCTCTCTTGTGTTAGGGTTTCTAAAGTTGTTGGGCAAGTTGAAGTGCTGGAAAGTTGCTGGGCAAGTCGAAGTACTAGAAAGTTGCTGGGCAAGTCGAAGTGCTGGAAAGTTGTTGGGCAAGTCAATGTACTGGAAAGTTGCTGGGCAAGTTGAATTGCTGGAAAGTTGCTAAGATTGAAGTTGTAGAAGAAACTGTTGGGGTTGAAGTTGCAGAAGAAACTGCTGGGGTCGAAGTTGCAGAAGAAATTGCTGGGGTTGAAATTGCTGGAAAGAAAGCTCATCAAGGAGAAAGGTTGACTTGGTCTTGGAGGGGTCTTTGTCAAGGGTCTTAGGTCTTGGAATTCGTCATTTGAAGATTCTATAAGAAGAGAAGAATTCTTGTGGGTTTTCCTCTCAAGAGGAGAGGTTTTGGCCCTGGCTAATCGCCTACATCTTGTGTCCTCTTGTCTCATTGTTCTTTATGATTTGGTAGTTGTTTGATGATAAGAACACTAAATATAATCAAGAGAAAGAAGAAGCTAATTAAGTAAAGTAAAAATAAATCACAAGCAGTTATCAAAGTAATAGAAATCACCTAATCTAGCTGCCCTAGATTGCTCAACAAA
Source organism: Pinus tabuliformis (assembly GCA_031772625.1). Lineage (NCBI taxonomy): Eukaryota > Viridiplantae > Streptophyta > Pinopsida > Pinales > Pinaceae > Pinus > Pinus tabuliformis. The sequence continues at coordinate 1,052,248,396 of CM062805.1, read as the reverse complement.
AAATATTGTTAGTTTAAAGATTTGCTAGGATCTCCCTTGTGGATTTGTCTTGGTCCTTTGAGACACCCATGAAATCTGTTTCTAATCTCCCGATTGGTGTAGTCCCACTCTCTCCCTCTAAGCACTAGCCTCTACCAACTTTGCTAGCAAACTTGGTACTTTCATTCGTACCCTATTGCTGGCTAGAATTGTCGACTTGTGCTTGTCGTGTAGATCCCTTGCACAAAAACTCTACACAATGTTTAATAACTTTTCCAGCGACTCCTTGGTGGCCACTACTTCCTGTAGTTACTCAATCATGCCCAGTGCAACAACTTTGCCCACAGCATGATCACCTACATTGGACCTTGCAGACCTTGTCGTTGGTTGCCTTCTCCGAAAGCCCTTTTTAGGCTGTGGATCTACTGGCCTGTCATCACATCGTGGCCTCAACACAATTGACCATTACCTTTGCCTTTCGCTACACTGTGCTTATGGGCAACGACTGCAGCTCTGCTGTACACGACGATATTGGCTTGCACTGCTTGCTAGACTTCACACGACCACCTTTCTCTGCGTTGGTTGGGCTTGGTTCGCCTTATTTTGTTGCTTGACTCTTAGCCTTTCTCCCTTCGACACCGTGGAGCAGTTTTCGAACTCAACTATTGTTGGTTGCAGCTGGCCATATGCGCCCATGATCTTTACTGTTGCCTTGACCAAGTCCTCTCTGCGCATGCCCTTTATCAACACTTCCCGAGGCTACCCAGAGCCTCTGCTTGCTCCCCAAGAGTCTCATGTGCTGTTTGGAGCCTCTTGCTCCCTACCCAAACAATTTAGAAGTTTAATAGCAATGATTTTTTTTTCAAAATTCTTGTCGGCCAACTGTTGGTTACTATGATGGCTTTGTAACGGTTGACAACTGACATTTGTCTTTCTTTGCGACTGCTGGTGGTTGCCTTTCCTCACGGTTGTTCTTTCTCGCAGTTGCTGGCTACTGCCTTTCATCACAACTGCTGGTGGCTTCCTTTCTCATGGCTGCTAGCTACTGGTTTTCATTGCGTCCACAACCCGCAGAAACTCCACCTGCGATGGTTGCTCCTCGACACGCCATGACTACGTCGTTGCATCCAGCTTCTTGACAACTATGACCTAGTCCTATCCCTTGTGCTTGGCGTCATTGGTTGAGACTGTGGCATTACTTGATTGTTATAGTGCCACTAGTCGGCCTGTGTTCCTTCGCTGTTGTTGTGGCCACTCTGGCTGGCGGTGGATTGTTCCTCAATTGTTTACGCATCCCCAACGACTATCTTCTACTTTGGCAGCTTGGCGATAGGCCCTAAAGGCTTTGTTTTCTGCCTACCCTGCACTCTGCCCTGCGACTTGACAACTTCGAGTCTGTAGGAATTTACAGGGCAAGTTCCTTAGATAGAACACCAAAGGACACCGCTTACAAACTGATCACAACTCAATACACCAGTGTTCTTGACGTGGTTAAAACCCTCAAAGAGGGAAAACAATCCACAACCTGAGCCGATGCGGCCACTTCAGGCAATTTATTAATGTAAAGGAAAGAAAATTTACATAAGCTTCTCTCATGAACGATCACCTTACAAATGACCCTCCATGCTATTTAAATAGAAATCATGGACCAATCGGGTGTTAAGCCACAGATCAAGTATCGGTAATACCGAGGAGAGAATGAATTGTTGGATCACTTCATGTCTAGAACATATTGTTACCGTCAGATTGTAAGTTACAAAAGTACATAGGAAAAAAACACACTTTACCTAACTCTACACTAGACCAAGTTATACTTAACTATTTCCTATGTGTCGGAATATCCTAACATCCCCCCTTAACAACAACTTGGGATAGGATTGAAGGATGTACATATATGTCACAATAGGAGAAGGAAGGAGGCATTAGAGCCTATCCCCCCTTAGTGATAACTTCCTGAACTCCAACCATAAATCGAAGTTTAGTAAACTTTGCCTCTGTGAGAGCCTTTGTAAAGATGTCTGCAACTTGATCATCGGTTGAACAATATTGCACTTCAAGAACATGGTCATGAATGAGCTTTCTGATGGAGTGCATGTGTAGTTCAATCTGTTTGCTGCGCTGATGTTGGACTGGATCTTTGCATAGCTGAATGGCACTTTGATTATCATACCAAAGTGTAGTCGGATGTTGCTGCTGAAAGCCAAACTTTGATAGGATATGATGAAGCCACAGGGTTTCCTTACTAGCTTCTACAGAGCCAAGATACTCTGCTTCTGTTGAAGAAATGACACTTTGTTTCTTGCAAGCCCATGCAATAGGTCTAGAACCAAGAGTGAAGACATAAACTGCAGTAGACTTCCAATCATCAGGGTCACCAGCCCAATCGGAATTAGTGAAACGGACCAATAGAGGAGATGCTTTTGCACTGTAATGAATCCCAAACTGAATTGTATCTCGAACATAACGAAGTATTTTTTTAGCTGCTTTCCAATGATTTTCATGTGGGTTTTGCATAAACCGAGCAATAAGGCCAATAACAAAGGAAAGGTTAGGACGGGTATGGGTCAGATACAAAAGTTTTCCTACAAGCTGACGGTATAAGGTAGCATCAACATCAGGGGAAGTACAAGTGACTGAAAGTTTGGTTCCAGACTGAAAGGGAGAAGGGGTTGGCTTACAGTCTTCCATGTGAAAGTGGCGTAGAAGATACAAACATACTTGGATTGGGAAAGGGAAATGCCTTCCTTGGATTGCAAGACTTGAAGACCAAGAAAATATTGCAAGTGTCCTAAGTCTGTCATTTCAAACTGCTTTTTAAGGTTGGACTTTACATGGTGTATAAGGTTGGGATAAGTACCAGTAAGGATAAGATCATCAACATAAAGAACAAGAATGATAGGAGACTTACCCACTTTCTTGGTGTAGACAGTATTGTCAGAATGACACCCAGAAAAGCCAGTACCTAAAAGAAAGCTATCCATTTTGGCATACCAAGCCCGAGGGGCTTGCTTGAGACCATAAAAGGATTTCTTAAGTTGACATACAGGGCTAGAGTCTGTTTGTATAAAACCAGGAGGTTGTTCCATATAGATTTCTTCATGCAAGTCCCCATGCAAGAAGGTAGGTTTAACATCCATTTGATGGACTTCCCATTTGAAAGAGGTAGCAAGGGAAAGAACAAGGCATATAGAGTTCATTTTGGCAATAGGGGAGAAGGTTTCAGTATAGTCAATGCCTTCAACTTGTCAAAATCCCTTAGCTAATAGCAACAAGACGAGATTTATGTTTATCAACTTTTCCATCTGGTCCAAACTTGGTTCTGTAAACCCATTTGCATCTAACAAGTTTTCATCCCTTTGGAAGAGAAACAAGATCCCATGTATCATTTGCCAATAATGAATGATATTCTTCATTCATAGCTGCGTCCCAATCTGGATGGCCTGAAGCTTTTGCAAAGGTGTCAAGATCATAATTTGCTGAAGCTTGAGCCAGTAAAGAAGAGGCTCTATCAAACTGAGAACGTGTGCAACGCTGATCTGTAGGATCACCTGCAAGAGCACCTGCTGCATCCCGAGTAGCGCGGACCCATTTTGGAAGCTGAGGAGTTGAAGGAGGATCCCGAGAAGGTGGGGGAGGATTGTCATCCTTGCTGTCATCATCTGAAGAAGAAATATTTTTAGAAGTAGAAGGGATAGAGAGAGGTGGCACATCCGCCGAACTAGGCTCGTAGGCTGATATATTTTCAGCAAACTTTACATCTCTTCTAATGATAACATTTTTGGATTTAGGTGGAAGAAGTCTATATCCTTTGACATCTTTAGAATATCCAACAAAAATACATTTTTCACTCTTAGGTTCTAAGGCTTTATGTTTCTCATCTGGAATATGGGCCCATGCTTCACTTCCAAAAACACGAAAGTGACTTACATCTGGTTTAATTGAGCTCCATGCTTCTTTTGGAGTGATATTATTTAAAACCTTAGTAGGAGTGTGATTTACTATGTAATTTGCACAGTTAATTGCTTCTGCCCAAAAGTTAAGACTATGTCCTTTAGATTGAAGCATACAATTAGCCATTTCCTTTAAGGTGCGATTCTTCCTTTCAGCTACACCATTTTGTTGTGGAGTATATGGAACAATATGTTGCATTTGGATTCCATGCTCAGTGCAAAAGTTGATGAATTTGTTGTTAACATATTCTCCGCCATTATCAGATCTTAGCTTAAGAATTTGATGTTTAAATTGTTTCTCAACAAAGGCCTTAAAGACCAAGAACATGTTAAATACTTCACTCTTGAGTTTTAAGAAGTATACCCAAGTGCGTCTGGAGAAATCATCAATGAAAGTTAAGAAATACTTGTAGCCAGAGAATGAAACAACTGGAAGTGGACCACGTAAATCACTATGCACAAGTTGTAAAGGGGTTGAGGCGTGCCAAGAGGAATGTTTTACAAAACTATCCTGGTGATGTTTTCCGAGTACACATCCGGAACAAGCACCATCTCTGCAAGATACCATATGAAGACATGTCACCATATTTTCCTTACATAGATTTTTAAGGGAGCGATAGTTTAAGTGACCAAATCGCTCATGCCAAAGTTTGCTCACTTCATCATTATGAGCAACAAATATCGAGGGAAGAGTTGATGACCCAAAGTTGTTAAACTTATACAACTTTGTAGAAGCATCAACATTTCCAGTAGCTAAAATCTATCTAGGATCTCTTAGGTCCTTAATTACAACATCGTGAGGTGAAAATTTAACGGTTTTACCTTCACCTGAATGAGTTATCTGATATACAGATAGAAGGTTGCAGGATAAGGTTGGAACACATAATACATCATTAAATTGACCATTGTCTAGATGAATATTTCCAGACCCTACAACACTAAGAGATCTATCATCATCAACATATATATTTTTGGTGTTACAATCATTTAAAGAAGAAAACATGGCTTTGTTTTTGACCATGTGATAAGAAGCTCCAGAATCAATGAGCCACTCATGAGAATGAGAAGAAGAAGATACATTTAGTGCATAACTAGACCGAGATGCTTGACAACCACATGCAGAAAGTGTTATTCTTGAAGATGAAGTTGAAGTTGAAAAGTGCTCCAAATGGATGTTATGCTTCTTCATTGCTGCTTCCAAGGCTTCCATCTTCTTAAAGCATTTGGATTCTAAGTGGCCATCTCGATTACAAAAGTTGCAATGTCTATCAGTGTTTTTCCCTTTGTTTTTATTTGCTTTACGATTTTGTTGAATTGATTTTTCATTTTGAGACTAAAAGTGCTTAGGACACTTGGTTGGTTTAGGACCATTCTTTTTAGGATGCTGCTTCTTAGGATTCTTTGAACTTGGTTGTTGCTGGGCGACTAAGGCTTTCTTAGAAGAGTTTCCAAGATTAAGAAGACCAAGATGTAAGAGTTTTTCTTGTTCTCTTATTAAAGAATCACAAAAGGCATCAAAAGAGGGGGACTTGTAGGCTTGTCCTTGAGAAATAAAGGCTTCTCTAGTAGAATGGAAGGTGGAAACAAACACAGAGTAGGCTGGTCCTAACTTAGTAAGAATGGAATAGATAAGGCTATCATCTTCTTTCTTAACCTTAACACCTTCCGAGAGAAGTCTAAGGGTCTAGAACTTGGATAAAAAATCTTCAATGGAAGAAAAATTATTGGGGTCCAACGTAAACAACTCATTTTCAAGTTGATGGGCTCTAATTTCATTTTTAATTCCAAAAACTTTATTGAGCTATTTCATTGCTTCATCAGGGGTATCAAGTTTTGCGATATGGAATCTAAGGTCTAGAGAAATAGATTTCCCTGTCAACCCATGTGCTTGATCTCGCTTATTTTCCCATTTGACTGCCTTATCTTCATCGTTAGGTTTAGATTCTTGGCCTGAGGCTATTCTATAAAGATCTTTACTTCTAAGTAAATCCTCCATGTAGGACACCCATTGGAAGTAGTTGGTGCTGTCAAGAATAACTTGGCATGGACTTTCCATTTTAACAGAAACTGAAGCTGTAGATGCTGAAACTAAGTGTTCCAATGGAAAGATCTCGAAAAATTAGGCCAATTAAAAAAAACGGCTCTGAAAATGACTTTCGGATGAAGAAGTTATGGTTTTTTGAAGAAAAGTTGTTGAAGATGCCAACGAAGTACATGAATGTGCGGAAGTGAATGATAATGTTATATTTAAAAAAAAACCCCCCTCTTTCCAAACTTAATCTAATTAGCTCACTTTAAAAAAGATTATGTGACCCATTTTTATAAATAAGTGAAGGTCACTTTTACAATGCTACTTTATGAGCTACCCACTAAATTGTAACTTAAATATAAGATAAAAGACTTTAGAATTATTAGTGACTCACTTTTTATAATGGGTGAGAACACTTTTACATAGAGTAGTTTTAAAACATAAGTTACATGTGCTTTTTGAAAAAGTAACTCAACGAAAAGAAAAACTTGAACCCAAGACCTCTATTCTCATAAAGTAACTTTGGACCAAGTGAGTTAGTTTAAAAGGTTAGTAATTTTTGGAAAAGAGGAAGGGTTTTTTTTTTTTAGTCACTGAAGCTTTGAAGTGCGTGCTTACTTGAGAAAGCCCTTTTTGCCTACAGAACAAAAACCACACAACCCAAAACGAACATGCAAAAAAAAAACAAACCTTACAGCTTGAATTTAGATTTTGTCGGAAACTAAATATTTTCCTCAATGTTTTTGATTTTCCGAGATCACACTAAGGCGCGACAGAAAAGAGCATACACATGAGAAAAATTCTTCCTTTCTGTTTCTGATTTGCCCAGATCGCACAGAGTCGCGGGGCAAAGAGCATACGCAGAAATGAAAGGTATATATCCGGTAATAAAAAACAGAGAGATAAATAAACTGAAATAAACATAGAGATAAATAACTAAAACTGCAAATAAAGACTGTACCTTCACCGAGATCATAATCTTGTGACTATGTTTCCATCAAGGTCGAGACCATATCTATACAAAGATCATAATTGATACTATGTTAAGATGAGTCACTATGAGATCTTCAATATACCGAGACAAAGTATGTCGAGAGTGTGTTACTGTGAGATCACAGTTATGTTGAGATAGAGATCATTATCATTGCAAACATAATGATTGTAATCCTTCCTTGCATCAAGATCTTCATTGTCCGAGACTGTTAGTAAGTCGAGAGTGTGTCTCTCCATCCACGAGTATGTGACTGCATTCCTCTTAGTACCGAGATCATCATCATGTGTATGCTGAGATTGTCATCACTGTAGTGCTGCTTCAGAGTAGGCCGAGACAGTAGTCTCCGAGGATGAGAGGAGGTTGAAACTATGATCACATGGACTGTGATTACCGAGACAGAGTAGGCCGAGGTTTCTTCTTTATGAAGTTGCAGAGATATCCTTGTAAACAGACTTCCTAAGTGCTATCTGAAAGTCTTCCTGTGATAGTCCTCCTGTAATGCGGATCTCAAGCTTGTCTCCATACGAAAATCACAGAGTCTGAATTTCTGTGTCTCTATTTTGTGCAGACCCTAGCTGGGTATATTTAGTCGTTATGTCTCCATAATAAGCCGACATGATAGTGAAGAGTTGTGTCTCCTAATTTTGAGCCGACATGACTGTTATTAATTCGATTTGCAGGCTGACATGACGAAGAGGATTGTGCTTGTCATTTGGAGGGCTACTTGACATTGTTATAGACTCGAATACATAGAACATAGGCTCAAGAAGAGCTTCTTTACATGACATTGACTCTTTGACTTTCCTATAGCACTTAACTATGTGCTTGACCTATTCAATGAGCAAGAAACTCATTTTTATAAATGACAAAAATAATAATTCTTTTTCTTTACAAGTACAAAGATCAAAATTACATTTGTAAATACCGAACCTAGTTACACTTTCTTCAACATGCCTGACCTGACACATTGGAGTATCACACTCCTCCTCTTGAGGCTAGTGCTGATGTATGGTAGCGTAACTCCTCCCTCAAATCTCCTTTTATAACTTATTAATGACTAAAACCCTAACCTGAGATCTCAATGGCCAAGATTAAATCTTGCCATCTCAAGATCAACGATTGTGACTTAATCTCTCATTGAGATCAGTTAATCACTTGAGTGACTCAACCTTATAATAAAGTCACTTTTAATCATTAAATACAAAAGGTACTTTATAAAATCATTTTACAAAGTTTATCATTTATAGAGGCAATCTTCCACATGCTAAGACACCAACCCATTGTGGAAGTCCATTGAGCTATACAATCCAACATGGCAGTCTAGGATTCCTAGTGTACTAAAGACTGTGTGAAGATTAGAATGAAGATCCCAGATATTTTGGCCTTCTGCCTACTGTAGCCAATGGAAATGGATAAGGTGGTTTTAAATATCTTACATATAAATAGATGCAGTGTATCTATACAAAGATAAAAAAAATAAGGATATTGTTCTAACAATCCCTTCTATAATTCTTTGAGCATTTCTCTAAATAGAATAATGAAGGACAAGTGTTTGTCATGAACATATTTGTGTGTAATTTGGATGGTATGTTTACGTGTGTAATTTTTCTATTATTGTGTTACTGCTTTAATATGTTTTGCTTTTGCAATTGTATCTGTATGTTGATTTGTCATTGCTCTATTTTTTTAACAATTGGTATTGTTACCCACCAAAAAGTGGGTAACCCATAGGAGAATTTTTTTTCTTCCTTGGACAACCAACCAATGAGCAATCCTATTGATTAGCACATGACATGATGCCATAAATCCTCCACCCCTTTCTCTGGTTAGATTTCATTCTCCCATGTGGCTTTCCTTCTTGAAGGAAGGCGGGTCATCCATCAACATGTACTTTAACCATTTTGCAATCATGTGCTTTTACTTAATGTTTTTTGGCATACTAATATGAATCAAGGGGTGATTTGGATGATTGACAAATCTTGATTGTATTCTTGTTCCCTCACTTCACCTGGGAGATTAATCTTTGTCTCCAATCCAGTGGGACCTCCTTTGATGCGTTAGGGTTTTAGGAAGAACACTATTTGGGAGGCTCTAAGTGAAGTAGCGTGTCTGTTATAGTCCATGCTTACCACTTTCCATCCTTCCCTTTATTCCATCTCCACTTTTCGGGTTGGTGGTCATTGGTCATGGGGATTGGTACCCTCTCATCCCCATAATTGAGTCTGGGTCGGAAAATGTTGCCCTAGAAGTTGATGCAGCTAAAAGAAAGTTAAAAGCAAAAGAAAGCCACAATGAAAGAAGAAAAAGATAAAATGCAAAAGATGGATGGGACATTTGATTATTGTGTGGGAAAAAGTCTAGCATGAGCTCTACCCTCCTCATTAGCCATCACTTGGTTCCTCCACCCAGTTCCTCGAGCACATGATGCTCCATCCATTAAAAGGAACCTTTTTATTGACCCAACCTTGATGAGCGATAAACTACTTCATCAAGGGGTATTAAAAGCTAAATCTCAAAAAGCAAGCTTAAGTTCTTGAGTTATGCACCCAAACCAAAGAATTACGATAAAGAAGTAAAAGGCACACCAGAGGGGTAGAAAAAGTAGGCCGAGGAAAGGGGTAACTCATGTCTCCATAATTGCTTCCTCCTTACATCTATACACTCGAGATGTTGGACCACCATTTGCTGGTCACTTGCATGTGGCACCCTATCCTGCAGACATGCCTACTACGTTGCCACCATCTACACGCACACCCTTATGGTTGATGGGTTAACTTGGGACTTGTCACTTTCCCTTGGGGGCTGGAAGCACTTAATAGGGTTATCGATGTAGCTATCCCTAACATAAGGAGGGAAGACTTATATGGGACTTGGTCTAGTTAGATATTTGAAGGTGATCTTTGTGTGAAGTGTTATTGTGCCCCTAGCATTAAGTATGGTCCACTATGATGCATCCATGGTTATTGTTGCCTAATGATTGTTGATTTTCACTTGATCTTGAGAGGGTTTGTCAAGTAGTTCTCATCATAGCAACAAAGGCTTCTGAGGTGATTGCCCTACCTTATCAACAGAGCAGTTGGGGTCGTGTAATTTGTTGGGGAGAGAGAGAGAGAGAGATTGACCTTGTTGATGTAGTGTTGCCTATCCAGAGTAGAGCATTGGGCTATTTGATGATCCCATATGATGCTTGATACCTCGGGGGACCCCTAGATGCTGAGACGCTGAGCCCATGGAGCTTAGTGTCAGAGATATTGATGATGTGACAAATGGGTCCAGGATGTGTCTGGTTGGTCTTGACACTGTTTGATGGGCATCACTTGTTTCTGAGCACCCTTTCAAAATGATGCCCTAGCTGCTGTATGTTGCCGTAGCCGCAGAGATCTGGCCGCAGTGAAGGAGGTCTCATACGCAGTCAAAAGAAAGGCCCTATCCGAGACTCTAACACGCTGTGCTAGAAACCCTTATACGTAGGCCCTAATACGCTATCCAAAGAAGTATTAACACGCTGTTCATGGAGATATTAACACGTTGTTCATGAAGATACTTACACGCTGTTCATGGAGATATTTACACGCTGTTCATGGAGAAATTAGCACGCTGTTCATGGAGATATTAACACGCTGTTCATGAAGATACTTACACGCTGTTTCATATGACATATATCAACGCTGTCCAATGTTATATAAATACACGATGTTCATATGACATACCGCTGTTCATAAAGATCTATATATACAGTTCATGAAAAGAAAATTCACGCTGTTCATTATGAGGATATTCCGCTGTAAATGGAATCATATACGCAGGTATATGTAGACTGGAAACATATACACAGGTATATGTAGACACCTATTGCACTGTTCAATGAAATACTTCATACGCAACCATATATTCGCACAGCATGGTGATACGCTGGTCTCCAAGACGCAGATGAAGGAAGATGCTCCTAGCCATGTGAAGCTGTAAATCATCATAATGAACTGCAGACATATGCAGCCCTAAATGCATGTACCTATACGTTGTAGCCGCTGTATATGAAGGAAGCCGCAGGTCATAATGACACATACGCAGATCATTGATGACATTTATAAGCAGATCATGGAGAGTTATGGATGCTGTACATAATGACACATACGCAGATCATTGATGACATTTATAAGCAGATCATGGAGACTTATGGATGCTGTACATGATGACACATACGCAGATCATAAAGGACTTCATACGCAAAAACTATATACGCTGTACTTGATATGTAATCTGGGCACATCTAAGATTAGTCTTGATGTGCTATGAAATGTTGAAAAGAAGATCTCAGTATCCTACAACATGATAAATGAGATCATGGATATGAAGGGCAGCATGATGATGAATAAGATCGTAGACATGGGCAGCGGGAAGTTGAATGAGAACATGTACATGAAGGACAACATGATGATGGATAATATCATGGACATGGGCAGCATGATGATAATCATGATTAGCGCAGCATGGTGCAATATGCAGTGGTACAACAAGAGAACCAGATGCAGCATGATGATAGGTGAAGGAGTCACCTTGGAGAATTAGTTGAAGCAGAATGTCTTCAACTGATCTCATCATTATACGAAATGATCTATGCTAGATCTAGAGAAGTCAAAGTGTTGACTTCTGTTGTAAATGTACCATCTCTCTCTCTCTTTCTCTGCTGAACTTTGAAGAACATAAAAGAAGAATTGATCAAGGGTTTCCCCACACATTGTGGGGTTTGTCCCTGGCTCGCGCCACATCTTGTGTCCTCTTGTCTTGGCATGTCTTCTGCGATTTATATTTATGTTCTATCTGCAGTTTACTTTATGTTGATGTGATTGCTAATATGGAAAAGAAATTAAATAAATTGCTCTAGCATAGAACATACCAAAAATTAACATGGTATCAGAGCTGAGGTGAAGACAATGCCCAAGCAAGAGTGAAAGAGCAATCACCAAAGACAGTTGGGACAAGACAAAAGGATCAATGGGTTCTTCACAATTCACTTAAGGTGAAGTCGAAGCAGAGCATATTATCAGAATGGCGCAGTAGAACTTTTGATGGCATACCTAAAGATCACTTCATTGGGAAGTTCGGATCTAAGGGTGGAAGGAAAGGTAGATGTCTTGGTTATGAGTTCAGCCCTTATATGAAGGAGTGTCTGAATGGCAGAGATGCAGCTCATCAAGGACACGACCGACTCTTCAAGGAAGCAAGGAACCCCAGGAATGGAAGTCGAAGTTTTTAAGGTGGCATTCGTCGATGGAAAGGTACGTGTTTGAAAATAGAATTTTCAAAGATGCTTTTGAGTTCAGGGTTGTATTAAGTTACAGGAAGTCCACTAGGGACCATGTCCATTGACACATAACACCGGAGGTCTGTGGGTCAGATGGTGATAGGGATGCCTGAATTCAAAAGGAGCATGAAGGTACATGTCTGAGATGTATCGAAGGAAAATATTATAAGGGGACCATTCCCCTCATGCCACAGGTCCACAGGTTTGGAACAACCCGAGGAGTTTGAGATTCATGATCGGGAATCTCACGTATGCAGGTGGTAGAAAGCCCTCTATGGCTTGAAGCAAATCACCCTGGGCATAGTATGAGAGGATCAACAACTGTATGATGAAGCTAAGATTCACTAGGAGTGAAATCGATCCAAACCTTCGAAGGTTGTGGATGACAGACCTCTCATATCGATACCTTTGTCTAACAGATGCATACCCTCTCATTTGTAGAAGACAGAGGGAGTAGGATTCCGAATGTGGAAAGATAAACTGCAAACCTATGACTACCTCGAGGATATTAACTTTCAAAAGTTGTATGGTAGTGATGTCGGACCAGATTTGGGAAACACGATTGAGTTTCATAAACTCATTTGCGTTGATGTTCTTGGTGAACTTTCGTTCGGACATATGTTTTGCAGTTAGCATGGTGAGCTCATATTTGGTTGAGCCTCACTAGATTGATGCCAAGAATCTTCTGAGATATCTTCGGGGCACAATCTCTCATGGATTGAGATACACTGCCGGAAATATGAAAACTGCATGATTATTCGAATGCTGATTGGGCAGGCAGTGTGGAGGATCACTAGAGCTCTTTTCAGTGCTGGTTCTGTTTGGATTATGCTTCAATATCACGGATGAGCAGGAAGCAGAAGTCGGTTGTTATAAGCACCGCCGAGATCGGATACATATCTACGAGTATGATCTTGTATGAAGCTGCCTGATTGGGGAAAGCTCCTCAATGAGTTGTTTGCACACATGATGAATACCACTGTGATTCTCTGTAACAACCAGAGGAGGGATTCGATTATTGAGGAATCTCGTATTCAACAATTGCTCCAGCAAATAGACATCAGATACTACCTTATCCAGGATATGGTAATTCGATGAGCAAGGAGGCTCCATCGCACTGAGATGATGTACAGGTTAGAGCCCCGAGGAAAGATCAAATTTGTGATTTTCTCGAACGACTTGGAGTCGTTGAGAGAGCTTTGTAAAAGGGTCCTGCATGTTGCATACATTGAGCTCTGGGAGCTCTGGGGGGCTTGCGGTTCTTACTGGAGCAACATATGACCACAGGGTGACTCACCCTCCCCTGGTGGTGCGCACTGGAAAAAGATGATTCGCTTTCTTGTGTGTCAAGATGATTCGCTCTCTTGTGGAACAGGATGATTTGCTCTCCTGTGTAGCAGGATTGATGTGTTCTCCTGTGAGGCCTAGATTGATGTGTTCTCCATGGCGATTGTAGCAGGATTGATGTGTTCTCCTGTGAGGCCTGGATTGATGTGTTCTCCATGGCGATTGTAGCAAGATTGATGTGTTCTCCTGTGAGGCCTGGATTGATGTGTTCCCCATGGTGATTGTAGCAGGATTGATGTGTTCTCCTGTGAGGCTTGGATTGATGTGTTCTCCATGGCGATTGTAGCAGGATTGATGTGTTCTCCTGTGAGGACAGGATTGATTAGTTCTCCTGTAGAGGCATCCTACCCATGCAGTCTGGGACTCATGGGAAGTACCTCTCATCTGATCAATGAGCAGGGAAATAAAGTTAGGGACCATAGTAGTACCGATGGACGCATCGTTGTATCTACCGTACTCCCTACGCTAGGATGACCTCCATTGATCTGGGATCAATGATACTGGCCTGGGACCAGTGAGAGTGGTACATGCTACGACGCTGAATTCGGGTGGTTGACACTGGTCTGGGACCAGTGGTACATACTCTGAGACTGACTTCGTGTCAGTGCAGGACTGGTCTGGGACCAGTGAGAGTGGTACATGCTACGACGCTGACTTTGGGTCAGTTGAGACTGGTCTTGGACCAGTGGTACACTCTCTGAGCCTGCGATACTGGTTTGGGACCAGTGGTAGGAGTTGTACCATACTATGACACTGACTTTGGGTCGGTTGAGACTGGTCTGGGACCAGTGGTACATACTCTGAGACTGACTTCGTGTCAGTGCAGGACTGGTCTGGGACCAGTGAGAGTGGTACATGCTATGACATTGACTTCGGGTCGGTTAAGACTGGTCTGGGACTAGTGGTAGGAGTAGTACCCACTATGACGCTGACTTTGGGTCAGTTGAGACTGGTCTGGGACTAGTGGTACACACTCTGAGACTGACTTCAGGTCAATGGAGAATGGTATGAGACATTCTCGATCAATTCTTCTTCTTCATAGTTTAGCAGAGCTGAGCAGAGTTGAGCAGAGTAGAGCTAGCAGAGCAGAACAGAGCCAGCAGAGCAGAGCAGAGCCAACAGAGCTGAGCAGAGCAGAACAGAGACAGCAAAGTCAGCAGAGCTGAGTAGAGCAGAGCCAGCAGAGCTGAGCAGAGCAGAGAAGAGTGAGCAGAGTTGAGTAGAGCTGGGCAAAGCAGTGTAGGGCACTGATGGCAAAGGCAGTATAGTCAGACTTATGGATCAACAGATGGAGTTCTCCCTAGTTGAGAGGGAGTGTTAAATTGGCAACTAGTGCCAAACTCCATGTGGGTTGGCTTATTTATGGCAGCTGATATTTTTATTGGATCCCTCTTGTCGAGAGGTGTAGGATTGATCCAAAGATCATCCGATTCCGATAAGTATTTATGGAGATATGAATTTATTTTGTTTATGTAATTATTATCAAGCCGACCAGCTCTTATGTAGGCTCTAGAAGCCCAAACGTCATGTCTATTCACTTATACGTTTTTGGTATAAATAGATGAGGATTTGATGTCTTTTGAACACACATTCTTGAGTAGTCTCCTCCTCTCCACGTCTGGGTTTTTGGTGAAGGAGAGAGACACCATGAGTGATACGCTGGTCATCAAAGTGATGCCCTAGCTGCTGTACGTTGCCCTAGCCGCAGAGATCTGGCCGCAGTGAAGGAGGCCTCATACGCAGTCAAAAGAAAGGCCCTATCCGAGACTCTAACACGCTGTGCTAGAAACCCTTATACGCAGGCCCTAATACGCTGTCCAAAGAAGTATTAACATGTTGTTCATGGAGATATTAACACGTTGTTCATGGAGATATTAACATGCTGTTCATGAAGATACTTACACGCTGTTCATGGAGATATTTACGCGCTGTTCATGGAGAAATTAGCACGCTGTTCATGGAGATATTAACACGCTGTTCATGGAGAAATTAGCACGCTGTTCATGGAGATATTTACATGCTGTTTCATATGACATATATCAACGCTGTCCAATGTTATATAAATACACGCTATTCATATGACATACCGCTGTTCATAAAGATCTCTATATACTGTTCATGAAAAGAAAATTCACGCTGTTCATTATGAGGATATTCTGCTGTAAATAGAATCATATACGCAAGTATATGTAGACTGGAAACATATACGCAGGTATATGTAGACACCTATTCCACTGTTCAATGAAATACTTCATACGCAGCCATATATTCGCATAGCATGGTGATACGCTGGTCTCCAAGACGCAGATGAAGGAAGATGCTCCCAGCCACGTGAAGCTCTAAATCATCGTAATGAACTACAGACATATGCAGCCCTAAACACAGGTACCTATACGTTGTAGCCGCTGTATATGAAGGAAGCCGCAGGTCATAATGACACATACGCAGATCATTGATGACATTTATAAGCAGATCATGGAGACTTATGGATGCTGTACATAATGACACATACGCAGATCATTGATGACATTTATAAGCAGATCATGGAGACTTATGGATGCTGTACATGATGACACATACGCAGATCATAAAGGACTTCATACGCAAAAACTATATACGCTGTACTTGATATGTAATCTGGGCACATCTAAGATTAGTCTTGATGTGCTATGAAATGTTGAAAAGAAGATCTCAGTATCCTACAACATGATAAATGAGATCATGGATATGAAGGGCAGCATGATGATGGATAAGATCGTGGACATGGGCAGCATGAAGTTGAATGAGAACATGTACATGAAGGACAACATGATGATGGATAAGATCATGGACATGGGCAACATGATGATAATCATGATTAGTGCAACATGGTGCAATATGCAGTGGTACAGCAAGAGAACCAGATGCAGCATGATGATAGGTGAAGGAGTCACCTTGGAGAATCAGTTGAAGCAGAATGTCTTCAATTGATCTCATCATTATACGAAATGATCTATGCTAGATCTAGAGAAGTCAAAGTGTTGACTTCTGTTGTAAATGTACCATCTCTCTCTCTCTCTCTCTCTTTCTCTGCTGAACTTTGAAGAACATTAAAGAAGAATTGATCAAGGGTTTCCCCACACATTGTGGGGTTTGTCCCTGGCTAGCGCCACATCTTGTGTCCTCTTGTCTTGGCATGTCTTCTGCGATTTATATTTATGTTCTATCTGTAGTTTACTTTATGCTGATGTGATTGCTAATATGGAAAATAAATTAAATAAATTACTCTAGCATAGAACATACCAAAAATTAACAAATCTCCATGCATATGCTAGAGCCAAGTTGCACGAAGCACCATAACATTTTGGAGTTTCTGAAACGCGTATGTTTAGAAACGTCACCTCCCAAAAATGGAAATGTCAACTGAAACGTTATATATAAAGAAATTTATAAATAAGTGAATAACACATCATCTTGCAAGAAAAAAGGGAATAAGACCCATAGATGACAATTTAGAAGGAAAACCAAATCTATATTAACTCTCATAGATGATAAATGATGGTCGAGTTTCAGCTAAGTTTCAGAGTTTTGGGTACTGGTACGGATCAAAACAATGGGTTCCTAGAAGTTTTGTGCAACTTAGTGCTAGAGTTAGCTAGATGAACAAACAACATTTGCATGTCTATCCTTACCTGCATGCATGTACTAGAGCTAAGCCTACTGAGTAAACTAAACTTGATATACATATCTTTATTATGCATGTGCTAAATTCTAACCTCTCCCAGGTGTTGGTTGGTCACTAAAATGGGGCTATCCTCTGGCTTACATTTCCCTTTTTCCATCCTGCTCACAGTTGGAAAGTCAACTATGCCAATTGTCTCTAACACTACTTGTTTTGGTTTTTCCCCTGATGTAAATCCTGATGTTAAGATGGAACAAAGCTAATTGACTTCTTGGAGAACTGTGAAGATGGAGGGAATAGTTGTGTTTCATTACTGGACTCCTATTGTGTGCTCTCAATGTTGGATTAGGGATTGAATAATGTGCAGATTGTGCTGGGTACTTGCGTGAGTCTTCTGCAGGATTTCTCTCTAGTCATACTGTTCTATGTTCACCCTATTGTGAATTCTCCTTCTTCTTCATTGCCCTCCGCTTTTCTCATTCAAAATGACAACATGCAATGAATTGTGCCTTTGACTCACTGTGCTCAATTTTTCCTTTCATCTGATTCTATTACGTGTAACCATGGGATTGGGTGGAGCAACAAAATTGGGAAAATTTGAAGAATGAGGGGAAATTTTAAGGGGATATCTAGGGATTTTGCTTTAATAGCTTCAAATTGGATACAAGAGAACTAAGAATGTTTGCAAGTGTGTTCAAGTAACGATAAAATGGAAATTGGACTCTGTGAAAGGAAACTAGTTACTAAGGAGGTCAAAGTAAAGATGTAAAGGGCACAAAGTCAATTTAATGTAAGGAAACTGCATCTTGGACCAGGGACAATGCTAGAACCCAAGGTGTGAAGCTAAGGTGATGTGCAACAACAGTGAGTTGTTGGATCAATGAGGACCAAAATACAAGATACAGTGTCATCCTCGGGTTAAAGTGCACATCGGTATTGATTTCTCTATTACACATTTAAGTGTTGTGAAAAGTTTGCAGAGTTGAGTGCCTGGACTTTGAATTTCAAGTTCAATAGATACTGTAGCTAGAGCTTGATGAGGTTTCCATTGTTGAGAAATCAAGGGGCAGCTAGATCAGGTGATTTCTCTTACTTTGATAACTGCTTGTGATGTAATTTTACTTGACTTAATTAGCTTCTTCTTTCACTTAATTATGATTAGTGTTCTTATCATCATACAACTACCAAACAATAAAGAACAATGAGAAAAGAGGACACAAGATATAGGCTATCAACCAAGGCCAAAACCTCTCTTCTTGAGAGGAAAACCCACAAGAAATATTCTCTTCTTATAGAAATTCAAATGACGAATTCCAAGACCTAAGACCCTTGTCAAAGTCCCCTCCAAGACCAAGTAAATTCTTCCTCCTTGATAAGCTTTCCTTCCAGCAACTTCGACCCCAACAACTTCTTTTGCAACTTTGACCCCCAACAACTTCTTTTGCAACTTCGACCCCCAACATCTTCTTTTGCAAATTCGACCCCCAACAGTTTCTTCTGCAGAAACCCTAGCTCTTGCACACGTGGAAAAGATGGTGATTTCTTCCTCTTTTCTCCTTCGCTTGAATAAATCCTTTCTTATTGGAAACTCGGCTTGCAAAGTATATCAATTGATGCCCTAACTCAACTTCTGCAATTTGGCTTTAGCTGTGGCAATAGGTGCCCTAATTATCTCACATGTGTGAAGGATAGTAGCCCAAAGACAATTCAAAATTTCGTTTTTCTTTTCTTCTTCTAGTCCTCCTCTTCTTCACACCTTTTTCTCTTCCTTGATCGAATTCTTGTGTGGTGAGTGAGTGCCCTTCAAGTGAGGTCGAAGTCTCCTATATATAGGCTTCTCTTCTAGGTCGAATTGCTGCTTGTAGGCCGACTTGTTCTCTTATGAAGGCTGACTTGATCTTTGCTTGTTGACAAGGTCTTGGAGGGTCTATTTGACACTTTTGACTTCACATAAATTTTCTTTACAATATATAACTTGCCCAAAAGGGTCTTCCATACATGAGAATGACTCAATTGATTTGTTGACTTAATGACAAGCCCTAGAAGCACTCAATGGGTGCTTGACCTAAAAAAAATGACCTTGAGCATGAAACACATGCATCAAGAATGACAATAATAAATTTCTTTTTCTTCTTTACATCAAATACATAAAATAATGATTACATATGTCATTATGAAGACCAAACCTAGTTACCTATTTCAACATCTGTTAACTTCTGCTGCCAAAAATGGATGAGAAAATTATGTTTGATTCCTAAATATGATAGTCGGCGTTGCAAATCCATAAATGCCATTACATATCAGTAATATATCACGTAGGACAATATCAAAACTTGAATCTTAATCTCTATTGATTTTGTTAAACTGAAATTTATCAACCTATTTCTGTTGGAAATAGGTTGATAAATAGTACCCTTCTTATTATGTGAAGGCAGCCACTTCCAGTTAATAACATAGCTTACCTTTCCTTAACCAGTTCTCCTATATTTTAGATGTATGCTCAATGTTCATTGATAATCTGAAGTTGAATATAAGTTGTCCTAGACATGGTGAGCAGTGAAGTATGTTTTGTCCAGGGGTTGGGAGGCAGTACACACTAGTGAACTGACAACAGTGACTGCTTATCCAAGATAAAGTATTTAATCACATGTAGAATGGATATGTTGGATGGCAGCCAATGTCATTTAAAATGGATGTAGGAGGCAGTACACACTAGTGAACTGACAACAGTGACCACTTATCCAAGATGAAGTCCTTATAGAATGGATGTGTTGGATGGTCATTTTGCAGGACTCAACTTACTAGGATTCCCTTTTCAGACTGTTAGATGTATGGAAAGATTTGCAGCAAATATGGAAGCATTTATAGCATGAGAGTGCATGGATTTTAACTTTTGCAGATTGCTTTACTTGCATGTGCTTTACGTGGTCTAATATCCTGTTTGCCTGTTCAGGCTGATCGTCCAAAGCTCAACTTCAAGGGAAAATATAGTGACGCATATAGACGGGAACATCCAACCGCACCAGTTGTGGTTCCCTGGGTTTCTGGTGTGACTGGTGGTTGAATGGCATTTGGATGGATTATATTGATTAACTTTTTGGCGAATACAGAGAGTTGGAAGTCTGCAGAGAGTTTGGGGATCAGGTTCTCCACTCAGCTTGAACAAAGTTTGGATCTCATTGACAGAGTGCATATGCATGTTCTACACAGCAGTGGCTTTATCTCTTTCCTCTCTTCAAGTTTCAAATCTATTGTCGAGAGGATTATCCCAACTTCCAAGTATCATTTATGGTTGAAATGTCTGAATATTTTATTTTTGGCTTAATTTGTTGTTTACAGAAATTTCTTGCAATTGGTCTTTGAGTCACACTTCTGAGAATTGCTTGTAGTATTAGAGGTTGAATGCCATTAATTTCAGGGTGGAAGAAAAAAAACTTGTATGAATGAACTTGATTTTCTAATGCCCTCATTCAAAATACAGACTTGTATTTGAAAACATATCATCCAACATCTATGTTGCATTCTTCGTTTGTGTTCTGGCTCATATTTTGAAAATGCATCTATATTACTTTACTGCACAATAAAATAATTATATCGAGGTAGAAATCAGTAAGCCAGGTTGCGTGATCATACAGAGCAACCCCTCTCTACATAGGATTACCGGCATCTCTTCCTTAGCTCCAATCTCAAAAGAATCTACTTACAAAAATTGCCCATTCTGGTTCCGACTTGAAGTGTCAATCCTGCTCTAAATGCTGTAGTTTTTCTCAAATGAAATGGTAAAACATCTCATTGAAAGGGGCTCAACATCTCTCTTCCCATTAAAAGGCGATTCCTGTAAACGTGATAGTGTTCCATATGCATTATTAGCCCTTTGGAGTCCTATTAAGTATTTCAATTTCAATTTCTGATGATTGGTATCTTTACATAATTGATAGAAGGCCCATTTGTTCTTGTGTGCTGGTCTATCCTATGTTACTTTGTCTATGGCTGAAACCTATTGGGGTTCAATTATAGATAGCTTCTTTTACATTATGTTTCCTGGTAAGATAGAATTTTTTATTGGACATTTGATATTTTTTTCCCTTGGCTGCTTATCAAATGGGAGAGATTCTTACTATGAGTCCGAGGTTCAAATTATATGAACAACTTGCCCCTAATTTTTTAATGTGATGCTAAGTGATAAATAAATACTAAATTTGAGCCGATGTTTGACAGCTGTTTCTATTTGTGGTATTACGATAGTCACAATTCAAAGTTGGAAATGAAGTGAAAATCTTCATGCAATATATTCCCTTTAGTGTTGCTTCATTCTAAGATAGGAACTCCTTGAGGGCATACGATGAGTTATGCTAACTAATTTGGAATTTTCCGAAGGGAATGCGTCATTTGCAGAGTTACATAGCCTTGTTTAATATATGACATACGAAGATGACAGACATTGTTTTTTTAGATAATAGATTTGGCATACACTAGCTAGGTGTATGGATGGTTCATATCAATTTTGTCAGAGCAGGAACCAGAACCAAACAAAAATTGGGAGAAAACAGTTTGTCCGAAAATTACATAAAATATTTAAATTTTAATTGTAAAATATATACTCATGTACATAAATATAAATTTAAGCCATTAGACACCAAATATGCAGAGTTTTCTTATGCACATAGCATTGTAAATGTGGATATAGAAAAATGAGATTGAGTGTGCTACATATCTGAACTACTAAAATAAATAAATAGTGAGTCTCTCAATGGTGTCTAGAGTCCATAAATAATCATACTATAGTCTATTATTGGATCAAACTGCATAATCGCCTAAACCTAGATCCTCTACAATCTTTGAATGGCTATGCCCGACCTCTTTATTTGATACCCTTGAAGGTCCAATACCAATGTCCATATCATATGACGGTGGAGGTCACTGTATGTCAAACACCCATGTCCACATCACATGGTTGTGGAGGTCACTTTATGTCATCTAATAGAAGTCCACTCATGATAGAGAGGGGCAGGATGAAGTAGATGAAGATTAGTTTTTGGGTGGTTTTAGGGTTTTTTGTTTTGTTTTTTGGTTTTTTTGGGGATGGGGATGCATTGATGCAAGATTGGGGAAATTGGATGCTTTTATCTTGCACTGATTGATTTTGAATGGAAACCCCTAGTGTTTTCAGTTTGGTTGATCAAATTTGATAACGTGGGTTCATCTTTGAATTTTTACTTAAATAGCTTCTTTGCAAGCTAAAAAGA
The DNA here is from genome assembly GCA_031772625.1 of Pinus tabuliformis. Taxonomy (NCBI): domain Eukaryota; kingdom Viridiplantae; phylum Streptophyta; class Pinopsida; order Pinales; family Pinaceae; genus Pinus; species Pinus tabuliformis. The sequence goes on along the minus strand of CM062805.1, from coordinate 1,052,225,885 downwards.
ATCAGTATATGAGTTAAGGCAATCTCCAAGGTTGTGGTTCTTTGATACCTACATATTTAGACTTGGTTTCACAAGGAGCAAAGTTAATAATTGCATGTATTTCAAAATAGTAGGTGATAATTTTATTTGTGTGGTCTTGTATGTGGATGACATGATGTTGATTGGAAACTGCATGGAAATCATCAAGGAAGTGAAAACTTAGTTGTCCTCTAGATTTGACATGAAAGATCTCGATGTTGCAAATTTTATTTTCTACATGGAAATTAAAAGGTATCAAGCCAAACAAGAGACTATGGTTGAATAAGAGGAAATATGTTGAGAAAATATTGAATAGGTTTAATATGCATGAATATAGATAGGTCAAGGTCACTATTCTTGTAGGTGTAAATTTATCTGCAAAATAAAGTTGCAAGAGATGGGAAGAGGAAGAGGATATGTCCCGTGTTCCATATGCCAATGATGTTAATAGTTTGATGTATGCAATGGTTTATTCTAAATCAAACATTGCATATGTAGTTGGGAGTTTTGAGCATGCATATGTCAAAAACCAAGAAATGAGCATGGAATAACTATAAAGGGGGTTTTTAGGTATTTGCGTGGCACTACATACTATGGAATTTGCTACTAGGGAAGACTTAAAGGAGACAAAGTGTTAAGCATGCATGGCTTTATTGACATTGATTACACTGGGGATCTAGATTGTTGAGTATCAACTGGTTATTTGTTTAACCTATTTGTCATTAGGGGAATTTTGAGGTAAAAAATGGGCCTCAAAACAAGAAATGTACTAATAAAATTAACTTTAAAGGAACCAATAGGATTCAAGATGATGTCATCCCTAGGGGAAAATATTTTTGAAGGAAAAGAAAAAAACTATTTTTTTTTTAAAATTGTATTTTCATTTGATCTCCTTGTAGGTATACTCATATTTCAAGTGTTGAAACTTGTTGGACGCTAAATTAAATTCTACATCCAACGAATACCCACTATGCATGCTTTTGAGAAGACCCACATAAAAAGAGTTGAAGATACATTAAAAAAAATATTGAACACATTTTTTAATGTATTTTCAAAATTTTTCATTGTGGGGTTTTTCGGAAGTATACAAATTGGGCACTTGTTGGATGTGGAATTTAATTCTGCATCCAACGAGTGTCTACACTCGACATTTGAGTAAACTTATAAGGAGATCAACAAAATTACAATAAAACAGTAGTTTCTTTTATTTTTCTTCAAAGAATCATCTCTTATTTTATTATTTAAACTGTTATTTTATTATGTTTCTGAGGAGGCCATTTTAGACTTCAAAATTCACCCATTGAGGAGTAATCAATTAGATGTGCGAGAGACAATGTATAGTAACACTCTTTGTTGAAAATTGGTACCTGACGGGGCAATTTCACCATTAGGGAAGCCCAACAAACCATAAAGAGACCCCTATTCTACTTGCGAAAAATCAAATTTGCACATGGAAAAATATTATTATTAATGTTGGTCCAAGGCGACATGATATTGACAAGTCTGCCTAGAGAGAGAAATTCAACATCCTAACTCAGATATAAATGCAAGTTTGTTGACCTCACTTGGAAGCCGTTCCACACATCACATCATTCATTAATTGGTTCGTACACTTCTGAAATTGTAGCGCCGAGCATGTGTGAAGGAGAGAGAAAGGGGTTCTATTGACCAGTGTTGACTTTTTGTTTTAGGCTTTCTTTGATCAATGTTGAGTTGGGTTGCTTTGACTTATTTGACAAAATCTTGATTTGTTTCGGAAGGCCGCGTTGAATGAGGTGTTGACCGAACTGTTTTGGGCACTTTGACCATCTTTAACTGCATATCTGAGCTAGGGTTTGATTGCAGGTTGACTGTGGACTTTGACTGAATTGCAGGAATGATTTTAGATTTTTTTGACTCGGTTTGATTGAGGAAATAAGGCCGCATTCTTTGTTGGGTTGATTGAAATTTTCGGAGCACTGTTGGCCGTTGACTTTGATTGGTTAGGGCTGTCGTTGATTGTTGAAATTCGTAGGACTGGTACTTTGATGTAAAATTCCTGCTAGGAAATTCACCCAAACACCTAAATAGTTTTATGAGTCTCTAGTTGTCATCTGTGAGTGTTTTCATGAAATTTTCTAAATAGCCTTACTGTAGTTGCAAATTTGCTTTTCATTATATCACCATTCATATACAATGATGGCAAAGATAACAAACATATATTGTAATATTTATGGTATTGTGTATCAAACTCAGAAATATGCATTAGCCATGGTATATATTATGATAAGGAACGCTGACCAATACATAAAGACCAAAACCATCAAATAACAAACCCAGAAATTGCAAATATGTATCAAACAATTCACCCTTTTAGTCTCAAATAACTTGGAATTCACAAAACATACAAAGAGATAGAACCTAGAATAATTGCAGGGATATATTTGTAGTAATGTATGTTGCTAGCAGAGGTGCTAGGTTCTAGTTAGTTTGTGCTTCACTATAAGAAGAGTTTGCTTCCCTTTATTAGCAATTACCCTTGATATCACACTAGCATCAAGTTGCACTTCCCATAGTCAACAAATAGACATAGAAACTAAAATAAAATATCATGACAAATAAAATATCATGACTCCAAAATTTTCAAGCATGAACTTCAGAAAAAATATCATGACTTAAAAAAACATTAAAATCTTGGCAATTTTTCAACCATGGAATTAAAACCAAAGATTATGAATACAAAAAAATTTCAAGTTTTCAAAATATTTCAAACATGACATTAGAAAGAAAGAGAAATTATTTTAACGTCCACGAGGTTAAAGATAGCTTATGGGATAGATTGCTTCTTCATCTGCTTGATGTATTCAACCCTTTTTCTGTGAAGCTTCAAAATAAATGCTCTGAGCTTCTCGACAAACCCCTTGCTAAATAGATTATCCGAAGCGCTAGTTGTTAGCATATCTGCATAAATTTCTGCATAACTTTCCCTGTTGTCTTTGAAGGTCTCACATTCTAAAATTAAATGTTAACAAAAAATGCACTCTTTCCTCCCACACTTCGTAAAATTTAAAAATTAAAAAAAAAAAACAAAAAAATGGGAAATTAAAAAATACAACATAATTTATGAAAAAAATAAAAAAGTTAACAAAAACAAAAATATTTAAACAAAAAAAAATGGAAAATATTATACAACATAATTTATGAAAATTAAAAAAGTTGAAGTTAAAAAGATAAAATAAAATAAAAGAAAAACAATATAATTAAAAAAAATTAAAAAATAACAAATAAAAAAATAAAAAAAAAATTGACAAAAAAAATTGAAAAAAAAGCCCTGGATCTGTTGCGCTGCAAGGGCTCGCTCCCTGCCAACAAGCCCTGGGGGTGGGCAGGGGCTCACCCCTGCTGCTCAATAGACGTGGTAGGGGTCGATTCCTAGAATTTGCCCTTGCCACCCTACGACCTTTTTTTCAATTTTTTCTTTTTCTTTTTAATTAAAACATTATAATATAAATCGTTAAAAAAAAATTGAAACTTTTTTCTTAGAAAAAAATTGGTCCCCTACCACCCCAGGGCCTGGGGGTGGGCGGGGAGCGAGTTTTGCTCCCTGCCAACAAGCCTTGGGGGTGGGTGGGGAGAGCGAGCTTTGCTCCCCGTCCACCCTCGCTGCTCAATAGGCCCTGGGGTGGCAGGGGCCGATTCCTACCAACAAGCCTTGGGGGTGGGTGGGGAGAGCGAGCTTCGCTCCCCGTCCACCCTTGCTGCTTAATAGGCCCTGGGGTGGCAGGGGCCGATTCCTGGAATCAACCCTTGCCACCCCAAGCTCTGTTGGGCGGCTCCCTTCCCGCGGCCTAGCCGACCCGAGGGTGGTAGGGCCCCCATCCACCCCAGGCCCTGTTGGATCGCGGGGATGGGCGGGGCCAGCTCCACTGCTCAACAGACCCTGGGGTGGCAGGGGCTGATTGGACCGCGGGGGTGGGTGGGGAGCGAGTGTCGCCGCTCCTCGCCAACAAGTGGGTTGGTGCTCAATAGCTTTTTTTTTTTCAATTTTTATTTTTTTAAATGATTTATATTATAATGTTTATTTTTTTAATATTAATTTAAATTTATTTATTTATTTTTTAAATTTAAATTTTGTTATTTTTTAAATTATTTTTTTAACTTCAAAAAATTTGTTGTTTTTTTTTTTGTTATTTTTTTCCTTAAATTATGTTGTATTTTAGAAATATTTTCCATTTTTAAAATTTTTTTTGTTTAAATTTTTAAATTTTACGAGTAAATTTTGTTTTTTTTCCTTTTACATTTGATAGCTTTTTTGTCATTTTTTTTTTTTTTTATATATTTTTTTGTATTTGATTTTTTTTGTCATGTATTTTAATTTTAATTTTATGTTTATTACTTGTTATTATTATTATTATTATTATTTATTTTTTTTTTAATTTTGTGGGTTTTTTTTTTTCAATATTTGAAAATTTGTTTTATTTTGTATTATTTTTTGTGTGTTTTTTGTTTTGTTTTTTTAGTTTTTTTGTTTATTTGAATTTTTTGTTTTTTATTTTTACAAGTTAATTTTTATTTTTTTTAATTTTTTATATATTTTTATATTTGATTTTTTTGTCATGTTTTTATTTTATTTTTTTATGTTTTATTATCAACATGAAAATCACCAACATTTAAAAAAAATATCTACACTTAACACATTAGAAAATTAAAGTGTAAAAAATAAGTCCTTTAAACAAAAAGGGTTGATATTGCATCAACACTTTTCAAAATTAAGATGAAAATCACTAACAAAAAAATGTTCATACTCGATACATAAAAAAATTTAAAGTGTAAAAAATAAGCCCTCTAAAAAAAATGTGTTGATGCTGCATCAACACTTTTCAAAATCGGCATGAAAATCACTAACATTTAAAAAAAATGTTCATACTTGATATATATGAAAATTTGAGGTGTCAAAAATATGCTAAAAAAAAGTGTATTCTGAATCACCACTTTTGAAAATCAAGTGATTTTTTTCTACCTCAAAAAAATGGGTATTAGGTAATTTTCTCGTTTGATTGGTAACAATGTTTTATTTATTAGCTGAAATTATGGTTTCATATTGGACTTGGACCTTTGGCTCTCATTTATTCGCTGAAATTATGGTTTCATATTGGACTTGGATCTTTGGCTCCCATACATTTGTCTTCAACCTGAAAGATATTAAATGAAGAACAATAAATCACAGATTCAAGTAGTAACACCTCTTATAGCTCAATATTTAGAAAATATTTTTCTCCTTTGAATTTCGACGGTGAAATCTGAGTGATTCCACAACTTGAACCAGTTAGCGTGTCTAATTTCAACACTAAAACTAGCTATGGCAGATAGGGTTTCCAAACCCTAAACTTCTCCTTTAAAACTCTGTCTAAGAACTCTTTTCTAAATAACTCCAATGCAAGAAAGATGTGGGTCTCCTCATTTTCCTTATTTTATAAACCTATGACCACTTTTGCCATCATTTTACCCTTTTAACATTTATAATATTTCACTTTATGAAGTTAAAGTAACTTTTGACTTGTCTAGGAAATGTCCCCTTTTCTCCTCTTAGATTTTTATAATGTTTTCCTTAGGAAAATTAAGTTCCCTTGTTAAATTTTTCTGCACTTTAGCCTAATGGAACTACATTAGGCTAGTGGACTCATCATAAGCTGCCTAAGTGTTTGGGGACATTACATTTGACCATATTTGACTTTATGTATCATCATTGATTGGTTATTGGATTGTTGGCTTGGATAGTCAAGGTTTTGACCTTTGACTTGTTGATGGATGTACTTGGACTATGTATCTCTACTAAATATTTGGTTATCTAATAGAAGAAGAATTTGGTTGGGTTTTCCCCTTGGTGGGGTTTTTCTCTGGTCTTTGAATTAAATCTCTGTCTTATTGATCTTGGTTGTCTTCCAAGGTTACTTGGGAGCAGGAGCGAAAACAGGAGTTGCAGTGACATTTTCAGAAGCTCCCGATTTGGGAGCGAATCCCGGAGTGATATATATATATATATATATATATATATATATATATATTATTTTGATGCATATGTGTCAACAAAAATATGTAGAATGATGAATTAGATATAAAAAACATAGATTGAACCATATAACAACAATCATCTAGAAGTTATAATCTCCATCAACCACGTCCACAAGTTTGTAACATAGTAACATACAACATATTGAGTCTCATGATTCATCAATCTAAGCTTTCAAAATTCAATATATAACATTTATCATCATTGATCACCAAAGTTATACTTGTAAGCTAAGTGTAACATTTACAACAAATAATATCTAACATGAAATGAAATGTTATAAAATGGAATGAAATGAAACAACTTTCAACTTTCATGAAGCATCATATTCATAATTCATTACTAATGAGTTATAATTGCCAACTTCAAACTTAAATTGCCACATTGCTTACAAAAAATATCATAATAAATATGAAAGAGTCAATAGTTATAAAAACTACTAGAAACTAAAAAAGACAAGTAAATCTATTATCTATTGCTAATGCTTGGGCGTATTGCCACCACGAGAACTGTCTAATTTTTATTCTTGTTGGAAAATTAGGATCTTTGTCATTAATATCACCCTCTAAGCATTAATATCCAAAGGTATTTTTGTCATTACCTCTGGATTTGTATAGGGATCTTTGTCATTAATATCACCCTCTAAGCATTAACATAAGATAGAAAAAACATAGCATGTCAAGTCAAGATTTTGTTTGAGTGATGCGTACACTTTTAGGAGGGTCATGATAGAGGAGTTTGACAACCAATGTCACTAACATCAAGGTACATAGAGGGTTTGGTGCTCTTGATTAAGTACGAGTTCCATACTTTAATACATGACAAAATCCAATGGAAACATTGTAATCCCCCCAATCCTGAAATCCTGAAAATCTGATAAGTCTGTTGGATTTTGAATGAAATCTAAAATTCTACTTTCTCCATATGAAATCCAATGAGGTCGGAACCACTCTCAAACATCCTGAGTCATTTCATGGTAATGTTAAAAATTTAAGTAAAATGATGAAAATGAAGATTAAGGAGAATGTCAGTTTTACTTTAAGAATTTAACATTATCATGAATCACATATCAATACTAGGGCCATAGGCTTGATCACTAGGCTGCCCCACTCAAAACTTATTTGTTTCTTTGAAAAAAATTGCAATTGAAATATTACTGTAATTTTTTTTGCAAAAAAGACTAAACGCTCCCGAAAAGGCAGGGAGCGTTTTTTTAGGGATCGCGCTCCCGAAAAGGCAGGGAGCATTTTTTTAGGGAGCGCGCTCCCAAGGTACTCTGGAGCTGCTCTTGCTCGGAGCGTGAATTGGGAGCGGGAGCGAGGGGGGGGGGGGGGGGGGGGTGGGGCGGGCGCTCCCCCGCAACCCTGAGCGTTTTTGGGAGCGCGCTCCCGAGGTGCTCTGCAGCTGCTCTCGCTCGGAGTGTGAATTGGGAGCGGGAGCGAGAGAGGGGGGGGGCTCCCTCGCAACCCTGTTGTATTCTATTGTGCACATTGTTTAATGTTCTATCTACAATTTCTTACTATTATTGGGTGATTGAAAATAAATTGCAAAAGTGATTGTTACTGAAAGAAGAAATTCTTCAAGTGATTGTTACAACATAGAACATTGTCAAAATTAACATGGAATTAGAGTTGAGGTGAAGACACGCCCATGGAGACAAGCAATCACCCCTTGAAGATATCGTTTCTGCCGTTGAAGGTCATTTGACTTGGTCAAGATGTCTACCTCTATTAATTTTAGTTAACAATGATATGTTATATGCTTAGCACAGTTACTTCAATGTTCCTTTAGCAATTCAATGGCAATTTCCAATTTAGTTTTCCAACAACAATCACATTAACCATAAATCACATTGATAATAATTGTAGATAGAACATAAAATAAAATGTAGAAGACAAGTCAATGCAAGTGGACACCAAATTTGGCGAATGTCAGGGAAAAACCCTAAGACGGGGAAAACCCTTTGATCAAATATTCTTATTATTATATCAAATGTTCAACAGATAGAGAGAGTACAAAAAGTCAAAGTTGACTTGCCAAATCAAAGTCAAAACAACCCTATCAAATCTACAGTCAACTACAGTCAAATTCAGCCCTAACCAAAAAGTCAAAGATGGTCAACGCAACAACAAAACTTCCCCTTTGAAGCTCGGTCAAAGGCAATCAAACTCAGCCTCTTTAGATGGTCAAATAATAGTGAAAATAGTCCACAAAACAATAGTCAAACTCGGTCAACTGAAGTCAACTTCTACGGTCAAACAGGCCCTCAACATATGTCAAAGTGCTCAAAATTTCTCGATTTCTATGCCAATCTGTATGGCTTGTCAAAAACGATTTTTTTCCACAAAAATCACAGTTAAATGATGAGTCAAAGTGTCTGGTCAACACTAGTCAAACCCCTACAACAATCCTGAAATTCAACCCTACAATTTGCACAGAAAATTCGTCTTCCTTGCCACACGTGTGAGAGAGAAGATCTGCCCAATAGCTGTACGAGCCAATGAGTGAAGGAGAGAGAAGAAATTGTGTGTGATTATGCCAAATGAGGTGAGAGGTCACTTATATTTATACAAGTCGTTGAGGGTGAAGTGACACGCCCATTCAGCTTCATGAGCCTACATGATTATGTGGTCAACCTTAACATTTTACACGTGTGGGCATAAATTAAAAAATACATTTCTGCTTGTCCAGATTTGATGATCTTTAAGTTGATTTTGGTCCTCTCGAAATGAGAAATTTAATGCAATAATCATCTCCATTAAATGAGTTGTCCAAAGTGAAATTTGGCCCTAGTTGCCAATTTTAACACTCCCTCTCAACTAGGAAGAATTCCACCTGCCAATCCATCCATCATCATCGATCATAATGCCTTCCTATCGTCATGTACCATCTCTGTATCTTGTCTTAACTCTGCTGAACAATGATGTAATAATGAAGAAGAATTGATCGAGAGAGAGTCACAAGACCTTGCCACTCTCCACTGACAAAAGTCAGTCTAGGGGTAGAACCATAATCAGATTTAATCCTGAATGATCAAGCTGTTGAACACAATGCATTCTAGACATATGGAGTACGACATTACACGATGCATCCATTTGTAGTTCTATGGTCCCTATCCACTTTTCCCAACTCATTGGCCATATGAGAGGTACTTCCCATGATTCTTGGACTACATGGGTAGGATGTATACTGGGGCATCAACAGGAGAAGGTGAACCAATCATCCTGCCCATATGCCATAGGAGAAGGTGAACCACTCATCTTATGCATATGTCAATCGTAGGGGAGTTGAACACTCACCCTACACACATGTCAACCATCATGGGGTAACACAGGGGAAGGTGAACCACTCAACCTGTACACAATGCACCAATAGGGGAAGGTGAACCACTCACCCTATGGTTGCTCATAGCTCTAAGAAGTACCCCAAGTCCCCAGGAGTTCGCAGAGCTCAATGTCCAACTCAAGCGGGACCCTCATGGGAGGGTCTTTCCATGACTCCAAGTCTCTCTTTGAAGGCTAAGAATTTGACCTTCCCTAAGGGCTTTGTGAGGATGTCTGTGACCTGCTCATCAGTCCTGATGTGTTGGAGCCTTATTTCTCTTCGTTGTACCATATACCGGATAAAGTGGTACCTAATATCAATGTGATTGGAGCGGTCGTGGAACACGAGATTCTTTGGAAGGCAAATCCCGCTTTGGTTGTCGCAAAGTGTTGAATGGTGATATAATGAAAAGAAAATTTGCAACTATAGTAAGGCTATTTAAAAATTTCATGAAAACTTTCACAAATGACAAATAGAGACTCATAAAACTATTTAAGTGTTTGGGTGAATTTCCTAGCAAGAATTTTACATCAAAGTACCAGTCCTGCAAATTTTAGTAGTCAGAGCTCTCCCTCTGCACAGTCTCTCCTGGTGCTGCTCTGCCTCTCTGCTATGTATTCTCGGCCTTGGACTGAAGTCCCTCTGCCGAATTTCCCCTCTCACTGCAACTCAGATTACCTATTCGATTTTCTCAGCAAACCACGCCCTAGAAAAATCGAATTGACTGATCTCTCAAGTGTATCTCCAACTGACCCTCAAGCCTCCTCTTGTACTTTTCCTGTTGATGAATCAAGGACTGAGATTAAGTCCCTGATCAACAACTAAGATTAAAACAGATTTGATCCTCGTCACTTAGAAGTTTCTCACCCATATTCTTATTCATACCCATTAATATTTTTATTTTCCGAAGTTTAGACTTAGGAACCCATTAAAAATATTAATTATTTTAATAACTCCTCATCCGGGTGGAATTTCTCCAAATGATTTCTGGGTTTTGGACATCTCATGTATTCTAGTCCCTCCACAAAATTTTGGAGCTAGAGCACATCTGATGCTACCCAAAATCAACAAAAGGAACAATCATAAAATGATTCATGTCGACCTACAACAAAGACACATCCCTTCATGGTTCATGTAAGCTCATTTAGTATGGAAATACCACCATATATACAAGCCTATGATTTTCGCATAACACCATCTCAAGTTAGGATTTCAGAGTGCTTACTTTTAGTGATTACACAAAAGTTCAGACATAATTTCAGAGACATATAATTTGGGTGATAAGTTCAGATATCACAGTATGATGACTTCAGTTCAATGCTACTTCAGAAGGAGAGGTTCGTTACATAGATAAACTCACATTACTATGACTTCAATTCATTTCTATTACAATTATGCTCTCACGGTATCTCGATGCTATTAGGGTAGATAAAGGAGCTCAAATTTGTTTGCAGAGGTGATATCTTCAAAGACAAGTGTGAAGAAGACTAACAGCTATAGGAAGTCATGGAACTAATGCATGAATAGGTTGACTTGATCGATGGAGGATGTCTTGGTTTATATTGTAAGGGTCTTGTTCGTCTCATCTTTTGAATCTACTGAAGGAAGAAGTTGTGACCAGGTTTTCCCCTCGAGGGGGGTTTTTCCCTGGCAGTGTGCCTACATTTTGTGTTCTCTTCTATTTGTTGCTTGGCATTAATCTTGATGATAATAAAATATAATTAAAAGATCTGATACTAATAATGGACACATCAGAAATTCATGTCATAATAATGAAAATCGTTTTAACTACCACCTCGATGGATTTTCCAACAAAATCAAGCCTCGTTCCCCTCCTCAGTGTGTGATACTTCTTTACCTCCAGAAATGTTAAATTATGGTATGTTCTATGCTTAGAGCACTTTACTTCTTTTCTTCTTATTAGCCACAGTTTAGCAATCACATAAACATAAAGTAAAGTGTAGATAGAACATTAAAAGATCGATAGAAAACAAGCCAAGACAAGAGACACTAGATGTAGCGGCTAGCTAGGGACAAACCCCAATGCGGGGAAACCTTTGCTCAAATCTTCTTTTATCTTCAATAATTCAGCAGAGAGAGAGAGAGTACAATATCACTATCAATGATTTACAACAACAGTAATGAAACCCTTGAACAACAATAGCAAAAGGGATCAATTAGCTCCCAAAATGTCCTCAAGACAACCTAGGAGAACTCAGTCTCCAACATAAGTAGTGGTAGCCCAAAGCAGTCAAATTAAGATGGTCAAAACAACAGTGAATGCTACAACATACTGCATCCAGCCCTAACCAGTCAATGCTGTCATAAATGTGCCCTCAAACAGTCAACGCAGACTTGTTTAGCTCTTCAGCTAGCCTAGGAGAGGCCGCCCACACAAGGCCGCAATCAATGGAGGCAATATGCTGGTCAACATAGCCTAAACCACTTGCTGTGCCTTCCTGCATCCTTGCTGCCCTAATTGCGTCCTCCTCCAATGCTGCCCTAACTGCATCCTCTTTCCCTCGTGAGATTTGCGTCCTCCTTCCTTTGTATACCCAAGAGACAAGGAAGAGATGAGAGGATGAGATGAGTTGAGATAATGACTCAACCTCTCTTCTATTTATATGCAACGCTGGGCAAGAGTGCCACACACTTAACTACTGACCGACCTTGACAATTTGCCAAGTAACTACAAATAAATTCATATCTCCATAAATACTTGTCGAAATCGGATGATCTTTAGATCAATCCTACACCTCTCAACAAGAGGAATCTAGGAAAAATATTAGCTGCCATGAATGAGGTGACCCACATGGAGTTTGGCCCTAGTTTCCAATTTTAACACTCCCTCTAAACTAGGGAGAAGTCCATCTGCAATTCGTCTGACTGTTGCTACTATCCCAACCATCAAATGCACTGCCCTGCACAGCGTGGCCCTGCTCTGCTCTGCTCGAACTATGAATAAGACAAAATGATCGAGGATGTATCATACCATCCTCCACTGACCTGAAGTCAGTCTTAGAGTGTGTCATACCACTGTCACTGATCACAGATCAATATCATTGATCCCAGATCATTGGAGGTCATCCTAGCATAGGGAGTACGGTAGATACAACGATGCGTCCATCGATAGTACTACTATGGTCCCTAACCCCCTTTCCCTGCTCATTGATAAGATGAGAGGTACTTCCCATGAGTCCCAGACTGCATGGGTAGGATGCCTCGATAGGAAAACTAATCATCCTGTCCATAGGAGAACAAATCATCCTGTCCAACAGTCGCCACAGGAGAACTAATCATCCTATTCCATAGTCACCACGGAGAACTAATCATCCTGGCCCACATGAGAACTAATCATCCTATTTCATAGTTGCCACAGAGAACTAATCATCCTGGCCCACAGGGGAACTAATCATCCTGTCCTATAGTCGCCACGGGGTGTCACAGGGGAAGGTTGAACCTTTCACCTTGTACGTAGTGCACCACCAGAGGATGGTGAGTCACCCTGTGGTCACATGTCGCTCCAAGAAGTACCCCGCGCCCCCCTGGAGCTCCCAGAGCTCAATACATCATAGTGGACCCTCAAAAGAGGGTCTCTGAATGACACCAAGTCGTTCTCGGAAAGTCAAGAATTTGACCTTTCCCAGGGGCTTCGTCAAAATGTCGGCGACCTGTTCATCTGTACCGATATGTTGGAGCCTAATTTCTCCCCGCTGAACCATATCCTGAATATAGTGGTACCTGATATCGATATGCTTGGAGCGATCATGAAATACAAGATTCTCTGATAAACGAATCTCTCTCTGTTTGTCACACAGGATCGCGATGGTATCCAATGTAAATCCAAACGACTCACTGAAGAGCTTTCACAACCAAACTGCTTCACAAGAGGCCAGACTAGTAGCAATGTACTCTGCCTCGGCAGTGCTCAAAGCCGCCGACTTCTGCTTCCTGCTCATCCAGGATATCGAGGCAGATCCCAAAGAGAAACAACACCCGAAAGTGCTCTTTCGGTCCACCACATTGTTTGCCCAATCAACATCGGTATATCCAAGTAGTCTCACATCTCTGGCAGTTAATCGCAGCCCATGAGTGATTGTGCGATGAATATATCTCAACAGATTCTTGGCACCAATCCAATGTGTGTGGTGAGGCTCAACCATATGTTGAATCAACGTGTTGATTGCAAAGCATATATCCGGACGGGAGTTCACCAAGAACATCAATGCTCTGACGAGTTGACGATACTCGGTAGCATTTCGTAAAATAGGTCCGACAACACTATCGCTTAACTTCTTGAAGTCAAGCTCCATCAGGGTAGTTACGGGCTTGCAGTCCACCATATCGAATCTCTCCAATATCTTCACCACATATTTTCCTTGAGATAGGAAAATCTCCCCTGGCTTTTGCTAGACTTCTAGTCCTAGGGAATAGTGTATCAGTCCTAGGTCCTTCATCTAAAACTCAGAAGCCAACTCCCTCTTACATTTGTGAATGAGAGGGTCTGCCCCTGTTAGAAAGAGGTCGTTAATGTACAACACCAGTATGAGAGGATTGTCATCTTCAACCTTAAAGTAAAGGTTAGGGTCGACTTCACTCCTAGTGAATCCCAACTTCATCAAGTAGCTATCGATCCTCTCATACCACGCTCGGGGTGCTTGCTTCAGCCCATAGAGGGCCTTCTTCAACCTGCACACATGAGATTCTCGATCATGAATCTCAAATCCTTCGGGTTGCTCCACATAGACTTCCTCTTTGATCAAACCATGCAAGAACATAGTCTTGACATCCATCTGATGTAGGTTCCATCCTTGCGAAGCAGCAAGGGCTATGATCGAGCGGATGGTGGTATATCGGGCAACAGGTGCAAATATCTCGTCATAGTCTATACCTTCCTTCTGAGAGAAGCCACGAGCGACAAAATGAGCCTTATATTTTTCTGCACTTCCATCAACTGCATGCTTTATCTTGTAAAGCCATTTTGAAGTGACAACTGCTTTTTCCTGGGGTCTGGGGACCACATCCTAGACATCGTTTTTCATGATGGACTCATATTCCTCAGTCATAGCATCCTTCCATACTTGATGCTTGACAGCTTTTGCGAATGACGAAGGCTCATTTTAGATGATCGTGCTCATGATGGTCAAGCATCCCTGATACCTGGTCGGTTTCTTACTTTCCTGGAAGGTTCCACTAGGTGCAATGTGCCCTTCAACATCATCAAGTGTCCCCCTAAGCCATGAAGGCCTCTTTCTAGAAGAGGAGGGCTCTTACAGAGGGGGATCAATAGGTACCATAGGTTCTTCCACATCGGGCATCATCTCATCTTCCTTTTCCTTCGGTTCCCTGGTGTCAGCTTTTTAGATCCCCTTAGAGTAGGAAGATTGTCAACTTTGCTAAGAGCCATATCTTTGTCAAAGGTGACATCATGGCTAATCTCGACTTCCCTTTGACCAGCCACATATATTATATAGCCCTTAGTATTTTCGCTATAGCCCACGAAGATTCCTTTCTTTCCAGATGCACCCAATTTATTCCTTCTCTCCTTTGGCACATGAAACTATACAAGACTTCCAAAAATTCTAAAATGAGATATGTTAGGTTTCTTACCAGTGAACATCTCTTCGGGAGTCTTGGAACCCAATGCTTGATGAGGGCATCAGTTTTCTACATATACGGCGGTATTTGTAGCTTCGGCCCATAGAAACTTCGGAAGTCTTTTATCATGGAGCATAGCATGGACAACTTCCACAATCATATGATTCTTCCTTTCCGCCACACCATTCTGCTCAGGAGTATATGGTGTAGTAGTCTCCCTCTTAATGCCAACCTCTTTGCAAAAGTCATGAAACTCATTGGATTCATACTCAGTCCCATTAGCAGTCCTTAAGATCTTGATCTTCTTTTCGGTTAGATTCTCAATCAAGGCTTTGAAGTGACGAAACCAGGAGAAAACTTCATCCTTCTTTTTCAAGAAGTATATCCAGGTCTTGCGAGAATAATCATCTGTAAAAGTGAGGTAATATATATATATCCTCCCAAGGAGTTCATAGGCATCATACCAGATATGTCTGAGTGAACCAACTGTAATATATCAGAGGTCTTGCTTTGGCTTGAGGGGAATGGTCCCTGTTTGAGCTTTCCTTCGACACATCTCAGATATACACCTTCTTGCTCTAATCTGAATTCGGGCATCCCGGTCACCATTTTTCTCACATCAGGTAGAGATTTATAATGAAGGTGAGCAAACCTCCGATGCCATAGTTCAGACTGAAGAGATGTGTCACAAGACATGACACCCAGCAGACTTCCTCCGACCTGACACAATGAACCAACTCGAAATCCAAGAGTGAAAGCATCTTTAAAGTTCTTTTTCCATACATGTACCTTGCCATCGATGAAGACCACCTTGTAGCCTTTGTCTTCCATTGCTGAAATGGGCACCAGGTTCTTTTTGAGATCATGTACATATAATACATCTTGTAAATGAATTATATTTCCCTGATTCAATTGAAGAGTGACATTCCCTATGCCTTTCACAGGATATTTTGAGTTGTCCCCAAGAACAATTTCCAGGTTGGTCTCCTTCTCTATCAGATTAGAGAGAGCTTCCTTGTAACCAGTGAAGTGCCTTGAGGCATCGCTATCAATAAGCCAATTTCCCAGCGAGTCCGAGGGAGCAGTAATAGAGAGGGCCATTGGTAGATAATATTCATCTTGCTTATTATTAACAACGTTAGATTCATACCTGGAGTTTCTTGCCTTATTGAAGGGTTGTCCTCTTCCTTGATTTATGACATTTATTTTACCTCTGCCATTGGACCTGCCATTCCTTTGATTGCCTTGAGAGTGATTTTGATCACTGTCATGGTGTGAGTCCCTTTTATCAGGGCACTCCCTCGCATAGTGGCCCATTTTGTTGAAATTGTAACATCGACCTTTTCTTCCACCTTTTGGTCCTGCCTTTCCTTTGGATTTAGCCCTAGAATTGTTTCTTTTTTTAGCATGAGAAGAAAAGGCAGAGGGATGGCCTTTAAGTGCCGGCATTTCTTGCTCTTCCATCCTTGTCTCTTCTTGAATACATCTCGCCATCAATTCCTCAAATCCAGGAATTACATTATTGTTGAGAAGAGTAGTCCTGAATATATACCATTTAGGTGGAAGTCCTCCAAGAGCTGTGAGTGTCATTTCCCTGTCAGGAAATACTTCCCCAATAGATAGGAGCTCATTCTTGATCTTGGTGATCCTTAATAAATATGCTTGCATACTCTCATCTTTGCCCTTCTTAATTTCCTTCAGCTTATTTCTAAGGAACAAAACTTGATTTGCATCATTAACTTTAACTAAACTCACCAGTCTATCATAGATTTCCTTGGAGGTGGTCAGCTCGGAAACATATTCCACTAGGTGCTTGTCGATAGAGTCCTGGATGATCTTCCTTGCTTTGACTTCTCCCTTGGTCCATTTGTTCCTAGCAGCAACAAATGCATTTGATGGAGGCTCAACAATCTTGCCTCTCACATGGTCTAATACTTCCTGCTCTTCTAATGTTAGATCGAGAGACATCTTCCATCTGTGATAGTCAGACTTCTCATGGAGTTTGTCATCAGCAAGGAAGTGTGCTGAGGACCCCATGACTTCTTTAAAATAGCTTCAACAACCTTCGATGATTGCTCTTGCTCTTGCTTGGGATTTTTCTTCACCTTTGTTCTGATACCATGTTAAATTATGGTATGTTCTATGCTTAGAGCAGTTTAATTCTTTTCTTCTTATTAGCCATGGTTTAGCAATCACATAAACATAAAGTAAAGTGTAGATAAAACATTAAAATATCAACATAAAACAAGCCAAGACAAGAGACACCAGATGTGGCGGCTAGCTAGGGACAAACCCCAATGCGGGGAAACCCTTTGATCAAATCTTCTTTTATCTTCAATAATTCAGCACAGAGAGAGATAGTACAATATCACTAATCAATGATTTACAACAACAGTAATGAAACCCTTGAACAACAATAGCAAAAGGGATCAATCAACTCCCAAAATGTCCTCAAGACAACCTAGGAGAACTCGGTCTCCAACAAAAGTAGTGGCAGCCCAAAACAATCAAATTAAGATGGTCAAAACAACAGTGAATGCTACAACATACTGTAGCTAGCCCTAACTAGTCAACGTTGTCATAAATGTGCCCTCAAATAGTCAACGTAGACATGTTCAGCTCTTTGGCTAGCCTAGGAGAGGCTACCCACACAAGGCCGCAGTCAATGGAGGCAATATGCTGGTCAACACAGGCCTAAACCACTTGCTGCACCTTCCTGTGTCCTTGCTGCCCTAACTGCGTCCTCCTCCAATGCTGCCCTAGCTGTGTCCTCTTTCCCACGTGAGATTTGCGTCCTCCTTCCTTTGTATACCCAAGAGACAAGGAAGAGATGAGAGGATGAGATGAGTTGAGATAATGACTCAACCTCTCCTTTATTTATATGCAACGTTGGGCAAGAGTGCCACACACTTAACTGTTGGCCGACCTTGACAATTTGCCAAGTAATTACAAATAAATTCATATCTCCATAAATACTTGTCGGAATTGGATGATCTTTAGATCAATCCGACACCTCTCGACAAGAGGAATCTAGGAAAAATATCAGCTGCCATGAATGAGGTGACCCACATGGAGTTTGGCCCTAGTTGCCAATTTTAACAAGAAATAATGGCAAGATGGATAGTAGAGCATGGGTCCACTTCAAAGGATCAAGCGAGCTAGCATTGAAGATCATTGCTGATTTGAAATCATAAGATATCTTTGCCATTTCGACAATTATGAAAATATTTTTTTTTCAAGAAAGAATCAAGTTGTTTTGTAATGATTAGAGAAGTTAAGCCTTTGGCATGCTCGCAACTGATTTATTTAGACAAATTTCGCACTAGGAGATATTTTGTAACTGTTTTTGTTAAGGCTGTCCCTATAAAAGGGAAGATGAACTCATTTGGAAGGGTTCGATTTTCATGTGAAGAGGCTGCAATATTCTACAAGTTTTGCAAGTTCTGATGCTTAATGACATGTATGCTGTTTTGAAAGACTAATGAAGAGTTTTTTGGTGATTCCAAGCATTGATATGTGAAGTATGTGTTCCTGTCTCTGTTTATCATTTTCATATGTGTTTCTTGCCCCTTAGAAATTATGTAATTGTAGCTGCTGGAACTCAATCTTGTATATCAGTTTTATCTATGTCATGCTATGGAAAAAGGTACATGTAAATGTAAGATTGAAAGGCCTTGAAGTGCACTCCATATATTCTAATTTCATTTCCTTCATCTCCACAATATTTTGTTGAAGTTTAGTGCTCAAGATTCTATATCTAGCCTCTGCACCATATTTCCTTCTTCTATCTCTTCCCTCACCTATACTGCGACAACTAAAGAAGCTTAACTATTTGTGTGTAGGCCACCATGGGTGAACTTTACTTCTTTGGAAAAAATGTTGTGAATGTGTTTAATGTGTTTGATCTCTGAGTATGATTATTGAACCAGATTAATACTTTTATCTTTTCAACTCTTGAGCAATAATGATTCATCTACGAGAGACTCTAAGATGTCCTAGGCACTGACCCTTCTCCTCAACCTGGGGGTTGTCTCTAGTAGTGACAACATCACTCATGCAAGTAAGGATGCTGTATGGTTACATAGATTATGTTCAAGTATTTGATTTGTAAAATAAGTTGTAAGGTTATATTGTGGTATGTAGAGTGCAATCATTTTGGAAAAGAATCCAACTTATCATTCTAAGACAAAGCATATTGATGTTTAGTATCACTCTATGAGAGAAATGGTTGAAGACAAGTGGGTATTTCTGATAAAGGTGTACACTTTAAATAATATTGCAAATTCATTAACAAAGTCCATGAGCATTGAGAAGTCTTCTTGTTGTAGAGAAACAATGGTCATTGCTACCGTGGATTGTTGATCATGTACTCCTATGACATCTTGTGTACAAAGAAAATAACAAGTGGGGAGACTGTTTGATATGGGTTATATTATTTGCATGGATAAATCCACATGTAATTCATATGCATTGGAGATAGCAAGGGGGAGATATTTCCCCTTCTTAGGGGCTTAGGGGTGGAGCCCATTCAAAAGAAAATTTTGGGCATTATTTTGCTTCCATTTTTCATAGCTTCCAACACATGGTTCTCTCTTTTGACGATTTTGTGGCACATGGTGGTTGAATCCATGGTTTTTTAATTCTATTAAAGGAATTGAGGTTTTAATCTAATTCAAGCTATATTATAAACAATGAATTTTATTGATGATACAATTAGATATGTGGCTCTAAGCAATTTGTCAGATTTTTAGTTTGGGATTCCAAGGTAAATTTTTGTGTAATATGTGATTGCCATTGTTCTACTTTTCTGTTTATTATGAATATATGTATGCATTACATTAGTTTATAAGGTTTAAAACTTATAGAGGCATTTGTTTGGGTAAATTCACATAAAGCTAAAGATGTGATGATGGTCGTCTACTTTGAAAGTGAGGCAAATAGGGTGAAAATAGATGTTTCATTTCTTGTCTCTTGATCTACAAGGTTTTGATTTTTCTTCGCTTGCAAGATCTTTTGATGATGCTTCATTATGGCTTGGAGTAAAATATTCTTCCATAGATGCCACTCTTTCGCCATCATCATAGATGGTTTTAATTTAGTAGCTTATTGGTGTATGTACCCTTATTATTATAACTATGGCTAAGATAGGAGTACTAAATTCTCTTATGGGATTGTCCATTTGTAATTTTCTGTGCTCTAATTATTGGAAAACTTTTACTTGCTATTGACCTGTGCACCTCTTTCATTTGGCTTCATCTCGTTCTTTCTTCTGCCTTTTGTTAGGAATTATCCTCTTTCTTTTTTCTTTCATAGTATTTAGTGGCTTGCCTATTAATATCTTTCATTCTCTTCTCTTTAGTCTCCATTTGGTTTTCCTTTTCTGTAACTAATGCAAGTAATGGTTGCAAATTCTTCTTTCCTTGCCTTTTCTTCTTTTGCATTAGCCCATTGACGCTGAGCTTGTTCATGGTCTCTCTGCTCTTGTTCCAACCTTATGCATTAAGTAATATGCCTCTGCTCATTTTCTACTCTTTGTTTCTCAAACTTTATGTACTACTGCTAATGGAAATGTTGTCCTTCCAGAGTGTAGAGAATTTTCTCTTGGACCTATTTGTAAGATTCAGAGTCTCTACATAACTCTTCTAGTGAATTGTCATGAGTGTATGGCCAATTAAATTTGATACTCTGGAAATGCTTATTGACTACCTCACATGGATCATATATTTGGAACTTACCTTTAAAGAGATGTAGTTCCTCGATGGGATGGGATTTATATTCAACATGCTAGTGGTTGTGTATAAGATGAATCGAGCATGAATGGTAGGTGTTGAAATATGTAACTGGGTTCGGTCTTCATAATGGCATATGTAATCGTGATTTGATGTATTTAATGAAAAGAGAAAAATAAATTTATTATTTGTGTTCTTGAGGCATGGGTTTCATGCTCAAGGGAAATTTATTTTTAGGTCAAGTACCCATTGAGTGCTTCTAGGTTTTTCATAAAGTCAAATGAGTCATTGTCATGTATTAAAGACCCATTTGGGCATGTTTTTTTTTTCCACTGGAAAAATCCGTAATATTTCATTATAATATGAAAAATTACATATGTAGATGCTTTGAAAGCATATGCCAACTGTTCTGTACCTTTTTTCAAAATTAGCAATTTAATGCTATATATCTGTCTGTTACATTTACAAAAATTGTGCAAGATAGGTGCCATTTTTGGCAATCCGCAATCTATTGCAAGATATATCATGATGTGCAGTCAAAAAACATAAAACTGTTTTATTATATCGCCCCTTGACCCGCAGTAGGATATGTCGGGTCTATATAAGGCCGGTGGTAGAACTTCTGCTCCTGCTGATCCAAAAATTCAGTGATTTCCCATAATCCATGCTCCATCACCGCGGCCTCCTTGGAAAGCTTGTCAGCAGTCTGGTTATGTTCTCTGTATATATGAGAGATGTGAAATAAATTAAAAGCTTCCTTTAGTATAAAAACTTCATCAAGCAGTACATTTAGGGTGTGTGAGTGACATGTGGTAACTCTATTGACCCAGTTAACGACAATCTGTGAATCGCCCAAAATGTTGATGTTGGTGCATTGGTGACTGAGTGCAAAATGTAGCAAATGACGAAGAGAAATGAGCTCAGAGTAATTGTTTGTGCCATCCCCCAATCCAACTTTGATGTGGTAGAAGTGCCTCGAGGATTTGTGGATAATGATGCCCGCTCCGCAGCCATGTTCGTTTGCAGCCCCATCGAAGAAGGCCCATGGCGAGCTCATGTCGATGGTGGGAGGAGGGGTCGATCGTCGCTGTTTTAAGAGAGGAGGATTTGGTAATTCGTTAAAAGCTGTAATGATTCCAGCTTCAACGAGAGGCCACCTGGCCTCCCATCCATCAAAGATCATTCGGTTCCTGACCTTCCAAATAGTCCAGTTAACTATGATCGGAAGGTTTACAGCTTTCGAGCCACTGTGTTTGTTTCCC
Source organism: Pinus tabuliformis (assembly GCA_031772625.1). Classification (NCBI taxonomy): domain Eukaryota; kingdom Viridiplantae; phylum Streptophyta; class Pinopsida; order Pinales; family Pinaceae; genus Pinus; species Pinus tabuliformis. The sequence goes on along the minus strand of CM062805.1, from coordinate 1,052,203,905 downwards.
CAGTCGATCCAAGCGTCGATGAGGTCTGTACCAGACCAATCCCCAGAGAACTGAATATGGAGTTTGATGTTATGCCATATTTGAAGAACAATGGGGCATCTTAAGAATAAGTGTTCGGTGGTCTCTGAGTCTGTTTTGCATAGTACACATCGCGAGGGACCGGATACAGCTCTGCGCTTTAGGTGTTCATCAGTGGGAATGCGATTGCGTAGGACACACCAAGAGAATAATTTTGACCTGGGCGATGCATTTAGCTTCCAAATCTGGTGCCACCATCGATCAAGCACTTCCGGCTTCCTGTGGGAGATGATGACTTTATATCCTTCACGAGGAGAGTATATCCCACTGTCAGCCAACTGCCAGATGAGTTCATCCGGCCCTTCCACAATTCTGATATGGGATTCTGAGAGGGCATCACAGTATGCTTTCCAAGGTTCGTGCCATCTGATAGGGATGTCTAATTGGGTGCCCGATTTCCAAGCCTGATGTAATATGTTAGAGCCCTCAGTATCGGCGATCTGAGCAAGCACCCTAATGCCTCGGGAGTTTAGGAGGGCAATCAGGTCTGGAGGAAGCCTGTGTCTACCTCCACACCCGCTCCATGGATCCATACCTATGCGCACTTTGTTTCCACTCTTGATACGCCATACGATATTGCTTCTGAGGAGGGGGAGGGAGTGAAGGAGGGCTTTCCATATGGAAGAGATGCCCGTTCTGTTCCAGCTTGGGAGTCTAGCCCAATCGATGATGTCAAGAGGCCAGATGTACTTATGGTATGTAATGTCAGTCCATAGACTGTGGGAAGTCAACAGCGTCCAACCCATCTTTGCAGCAAGTGCTTTTGAAAAAGATGCCAGATCCTTTAATCCCCATCCCCCCCATTTCTTGGGGAGAGCAATCTTGTTCCAGGAGATCCAAGCAAAGGTGCGCTTCTCTTCCTTTCCAGCCCACAGATATCTGTTGCATAGTCTCTGAATCTTAGAGAGGATGTTCCGGGGTATCCATGCTAGAGCCATCCAAAAAACAGGGGTCGCTTCCAGCACGGATTTGATCAGAGTTAATCTGCCTGCTCTGGAGAGATATCTGAAGTACCAACATGATATTTTCTTCTCAATCTTGGTGACAAGCCACACCCAGTCAGCTATCTTTTGGGCTGTAGGCTTTAGCCAGTATCCAAGGTATTTAAGACCTCGATCCAGAGGTTGAGTGATAAAAGGGAAGGCCCGCATAGCTGATTGAGATTCAGCTGCAGAAGTACCAACCAGAGTGATGGAAGACTTCTCATGGTTTACCACCATCCCTGTGGCATGAGAAAAAAGATTTAGGATTCTGTTGAAGGATGAGGTATCCCTGATGCTTCCATCAAGGAGAATAAGGACATCATCCACGAACAGAAGGTGAGTTAGGAAACAAGCATCTGAGATCTTTAAGCCTCGGATGGTGCCATCCCTCCTTGCGGAAATGATGAGTCGACTGAGCGCTTCAGTTACCAATAGGAACAAGAGGGGGGAAAGGGGGCATCCCTGACGAAGTCCTCTTTCAGAGTGGAAGAAATGGGATGCAGCTCCGTTAATCAGAATACTATAAGTAGGTGAGGTGATGCATGCCATAATCCAAGTGATAAGCTGATGAGGGAAGCCCAGGTGGATGAGAATCATTTTGATGTAGAGCCAGCTGACTCTATCAAACGCTTTTGAGAGGTCAATTTTGAGAAGAATGCTCTTGAGGTGCTTGGACCAAATAGAGTGAATGGCTTCCTGAGCAGAGCCAATGGCTTCATGAATCTGCCTATTTTCCAAGAAAGCGAACTGCTGAGGAGCGATGTGTTTGGATAGGATGGGTCTGATCCTATTGGCAATAATCTTGGATATGATCTTATAGAGAACATTGCAGAGCGAAATGGGACGAAAATCAGCGAAGGATGATGGAGAGTCTGACTTGGGAATGAGAGCGATGAAGGTGGTATTTATGGCATGATAGATCTGTCCAGAAGTTCTGCTCTCCTCCACCACCTTTAAAATGTCTTCACCAATGATGTCATAAAAGGCCAGATAAAATTCAATGGTCCATCCATCAGGACCAGGGCTCTTTTCCTTCTGGAACCATTTTATGGTGTTCTCCAATTCATTCATGGTGACCGGTGCATTGAGATCCTCCAAGTCTTCATTGTTAACGAACCTCGGGAAATGGGTAGCTACACGAATGATCTCAGCAAGGTTGGTTCCCTCAGGGCATTTGAAGATATCTTTGAAATAGGAGGTTCCAAGTCTGGAGAGTTTGTTGAAGGAGTCTGCCAGACCCCCATCAGGATAGGGTAGGTTCCAGATGGTATTTACCACCCTCCTCCCATTTGCATAATTATGGAAGAATCTAGAGTTTTCATCCCTTGCCTTTAGCCAAGTGGCTCTACTCCTCAGCCTGATCGATTCCTCTCTGAACTTGAGAATGCTGTGCTTCTGCTTTTCTAGATCGACCAGCCTGTTTTTACTTTCCACAGAATTAAAGCCCAGGTTTTGTTCATCCAACAGAGCGTGTATGTCAGCTTCTATCGAGATGAGCAGTTCATCTTCCTTGGCCTTTTTCATCTTAGCCCATTCGATCACAATATGTTTGAGTTCCGTCAGATTTTTGACAAAACCCCTAGCCAAAGAGGATTCTCTGTCAATAGGGTGAGCAACCCAAAAGTCCGTGACCAGTTTAGAGAATTCAGGGTCCTGCAACCAATGATGATTGAATTTGAAAGGAGCTTTTGGTTTAGGTTGGGGGCCCAAAATTTCCCTCAGGATGGGAGAGTGATCCGAAATTCCCCCCGAACTCACCCACTGTTTATAGCGATGGAGATGACGAAGCAGCGGTCCCTTGGTCAAAAAACGATCAAGTCTGCGAGCCAGAGCTGCTGGCCCGATCCTCCGGTTCCTCCAGGTGGGGAGAGGATGATTCATAGGGATATCAATGAGGTCATGTTGTTCGAGCAGGTTCCTCATGAAGTCTGATATGGGATCTGCTTGAGCAGATGAGCCCCAAGATTCACTATATCCCAAGGAGAAATTTAGGTCGCCACCTATGATCAGGTTTTCCGCTTGCATCAAAGATCGATCAAGGAGGGTGCTCCAGAAACCTTCTCTCTGCTGACAGGGTCCATATATATTGATGATGCGCAGTTGCAGCCCAAGGTCTTTTGAAAAAATGTCAGCTCCCAAATATCCAGGCCCTCCCCAAGAAGAGTCCAATCTGATGGAATAGGGATTTAGTCCAATGGCCATACCACCCGAACGGCCCATAGCATCCAACCCTATGAACTGCCACCTAGGCGCAATCGATTTTAAGGCGAGAGATATGGATTCTGCAGAACCCAGAGTCTCTTGAAGGAGGATGATGTCAGGAGATTCGACCTGAAAAAGTCGTTTTAGGGCTAGCTTTTTGGGGGAGCTAGCTAAACCCCTGCAGTTGAAGGAAAGGCACTTCATGGGGGACCCCGCTGTGGGGAGATTGTAGCTCTAAGGGCCCCGACAATGGTGGATTGACGTCCCGAAGCAACTTCAGCCCCAGCACGCCTAATGGCTTTGTTCAGATTGGATTTTCGACCCCTGGCTGAGGTGTGACCAGGTTCAGGGGGAATAATGCATAACCCCGAGGTACCATCAGATACAGATTGAGAGGGACAGGGCCGAAGAGAATAATGGTGTGGGGGTTTTGATTCAGGATGAGACACATAAGGGCGAGATGGGGACAGGGAGTGATCAATGGTAAGGGAAGGAGGGATAGAGGCAGTAGTAGGAGGGGGTGGCGGAATTGAGCATTGTGCCTTAGATACAGAGGTAGAGTTAAAGCAATCAGATGAAAGGGAAAGAGAAAGAGTTGAATGAGGAAGATCAGTACCCGATTTCTGAATTGCTGCAGCTGCTGCTCTTGTCCTTGTCATGGGAGGAGTGAATGTGCCCTCAGCAGAAGACGGTGTATGATGAAGCCCTCCATGAGGATTCGATGAAACCTTCTGAGGCGGGGAGATCTGAGGCGCAGATCTTCGAGGAACAATAGGAGAAACTTTTGGAGGGCTGTCTCCACGATTATTGAGAGGGCAATCCTTATAGAGATGCCCTACCTGGTGGCACCGATTGCACCGAAATGGGACACCCTCATAGTCCAGTATCTGGATGCGCTTGTGCCTTCCCCATTGCAGAGTGATGTCCTCCTCCAACCCTTCCCTGGTGTCAAGATGTACCAGGATGCGAGCCATGGTTCTTCTCCGAGTGTCTACATAAGAGCGGTCATGATCCAAGTACCTCCCCAGAGCGTTTCCAATTTTGATGAAGGCCTCTTCATTCCAATATTGCCTAGGGAGTCCGGGTAGCCTTACCCACAGAGGTCCAGCAGCGATCTGCTCCCTTTCAGGATCGAATAACGGAGTCCATCGCTTCAAGAGTACTGGAGCGGTCTCTATGTGCCAATAGTGCTCAAGTACAATGTTCGTGTGATCTTCTTTCGCGAATTGGAGGGTGAACCATCCCCGTGGGAGAACCTCAACCTCAGGGAGCGTAGGGAGCAGAGAGCCCCAAATCTCCTTAACCCATCGAAGCAAGCGATCTGCCGAGAATGTGCGTCCTCGCACGTGACCAACTAGGACGGTGCATGCGAGCGCCATGGTTTCCTCGAAACTTGTCGAATTCCCAAATGTGACAGTGGTGTCCTTTCTGATAGCCCTAACACATCTTGCCTTGAGCTTCTTTGTTCTCGGGGCGCAAGGGTGGTCTGAAAGGGGGTTTGAGGTGCCCGCCGAGCTAGGCCCCGGAGCACTTGTATTTACCACTGGAGTGCCGAAACATCCGGAGGGCTTTGGCCCAATAGACGCAGAGGGGGTAGCCGGGTTCGTCTGCGGGGGCACATAAACCCTAGGATCCGAGAGCGAGGAAGGAATGACAATCGGAGCGGAAGGTATATCTTCGAGAGTCAGAGCCTCAGGGTATGAAGACGCGAGCAAGGAAGCGGTCCCGGGAGATAACGGCGGAGCCTCAAGACCCTGTTCTGTTGGGGTATTAGGCGTCAAGTAAACCCTAGCCTGTAGTTCCTGAGCAGTATCAGATGTCAAAACCGAAGATGAGAAAATGGGGTCGGTGAACACCGCCTGTCCAGATAGCGGATCCTCGGAATAATCCACGAGGTCCGTTAACGGAAAGTCCTCCATGTCGAAAACTGCTACCGTCGCCGTCGCGCTGTCACCAGTTCCGAAAAACCCTATCTCCCGACAGAATCTACCGTTCTGTGGTCCTGCAGCCGATGCAAGTTGATTTCATCCGAAACCGTCGCGGTCTTCTGCGGAGCGCGGTTTCAGAGCCTCCATCCGACCCATTTGGGCATGTTACATATTGTAAAGAAAAATTTATTGAGTCAAAATAGAGTCAAAAGACCCTCCAAGACCTTGTCATGGTACAAAGATCAAGTTAGACTACATGAAGGGACAAGTCGGCCTCAAGATAACTATTCGTACCCTCACAAGCATATAAATAAGAAGGAATTCAACCTCATTTGCACACTCACTCAAGCAAGTTTGATCTCCTCAAGATAGAAGCAGGAAAAGGATGAAGAAGAAGAAGAAGAAGATCAATATTGAAGCTTTTGGGCCTCTCTCTCTCTTTCTCTCTCTCTCTTTCTTTAGGGTTTCTATAGTTTCTGGGTTAGACGAAATTCTAAGGCTACATCGAAGCTGTGAAGCTGCAATGTTGAAGTTGTGAAGCTACAACGTCAAAACTGTGAAGCTGCAACGCCAACGCTGTGAAGTTGCAAGGTTGAAGGTGCCTGCAAATCAAAGCTGTGAAGATGCATCAATGTCAAAGCTGTGACGCTGCTAGGTCGAAGCTGTTGAAGCTGCTAGGTTGAAGTTGCAGAAATTGTTGCTAGGGTCGAAGTTGTTGGAAAGTCGAAGTTTGTTCTGGAAGTTGTGTAAGGAAATCTCATCAAGAAGGAAGGATAACTTGGTCTTGGAGGGTCATGGTCAAAGGTAATAGGTCTTGGAATTTGTCAATTGAAGTTTGATAAGAAGAGAAGGAGTCTGGTGGGTTTTCCTCTCAGTTGGATAGGTTTTGGCCTTGGATGATCACCTATATCTTGTGTCTATTGTCTTATTGTTCTTCATGATTTGGTTTGTTTTGGTTTAATTTGTGATATAATTTTAACTGGAATAATATAACAATTGAAAGAAATACTGATTCACCCCCTCTTAGTATTTCCAACAATTGGTATCAGAGCCAACTTCTTCAAGATCAACCTAACAGTTGGAAGAAGGATTTTTGAATCACAATGGCCAGTAAATATGGTAAGGTCCCCCAATTTGATGGAACAAAATTTTCCTTTTGGAAGGTCAGAATGGAGTACTACTTAATGTCTCTTGGAGTCGAAGTTTGGTAATTTGTATAAGATGGATACAAGATCCCATGTCCTCTTCCAACAGATACAGATGGGAAAAAATCATATGTGGCAAATGCAAAGGCCTTGAATTCTATATCAAGTGGTCTGTCAGATTCAAAATTCACCAATGTTATCGGTATTAAAATAGCTAAAGAGATGTGGGACAAACTCATCCATAGTTATGAAGGAGATGAAAAGGTAAACAAGGAAAAACTTCGAAGCAATAGAGGGAAATTTGAAAGTCTCTATATGAATGATGAAGACGGTATTGTTGCTTATTTTATCCAAGTAGGTGAGGAAGTCAACTATCTTAATGGTCTAGGTGAAGATGTCAAAAAAAAGATGATTGTCCAAAAGGTCTTGAGATCTTTTCCAAATTGTTTTGATGCCAAGGTTTGTGCCATAGAAGAACTAAAAGATTTGGACTCTTTATCAATGGATGAACTTCATGGAATTCTCACAACATACGAGATGAGGTCAAGAAATTCAACTCATAAGGAAGCTACATTCAAGGCATCCAAGACATCAAGAAATGGAAAGAATTGTGATTGCAATAACGATGATTTTGATACTAAAATGGCACACTTTGTCAAAAAGCTGAAGAAGGATCCAAACTCAAAAGTAAGTTACCTCTCATTTTCTTTAGATGTGGTAAAATAAGACATTATGTAGCAAAGTTCCCTTTCAAAGATGATAATGATAATGAAGATGGCAATGACTCCAATTCTCTTTTACAAAATTTAGGCTCCAACTTGTACCCCAAATATTTAACTTCTTTAAGGCTCTAAACTTGAATGACGAGTCCAATTCTCACAACAAACCCAAGCACCAACTTGATCAAAATGAGGACTCAAATTCTCACAACAAATTCAGGCTCCAACCTGGTCTCTCACAAGGGTCCAAACTTGGTCTGATTCAATACTTCAAAAGACTTATTTCAAAACACTACTTTAAAACATTATTCAAGTAACTTCAAACCTGTTATGATAAGTTGCTTCACAAGATGCTTCAATAAGTCTGTAACAATGCTCCAAAGATGGTCTCAACTCATCTCTAAAGATGGTCTTGAATCATTCAAAAAGTTTGTTTAGGACTGCTTCAAATGTTTGCTACAATAACACATTAAAATAAGCTGCTCTCAGGGGACTAAAAGGTCTCCTCCAAAACTCTTCAAATTTCATTCAAGTTGACCATCATAGACTCAAAAGGCTAAGTTTTTGCTCCTTCAACAGGCCAAGAGTAATGTTCTAAAAAGGCTGATATTCTTGCTTCAAGAGGCTTAGAATGCTACTCTAAGAGAGCCGAGAGTTTTGTTAAAAATAACAATAAGAAATCCTAATTTAATTTGTCCTTGAATTAAATTAGGAATTAAATCGAAATTCTATTCTTATAGCAACTTGTAATAGTTAACTAAGTTAATTTCACTTAGTTGGAAGTTAATTTCACTTACTTGGCTCAATAAATTCGATTTGGAAGTCTATCTAGAGTCATGTAGAGTGATTCCTAAATTTTAGGGGTCGAGGTTGAGTTCTTTTGAGTTGTAATTAATTAACTCAGTCTAAGTGAGTTATAGCCAGTTAAATTAGTTCAAACAGTTGGAGGAACTAGTAGGAGGTCTAGTAGTGGGGATCAACTTCAATGCAGCTTCACTGCTCCACCAGTTAATTGAAGATTCACTCATAAATAACTCATGCATGTTAGTTCAGAGGAAGACCCAATTGAGATTAGAGTTCAGGGATAGTGTACTATTAGTTGTATAATTTTCCGTGTTGTACAAATGGTGCATGTAATCAGTAGAAGGCCTATGGATGGATTGCACAATTATGAGTGGGGAATTTCCTAATTAAATATGGGCTAATTCTCTTAGGAATTGCACAAAGAAGTAGGGGCTTGGCAGGCAACAAAATTTGCTACGTGTTGGCTTGAGCTAGTTTGTGAAGCAGGGAGATAGATTATACTTGTGCAGGAATTGTTCCAGTTGAATAAGCATTGTATTTTCTTCTCGGATCTTCTAGTTAATGCAATATAGATAGTTGGGGTTTTGAACAGTTTCTTTCTCCAGAAAAATATTGTGTTATGTGCAATTGATATTCTTCCTTTTCTGCTTATTGTTTTCATCGATCAATTTTGGTTTCCGCTGATGAGTAGAGTAGATTCTTGTCTTATGTTTTAGCATATTACATAAGTTGTTGAATCTACAATTACAAATCTACATGGTATCGTGTGAAATTTCCTGTACTCAAGGAACCCCTACTGCAGCAAAACTGAATTTTCTTCTCCTACTTGATTTTAATGTACATTATCAAGCTATTTTATGAAAAATACTGAAGTAAATTACTTTTTCACCATACACCAATTTTGTTTGATTACATGAAACAAGAAACTGAACAAAGAACAAGATGCATAAGACACAATTATTTTTGGACAAAATAGTCCCCGGGAAAACCCAATGTGGGAAAACCGGTGCAACAACTTTGAGGGTTTTATATTATTAAGCAGTAGTTCTGATACAATTTTGGGTGCCCTCCTGGAAATCCAATTACAAAGAAAATATAATGGCGGAAAACTAAGTGAGATTACCTCACTTCACCCAACAGTTTCCAGCTGATCTGGAAGCAGAACTGGCTAACCCCAACTATCTCTACGCTGGCCCTGCGTCAGCCTTACAGGCTCTGCGCTGTCTCTTCTGCCTCCAGGAGCTTCTACGTCAACCTCTCCTGGCTGTTCTGGAAATTCCCTGACAATTTTAGATTTCTACATGAGGGCAGCCTCACTTCTGTTCTGATCCTTCTAGGTTTGTGTCAAGATAGTGTGGTCCCAGACTGGCCTAGTGTAAGTCCCTCTAGATGATGCGTTGCCTCCACTAGTGGCTTTCCGCCTCTCTGCTCAGTATTCCCGAACTATCCTTGCCCCTCTGCTCAGTATTCCTGAATTATCCTTGCCCCTCTGCTGTAGAATAATCACTTAGTTCGAATTTCTCAGCTTCCTAGCCCCATAAATTGAACTCCAGATAAATTCGTTCTTTGTGTGTGTGTCTAAATGAACCCCAAGCCTCCTTCTTATACTTTTCTCGTTGAGACTTCAACGACTGAGATTAAGTCTCTAGTCAATGACTAAGATTAAAACTTGAATTGATCCACTTTCTAGAACATTCTCACCCATATTTTGATTAATACCCATTAATTCTTTAATTTTCCTAAGTTTAGACATAGGAACCCCATTAAAAATATTAATTATTTTAATAAAATACAATCCAGGTGGAATTTCACCAAACGATTTCTGGGTTCTTTAGAAATCATGTGCCTTAGCCTCTCCACCAATTTTCATGGCTAGAGTACATTCGGTGCTACCGAAAAGTAACATATCGGTGCTGAAGACATTATAGAAGAGAAGAATTCGAGTTTGTTGTGTAGGTGTGTTGTAGTGGCTTCAAGCACCCTCCAAATTTCACCTTATATTTGTTTTGGAGCCTCCCTACCAACCATCCTCAACAACATGTCTTGCATCGTCAGGAACATAGGCTTTAGCTGTTTCATAGAGTCTTGTCAGCCTGTGCATGCAAGTTTGTTCCACCTCCTTCGTAGGCTACTTTTCAGACTTAGTGTTAGTTGTTGGTTGAGTAGCTCCCTCTAGGAATTGCATAATTCTGGAGGGGAACCGGCCTTCCCTCCAAAAATTGCGCAAACCCAGTTGGGCTCCAGAATTCCACAATTCTTCCTGACAGTCTTCCTCTCAAAACTTGCGCAATTCATCCCAGGACAACTGCTCAGCCCAAAAATTGCACAATTCTGGGCAACTGTCACCTGCTGCTCCTAGAAATCGTGCAATCCTTTTGGAACTACCAACTCTTCTCAACCTAGGAACAACACAAATTTTCATTCTAGGCTCGCAGACCGATGCATGTGCCTTCAGGTTGACCGGTTCCCTTTGGGACCGAGCAAAACTGATTTGCATGCATGGACTTCTTTTCCCAAGGTAGCATGCAAAGGCATCCCTAGATTTAGGGATCTATTTTTAGTAGCTAGAGGTTACATGCAAGGATTATTTCAGAAACCTCCCGCCAAGTGTTGCTTTTCCTAGATTTGTGGCATGCACGTCATAACCTCGATTTTATCAAAACTTATGAATCAGATGCTACAGAGCTCATTCCTCACATCGATCTTGCAGCTCTGACATCCCACATCGCATCTAGGAGTCGTCGGCACATTCAACTCAACTGTTTCGGGGTAAGCTCGCTTCGCATGTCTTGCATTGTGTTTCTGTCACTTTTTGTGTTTCGGCTTGTGTGAATGCTGTCTTCTTGATTTTTGTGAACGCTTGTTATTGTTTACATGCATGTTAGCTTGTACAAACGTCATTTCAGTTTTTGTTCGCATCTCATTGCTGTAGCATGCATGACACTGTTTTTACATCGACGGTCATCGTCACGGCGAACCGCTCCACACATGCATGTGTCCCATTTTCTGAATCCTGCACTTACTGTTTACATGCATAATCATTCAGTCTTGTTTGCACTCATCTCATCATGCATTCAGACTTCTCATGTCTTCAGTCACCCATCGGTTGGTCTGGGCCGCCTTGGCCCAGAACGTACCTTGCCCGGCTAGCACTATGCATTTCCAAAAGTGAAGGCTCTGCCTTCTCTCTAGAAATTGCACAAGCCTAGCCTAGCATTGACCTCCAGGCTTGTATTGCGCAATTCTTGGAGGCAGTGTCTTGCTAGCCCCAGAAACTACGTAATGCAGTTTGCTTGTTGCATGTCATTGCTGACTTAAATTGCGTCCTCAATAGGCTAGGTTGGACTATCCATTGCACAGTTCCAGCAGTCAGTCAGCCTCCCGGCAGCCCGAACTGTGTCGTCCGTAGTCTTGGTAGTCAGTCTCCCAGCGTCCCGGTGAAAATTGTGCAATCTTCACGGACAATCACACAGGTATGTTTCATGTCAGTCCTTCAGTTTGTTTTAGTTTTCAACTGACAGATTGCCTGCCATGAGTGTTGCTATGTCTTCAGGTATCACAGACGTCATTCACCTCCCAACAACACAGGTACAATGGCTTCCAGGAGAGCAAAGTCAAAGACACCATTAAGAGCGCAACTGGGGATGTAGTCGATCAAGTGTCTATGAACTTGCCTATCCACGAAGACATTAAGTTGTTCATGGACAAGGATATCAAGATAAGTGGAAATGACATCATAACGAGTAGCACCATCAACATCAATAGAAGGCAACACACTTGCATGCGAAGAATGCAAGAGGAAGGTTGTTGACAGCATAGAGGCAAAGCAAAGCTGCAAATTCAAAGTAGATCCACTCATGACGAAAGCAGCTTTGGATATTGAGGCTATGAGGTGACGACGCAACGCGAAGATCACGCGAAGGCAGAGAGGGAAACCAAGAAGGAGTTGCATGTGCTGAAGCAACAACTAAAGGAAGAACAGGGGCTCCACAAATGAGAGAATGAGTTACAACATGAATAGGTACAACAGGGGGCGCAACATGCACAAATGGATGAAACTGTGCCCATACAAGTTATAGGTTCATCCCAGGAGCTGGCACAAAGCAGACAAGGTGAGCAGTGTTTTTGATCGCATGCAAGGGAATTTAGAAACATGCATGTCATTGTGTACACGCATGTGTTTCCACCATTTTGGCACACTCACCGAGGCAAAGACAAGAAGCAAATCCGACTGGAGCTGAACATGTATTCCAACAAGTCGATGCGCATGACCACCAACACATGCTTGGAGATTAGTGTAGACACTATGCATCAGTATGTTGCTGGTTCGGCCGCACCCAGGACGACCATGCGCATGCTATCAGATGAGTTGGACAGAGGATCCATATTAGTGTACCCAGATGCAACGGAGGCAAGAGTTCGCTTTCGGCATGATGTCACCATTGAGCGCTTGGACACCACCACGGACCACCAAGCTTGGCATCAGTCCGCCACGGTTGACTGCCATGAGGATGTCAAAGAGTTGGTCAACCCACATATGTCCGAGTCTTAGTGATGTTTTGCATGGCTTGCTCAAGCCATTTGTCTCACATGGGTACACGTGCATTATAATGTAACATCCTGTAAAGTGAAAGTCCAAGTGTTGATAGTTGGATGTAACAGTCATGTAGTAGGTGAAGAGTCATGAGGGTAGGTGAAGAGTCACAAAGGGGAATGTCAAGGGTCACCCCACCCTTTTCTATAAATAGAACCTCATAACTCATTGTAGAGGCTTTTGGTTAGCCAAGCTTCCGATAGGAGTATCTTAGAGAAATCTTGGAGAGTATTGTAACGAGCCTTGGCTTCTCCATTGTGAAGAGCTAGTATATCTCTTTGGAGGAGCAGGCAACAGTGACTGTAACGTTCCGCTGTTAGAACTAGTGGTTGGTCATGGTTGTATTGTATGACTAGAACTTTCACTTCTTAATATAACAGAGCCAACACGTTTCATGCATATGTCGTATTGTATTTCAACTATCTTGTTTACTCTAAATGATATATGTAACTGTTTTCTTACGCATGCACATATGGATTTTATGTATATATATGTATGAATCTTACTGAAATGTGTTGTTGGTTTAACCATCACTTTAGATTGTCAGCTTACTTGCCCTCTTGTTTGTGATGCATCCTTTCTCTTGTGTTCCCTTCTTAATTCCGTGCTTTCACAGGTTTCCAAGGGGCACACTTACATCACCCTTCGTGTGTTAGAACCATTTATGCACCTTCCTTGACTTGCTGCATATGTCACACCCTTGCTACCAACAGGGACATCTTACTTGCCTCTGCACATCGTCACAGTCAAGGTGATACCGTACGACCCACTGCTGGGACTCCTACACCAAACGGTCTGAGGTCTAGTTGGGACTTCTTACCAGGGAGATCCCTTGACATGTTGGCAGGTTCAACACCGTCAACAAGATGAAATCGAATTTGCAGGTTCACACTTCGGAGTCAGCGATATGTCATTCTACAGTTTGAGACTTGAGTATGCCTGGGAGGATAGCTCAAATTACATAGTTTGGAAGGAAATGATGGAGATAATGTTGGAAGACAACGGGTTGAAAGAATTCATAGATCATGATATTCTGAAGCCTCCAACATCTGATGCTAAAGAACTAGTTGAAAGGAGAAAGTGTGTGGCAAAAGCAAGAAGGATTATCCTGGAAGGAGTTCAAGATCATATTCTCTCGAATCTCCATGGTAAGGAAACTCCATTTGCAATGTGGAAGGCATTGATAGACCTATTTTAAAACAACCGTTGTCACTCATTGCATTGTGGGTTTCATTGGTCAAGGTTGCCCAAGAGCAGTCAAGTTAAAGCCATTTTTCAGGCCACAAAAGCTATTGCCAAGTGCTCATAAAAAGTTTTCCAACGGTATATAGAAGTTCAAAAATGGAATTCCGGATAAAAAGTTAGAGTCTATTAAAGATTGCCTTGGAAAGCTCAGGAAACCCAAAAAAATGGCTGTGTGTGGAGATGAAGCGCAATCGGGGTCCCGGGTAGATCGCAATCGGCCATTGGTAGGATTCTTGGGGTACAGACAAACTGTTATCAGCGAGGGGCCGATCTGCGATATAATGTTGAACTGTCGAGGGAGGGTTAAAACAACGTAACACAAGAATGACTTGCAAAACTAAGGGTCGGGCCTCCGCTTCTCTCTCCTCTATGTAGCATCGACAATTGGCTATCGGTGGGTTAGGGCCCAACATTTATCAGCGGGGTTTTGATTTAAAGGACCTTTGCGGGGGCTGATTTTCGATATAAGGCCATACTGCCGGGGAGGGGCCGAAAAGTGTTAACAAAGAAGCACATGAAAAAACCAAGGGTCAGGCCTCCCTTTCTCTCTCCTCCATCAGCGATAAGCGATCAAAAATTCGACGTAGTGTCAACTTAAAGTTACCTGCCAACCATCGATAGGGCGATAAAATGTTGCATCGCCGGGGGGCCGAGAAAATCAAATACAAAGGAATTCCCTACAAAACCAAGGTCTGGTCGACCTTTTTCTCTCTCCTTCGGTGGGGCGATGTGGTGGCCTCTGATTGGTCCACCGAGCTGATGTGGCGGATGATGTGGCGAGTACAGATGATGATGTGGCAATGGAAACGTGTCACTCATTTTTAGCATTTTTAGGGGTCCTATGGGGCTGTTTCCGAGTGCCACATGGCACAACTCATAGGGTGACATGTGGTAGTGATGGTGTCAATAATGACATCAACAAGTTATCGGTGATCGACGATCAACGACTCTGAGTCTCGGGCTTATTGACGATTGCGATGCGATAAGGAAGGCCTCGGTTGCAATATTTCATGAGCTTCAATTTATAATCCGAGAAATCGACCGGTGAGGGATATTGCGATATAAAGAAAAATCCCCCCCCCATGTGTTTATTGAGGGCCTTAAGCGCTTCAAAGAAAAGCCCCCAGTATCTGCCTGTTGTCCTATGGGGAAATTCATAAAAGGGGCTGAAAGCATAAAGACTAAGGGGAAAATTAAAGGCGCTTGCCTGTTTCCTTTGTTTTTTAACGTTTAAAGGCCCGCAACTGAGAGAATTAGCTATCACACTTTAGCGAGGCGCCGATAGCACAGGAAAGAGGGAAAAAGGGCATGATGGGTTGGTGGTTAAGGTAGACAGTGACCAGGAATCGGCCGAGAGAGGATCAATCATGACTTAGCAGGAACACGCCAGGACCAAAGGCTAGCAAAGAGAAGTGGCATGAAGATATTTCCAGAAACCATCATTTTAGTTTCGATGGACTAACTCTGTTTTGCTGTTGTGATAATTGTATTTTTATTCTATTTTTCTTTCAAGAAAGGAATCCCCCTGCTGTAATAGTTAGAGGATTCACGCTGAGACACTGATTCATAGAGACAACTACTACTGCAGCCTGAAAGATATTTTCTGTAACTGGTTTTCTTATCCTCCCTCTCATTACAAAAGGGAGGAAGAAACATTGAAGAAAGGTTCTGAATTCTAGGAAAAAATTGCATGTGCTTCTGAAGTTTGCTCCTCTCCCCCTAATTCCTGTACATGTAGAGGAGCCCTTTAGATAGTGGGGATTGGACTTTGTGAGAGAAATAAACCCACCTTCTAGCGGTCAACACAAATGGATTCTAACAGCCACTGACTATTTCACCAAGTAGGTAGAGGCTATCCCAACTAGGAATGCTATTGATTCAATGGTGATAAAATTCATGGAGAAAACATACTGTCCCTCTTTGGGTGTCCTTTTAAAATCATCACTGATAATGCACAGGTCTTCAAATTGGCCAAGTTCACCAACTTCTGCCACAAATTCAACATCATTATTAGACACTCCACTACATACTATCCTCAAGGGAATGGCTTGGCTGAGTCTTCTAACAAAACTGTGGTGAGAGTTCTAAAGAAGACCAACACTGAAATCCAAAGGAACTGGGACTCTCAACTAAATTTTTCTCTGTGGGCTAACCGTGTAACACCCAAAAGATCCACTGGGAAATCTCCTTTTGAGCTAGTATATGGCAAGGCTGCTGTCTTTTTGTTAATTTTAGGTATGTTCTATGATGATAGAAAATTTACTTTAATTTTTGATATTAGCTCAATATCAATTCCAGATTAGCAATCACATCTAGCATGATAGTAAAGTGCATATAGAACATAAATCACATAAGACAAGCCAAGACAAGAGGACACAAGATGTGGCGCTAGCCAGGGACAAACCCCAATGTGGGGAAACCCTTGATCAATTCTTCTTATGTTCTTCAATAGTTCAAAAAAGAGAGAGAGATAGTACATATACATCAGAAGTCAACACTTTGACTTGTCAAAATAAGAGCAAAGATCTTCTCTAAGAAGATGTCACATGAGGTAGTTGATATGAACACAGGTGATTCCATCACCTTTCTATACCTATCATTGTGCTGCACCATGCTGCACCATCATACCATGTCCATCATCACTGTGCTGCACCATGCTGCACCATCACCATGTCCATCATCACTGTGCTGCACCATGCTGCACCATCACCATGTCCATCATCACTGTGCTGCACCATGCTGCACCATCACCATGTCCATCATCACTATGCTGCACCATGCTGCACCATCACCATGTCCATCATCATTGTGCTGCACCATCACCATGTCCATCATCACTGTGCTGCACCATCACTGAGTTGTACCTCATCATGCTGTACCCAACATGCTGCTCTTCATCATCATGTTGTACTATTCATCATGCTGCACTATGCATCATTGTGCTGCACCACTGTCACTGTGCACTATGCTGCACCATTCACTGCTGTACCCATCACTGTGCACTATGTTGCACTATGACTGTTGTACTTCAATACATTCATGCTGCTGTACCCTATTACTATGCTGTCCCATCATATCATATTGCTGCACCCTATCACTATGCTGTCAATGCTACAGGATCAGGCCTGTAGTTAGTGCAGCTAGGGCTGTGTATCTTCAGCTGAGAGTGGACCTCCTTTATTGCGGATAGGGCTAGATGAAAGCCTCTTCAAACCAGAGTATAAGTGTCCCTTCTTGCTGTGTGTACTGCGGCTAGGAGACTAGATCCTCCATGACAACGTTTAGCATAAGGATGACAATGTATAGTTTAGGCATCCCTTCCATGACATCGTATAGAATTTAGGCTCATTTCATGACATCGTATATGATTTAGGTTCCATAACAGTGTATAGGAATTAGGCTCATTTCATGATAGCATATATGATTTAGGTTCTGTTATGCTCCTATACCAATAGGTGTCATATTTCATGATTGACTTGGTTAGCTCTGCAATATGTACATACCTTTTCTTGTTGTAAAGGTTTCCATATTATGAAGATTGCAAAAAATTAAAAAATGAAAAGAGGGCATACCCTAAAAGAAAAATCAAAGGGTGAAAAGAATAAAAGTGGTAAAAAAAAAGTGAAAGAAATGAACCCCAAATAAAAAGGACCAGGAAAGTGTGCAATTCCAAATGCCACTACTATTTCATTTTCTGTAAATAAAGTATCATGTGCAGTTTGTTGAACTTTATGCTGTAGTTGATGAATGGCCAAACAACTTAATGTTGGCCAGTTCATGTTTGAATTTCCCGTTTTAGAGATAGAGAATAAAAATCTGTCCAAACTGTCTAAACTTGGCAGATAAGTTGGTAGGTAGAGAAGCAAAGGAGCTCAATTGTTTAACCTGAGCCCTTCGAAGAAATAAGTGCAGACTTAGATAGGCTTGCCATGTAAAGAAAAGAAAAGTTGAAAAGGGTTTGCTAGTCTAAATGCACCCTTGGAAAAAGAAGAAAAAATGTTAGGTACAGTAGGCTGGGTAGGCAGTTTTGATGTTGCAGAAAGAGACTTGTGATTGATTTTGTCTCTCAGAATGATAATCTTACCTCTATCACAGGTACTATGGCAGAAGCATGACTAACTCCCCTCATGTTTCCCTGAAATCATTTACTAACTTCCCCAGTGATATTAAGATCTGCTTAATATCACCAAACAACTCCTTCCATTCATCTCATTTCATAAAAAGCCTAAGTAAAACCCCTTTTACTTAGGAAAATGTACAAATATCACATAAAAACCCCTCTTTTCCCCTTTAAGCCTGAGTTTCCTAACATTAAACTTGGCGCTTTCAGTCATTTTCCATATTAAATTTTATTATATAATTCCCTTGCAAGAATACCCTTCCCCCAGATTAATGTAAATATACAATAAAACCCCAAAGTATTAATATCCCGCCCCCTGGTCGAATACGACTATAGCATTATGTTTATCGGGGATTAATAGATTTATTTGAAATTTATTAACAACCCAAACCCCGCATGCCATATGGGACTAATTAACGAACCATCGCCCCCGAACCAATCAAACCCGCCCTGATATTATTAAAAACCATTATTTAAATATATCGGGCCCGCTCCTTAACCCTCCGCAATCTCCGACGCCCGTCAGCCGTCAGATTTGGGCTCGCTCATCCAACGTTCCACGCTCATATCGCGCCCCCCCTTCCATCTGACCTTTAACTCGCAGCAAACCGGTGGTATTACTCCCATACCATTGCCACGCGTCAAGCTCTTGCTGCGATTGCTACCTCCCCGCCCGAAACTGCCAAACCCCAAAAGTGGTGCAGGGGGAAACCGCTTACCAACCTCTGCTTCACGACAAAATTTCACATTTTCGTGACTTCAGCTGCGCAATAAACGCCAAAAAGCCTCGCCAAAGCCAAAATTTTATTAAAACCACGATAAAATGTCATTTTCGTCCATTTTTTCTGCGCACTGTTTTCATGCAAAATACGTTCGGTTGATTGCAAATCATGTCCAGTCCGCCACCCGCCCAAAAAACTCCAGCATCCTGCTCTGCAGCTCGTCCTGCAACCTGCGAATTACACGGTTCGCCTTTAAAAACAGGTATTTACCCCAATTCACTTCCCGAATCAGTAATTTCATTTTTTCTCTGTGAATTCTACCCAAAAAGAGCCAAATTCAAGTAAAATCAGTCCGTAGCTACCATACCAGGACACCCAAAACAGCTGTTTTGCCTTTTTTTCCACAGAAGCCTAAAATTCCGGTTTGAAAACACAAGAACCAAACATGGAAGCTCCCGTAACCCTGAACGTCGCGCCCTTGAACGCACCCCATAAGGACCTGAATTATTTGTCTTTAGCTGACAAAGATTTCCAGATAAAAGAGTTAGTTCGTGACATGAACCATCTCCAGGATTTCTCCCAAGTCAGGGACACTCACGTAAACAACTCTGATATTTTTGGAATATGGGAATCCAACCTCCCCATATATTTCCTTCCCTATGTCTGTGTTTTCCCAGATATTATACACCAATGTTGTGCCAAATATGACCCTGTCCACAGAGCAATTATGTCTCCTTCCCAGACTGTGCTTTTTTACATAACTGCTGAATCTATAAACCAAATGCTACAGTTTCACCCCACTCAGCGTCTTGCTCCTATTACCATGGGATTTTTACTGGAACAAGCTTCTAAATTACCCAATTTTGAGATAACCCATATTGCTCAAATGTTCATGCAACCAAACTGCCAGCGTATAGGCCCACCTCCCTATTTGTATGTCTGGTTCAAAAAAACTAGAAAACTTATTGTTGACATGATATCCTTCATCTTGGGATTTAATACTAGTGAATATGTGGATGACATCACCCTAGTCATGTTGTCAATATTTACTCTAGGACAACCCCCTGCTGTCAAATATGATTATGCCACTTTTATTGCCAATAAAATCCATGAGCAATTCATAAATCTGGATAGAGAAGGAGTCTTTAAGTACACCTCATTCATATACCACCTTCTGCTATATCATCATCCAGACAGCTTTTCTTTCCCTATCAGGAGGTTGGACTCAAAGGGAAATCAGAGGTCTGTGATCTTTTGGAGCTTTGTATTCCATAGAACCTATCAATCCCCTTATACCTATATTGAGTTCATTGACCTATTTGTGCATCCAGCCTCCACCCTGTTGATAGGAGCTCCTCCTCCTAGAATTTCTGGTGACATGAAAAAGATTTTACAGCTTTCCAAGCAGTATAAGATAGGTGACTGGTACCTGTACCAGAATCACACAGAAATTAGAATATATGGCTGTGAACTTTGTCCATTCAAATTGCCTAAATATGTACCCATGAGGCTGTTTGCATTAGAGTATTTTAGGCAACTCATTAATGCAGACTTAACCCACTTTTGTAATGCAAAGAAAAAGGCTCAGCTGAGAATAAAAAACCAGTTAGGCCCTTATATCATCCATGCTAGAGAGGCCTGGGAAGAAGCTGACAAGATTTTAGGAGAACAATTCAGATTGAAGAAAAGCTTTTGGTGGGTGCCATATGACCCAAATAGTTTTATAAGTGATAGAAGAGTAAGAAACAGGCTGTCAGTTTATGTTCATCATAGCATCCCAGAAATAGAACAGTATGCAAATCAGGATGAATGGGTAGAAGGGACCTTAATTGAAGAAATTAGTGAGCAAGAAAAGATGGAAAAAGCTATGAAAGATTTAGAAAAAACCCTTGACCTAGACTCTTTTGGATAGGTATCTTTCAAGCTGCCTCAACAAACAGGAGTTGGTACATCCTCCACTGGAACTTCTCAGCAACCTGTACAAGAAATCAGCGCACCAGTTATAGGGAATTTAAAGGGAAAAGAAGTGGTAGATACATAGCATCCTATAATGGAATACCAGCCAGCAATGTCAAAAGAACAAAGTCAGGGGGAAATTCCGCCAACCCAAACCATAGCACCAGAAATCCCTGCATTACAAACTCCTATAAATGAGGAAAGAAGCAAGAAGAGAGACAGAGAGGACCCCACACCTATTAGTGGACCTGCAGAACAACCGGGTGAAAAGAGGCAAATATTGAATCCTCTACCAGAGGATGAAATTATTGAGGAAACCACTGACAGTCTAAGAGGTCAGAGGGTAGCCAGCCAGCAGACTTTCCCAGTGATAGAGACATCAACTAGCTCACACAGGCAGGAGCTAGAAAGGTAGCAGAGTGTGGAAGTTTCGTCCACTAGGCCACAAAGTAAACAGGCCTCGGACATCAAAAGGATATTCACTGAGATAAAGGCCAGGAACGATCCACTAAGGCTTCAAATTTACAACCAGTATCTTAAGATGGCCCCCACAAACTAGCAAAGATTAACGTCAGCATATGACATAAAAGAAGGAAAGATGATAATGAGTTACTTTAAGCCCAAGGTGCAACAACCACAATCAGTAGCTGACTACATGAGGACAAATCTGGAGGTCTTAGCCAAGGATATTGATCCCATGGACCAGATTGAGCTTCATAAACAGACTGGAGAGATGTTATACTCCACACTGGCTGATAAAGCTATGTTAGCTCATAAATTACAAAACTCCTTGAATAATACCTCTGCTCAGTTAGATTTAGAGAAAGCTTCTTCTTTAGCAAAGGACAACAGGATCAAATCCCTGGAGGAAATTATCATTGAACTGGGACATGATCCCAAAGATGCCAAAGGCATAAAGGCACTGATGAAGAAAAAGGAAGAGGACATTGCTGCCCTAAGAAAACAACTGAAACTGCCTCCTTCCATTCACCCACAGACTGCAGAAGTTGTACAGTAGAAATCCGAAGAGGATATGATGGACCTGCTTATGAAATTCAATGAAAGATTAACTGATACTGAGAAGGCATTGGAAAAAGTGCTATAGGAAAAGCAGGGAGAGTCAACCTCCCAGCCACCTGAAGAAATCCCTGCAGTCACTACTGCCCCCTCCACACTTATAACAACATTGCCTCCCACTGTCTTGGCATCAACAACAGAGGTTATCACAGGTACATCAGCAACAACAGAAGCACCAGGCAGCATTACCAATATGAGTACAAAGGAACTGATAAGAGCCATGGAAGAATTAAAACTACAGGTGTCAGAATTGAAATTGGTGAAGGAGCAATTGGCAAAGGTGGAAAAGAATTATGATAAATCCAAGATGAATGTGGCAGAGAAAACAAGGGAGGTCAAAACATTAGAGAACAAAGTGAGATCATTAGAAAAGCATCTCTCTGGATAAACCTCTAGCAGAAATCAGAGGAATTTTGTGGACCAACATCAATCAATCCCTTAGTAATGCATGGAGGTCTATCCAAGTCATTTATGAGCAGATTGACTTGATAAGAGCGGCCCAAGTGGAGATTCAAAAGACAAGAGCTTTATTGGGACAGATGCCTGAACAAGCTAAACAGTTGATACATTTTTTGAACACCAAGACCAGTGAAGAACTGGAAGCACTAGAAATTAGAGACAGAACAAGCACCATTCTATAAATCAAGAGAGTTCTAACCATGAGAACTCTAATGCAAAATTTGGAAAGGAGATGCCAGGACATGCAGGTAGAGATTAATTCTTTCACAGAAAAGTTTACAGTTTTACATAAAAAAGGTTTGCCAAGTCCTTTGGGAAGTAATGATCGTCTGATGAAACACATAGACTATGTACATAAATTGAATAAATTCACTGTTGATCAAATCACTTCATCAACGAGTGATTCAGGAGTAAAAGCACTTCCATCTGGCCAGGCCCTCTACAACAGACTGGAAAATTTATTCTACATTGAGCACGAGGTGAAGCATCTGTTCACCATCACACCTAATTTCTTCAGATACACAGAGACTGACGAAACTTTAAGGAAGCTTTAGAGATATAAATTACCAGGACCAAAGTGGTGGCAAAGTATGTTAGAAATTCTATAAACTTATCTTTGGTACCTTGGTGGATTGAAAATTTTAGACCATTTACCATAATGCAGAAGACATAAATAAATGAGAGTCATACCGGTCAAAGTATATCAGATCAGGGCTAAGGAATATCCAGGCAAGACGGAGTAGCCATCACAGATTATCAGTGGAATACAGCTGTAAACCGACTCACACAGTAGCCAGCACATCTGACAAAGCCGGAGCAGCCAGCGCAACATCAGTTATGGTTTCTCTGTTATCGAGACTATTTGTCTCTATCTTTTGTAAAAAAAAAATGATGAATCATCACTAGATATTATCTCCATGAGATATTTTGTGAGATATTTTTTGTATAAATACCCCCCTTAACGAAGTATTTGGGGTTGGTGGATGTTCATAGTTTTGACTGTAATACTGAAATTTTTTGGAATAAAAGGCCATTGGAACCATTTGTTGTCAAGCTCACTGGATGAGGAATTGATGCTAAGGACCTGTTACAGAATTCTTGAATCATTTTATGGATCAATAAGTCCCTTCTAACTTGTGTTTTACAGTTTCTACGTTTATTATTTCACCTATGTTTCATGATCTCAATAGTAGAGAAAAGGAATAATTCAGAATTTGCTTAACTACGCCCTGTCTTCAATCTTTATTATTTTCATGTTTTCCTCAGAATTAGTATAAACAATGCTCCTGTTTCCCATGATTCTTTGATCTTGACTATTTGATAAGGAATTCTTAATTGCTCCTTAACAGTAATCAACCATTTCCCTCTGTCAACCTGATGAAGGATTCTTAATTGCCCTTCACCCATTGACTCCATTCCATCTGATTCCAGCCTATGAATTGTTCCATGTTTGATTACCTTGCTCTGTGATACCATCCTCTGTTGAGAAACCAATTCCAGAAATCCATCCTTCTTTGACTCCATCATGCCCAATGGACTAAAAATTGTTCAGTCTTATCTCATTGTTCTATTGAATCTCACCATCCAAAACCTCAACAAAACCCTTGTACTTCATAACTAGCCTAATAGATATCAAAACAAAGCTAAATCATAAGGAGAGAGCCCTCTCTAGATGCAGATTGGCTAGAATCTGTATCTAAAAGATTGGTCTATGGTTACCTCGGCCGTATTCCCTTTCTACAACTTTTGGGAACAACCTGAGTGATAACAGGTTCCATAACAACATATAGGAATTAGGCTCATTTCATGATAGCATATAGGATTTAGGTTCCATAACAACGTATAGGAATTAGGTTCATTTCATGACAGCATATAGGATTTAGGTTCCATAACAACGTATAGGAATTAGGCTCATTTCATGACAGCGTATAGGATTCTCTATTAGGACAACGTAGATGCTTCTCCATGATCTTCCATAGACTGCGTTAGGACTTTCATGTTAGGGCAGCGTAGATGCTTAGGGCACTCATTCTATGGCAGCGTATACTCTTAGTGACTCTTCCTTCCACTAAGACCCAAACGAGTGGAGAGGAAGAGATCACAAGAGAAAATGTATGTTACTCAAATGACTAACAAGCCACCTCCTTTTATACTAAAACGTTGAGCACAAGTGGGGGCAATTTGGTTGCTGGCCGACCTTGACGAATTGTCCCATAACACAAATAAATTCATATCTCCATGAATACTTATCGGAATCGGATGATCTTTAGATCAATCTTACACCTCTCGATGAGAGGAATCCAAGAAAAATATCAGTTGCCATGAATAAGAAGATCCACATGGAGTTTTTCTCTAGTTTCCAATTTTAACACTCCCTCTCAATTTGGGAGAACTCCATCTGCTAATCCATCTCCCAGACTGTACTATCTTTTCCATCAGTGCCCTGCACTGCTTTATGCTGTTGAACTATGAAGAAGAAGAAGTGATCGAGAATGTATCATACCATCCTCTGCTGACCTGAAGTCAGTCCCATATAAAGGAGAGTGTCTCATACCACTCTTACTGACTTGTAGTCAGTTCCAATAAAGAGAGTGTGTCAAAACACTCTTACTGACCTGAAGTCAGTTCCAAATAAAGAGAGTGTATCATACCACTCTTACTGATCCGAAATCAGTTCCAAAAGAGAGTGAGTTATATCACTCTTACTGACCCGAAGTCAGTTCCAATTGATCCCAGATCAATATCATCCTAGCATAGGGAGTACGGTAGTAACAAGATGCATCCATCGGTACTACTATGGTCCCTATCCTCATTTCCATACTCATTGGCCAGATGAGAGGTACTTCCCATGAGTCCCAAATTGCATGGGTAGGATGTCTCAACAGGAGAAGGATGCACCACTCATCCTACCTACATGTCACTAGGGGTATCCCAGGGGAAGGCTGAACCACTCACCCTGTATACAACAAATCACTAGGGGAGGGCTGAACCACTCACCCTATGACTCTGTCTCGGCAGGAGAAGGATGAATCACTCATCCTGCCTGCATAGCAAACCACTAGGGGAAGGCTGAACCACTCACCCTATGGTTTCTCATCGCTCCACGATGTACCCCCAAGCTCCCCAGAGCTCCCAAAGCTCAATGTCCATATCATACAGGACCCTTACGAGAGAGTCTCTCCACGACTCCTAGTCATTCTTGGAAAGTCAAGAATTTGACCTTTCCCAGGGGCTTCGACAGAATGTTGGCAACCTACACATCAGTCCCAATGCAATGGAGCTTTCTTGCTCCTCTATGTACCATATCCCAGATAAAGTGGTACCTGATGTCTATATGCTGAGAGTGATCATAGAGCATGGGATTCCTCAACAATCGAATCCCCCTTTGGTTGTCACAGAAGATCACAGTGGTATCCAGCATGTGCCTAAACAACTCACTGAAGAGCTTCCTCAACCAGGCAGTGTCACACGAGGTCATACTCGTAGCTATCTATTCGGTCTCAGCAGTGCTCAAGAAACCGACTTCTGCTTCCTGCTCATCTAGGATATCAAAGCAAAACCCAAAGAGAACCAATACCTAGAAGTGCTCTTGTGATCCTCCACACTGCTTGCCCAATCAGCATCAGAATAATCACGCAGCGTCACATTTCCGGTAGTGTATCTCAATCCATGAGAAATTGTGCCCTGAAGATATCTCAAATCATTCTTGGCACCAATCCAGTGAGCTCAACCATATATGAGCTCAACATGCTAATTGCAAAACACATATCCGGACAGGAGTTCACCAAGAACATCAATTATAGTATGAGTTTATGAAACTCAGAGGCATTTCCCAAATCAGGTCTGAAATCACTACTGCATAACTTCTTAAAGTTAGGCTTCATCGAGGTAGTCACGGGCTTGCAATTCATCATTCCAAATCCGGAATCCAACTCCCTCTTACTTTTGCAAATGTGAGGGTCTGCACCTGTCAGAAAGAGGTTGTCCACATAAAGTACCAGTATGAGAGGTTTATTATTTTCAACCTTAAAGTAAAGGTTCGGACCAACTTCATTTCTAGTGAATCTTAGCTTCATCAAATAGCTATCAGTCCTCTCGTACCAAGCCCAAGGTGTTTCCTCTAAGACATAGAGATCTTTCTTCCACCTACATACTTGAGATTCCCAATCATGAATCTCAAACCCCTTAGGTTGTTCCACATCTGAGGTCTTGCTACATGAGGGGAATGGTCCCCTTGTAAGTTTTCCTTCGGTACATCTCGGACATGTACCTTCATGCTCTTCTTGAATTCAGGGATCCCTGTCACCATTTGACTCATATTGGGTAGGGTCTTACAATGATGATGAGCAACCCTCTGGTGCCATTGAAGAGATGTGTCACACAAGATGGTCCCCAATGGACTTCCTGCAACTTGATACAAATTTCCAATCCCTGAACTCAAAAGCATCTTAAAATTACTTTTTCAAACACGTACCTTTCCATTGATGAATGCCACCTTGAAACCTTTCCATTGCCAAAATGGACACCAGGTTCTTCTTGAGATCAGGTTCATATACCCTGATCCAATTGAAGAGTAACATTCCCTACTCCCTTTACGGGATAGGTGGCATCGTGTCCAAGAATAATCTCCAAGTTGTTTCCTTCTCTCTCAGATTAGAGAGAACTTCCCTGTGTCCTGTGAAGTGCCTTGAAGCACCATTATCAATATACCACTTTTCCAAAGTGTCTGGAGGAGAGGTAGTGAAGAGGGCTGAACTCCTCTTACTTATCCGAAACAACATTTGATTCTTCATACCTGGAGATCCTCGCTTTCTTGAAGAGTCGGCCATTTCCCAGATGACCTGCATTCCTTTTTCCTTTGCCATTGTACCTGTCATTCCTTCGATCATTGAAGATGCCCCTGGAATGATTGTTATCATTATCAAGTGATGTGTCCCTTCTAATCAGACACTCCTTATAATGGCCAAACTTATTGTAAGCAAGGCATCTGCCTTTCCTTCCACCCTTAGTGTACTTGTTCTTTGTAGCTGGTGCATTTTTTGAAGGCTCCGGGATTTTACCCTTCACGTAATCCAACACTTCTTGCTCTTCCAATGTCAGATTCAGAGACATCTTCCATCCATGATAGACTTTTCATGGAGCTTGACTTCAGCTGGGAAGAGGGATGAGGAACCCATTGAGCCTTTGACCTTGTTCAACTGTCTTTAGTGATTGCTCTTTTACTCTTTCTTGGGCTTTCTCTTTGCCTCACCTCTGATATCATGTTAATTTTAGGTATGTTCTATGCTGATAGCAAATTTAATTCAATTTTCCATATTAACTCAATATCAATTCCAGATTAGCAATCACATTTAGCATGATAGTAAAATGCAGATAGAACATAAATCGCAGAAGACAAGCCAAGACAAGAGGACACAAGATGTGGCGTTAGCCAAGGACAAACCCCAATGTGGGGAAACCCTTGATCAATTCTTCTTATGTTCTTCAATAGTTCAGCAAAGAGAGAGAGATAGTACATATACATCAGAATTCAACACTTTGACTTGTCAAAATAAGAGCAAAGATCTTCTCTAAGAAGATGTCACATGAGGTAGCTGATCTGAACACATGTGATTCCATCACCTTGCTATACCTATCACTGTGCTGCACCATGCTACACCATCATACCATGTCCATCATCATTGTACTGCACCATGCTGCACCATCACCATGTCCCTCATCACTATGCTGCACCATGCGACACCATAACCATTTCCATCATCACTGTGCTGCACCATCACCATGTCCATCATCACTGTGCTGCACCATCACCATGTCCATCATCACTGTGTTGCACCATGTTGCACCATCACTGAGTTGTACCTCATCATGCTGTACCCAACATGCTGCTCTTCATCATCATGCTGTACTATTAATCATGCTGCACTATGCATCATTGTGCTGCACCACTGTCACTGTGAACTATGTTGCACCATTCACTGCTGTACCCATCACTGTGCACTATGTTGCATTGTGACTGCTATACTTCAATACATTCATGTTGCTGTACCCTATTACTATGCTGTCCCATCATATCATATTGTTGCACCCTATCACTATGCTGTCAATGCTACAGGATCAGGCCTGTAGTTAGTGCAGCTAGGGCCGCGTATCTTCAGTTGAGAGTGGACCTCCTTTATTGCAGATAGGGCTATATGAAAGCCTCTTCAAACCAGAGTACAAGTGTCCCTTCTTGCTGCATGTACTGCGGCTAGGAGACTAGATCCTCCATGACAACATTTAGCATAAAGATGACAACGTATAGTTTAGGCATCCCTTCCATGACAATGTATAGGATTAGGCTCATTTCATGACAACATATAGGATTTAGGTTCCATAACAGCGTATAGGAATTAGGCTCATTTCATGACAACATATAGGATTTAGGTTCCATAACAACATATAGGAATTAGGCTCATTTCATGACAGCATATAGGATTTAGGTTCCATAACAGCGTATAGGAATTAGGCTCATTTCATGACGGGATATAGGTGTTGTGGAGGTAAATCCTCTCTGCGGACAGAGACGATCCCTACTAGCCCAGACCAGGTCTAGCAACAATCAAACAATGCTATCACGCAAGTTCCTAATTGCAAATTAAAATTGGATGGTGAGAACCTACTTGGATTCTGACGCTAATGTTCGTAGAGGAGACGTCGCTCTCGTTCCTTTGCCTCGGCCGGTCACGATCCCCACGATCTTCGTGATTGGACACCTGCACATGCAAAGAACAACACAAATACAAGCATAAAATCCAATAGATGCAATTATATATCAGTCAGAAAAGATATAACTCAACATCAATCATAGAACAATGAGAGTGGAACCATAATGATAGTCATCTATTATTGAGAAATAACAGAGAAGAATACAACCATAGTCCTGATGTCAAATCCTCCTTTGGCTGGGTAGTCAGCTACACAAGTCTTGCAAAGCTTGTTGGGATAGGGAACAAGCCTCTCTCTCTTTGGGTGACAAGAATCTCCTCACTTAGATTTGGCCTTATGGGTGCAAAGAAGGCTCTTGCAGCCTCAAACTCTTGAACTCCTGGAACTCTCTATCACTATCCTTAGAACTGGAACTAGCTTGCTCAAGGCATAGGGACAATCTTTTATAGATAGAGGGGAAAGAGATAGGATCAACCACATTATTCATGGGATTGGCTTTATCACTTGGAAACTTCCATGAAAGGTGGCAAGACCATTTCCCTTCTATGGAGATTCGAAGCCAAACCATCCTAGCTCAACATAGATTCAGTTGGTGAATGGGTTAAGGAGAACCTTCGGAAGCTTTTTCGTTGAAAACTTTACTCAATTCGGTTGGCGCGAGTGCGACTCTGAGACAGAGCGCCAATGGCGCGCCCTTTTTAGAGGATTTCCCTCATTGGCGCGGACAGTGAACTGTGGATCCGCGCTAATGCAAGAAGAGCTGTTTTCATGGATATTTTGCAGGAGATGTCTTCAGGGCATATGAAGCTCATACTTAGAGGAATATGATGCAAGTGGTTTCAAGTCATGTCACTTCTCACAGGTCCCGGAATGAGTCCTCCAGTGTGCGGGTGAGGGGTAACAGGGACGGTGACAAATTAATGTGTAACAGATGCCCCCTAAAGCATGAGGCCTGAGAGAGAGGGGTGAAATGCTTTACAAGAACATGCGTAACTGAAAACACGGCCGCCGGAGAACCTGCGTAAAGAAGTACAACTGATATCTCAAGTACATGATATATGTGGTATGGGCGCAGCCATCCATAACAGAGTACATAATAATCTAGATCCAAGGTATGGGCGCAGCCATCCAGAGAGGATCGATAAATAGACTCAGGCATGGTCGCAGCCATCCAGTGAATGAGTCATGTAATGATCATAATAAGCCACAAATCGCAACCTGGATTCCAACAGACAAAATCCAGGGTCTTGCGCTCCATCTCGACCCGAACAGAGTACAAGTTCAGGCATGCGAATACATGAGTTGAAGTCGAACATGCATGAAAATCGTCTGATTACCAGTCAATGATGAAAACTGTTAACAGACGCGAGAGGTACCACTAATAATGACAATGGCCCTCAAGGTACTATAGGTACAATCTACGGCGTGCGAGTAAATGAGCTGGCGTCAAACACCCGCAGAATCATTCGATCGAAGGCTAATGATGAAAACCTCTCGTCGAACACAAAGAACCTGCCATTGAGGCATGCAGGCTCCAAGGCACCGGAAGGGAGTCTCTAGATCAGCTTCCTGGATAATGAGCTGAAGTCGTCAGGAAGTGACCTTGATCAAAGGTGGGCCATAGTGTTTCCCACATCAGTGACATGAGACAGAGGAAGAATGTTGTGGTGAATCAAAATTATGTGAGGTATTAGAGGGAGGTTGTAATTCTGCAGAGGTCAACTTCTCTTGAACATATCGGCGGCACGACAGTGGACTTGGCAGTATTTGACATCAAATGAGCAGAGGTCATGGTGACAAGGCAATGAGCAGATGAGAGGTCAAATAGGATAACCCAAACCCACGGAGGCTAGTGTAAAAAACAAGATGAGATGTCCCCACCCAGACACGAATGCAGACGAGTGCCATGTTCAAGAGCGACATACTGCCGACACGACAATAATTATGGGTCCACTTTCCCCACCATTTCTGGCGAGTACCCCAGTTATTTTTAACAAGCTTGACGGGGATAGGAAGAACTCAACGTCTTTTCCTGTTTAGAGAGTCTGAAAAGACAACAGAAAAGAAAACTCCAGGGGGGTCCTTTTTCGTAAAGTTGTGTCTCCCGAGCCCGAAAAAGTATAAAACAATGCTCGAAAGAACCGCCCGACCATTACGATCGAGGAGTACTTTTCATATATAGTGACATCGACCTGAAAAAGTAAAAAAGCGATCAACATCACGTCGTTTCGTAACCATTAACGAACCTGAAACGACAAGGGTCCGACGATCTTTTCGTTTTTACACGGTCGGAAAAGAGTTTAAAGACGACCACCTCTTATTTACGTTTAACGAGTCAAGAGGGATAACTCGGCGATCTTTTCATGTTTAGCGAGTCAGAAAAGAGCTGAAAGATGACTCCACAGTGACTTTTTCGTGTGTTTACCGAGTCCGAAAAAGTATAAAATACAACTCGTTTCACCATCGAAGTTGCGTAAAAGACCTGTCGCTGCACAAGAAGCAAGTGTAAAATCCATTTTCGACCAAAAATATATTAAAATATTCAAAAAACAACTTTTTAAACCTAAGTACAAGTCAAAAAGTTTATAAATATGGTGAAAATGTAAAAAATAGAATTACTTTTACTTTTTACCTCTTGCATAGTAGCAGTGGTCCATTTGGGGAGCGAACTTCGGACAGTGATTACAGCCAATCCGTACAACCATTCAAGATTTCGCTAGTTCCAGGTAAGAGGCGCTTCCCTTAGCTTCATTTTCATCCCCTTTTTATGCATTTTGTTCCCTGATTGAGCCTCTACAAAGAGGATTTTAAAATTTAGGGCCGCGCCCCATTGGCGCGGGTATCCGGCACGGATCCGTGCCAATGGGGTGATTTTCCCAAAGGTACCGCACCATTGGCACCACTGTTTTAGAAACAGTCGCGCCAACCGCGTGACCTAATTTTTACCTTGAATTTTCTCATTATTTTTGAAATTCGTCCGGTTTGTAAGCTTACCAGTGTTCTAATAATGATTTATTCGTTCTTGTGGGTGCAGGAAACAAGCAAAAATGGTGGTGGAATGGAAAGAACGGGAGCATGATGCCGTGGACGCCTTGGCCATTGAGGATGAGGGATGTATGAACGCTTTGAGAGACTGTGATCTCAAGAAGTTCTTCCTCACATCTCATCTGCGAGCTCAGCCCGAGTTATTACAGTTCATAGTAGATGCTTGGGATGTTGATGACCAAGTATTTCGCTTACGGGACCAAACCTTAGAGTTGGATGTATCTGATGTGTACTTCATTACTGGGCTGTCACGGAGAGGGGCGAGCCCTATTTTGACCGGAAGCAGACCTTCCAGAGAGAAGATAGGTGAAGTAAAGGCTCGAGTGTGTCCAGAGGCACAATTTGGGAGAAACAGTGCCAAGGTGGATATCGCCACCATCCAGGACTTGGTTCTTAAGGTAATACTATTCACCATCATGCGTGCAACTGGGGTACAGGTGCCCCATGAGGCGAATAAAAATCATCTGTTACTAGCGACAGAATGCCTCAGCCCCACCATCTTTGACTGGGCTATAGCGGTGACTACCAATATCAAAAGGCAACTTACAAAGTGTAAGCGCGGAGAAGTGAAACAGTTCGGGTATGGATCGATTGTGGTGTCGTTCTTCTTGGAACGATTACCCCTCTTTCAGATTCAGGGAGCTGTAGTGGCTGATCCATTGCCACGAGAGACTAGAATGGCTCGCTGGGCAGCATTGATGCCCAGAGGAGGAGGGGGCCAATAGATGTCTTGGCAGCCCGAATTCTTCATATGGCTCCGCCGTCAGCTGATCGTAGTAGAGGATTGGCCATACGCGGGGACTAATTTCATGGGGGATCCAGACCTCCCACTGCCAGAGGAAGAGGAATGGGACGAGGAGTTAGGTATGATCTCTTTGTTTTTTTGATGTTTTATGTATTTTCAATTTTTTTTTTCAATACATGCGTGTTCTGATGACAATTGTGCGTATATGCAGATGTAGGCCCAGAGCGACCAGCCGGCTTGTCTCCTATAGTGCAGAGGGGCCAACCCGCAGCTGACCCTCAAGCAAGGGGTGCCGTGGGGGAAGAGCTAGTGCAGAATCTCGAGGGACTCGCCCGAGGGATTCCGGGTTACGCTAGATTGGCGGACGTACCTTTTGCATAGCAGAGGCACACAGTGGGGGTGCCGACTCGTATCCATTGTCTGTTGAGACGCTTGGTGCGTGCGGTGACATGCTATCATGAGCACCACCGCGACTAGACTTCTAGGCTTCTTTCATGCATATTTTTTGAGGGACATGTCGTCCCAGGATGTATCAGGATGAACATGTATTATTTTTTGGACTATGTAATGCACGTGGTGCAAAACTTTGCGACACACACATATATATACATATGCCTATGGTTTATTATTGTGCTTTTACATGCTTGCTTGTATAATGTTTTGATTATAAATTACGCAAATGTCTATCTAATACATGATTAGCCAATGCATCAGATAATGTGTTTAATCGTCGTGGAATATGCTGATATGTGATGAAGTCAAAATTCCTTTCTAACAATTTAACACGTAAGTACAACCTTAAAATGTGACGGTCTCTGACGGAATATCACCCATTGAGCTGATGGACGACAAGTTGAGAGTCTAGGTTAACAAGCAATGTACAAATACCGAGATTAATCGCCTCGACTAATAATTCAATAACAGCGCTATATTCAGCAACATTGTTTGTAGTACAACCTAAACACACAGCTTGAAGATCTATCAACTCACCGTGAGGATCGTAGATCACCCACGCCGCAGAGGACAAATTGCGAGTGCTGCGGCAGGCCCCATCAGCGAAACCAATATAAGGTGCACCCGACATCTGCACAAGGAGCAAAAACACAATAAGAGGCAATCACGCCTTCACACCAAACTGAAAACATGAAAACACACACACACACACGCGTATGTCTAAATCGAAGTGCATGAATCATGCATAGTACTTTTTCAAGTACAGCCCATTGCGGGGCTTATCAAGAGGATTACCTTCGTAGTCAACTAGCTCATATGCCCCTTTATGCAACACTTTCTTTACAATATAAGGGCCTAGCCACATGGGCTCGAGTTTGCCTGCCCCCAGCTTGTCATTTGCTTGGTCGTATAGCAGGACTAGATCTCCCTCAACAAAGGAACGAGGATGGATGGTATGGTCGAAGTGAGTCTTGACTCTCTTCTTTTGAGCTTCGATGGCTAGAGAGGCTAGTCGACGGGTCTCGTCCAACTGTTCTAGATAAAGAAGACATTCCTCTACCGGAGTAGTGTTGGGAAGCAACTCGACGGCTATTTTCAACAAAAGAATTTCACATTCTATAGGAAGGGTAGCCTCTAGTTCGTAAACTAGTTGAAATGGAGTGAAACCAGTGGCATCCTTCACAGAGGTTCGGTAGGCCCACAAGGCGGGAAACAACATCAGATGCCAATTAGACTTATGCATGTCAACAGTACGTTGAAGCATCGTAACCAAAATCTTGTTAACGGCTTCAACCTGGCCGTTAGACTGAGGATAGTACGGGGTTGAACTATCATGCCGTAAGCCTAGTTGGGTTGTCAGCTCGGTCATCATGTGATTACGGAAATGCTTTCCGTGATCTGTGACGATGGCCTGTGGAACTCCGAACCGCGTAATAACATGATTGAACAAAAACTGCGCCGCTGTATGACCGTCTTCAGTTAATGTGGGCATCGCCTCGGCCCATTTTGTAAAGTAATCGACGACAACGATAATAAACCCATGCCCCCCAGCCGAGCGAGGCTTACAGGTCGTATAATCAATGCCCCATTTTGCAAAAGGGCCAACGTTGACTACAGGGTGCAGCGGAGCCGGTGGCGCACGCATCTTCCGCTGGTATATCTTGCATGCATGACACGAGTAGACGGCAAGAATGCAATCCTTAAAAATGGAGGGCCAGAAATAACTAGCGCGAAGGATTTTCTGAGCTGTGGCATATCCGGACATGTGACCACCACAGGCGCCAGAGTGGCAGTCATTCAAGACTCTCTCAGCTTCCTCGAGGGTTAGACATCGGCGGAGGACGGAGTCAACGCCGAGACGGTACAGGGTGTCCCCTATGATACGATAGGGTTGAGACTGATGACGGATCCGCCGCCGAGCATCTTTGGATACAGCAGGGCGGAAAGAGGACGTCTGTAAATAAACAATAATATCCCCGTACCAGGGATCGAGGGTGCTGATCAGAAAAAGAGTTTCATCTGGGATATGATCTTCTGAAAAAGAGGGTGCAGAAGGAGATGGCAAAGAACAGAGTAACTCAGCAAAGACCAGGGACTTCTTAGACTTGGCAGCAGTAAATTCCAAGTCAAACTCTTGGAGGATGACGATCCACTTTGAGTATTTGCCCCCCAGCAACTGACGTGACAAAATGTACGTCATTGGGTTGCAGTCAGAAATCACGGTCGTGGTGCGCAACAAGATATAATGCCGGAAGCGTTGGATGGCACAAACAACGGCCAATGCCAACTTCTCGACGTAAGCGTATCGAGTTTCCGTATCCAAGAGGTTGCGGCTGAGATAATATATGACGTGCTCATTGCCATCATCATCATCTTGCACGAGAACCATGCCGATAGTGGTATCGGCGGCAGCCAGATACAGAGTATAATCACGGTGATAATTCGGAGGTCTCAATAATGGAGCAGAGACAAGGAGACCCTTGAGACGCTCGAAAGACTCCTGAGCGATAGCATCCCAATGAAAGGGTGTATCTCGCTTCAATAACCGTGTAAAACCTTTAGCCACCTCAGCATAGTTCGGAATGAAACGTCTTAGGAAATTTGCTTTGCCCTGCAAACTCTGCAACTACTGCAAAGAAGTACGGGGAGGTAGATTCAGAATAGCCTCAACTTTGAGGGGATCCAGACGGATGCCCTCTCGGGAGACGATAAACCCGAGTAGTCGGCCTGATTCAACGCAGAAGACACATTTATGAGGATTAAGCCTGATACGGTAGTGTCGACAATGGAGAAAAATTTCACGAAGATGGGAAGGATGGTCCTGAAGTTTGACTGAATGAGCTGGAAGATCATCCAGATACAACTGTACAATGTGACGAATGTCATGGAAAGCATAGGACATTGCACGTTGGAAGGTAGCGCCAACATTCTTTAAACCGAAAGAGAGATTCTTATAAGCAAAAGTTCCCCAAGGACAGATAAAAGCAGTCTTATGTTGATCAGCGGGCGCAATATTGATCTGGTTATACCCAGAAAAATCATCCATAAATGAGTAGATTTTGCTTCCTGCACACTCATCAATGAGCTGATCGATGAAAGGTGTGGGGAAGTTATCCTTAGGACAGGCGCGGTTAATGTCACGATAATCAACACAGACTCAAATAGTACCTTACTTTTTGTTCACAGGGACTATATTAGAAACCCAATTCGTGAGTGGGATGGGGTAAATGAAACCAGCCTTGAGAAGCTTTTCGACTTCTGCTTTAATGGCTGCAGCCTTTCGGGGGTGCATGGGGCGTAGGTGTTGACAAACAGGTTTAGCACCTGGATACGTAGGTATCTCGTGCACCACTATGCTAGGGTCGATGCCGGGCATCTCTTCGTAGGACCAAGCAAAGACATCACGAAATTTGCGAAAAAGATCGGTGTAGAGTTGAACTTCCTCTGGAGTACAAGTGACTCCAATATGAATGTGCTTGACAATCCCTGGTTCCACAGAGATGTCGATGGGTTGGGTCTGCGTAATGTTTCCCATATTTCCCTCAGAAGACACTTGATAAATTTGAATGGGTGTTTGAAGGGGCTGAAATGGGATACACGAAGTAAACCGTTCGAGACAGGCGATCATTTCCTGATGGGCAGGGAGGAACGAGGAACGGTGGTGATGATTTGACCAAGGGGGTTCCTCAAGAGACATGGTCTCTATGATGGCTTCATCGGAAGGAAATATTTCCTTTAATGGAGTCGAAGTAGCATCATCTCCATGCCAAGGGAAATGAACATACGAGTCGAGAACACCGCTCGGAGGAGCAGGTTCAGGAGGGGGAGCCGATGCAGCAACGATTTCGACGTAGTTGAGCTCGGCAGGAATCAACGGCATCATATCGCCCCAAGATTCTATCTGATTAGCGGGAGGAAGGACCCACGGATCAGAGCGCACGGAAATCATGTTAATCGGAGCGAGATTAGGAGGTGGAAGGGGAAAGACACCCATCAAGGTGGGATCTTTAAAGAGTCCGTCTCCCACACTCTCGAATGATTTGGAGGTATGCTCCACGAAAGGCACATTGCCTTCAGAAGAGGAGGCGAAGAAGGAGAGCTAGTCCACCGTGACAATCTTCCCCTGATGAGGGAAACAAATGACACGGAAAAGGGATGAAGCCACGACTTGCATGGCGTATGTCCAGCTACGTCCGAGGAGGAGGTTGTAGGTAAGATTAGCATCAACAACTTCGACCTCCACTTCTACCGTCTTCCCTTCCAAGGAGATGGGCAACCGTTGGAGGATACCATAAGGATGGGACTCTCTTCCATCAAAGGCTTCTAATGTCGTGGGAGACTGGCTCAGCGTCGGAGAACCAATAGCTTTCCAACAGGCAACATACATGATGCAAGTTGAGGCACCTTCATCAATGACTGTGCGATGAATCATTTTAGTATTGATAATGACCTGTATGAGGAAAGCGATTTGGTGAGGCAGTCTCGGCGTATGGCCCTCGAGGTCAAAATAAATAAGATCTGAGTCAGCGGGGTCTATGCCACCGATGGCCGATAGCAAGGACTTCCTCTGGGAGGGGCAGCTCTGGAGGACTTCTAAGGCGGACATAGCAGACGGAGCCTGAGCTAAATCCTCAACGATGCTGTAGTGCTGGGCAGCACGAGCATTAGGGTTGTAAGAAGACTTCCGCAGTACACCTTTTGGAGGGGGTCGGATAGTCGTCTCAGTGCTAGGTCTTTCGATGTGGAGTGGACCAGAACTGGACGGAGGAGCGCTGGAGGGGACCTCAGGCTCTTTCCCGACGTGAGATGGATATTCTTTTGCTCGAGTAGTGACATGGATGGGAATCGTCCCAGCCATAAATACTTGAGAGCCGAATGAAGAAGAGGGTTGCGATGGATCTGCCACCATTTGAGTTTCCTGTGAAGGGAAAGGTTCTTTAAGCATAACAGGAGTCCCAGGAGCACCTTTCAACAATCAACTAACTTCGGACCGCCTGGGGCAGTCTTTAGTGTAGTGATCCTCATCACAGATAAGACAAGGATACTTAGGTTTACGTTTGGCTCCTTCCTCGGGTGGAGGTTTAGGGGAGTCTTGTTTGGGCTGTTCGGATTTATTCTTGGCTTTCCCTTTCTTTTTCCCTTTCGAGGATTTATCCGCCATGGTGGGCTGGACGACGTTAACCTCGGAAGTGTTTCCAGAATTAGATTGACCCTGAGAAGTGTTTCCATTAGAAGCATTCGGTTTTTGCTTCCCAATGTTCGCGGATGATTTCTTTGAAGATGCGTTACAGAGCCAATAACACCGTCAACAGATGGTTTTGGCGGAGCTTTGGATGTTCCGGGTCTTGGGGCATCTAGCAAATAATCATATAAAGTACCCGACTGAGAATAAACTAAGTCGAGGTACTGAGCACGCGCGATAGCTTGCTCTTCAGTCACACAAGCTCCCATGGCAATGTCTCGTGCGATTTCAGGGACAAAGGAGGTCGTGAACCAATCGGTTAGGAGCTGATCAGGAATCCAAAACTTGATCAAGCGACGACGCCGTCTCCATTCATGTATATGATCGGATATATGCGTGGCCGTGTCCTGTTTGAGAGACGTAAGGAGATGTGTCCCTGTCTCATATCGAATGGGTAACTGAAAATGAGTTAGGAATGCCATAGCCAGCAAGTTGAAATCTTGAAATGTTCCACGATTCAACTCAATATACCACTTAGCGGCTGAGCCGGTGAGAGTCCTTTGGAAGAGGCGGAGCCGGATGGAGTCATCAAGCCATGAGTTGGATGAGCACCAAAGGTGATAGGTCATGACATGGGCTTGAGGGTCCTCACTAGCTTTGCCATCGAATTTCGGGCAATCACCGGGTATCTTAGTTGGAACTGGTGGCCAATATGGATTATGAAGAATGGGATCATTCGTCAACTTGGACACATCTGGGAGTTCCAATGTCGCTAAGAAAGGCAACTGAGGATTAAAGGACATTTGTGGCTGTGGAAGAGAGGTAGTACTAAGGTTCCAACCAGGTGGTGGTTGCCCCCATGGACTTTGTCCGGATGGGCCTGGCCCATAAGGGTTCTGCCCATAGGGATTTTTCCCATAGGGGTTATGTCCATAAGGATTCTGTCCATATGGATTTTGTCCATAAGGATTCTGTCCATAAGGATTCTGTCCATAAGCAGACAGTTGACCCTGGGTCTGCCCCCCAACACCCCATGGATTAGCAACTTGACTTGCAGGTGCAACATACTGTTGCTGATAATTCTGGTAAGGGGTGACCTGCATTTGTTGATAATTTTGATAAGGGGTAAATTGAGTTTGCCCCTGGGGTTGCTGGTAACCATACGGTTGCTGAGCTCCATACTGAGCCTGATAAGAAGGCTGCGCTTGGTAAGAAGGTTGGGGTTGTGACCCACCTTGCATCTGATAACCAATTTGAGTCTGGGGCCCAGAAGGATGTCCTTGAACAGGTTGAGCTTGGACCATCTGGCTGGAAGGTTGTCCTGGTTGGGTTTGGGACGGACCCGTTTGCCCAGAAGGATGAGCTTGCTGGGTACCAGGTTGTCCTTGAGCAACCGAGGGTTGTCCTTGCGGAACAGATGGTTGAGCAGGCTGGACGGCCGGTTGACCTTGAGGTTGGCCAGCCTGTCCAGAAGGATGACTAGGCTGGGCAGTGGGTTGGCCCTGCTGTGTGGAAGGCTGACCCCCTTGCCCAGAAGGATGACTAGGCTGGGCAGTGGGTTGGCCCTGCTGTACGTAAGGCTGCCCCCCTTGCCCAGAAGGGTACCCCTG
The DNA here is from genome assembly GCA_031772625.1 of Pinus tabuliformis. Classification (NCBI taxonomy): domain Eukaryota; kingdom Viridiplantae; phylum Streptophyta; class Pinopsida; order Pinales; family Pinaceae; genus Pinus; species Pinus tabuliformis. The sequence goes on along the minus strand of CM062805.1, from coordinate 1,052,164,130 downwards.
TTGGACTACCGGTTGACCTTGTTGAATATAAGTTTGTCCTGCTTGTCCAGAGGGATAACCCTGCTGGATACCAGGTTGACCTTGTTGGATGTAAGGTTGTCCTGGTTGTCCAGATGGGTAACCTTGCTGGGTACCAGGTTGCCCTGGATAACCAGAAGGTTGAGTCAGATAAGTAAAAGATGGACCACCAGCGGCCGAAGGTTGTCCCTGATAGGGTTGTCCTTGTAGGCCCCCAGGTTGTCCTGGGTAAGACTGGCCATAATATTGCTGCCCTTGGGGGGTTTGCATATAAGATGGCTGGCCTTGGTTAGGCGGTCCCTGAAGCTGTGCAGGCCTTACTTGGCCCCCATGGAAAGTGGTGGCGTTCCAAGCAACGGATAATGGTACCGAGACCTCAACAATAGGTTGAGTAGGCAAGGGTCGAGAAGGGTAAAGGTATTGACCAGTAGAATCGTAATAATAGAATGGACCCTGCACATTCAGATCCTAAACAGCTTGTCCATAGGCATCATATGGCCCCCCTCCTAGGATGGGACCAGAAGAGGGTGGCGCACTTTGTGTAGGATGGAAAACTTTGGGTGTGTGTGCCGACTGGCCGCTACTCACTTGACCGTGAGGGGGACCAGCACCAGTATTCAAAGCTGAAGACGCTGTAACGGCACTAACAACCGGAGTTGAATGTGCTACACAAACAATTGGATTCGTTGGAACTGAAGTGACAGGTGTAGTGTGGACTCGTGAAACAAAAGATCCCGAAGTGGGAGTGATATGGGGGTCCCACATACTCGAAGCAGGGATCCTGGCACTTATATTATCCCTCAACGACTTATAGCGTGAGGGTACCAGAGAAGTGGCCGGGATAGGAGTGTCGATATTCGACAAAACGGGTGTCTCACTCACTCTAGGAGATGTCTCATCCATGTGAGAGGTAGACATTGGAGACGAAACACCAGGGGGGGTAAAAGGAATATCATCCTCTTCAGGCTCCCAGATGGGGTTCCAATGAATTTCGTAATCCTCGTCGTCCGGGGCATGAGAGTTGATCAGTTGGATACTCGGGATAATAGGAAGAGTATCACTTACAACCGGTACCTCAGGAGCAACGGAAGATGGAGACCCTTGATCACTTGGAACGGGAGTCGATGGTTCAGCCAGGATGACAAACTTCAAACAAGACCTAAGGGAATCTAACGATAAAGGACCCTACTCAAACTAACGCACACAAGATCTAACCAGGTAATGTTAATTGTGGCCAAATAAATTTTAAGACGCAAGGACACAACTTGACCTTTTCATGTTTTAAGAGTCGAGAAAAGGACAAAAAGGTGACTCTAGTCACCTTCGAATGTTTTGTGAGCCCGAAGTGACAAACTGCTCAGGTGAGCCTTTTCTTTTAAGGAGTCTGAAAAGGATCAAAAGTGACTACTCTGGAGAACTAGGCAAAAGGGTTTACCAAACAAATCCGTAAAACTGCATATACACCTTGGCAATCGTATGAAAACCAAGGACTTCCCGTACGGCAGTCAATCTTCCCGAATGCTGTGTTCGGTGCGTTATGGCTTGTAAGGCGGCAGACACGGCTTCCTGTGGATAAAGGATGATAACCTAGTGGGGTCTCCCCTATATACGCGATGGTACGTGGGAGCTCAAGTCCGTGCTAGACCACTATCGAGTCACAAAAGGAGGAATCACCCAACCGTAATGTGAAACAACAGTGACTAGGTTTAACGACGCCGGAGCACGTCTCTAGCCTAGACCTCTAATCAGTGAGCGTTATGTTCCAATGCGTTTTTAAGTTCATTCAGTTCATTTTATGGTTGATCTTTGATTAAGTTTCGATTTCCAGGTCCTACCGTATGTAATCTCTCACAATTCCCTAAATGCAAGCTATATGCCAAAGAATATCATTTCGTTCGATGAATACTAACTACGAGAGAGTTGAGAATTTTTCAAACAAACAAAATGACCACAAACAATCAAGAACCACTCTAATGCAGCTAATGGAAATAAACGAAACTTTTTTTGTTTTAAATCACTAATCAATGAAAAACTTCTAATTTCAATTAACTAATTTCAACGCAAAAGAGATTGTTCGTTTCCTTTTTAATGGCAAAGTGCACTAAACAAATTTTGAGAGATAATAACACCGAGTAAAAGAGACAAATTTCACTCAATGAGAACACAATCAAATCCCCAAAACACCAAGATAGTCCTTCAAACCAAGAAGAAAACACAAAGACCTCTATGAGCTATGTAACCTAAGCCCAAACGAAGTCAAGTGAAAATCCAAGCGGAGAAGAAACAAATCACTTGAATATCAATAAAAGGCTTTGACAACTACCGAGCAAGTGAAAAAAGTAATCACAAAGTTGATTGGACGATCAAATAACCCAAGACTCCTACGGAAGGCTCGATGCACAAAGCCACTAGATGCCCTACGGCTAAAATGTGAAATTGATAGAAAGAGGCAAACACCCGAAGGATGGAGGTCTACAACCAGTCAAATAAGGATCAAACACACTCCAGTAATTGGAAAAGATGTGGCAAGATACCAATCCAAGCTCAGAGGGCTCGAAAACAAGCAAACTGGAAAAGTTGATAGGCCTGGCGCGACTGTCAGGCTGCAACTTGCGCTTTTATGGGATTGGCGCGGGTTGTCTTTGAGCAACTTGCGCCAATTGGCGCGACTGTAAGGCTAAAAAGCGTGCTAATCAAGTTTTCTAAATCAAAAACAAAAACAAGCAATCCAGGGCTTGAAAACAGTATCCAGGCATACCAGGAAGCAAGAGACATCAAGAAATCTAACCCAGAAAGCTATCTAAGAAATCAAACGAGAGAACCAAAGAGAGAAGACTCCCCAGCGGAGTCGCCAATTTGTTGTGGAGGTAAATCCTCTCTGCGGACATAGACGATCCCTACTAGCCCAGACTGGGTCTAGCAACAATCAAACAATGCTATCAGGCAAGTTCCTAATTGCAAATTAAAAGTGGATGGTGAGAACCTACTTGGATTCCGACGCTAATGCCGTAGAGGAGACGTCGCTCTCGTTCCTTTGCCTCGGCCGGTCACGATCCCCACGATCTCCGTGATTGGACACCAGCACATGCAAAGAACAACACAAATAAAAGCATAAAATCCAATAGATGCAATTATATATCAGTCAGAAAAGATATAACTCAACATCAATCATAGAACAATGAGAGTGGAACCATAATGATAGTCATCTATTATTGATAAATAACAAAGAAGAATACAACCATAGTCCTGACGTCAAATCCTCCTTTGGCTGGGTAGTCGGCTACACAAGTCTTACAAAGCTTGTTAGGATAGGGAACAAACCTCTCTCTCTTTGGGTGACAAGAATCTCCTCACTTAGATTTGGCCTTATGGGTGCAAAGAAGGCTCTTGCAGCCTCAAACTCTTGAACTCCTGGAACTCTCTATCACTATCCTTAGAACTGGAACTAGCTTGCTCAAGGCATAGGGACAAGCTTTTATAGATAGAGGGGAAAGAGATAGGATCAACCACATTATTCATGGGATTGGCTTTATCACTTGGAAACTTCCATGAAAGGTGTCAAGACCATTTCCTTTCTATGGAGATTCGAAGCCAAACCATCCTAGCTCAACATAGATTCAGTTGGTGAATGGGTTAAGGAGAACCTTCGGAAGCTTGTTCGTTGAAAACTTTACTCAATTCGGTTGGCGCGAGTGCGACTCTGAGACAGAGCGCCAATGGCGCGCCCTTTTTAGAGGATTTCCCTCATTGGCGCGGGCAGTGAACTGTGGATCCGCGCTAATGCAAGAAGAGCTGTTTTCATGGATATTCTGCAGGAGAGGTCTTGAGGGCATATGAAGCTCATACTTAGAGGAATATGATGCAAGTGGTTTCAGGTCATGTCACTTCTCACAGGTCCCGGAATGAGTCCTCCAGTGTACGGGTGAGGGGTAACAGGGACGGTGACAAACGGTGGCAAATTACTGTGTAACAATAGGATTTAGGTTCCATAACAAAGTATAGGAATTAGGCTCATTTCATGACAACGTATAGGATTCTCTATTATGACAACGTAGATTCTTCTCCATGATCTTCCATAGATTGTGTTAGGAATTTCATGTTAGGGCAGCGTAGATGCTTAGGGCACTCATTTTATGGCAGCGTATACTCTTAGTGACTCTTCCTTCCACTAAGACCCAAACAAGTGGAGAGGAAGAGATCACAAGAGAAAATGTATGTTACTCAAATGACTAACAAGCCACCTCATTTTATACTAAAACGTTGAGCACAAGTAGGGGCAATTTGGTTGCTCGTCGACATTGACAAATTGTCCCATAACACAAATAAATTCATATCTCCATGAATACTTATCGGAATCGGATGATCTTTAGATCAATCCTACACCTCTTGATGAGAGGAATCCAAGAAAAATATCAGTTGCCATGAATAAGAAGACTCACATGGAGTTTTGCCCTAGTTTCCAATTTTAACACTTTCCTATCCAATTAGCAATGCAAGTAGCTAAGTTGCTGCAAGAAGCCGAGGAAGAGCCTTGCGCCTTGACTAGAAGAATAAATCAGCTAGTGGAGGTTCACGAGAATAGATAGTGGGTGGGGACCAAATTGTCAAACTACCAACAAAGGATGAAATCTCTATTTGACAAGAAGGCTAAGGACATACCTCTTTAGCAAGGAGATTTAGTTCTCAAATGGGATGTCATGTGAGAAGACAAAGGAAAGCACGGGAAATTTGATCCACTATAGCTGGGCCCCTTCAAGATTGCAAAAGGGAGGGGAAACAACACCTACATGCTTGAAAACTTGGATGGTGAACTGTTGGAACTGCCTATAAATGGTTAGTTCCTAAAATTTTATTTTCAAAATTAGATATAGTTGTATCTTACTCATTGTAAATATTCCGTGTGTGTGCTAAAATTTTTTATTTGAATTTTCAGTTTATTGTAAAAAAGTCATTTATTTCACAGAATTATATGTTGTTCAAGAATAACTCCATGCCCAACAGAAGGAAAGGCTACTAGTCTGTAGGTCCTCAACACCTTGCTGGCAAGGCACTGTCCCCAGTTGGAGCCAATGTTGTCACTCACTGCATTGTAGGTTTCATTACTCAAGGTTGCCCAAGAGTAGTGAAGTTAAAGCCATTTTTTAGGACACATAAGCTATCAGAGCTTAGCCAGACTCTCTCCATTTTCAAGTGCTCATAATTTTTTTTCCAACGGTATATAGAAGTCCGAAAATGGACTTCCGGATCAAAAGTTAGAACATTTTGAAGATTGCCTTGGAAACCTCAGGAAACCCCAAATAATGGCTAAGTGTGGAGATGAAGCGTAATCGGGGTCCCAGGTAGATCACAATCGGCCATCGACAGGATTCCCGGGGCACAGAAAAATTGTTATCAACGTGGGCCCGATTTGCGATATAACGTTGAATCGCAGGGGGAGGGTTAAAACAATGTAACATAGGAATGACTTGCAAAACCAAGGGTCGGGCCTCCCCTTCTCTCTCCTCCACGTGGCATCAGCAATCGACTATCAACGGGTCAGGCCTAACATTTATCGGCAGGGTTTTGATTTAAAGGACCTTTGCAGGGGCCGAATTGTGATATAAGGCTGTACTGCCGGGGAGGGGCCGAAAAGTGTTAACAAAGAAAAACATGAAAAAACCAAGTGTCAGGCCTCCCTTTCTCTCTCCTCCATCGGCGATCGGCGATTGATGATTCGGTGGAGTGTCAAATTAAAGCAACCTACCAACCGCCGATTTGGAAATAAAATGTTGCATTGCCAGGGGGTCGAGAAAATCAAATACAAAGGAATTCCCTGCAAAACCAAGGCTTGGACGGACTTTCTCTCTCTCGTCCAGGGGGCCACATGGCGGCGTTTGATTGGTCCACTGAGGTGATGTGGCATATGACATGGTGAGTATAGACGATGATGTGGTGGTGGACACGTGTCACTCTATTTTGGTGTTTTTAGGGGTCTTATGGGGTTGTTTCCAGGTGCCACATGGCACCACTCACAGGGTGACATGTGGTAGTGATGATGTTAGTAATGACGTCAGTAGGTTATCGACGATCGACAGATTTGAGTCTCAGGCTTATCGACAATTGCGATGTGATAAGGAAGGCCCTGGATGCGATATTTCATGAGCTGCAATTTATAAAAGTTTCGGGTCCAAGAAATCAGCCGGTGAGGAATATTACGATATAAAGAAAAAGGCTCCCCTCACGTTTATTGAGGGCCTTAAGCGCTTCAAAGAAAAGCCCCCAATCTCCACCTATGGTCCTATGGGGAAATTCATAAAAGGGTGTGAAAGCATAGAGACTAAGGGGAAAATCAAAGGCGCCCTCCTGTTTCATCCGTTTTTTAATGTTTAAAGGCTCGCGAATGGGAGAATTAGCTATCACACTTCAGCGAGGCACCGATAGCACAGGACAGAGGGAAAAAGGGTGTGATGGGTTGGCGGTTAAGGTAGAAAGTGACCAAGAATTGACTGAGAGACGATCAGTCATGACTTAGGAGGAGCACACCAAGGCCAAAGGCTAGCAAAGAGGAGTGGCATGAAGATATTTCCAGAAACCATCATTTCAGTTTCGATGGACCAATTTTGTTTTGCTATTGTGATCATTGTATTATTATTCTATTTTTCTTTCAAGAAAGGAATCCCCCTGCTGTAATAGTTAGAGGAATCACGCTGAGACACCGATTCATAGAGACAGCTGCTACTTCAGCCTAAAAGATATTTTCTATAACTGATTTTCTTGTCCTCCCTCTTACTATAAAAGGGAGCAAGAGACATTGAAGAAAGTTTCTAAATTCTAGGAAAAAACTGCATGTGCTTCTGAAGTTGTATGGATTCCAGATCTACGTCTTTCTGAATATGAATGAAACAATGGTGATTCCCATATTCGAGTATTACAATATGTTGTTTCTTTGTTAAACTTCCATTATGTTCACACTTCCTCTCTGATTTTAAGCAATTGTAGCTCCTAGAAATATCTCTTATATTCTTACAGATTCATTGGTGTTAACTAGTTCATACATATGCCTATATGCGAGTCTGAGATTATATCTTTAATTGTGCTCTTCCTAAAATCACAACATTCACTCTTCTTACATCCACCTATCTATATTTAGCTCAGATAAGTATAGAACTCTTGATGTTTCAAGCTCTATGTGATGAGTTAGTATTCTCTTTTTCTCTTCTTTCATTATTCTACAAAATCTGATTAAACTGTAAGTCCTTGATTACTCTACCTCCACTTGTTTTTGCCTTATTCTTGTGAGTTGTATATGTGAAGGGATACGAAAAAGACATGGATCATATCCCTAGATGAAGGAACCAACCCATGTTGTTATGTGTATATTTGTATATTTGTAGTTACTTTGTGTAGAAGATGCATATGATACCTACGGTTTCTTGAGGATCATATGAGATACATAGAATTTAGATGTGCCTAGGCACTGGTCTTGTAAGCAATCCAAGGCTGTCTGTGGGAGAGACAACATATTTTGGCGCCGTTTCCGGGGAGCTTATTGAAGGATTTTCCCCTGGGATACGAAAAATTGAACACCCTTTGTGTAGGTGAGCGAAGTCTATTCCAATTGCATTCATATCACCTTGGCAACTCCACACCCCCCTCATTTTCATTCATAACCCTGGCTTTTAAAAGGCCTCATACTTGCTCAGATACATCCCAAAAGAAAGCTCCATTTGTATCTGATCTAGAAAAGTTAATGCCCAGGAAATTCGGGAAAGAGAAAATTGCCCCTTTTTGTACTACCATCTCATCAGCCTTTGCCACCTCTGCCTCCAATTCTCAACCCACTATTGCTCACTACTTAGGACTTACTCCTAAGGCCCTGACATACCTTGCTTCTCCTCCAACCACTATGGTCTTGACCCCAGTTCCTCAAGAAAATTTTAATCCCCCTCCACCAATCCAGATGGCTCTTCCAGGCTTTTTGCTAAATAAGTATGCACCTCTTAATTTACCTCAGCCTCTGAGTGCAATTCCCCAGAACCACCTAAAGCAGCTGCCTAGGTTCAATGGGGAAGATGATAACATGGCTCAGAGTCACATTGAAGCCTTCAGTTCTTTTGCTCACATCCTAGATGTGGATCAACTAGATGTGGTCATGAGACTTTTTGTACAAAGTCTTGAGGGAGAAGCCAGAAAGTGGTTCAAAGACTTACCCAATGCCTCCATCGCTACCTGGGAGGAGCTGGAAAATGCTTTCACCTAGAAATGGGGAGAAAAGAGGAGTCATGTGTATGTCCTCATTGAGTTTAATGCCCTAAGCAAATGCTGAAGGAGGATACTTCATAATTTATCAAAAGATTCAATAAGCAGTACAATAACTTGCCTGCTGACATAAAGCCTCCTCCAACTGCGGCTCGTGTGGTTTTCTTGGGGTATTTTTAGTCCCATGTTGGTTTTTCCCTAAGAGAGAGGAAGTCTCTCACTCTAGATCAACTTCAAATCGATTCTCTTGAAGTGGAAGCCAATCTAGTCTCAGGAGGAAAGTCAAGGGTAAAGCAAGAAACTACTGAACCCAAAAGAGGGAAAGAGGAGGCATCCTCCTCCGGTCAAGATATAGAATCATCAAACCCGAAGGTGGAAGAGATGTAAAAACTCGTCAGTATTTTAACACAAAAGGTTGGAAAGCTTGAAATTGAGAACAAGAACCTTTCCAAACATAACGCTCAAGTAAACAATTGGGTCTATAACCCTCAATATAGAAGGCCTCCATTGCAACTACTTCCAAGGGAAAGAAAGGAACAACTTGATCAGATCCCCCATCCATTATACTTGGAAGATGGTCCCAATGAACAATCATCGGATACATAAGAGATGCAAGGAAATATGTATTTTGCTTTTACCGAAAAAGAATATGAGAATATGGCTCGCCAAGAGGCCAGCCATGATAGAGAAGAAATAACAGATGAGGAAGATAGGGATTATTATTGCAAATAGTTTGCAGAGTTCATGTAAGCACAACCACAATGTAAGTATGATCTAAGATCTTCAAAGAAGAGGACGAGAGAACCAGAACAACAAGGGGAAGTTGTTCCCCAAGTCTTTCCCCCAGTACTGAATAAAGGGAAGGGTAAGCTGAATCCTGACCCTTGCAAGATAAAAGTCTCCTTTAATGAGGGAGGAACTAGTTCAAAAGGACATATAGAAAAAAAGACACCTATTATGCCGAAAGCTGCCAGTGGCAAGGTAGAAGGAATAAAGCCAGGAGGTACAAAAAAAGTCCAACTTGCATTCAATCTCTAGAAGGATCTTGAGAAGGTGAAAAATCCTGTTCCCTTGACTGAGCTCCTAAAGCAACTTATTTATAAAGCTAAGGTCTCTCAATTTATATATCCCTCTATCTCAACACCAGCCCATGATAGTTTAAACCTCTAGGAGGAGAGGCCAATGGTCGTTTTTGGGCCGCATGTGGAAGAGTTGGATCCTTCTATCACACCTTTTTATGTGACTTTAGTGATCCATGACCTTTTGTTGCATAATTTCATGCTGGATTTAGGAGCCTCACACAACCTCATGCCATTATCAGTAATGGAACAACTGGGCTTGGAAATCACTAGAACATACAAGGATTTGTACTCCTTTGACTCCAAGAGAGTCAAGTGCTTAGGCATGATAAAGGATCTGGTGGTAAACTTGGCTTAGATCCCGGTGAAAAGTGTGGTAATGGATATAGTGGTGGCTGATATACCTCCTCGTTTTGGAATTCTCTTATCCAGATCTTGGGGTTCAAAGGTAGGTGGCTCTATCAAGATAGATCTGACTTATGCCACCATTCCCACTTTTGGAGGTGAGCAAAGAAGGCTGTACAGAGAATCCCGGTTTGTGAAAACCATGACCCCAACTAAAGGCTCAGAGAACTCCCCAGTGCATGGGAAAGATAACGACATCTCCTGTCTATTCCTAGAAGAGGATGAGACCTTCCTAGAGGAAACATCAATACACCTAACAGGGTAGTCAGAGCACTTGCGACCAAGTGAAAATAAAATATGGAAATTATACTTCGATGGAGCAAACTCAAAAGATGGAAATGGAGCTGGAATATTGTTGGTATCTCTGGAGGGCAACCTAATACCCCTCTCGTTCAAACTAGAGTTTGAAGTGACCAACAATGTGGCAGAATACGAAGCATTGATCCTTGGGATACAAACAACAAAAAAGATGAATATTGAATGCCTTATAGTCTACGGAGACTCTGAGTTGGTCATAAGGAAAATCTGAGATCAATTCCAGGCCAAACACCCCAGACTGAGGACGTTTTTACAGGATCAACACATGGGTATGCGGAAATGATCAACACATGGGTATGTGGAAATTTATCTCTTTTATTAAATATTAAAGTATAATATTACAGAAATGGACTCTTACAGGACGGGATTTTCTTCCTCAGATTGACTGCAGCAGCATTTAACGAATATATCTTAGCCAAAAGCTTAAGAAATTCATAGGCTACCTGACATGCATGCAGGCTGAGTCTCGAAAATCGACAGACTTATAGACTTATTGAAAAACCTATATGATTCGGCCACTTTAGGTTCACACTAGTGTCAAGCACTAATGCGCAGGCTTCTCAAATCACTTAAGACTTGAGCTCTTCTCGTGATGCGAGAAGTTCAGACTGAAAGTCCACAGATGCATATCAGGAGAGAAACTCGACTCAGACTTCTAGACTTACAACCCTCAAACCCCGAATGAGCCTTACCTTGTGGTTCTAATTTTATTTATAGAAAACCAAAAGGGAACAAGCATCTGTGATATTGTGATGACTCAAAAGCAAGATGCTGATCAAATCTGATCAGATCACTGAAAGCTAGATTCAGGTATGGGAGGGTTGTCCCATGTTATCTAGTCCCTTCTCCTTTTACGGATAGCCAGAGGCATGTGGGGACCGAATCTAGTACTCAAATTATTCACACAGTGGAAGTTCATGAAAAGAGTGAACCCATGAAAGCTCGGAAAAACATAAAGTAGAGATTTGCAAATCTCATTTTATACAAAAATTACAAAGTGGAGATTCCTGAACAAGGGAACCCACGAAAGCTTGTCCAACACCAAAGTCGGTTGGAAAGACGACACATCACAGGGTATAATAATCAACTTGGGGGAGTGTATAATGCTGATAATTCCATCTTTCAATTAGATAGTTGGAGAAGTATTGGACCCTCACTTCTTTTTCAGATTCCCAGACTTGATTATTGTGTCTGTCCGGAGGCTCTGTGAAATTGATGTTGAGGAAAGGATTGACACTTGGATCAATCTGGCTGTGGAAGTCATCATAATTTGTACTGGAGGAGATTGATCTGACTTTGTAGTGGTTTGTGACAAACCAACGCACATGGCCACATCTTCTCATCCCGTGCAGAAATGAAAGATCACTGACTCTTGTCAGATTCCTTACTGAGTTGTAAAGTATCCCAGTCACAAGAGAATTTGGAGTGCTGAAACCAGGAATCTTGAGCATTGTAAGAGAATATGGTTTAGTGAGAAGAGCTGATAAACCATAGATTTTCCACCAATCCATAAACCAATCTGGAATAGGATCATCTTCTTCCATGTCTTCGACTGACATTCCTTCAAAAATGAAGGAAAACTGCATAGCATAAAACAGGTTAGAAGAATGATTCTGTAAATTCATACTTGAATAGAAGGCTTCTTTCTGACGATCCTCATCAAATTCTTCCCTGTTGAGATGATTGTTGAGACGTCTGAAGGTTATATGGCAACTTGTAATTCGGTCATCATCTTCATCATCTCTTTCTATTACATAAGCAATACTGCCTATGTGTCTCAAATATTCCAAAGCCTCAAGAGCTTCTTCATTCATTTCATTTTGCAGGGTCTCTGTCCAAAGATATGGAATTCCTTCTCTATGTCTGATCTCCTTAAGTGGAAACCATTCATCATCAAGATCTAGTAGAGACTGTTCCAAATTATATGCAACCCATCCATTAGGAGTCTCTATTTCCACTGTACCTTCTCTTCTTCTGATATAGTTGCAAGATAATGCTAAGATGGAATGTTCAGATAAAAATTCTCTGCTTAACATATCTGCGAAACTATTTTTATCCCCTGGAACAAATTCTATATCAAAGGAATATTGGCTTAATTCCATGATCCATCTGACCATTGCTGCATCTTCAAATTGACATTTGTGGATAGCATATTTCAAAGCCTGACAATCTGTTCTTACTGTGAATCTTGTGTATATAACAAAATCTTTGAATTTTGCTATTCCAAGGCAGACTGCTCTTAATTCCTTTTTCAAGCTGGACCAATTTAACTGATTCTTGGCCCAAAGTCCAGAGGCATACTGACATACCTCTATTTCTGTTACCACTGAAATCTGCCTTTAATGGGAGTTCAACTTCATGTTTGTGAATGTGCCAGAATGCATTGGGGTCATCTGAACAACATTCTTTGAACTTAGCAGTGAGGTCTGCTATTTCCTTAGCATACTTCCCATTATCTAGAAGTTCATTTGTCTTTAGAGATTCTTTCTTTATCTCCATTTTAGCCAATAGACCTTCTAATCTCTCTATCCTTCGTAGTCTATTTGGTGCATTTGAATTAATGAAAGGAAAGAATATCTCTTTGTTATTCAAGCTGACAAAATATCCATACCTTTGAGTAGCAGTGTCAAGCTTTGCTCCATGCTTGTCGAAGTTCTGAAAGAAAGGTGTTCCAAGATACAGGGCACAATCCATACCTGGAACTATCGGACATACCACTTTTACTCCGACATCTTTTGTCAGAAATACATCAATTTCTGCTTCTGTTTTAGTAACAATGTCACCACTGGCTGTAGTGACTCTGGGACATGCAGTAGGTCGTCGCAAATGTGCACTAACCACTGTATCACTTACAATGTTCAATCTTGAACCAGTATCCATCAAAACCTTCCAGTCTTCGTACTGGTTCCCAATCTTTACTCTCATCTTGATGCAATACATGACATCTAGATTTACAATCTTGAATCCTAGTGAAGATCTATCATCCTCTTTTTCCTCTTCTGGTGACTCTTGTCTGTGCATTTGTTCAGAAATTGGATTACTAATATAAGTCCAGTTTTCTGTTTTTCCTGAAAGAGGAGGATTCTTTGATGTAGAAGCTTCTTGAGATCCCATCATTTTGACTGATAAATCTCTGTGATTTTCAATGCATAATCTCTTATTTTCTTTCACAGTCTTCCTTAGTTCTTTTATAGCTTGATGGATAGCTGGAAGGGTCTGTGGAAGATCTTCTCCAAAGTCTTCAGTTCTGAATTGTCTTGTTAATGCTTCTACTGAAAATAATGTTGCAGGAGGAACATACCCTTTATGCGGCTGATTTTTTAAACTTGTGGGTACTTGCTTTAGATGATCCATTAACAATGTTTTATACATTTCTTTCAATTGTGGATCTGACGCGGCCATCATCTGTGTGAAGAGATTCCTGCTAGTCTCTTCATAATCTGTCTTCATCATTCTTACTGCATTGCAGTTGCAGACATCTGGGTCACTGCATTCACAATCTCTGCATTCAGTGCAGTGAGGATCTCTACACAATTCTTCTTCAGATGATGAAGAGTAATCTGCATAATTCAAATCATTTTCTGACTCTGATTCAGAGCTGATTAGCTCATCACAACTGCTTGGAAGATCAAAGAAGTTGACCTTTCCTTTCTTGTTTCTGTATGTAATCTTCTTCTTAGAAGATTCCTTTTTCTTCTCAGGACACTTATTTGCAGTATGCCCTTTCTTATTGCAGTTGTAGCAGATTATTTCCTTTTCTTTTGAGAACATTTCAGTATGTTTGTATGGCTTCTTTTTGAAATGTCTCTTTGGTTTGCTTTTGGAATGCTGGGAATTCTTCTTGGAATGGTACTTGTGCCTTCTCTTTTGCCCCTCAGAATTTCCAGCTTTCCCAAGGTGCCATTGCTTGCAGAGCTGCTGATAGCCATGAGGTTTCCTTGGATTTGTAGCAGCACGAGCAATTTTCATTTGTGAACAAAGCTCAACAATTACAGCTTTGACTGCTTGTCTGATCACACCAAATTTGTAATCTCCTACTTTGCCTGGAAGCTTGTTGACAATTGCCGAAGATACCCATTGTGGAAGAGAGGCAACAAAAATCTCTTTCCATTTTGGTTCTAGAATCAAATCAGGAGACAAAGTATGGAGCCTGTGAAGAAACTCATTAAAATATTCATCAAAATGTTGCATATTATGCAACTTCATAGCAAGCAATGTTATGGTTGTGATTTCATTTGTGATTTGAGGAAAACCAACAAAATTTACAGTGATTCCATAAAGTAGTTTTCCTATCATATTATTTACAGGAAGATGGGTGACAGGATCCATGTATGTGGTTCCATCTTCATTCAGCATAACTGACTGTTCCCAAGAAGGAAGAAGGTTTGGTTCTTTCAATGTTTCAGCTCTTAACCATGCATCCAGAGTACCTTCAAAACCTCCAATTATTCTTCTACAGGCATTAATAGGGCCAATGTCATCTGCAAGATATGTTCTGTAACATACTAACATTGAATGTAAGACTGACATTACCTCTGCCTCAGTACAGTTATCAATATTCCACGAATATGTGGAATTTGCAGACCAATCTTTATGATACTCAGATTTCATTAGATCTCGGCGGTCTGGGGCTGGATCCCAAGTAGAATTCCACTTGGATCTGGAAGAGGTGGCATTGATCTGATTCTCTTGATCTTCTTCAGGTTCTATTATGCCAAATTGTTCTTTATCCTGTGCAGAAAATTTATTAATACAAGCTTCAAGATCTTCAAGTTCTGGAGTTATTTCGATCTTGTGAAGGCTTGTATCTACATCATCCTTGTCATGGGAGGATTCACCAAACATGAATTCAGAAACACTTCCTTTAAATTCATCAGATTTTTCTTCATGAGGTTTTTCTTGCAAATAAGGAACCTTGTTGAAAACACTAGGATTAGCAAACAAAGAATAAGGATGTGTAGAGGTAGGTGGTGGAAAGTTTATGGAGCTGGGAGCTTTGATCAGACTTTCCACTGAAGGAGTTATAGAGTATGGGACTGATGTTTTAGGCTCAGAAAACAAAGTAGTTGATTTATAAGCCTCTACACTAGGCTTCTTTTTTAATGATTCCACTCCAGTAGACACAACCCATACTTGATGTTTTACTATGTCAAGGCTTTTGCTTACCTTGATGATTTCTTTTCCATGAGCTACTGCTGCTTCATGGATCTTTTTATCTGTTTGGATTGAGAGTCTATCCAAACTCTGGGCAATAGTTTGATCATTTTCAGCCAGAGTTTTTACACTATCATTCAAACAGACTGTATTATAGTCCTGTTTCTGTAGAACTCTGTTTAACATAGCTTTCATCTCAGAGCAAGCAACTTCTACAGAATCAAATCTATTTCTTAAAAATTTTTCCAAACTGGATATGGCTAAGTTTGTCTAGTTGGTTGCTGCAATTGCTTCTTTTGCAGACAAAGAAGGATCATCAGGATGTGAAGGAAGAAGTTTGTACAATTTTCCATCCTGTTGTCGAATCACAAAATTTTTCCATGGTGGGAATTCAGTATCTGTTTCTTGAATAGATCCATCAAGAAGTTCCCACTTATGCTTCCCTGGAGTTCCTGATCTAATCATATTAACATGGAACTGGGAGCATACAAACTTTATTAATTCTTCTCCTTTTGCTCTAACTGCAATCAAATGTTTTGGCAGATTAGGCTTTGAAAGCATATTTTGAATTTTAGGAGAGAATTCAGGAGTGCGGAGAGGAGAAGGAATGATGACACGATTCTCCTCTAGTTTCTTTTCTACATATTGTTCAGGTTCTTTG
Organism: Pinus tabuliformis; assembly: GCA_031772625.1. Lineage (NCBI taxonomy): Eukaryota > Viridiplantae > Streptophyta > Pinopsida > Pinales > Pinaceae > Pinus > Pinus tabuliformis. Next base: position 1,052,148,257 of record CM062805.1, on the reverse strand, counting down.
ATTCTTTTCTGCTTAGCTTCATTCCTGAACTGTTTTATTAGAGATTCCTCTACTTGACTTGCAGAGGGATAATACCATTCATAGAATGATATCCAAAGGTCTTGGGCTTTCATGTATTCTTTCCATTTCTCATTGTTTTGCTGATTGAAAGCCTTTCTATCTTTCTTTTCTAGAAGGAGCATTTCTTGCATATAAAGATGTTCTTTCTCATGAGTGTAAATATCCCAATTAAACATTTTCTTTTTCCAGACATTATCTGGATCATAAGGTCCAATTCCCTTGAAGATCTTTAGAAAAGCAATTATTTCTTCATCTGAGGGAATTTCTATTGAACTGGGAATTTTATCAATAGGATTTCTTCGGTAGGCTGGGATAGCAGACTCATGTACAAAACCCAAAGCTCTAGAAGATGTAGGATTGACAGAATTTACAAGGAGATCTTCTTGAACATTAAAGAAAGACACTTTTTTATAACTCTGTTCAGAAGGATCTTCATCAGAAGGCGGCACAAACTTGATCATATTTACTCGGTGATTACTGGATGATTCTCCATGGGGAGTAGGAGGATTAGATGAGAACTGAAAAAATGTTTTTGAGCAGTGTGGATGATCACAGACTGAGCTAAAAGGTTGAGATGGGCCTGGCTGTGAGAAAAGTCTTTTGATTGACTCATACACTGCTTGGTCAATTACAAACTGTTGTGGAGCTGGGGTTTGAGCAGGATGTAATTGATTGACAGAGACTGTTGTAGGGACTGTGGTGACAGAAGGTCCACCACGCTGAGCTGTGTTTACTCTGGGAAAACGGGTGATAACTTTCCCATCTTTCTCTGTGATGATAGACTGGGCTGCAGCAACAGATTTTCATGTTGGTTTTCCCCAATTAGTAACCCAATCATCTGGAGGACAAAGGTCTCTGCGGGAGACATATACAGGAGCAACTGGATTACATGCAGAGTCATACTGTACAAGGGTTACTCTGCCAGAGTCTTTATCAGGAGAATGTAAAACTGCAGGAATAGTAGTATTATAGAAACGGACACAGGTAATATAGAAAATTGTCAAATTTTTTGCTTTTGCATGGAAATTTTCATAACCTTGTGTCTGAACACCTAAGGTTAAACATTTTAGAATATGTGGGTCGTCAAGAGCAACAGAAAATGAGGGTAGACATCATATTGAATCGGACCATCAGAGAGGCTAGTCTCGATTCCTCCTATCATGGCTTGTGTAAAAGTAGTCCATCGATTATCAAACAGGGCTGAAAAGACAAAGGCTTTCTGGCCTTTTCTATGTAAAGCATTCAATCCTACTCTCACCATCCCGAGATGGGCGTACTGGTATCCCGACTTCAAGGCTGCTTGGATATGTTTTTGTTCAAGGAGCGGGATAGTCATCATGACATTCAGGCTTAACTCAGTCTTGATAGATTTTTCTTTTATTTTTATTTGACTAAGTGCTCTAAAATTAAAAGGAGTAAGACCCCTATATACATCAGAAGGTGAAACTGGGGGAAGTTTCCAATTAACAGAAGGATTATCTTCTTCTTTATTTAAACATGCTTCATTTCCAGAAGATTCTTCAGAATGACATAAATCATCTAGACCAGATCTTAATTCTTGTTCATTTTGTAATGCATCAAAGTATACCATTTTTACAGGATCAACACATGGGTATGCGGAAATGATTAACACATGGGTATGCGGAAATTTCTCTCTTTTATTAAATATTAAGCAGAATATTACAGAAATGGACTCTTATAGGACGGGATTTTCTTCCTCAGATTGACTGCAGCAGCATTTAACGAATATATCTTAGCCAAAAGCTTAAGAAATTCGTAGGCTACCTGGCATGCATGCAGGCTGAGTCTCGAAAATCAACAGACTTACAGACTTATTGAAAAACCTATATGATTCGGCCACTTTAGGTTCACACTAGCGTCAAGCACTAATGCGCAAGCTTCTCAAATCACTTAAGACTTGAGCTCTTCTCGTGATGCAAGCAGTTCAGACTGAAAGTCCGCAGATGTAGAGCAAGAGAGAAACTTGACTCAGACTTCTGGACTTACAACCCTCAAACCCTGAATGAGCCTTACCTTGTGGTTCTAGTTTTATTTATAGAAACCCAAGGGGAACAAGCATCCGTTATATTGTGATGACTCAAAAGTAAGATGCTGATCAAATCTGATCAGATCACCGAAAGCTAGATTCAGGCATGGGAGGACTGTCCCATGTTATCTTGTCCCTTCTCCTTTTACAGATAGCTAGAGGCATGTGGGGACCGAATCTAGTACTCAAATTATTCACACAGTGGAAGTTCATGAAAAGAGTGAACCCACGAAAGCTCGGAAAAACATAAAGTAGAGATTTGCAAATCTCCTTTTATACAAAAATTACAAAGTGGAGATTCCTGAACAAGGGAACCCACGAAAGCTTGTCCAACACCACGTATCGAAATGAAGTGTGGGACTTAATTGATAATTTCTTCCTGGCCTTTAACATCCAATTTCTGCCGAGGGAAGAAAACAAGATGGATGACTCTCTTGCGGTAGCTGCAAGCACTTTCAGGCCCCCACAAAATCCACTCCTCAGATATGAGATAGAAGTTAGACACAGGCCTTCAATACCTGATAATGTCAAACACTGGCAGGTATTTGAAGATGACGAGTAGGTCAAAAGATTCATAGAAGTCGCTGGGGAGTTTTCCCACTCCACCACGAAGAGGAAGAAGAAGAAGCAGAATAAGAAGCCACTCCGTGGAAAGATACAGTGGCTCGGAAAAAAAATATGCAACTAAAAGGGAACACCATCCCTCGTGGACTTGTTCCACTTGAAAGACTTTTCAATAAATATGAAATAGTGTCCAAACAAATGGCCCTAGAGAAGGATGAGCAAGTAGAGGACTGCAACATCAGATCAAAGGAGGAACCCTAGATGATCAAGCTGTCCAAAGAAATCCCCTTGCAATACAGACATAGGTATTTAGATCTATTCAAAACTTACAAAGATGTATTTGCTTGGTCTTATAATGATTTGAAATCATTTGATACAAATATTATTCAGCATAAAATTCCTTTGAAGGGTGGGATAAAGCCATGCAAACAGAAACTCAGACAAATAAACCCACTCTTACTCCCCTCCATTGAAAAGGAGGTAAGGAAGCTGCTGCAGGCCAAGATCATAGTCCCTCTAAGATACTCTGAGTGGGTAGCTAATCTCGTCCTTGTCCGTAAAAAGGGCAAATAGATAAGGCTATTCGTGGACTTCCAGCATTTAAATAGGGCATCTCTAAAAGATAAATACCCTCTGCCCAAGATGGATAATATATTGCAGAAGGTAGTAGGTGCAACCAGAATGTCCATGATGGACGGATTCTCAGGATATAACCAAGTGGTGGTCCACCCCGAAGACCAGAGAAAGACTGCTTTCACCACCCCGTGGGGAACCTTCATGTACGCACGCATACCATTTGGGTTGATAAATGTAGGGGCCACATTTCAGAGAGCAATGGACATAGCTTTCGTGGGTGAGCAAGATAAATTTGTGGTAGTCTACTTAGACAATATCATAGTATTTTCTAAGACTGATGAAGAGCATATCCTCCATTTAAAACTCACTTTTGAGAAATTCATAAGGTATGGTCTCTCTAAATCCGATGAAATCTCAGTTCACATAGTAGTGCATGAAGGAGTAAAGATTGATCTTGAACGAGTCAAAGTCATCAACCTTATTTCCCTGCCCAAAAACAAGAAAGAAGTCCAAGCATTTCTGGGGAGGATAAATTTCTTAAGGTGATTCATACCCAACTATGTTGAGATAGTTAAAGGAATCACAGATATGCTCAAGAAGGAGAACGAAGTTAAGTGGAGCTCTGTCCCTCGTGATTCTTTCACAAGGATCAAAGAAGCTTTGGCTGAGGCCCCAGTGCTAGTCAGTGCTGATTATTCAGTACCCTTTTACATATTTTCTTTCGCCTCTCCACATACCATTGCTGTTGTGCTGTTACAAAAAAGTAAAGAAGGATACGAGCAACGCATTGCCTTTTTCAGCCAAGTCCTAAGGGATGTTGACCTGAAGTATGATATATTAGAGAAATAGGCTTATGCATTGGTCAAGGTGTTGAAGTCATTTCATATGTATGTACCGCAATCCGAAATCTGAACGTTTTTCCCAACGAATGTAGTGAAAGGCATTCTGGTGCAGGGAGAGCGAAGGAAAGATGGGCAGAGGGATAACTAAAATACATGAATATGAGCTGGAAATCAAGCCTACCAAGCTCATCAAAGTTCAGAGGTTGGCCAAGATCATAGAGGAGGGCAGTCCAGAGGATGAACATAGCAGAATTAAAATGACTGAATAGAAGATTTATGCCAAGTATGAGGGATCACCCAGGTATAAGAACATTGTTCATTACCTCTTGTTTCTAAGATGCCCGTTGGGACTGGATAGATCAAAATACCAGAGTCTGAGATTGCAGGCACATAAATACATTATATCCAACGGACTGCTCTACTGGAAGGACCTGGTGGGGGTATTACTGTTGTGTTTGGTTGAGGGAGAAACCCATGAAGTGATTGAGGATTTCCATGGGGGAGTCTGTGGAGGACACTACAGTTGGAAGGAAACAACACACAAAATCCTCAAGGCAAGATTTTACTGGCCCACGCTATTTGGAGATGTTTATTCTAAGGTTAGGTCATGCCAAAAATTCCAGTTGTTTGCTGAAAGACAAAAGTTTGCTCCTCTCCCCTTGATTCCTGTACATGTAGAGGAGCCCTTTAGACAGTGGGGATTGGACTTCATTGGAGAAATAACCCACCTTCTAGCGGTCAACACAAATGGATTCTAATAGCCACTGAATATTTCACCAAGTGGGTAGAGGCTATCCCAGCTAGGAATGCTACTGATTCAGTGGTGATAAAATTCATGGAGGAAAACATACTGTCCCGCTTTAGGTGTCCTTTTAAAATAATCACTGATAATGCGTAGGTCTTCAAATCGACCAAGTTCACCAACTTCTACCAAAAATTCAACATCATTATTGGACACTCCACTACATAGCACCCTCAAGGGAATGGCTTGGTTCAGTATTCTAACAAAATTGTGGTGAGAGTTATAAAGAAGACCATCACTGAAAATCAAAGGAACTGGGACTCTGAACTAAAGTTTGCTCTGTGGGCTAATCATGTAACACCCAAAATATCCACTGGGAAATCTCCTTTTGAGCTAGTATATGGCAAGGTTGTTGTATTTCCTATCCAATTAGCAATGCCAGTAGCTAAGTTGATGCAAGAAGCCAAGGAAGAACCTTGCACCTTGACTAGAAGAATAAATCAGCTGGTGGAGCTTCACGAGAATAGAGAGTAGGTGGGGACCAAACTATCAAACTACCAACAAAGGATGAAATCTCTGTTTGACAAGAAGGCTAAGGACAGACCTCTTCAGTAAGGAGATTTAGTTCTCAGATGGGATGTCAGGCGAGAAGACAAAGGCAAGCATGGGAAGTTTGATCCACTATGGTTGGGCCCTTTCAAGATTTACAGAAGAGAGGAGAAACACTACTTACATGCTTGAAAACTTGGATGGTGAACTGTTGGAATTGCCTGTAAATGGTCAGTTCCTAAAATTTTATTTTCAAAATTAGAGATAAATGTCTCTTATTCATTGTAAATATCTGGTGTGTGTTTTAAAAATTGTTATTTGAATTTTTAGTTTATAGTTAAAAAAGTCCTTTCTTTCACAAAATTATATGTTGTTTAAGAATAACTCCATGCCCAATGGAAGGAAAGACTATTGGTCTGCAGGTCCTCAACACCTTTCCAGCAAGGCACTGTCCCCAGTTGGAGCCAATGTTGTCACTCACTGCATTGTAGGTTTCATTGGCCAAGGTTGCCTGAGAGCAGTGAAGTTAAAGCCATTTTTTAGGACACAGAAGCTATCAGAGCTTAACCAGACCCTCTCCATTGCCGAGTGCTCAATTTTTTTTACAACGATATATAGAAGTTCGAAAATGGACTTCCGGATCAAAAGTTAGAGCCTGTTGAAGATTGCCTTGGAAAGCTCAGGAAACCCAAAAAAATGGCTAAGTGTGGAGATGAAGCGCAATCAGGGTCCCGGGTAGATCACAATCGGCCATCGATAGGATTCCCGGGGCACAGACAAACTGTTATCAACGGGGGGCCGATCTGTGATATAATGTTGAACTGTCGGGGGAGGGTTAAAACAATGTAACACAAGAATGGCTTGCAAAACCAAGGGTCGGGCCTCCCCTTCTCTCTCCTCCACATGGCATCGGCAATTGGTGGGTCAGGGCCCAACATTCTTGGTGGGGTTTTGATTTAAAGGACCTTTGCGGGGGCCAATTTGCGATATAAGGCTGTACCTCCAGGGAGGGGCCGAAAAGTGTTAACAAATAAAAACATGAAAAAGCCAAGGGTCAGGCCTCCCTTTCTCTCTCCTCCATCGACGATTGACGATCGACTATTCGGCGAAGTGTCAACTTAAAATGACCTACCAACCGTCGATATGGTGATAAAATGTTGCATCGCCGGGGGGCCGAGAAAATCAAATACAAAGGAATTCCCTGCAAAACCAAGGCCTGGCCGACCTTTTTCTCTCTTTTCCAGGGGGACCACGTGGCAGCCTTTGATTGGTCCACAGAGGTGATGTGCCAGATGACATGGCAAGTACGGACAATGACATGGCAGTGGACACGTGTCACTCATTCTTGGCGTTTTTAGGGGTCCTATGGTGCTGTTTCTGGGTGCCACATGGCACCACTTATAGGGTGACACGTGGTAGTGATGATGTCAAAAATGACATTAGCATGTTATTGATGATCGATGACTCTGAGTCTCGGGCTTATCGACAATTGCGATGTGATAAGGAAGGTCCCAGATGCGATATTTCATGAGCTGTAATTTAGAAAAGTTTCAGGTCTGGGAAATCGGCTAGTGAAGGATATTGAGATATAAAGAAAAAGGCCCCTTGTGCGTTTATTGAGGGCCTTAAGCACTTCAAAGGAAAGCCCCCAGTCTCTGCCTGTTGTCCTACAGGGAAAAACATAAAAGGGGGTGAAAGCATAGAGTCTAAGGGGAGAATTAAAGGCACCCACCTGTTTCATCCATTTTTTAAAGGCCCGCGACTGAGAGAATTAGCTGTCACACATCAGCGAGGCATCGATAGCGTATGAAGGAGAGAAAAAGGGCATGATGGGTCGACGATTAAGGTAGACAGTGACTAGGAACCGACCGAGAGAGGATCATTCATGACTTAGTAGGAACACGCCAGGACCAAAGGCTAGCAAAGAGGAGTGGCATGAAGATATTTCCAGAAACCATCATTTCAGTTTCGATGGACTAATTCTGTTTTGCTGTTGTGATCATTGTATTGTTATTCTATTTTTCTTTCAAGAAAGGAATCCCCTATTGTAATAGTTAGAGGATTCACGTTGAGACACCGATTCATAGAGACAACTGCTACTTCAACCTGAAAGATATTTTCTGTAACTAATTTTCTTGTCCTCCCTCTCATTATAAAAGGGAGGAAGAAACATTGAAGAAAGGTTTTGAATTCTAGGAAAAAACTGCATGTGCTTCTGAAGTTGTATGGATTCCAGATCTACATCTTTTTGAATATGAATGAAACAATGGTGATTCCCATATTTGAGTATTATAGTATGTTGTTTCTTTGTTAAACTTCCATTATGTTCACAGTTCCTCTATGATTTGAAGCAATTGTAGCTGCCATAAATATCTCTTATATTCTTACAGATTCATTAGTGTTAACTAGTTAATACATATGCCTGTATGCAAGTCTGAGATTATATCTTTAAATGTGCACTTCCTGAAATCATAACATTCACTCTTCTTACATCCACCTATCTATCTTTAGCTTAGATAAGTATAGAACTCTTGATGTTTCAAGCTCTATGTGATGAGTTAGTATTATATTTCTCTTCTTTCATTATTCTGCAAAATTTGATTAAACTGTAAGTCCTTGATTACTCGACCTCCACTTGTTTTTGCCTTATTCTTGTGAGTTGTATATGTGAAAGGATACCAGAAAGACATGGCTTATATCCTTGGATGAAGGAACCAACCCATGATGTTATGTGTATATTTGTAATTACTTTGTGTAGAATATGCATATGATACCTACGGTTTCTTGAGGATCATATGAGATACATAGAATTTAGATGTGCCCAAGCACTGGTCTTGTAAGCAATCCAAGCCTGTCTCTAGGAGAGACAATAATAACAGTGACCACTGGAAGCTGACATTGAAGGAAAAACTCAGAAAGATTAAGATTGAGAAGGGTGACTCTATTCCGAAGTACTTGACCAAGTTCCCCCAATGTCGGGATGAGCTTGGAAATGTTGGGATTACTGTTGTCAAAGACAATATGGTGAGCCTAGCACTTCTAGGACTTCCCAAGAGTTGGCACAATTAGAAAGACTCAGTTAATGGAAGGGAGAAGCTACTTGAGTGGGAGCAATTGTGGTTTGACTTGGTACATGATCGAGGTGGATGTTGGTGGCCACCCACCTATCCCATTTGGACCCCCACAACTGTCTCTTTCAGTTTTTCAGTTTCCTTAATTATAACATAGTTTACTATTTTTAGCAGTTTTTCGGGTCCTAAACTTCCGGATCCGTTTTGAGGCCCTAAACGACGTTTTTTGGGAAATCCACCGCCAACGATTTATCTGATAAAAATTGTCTTTTCCGTCGTAGTTCTCGGAGAGATCTTTCCAACGGGCTATCATGCGCGTCAAACGGAGATAGTACGACCAATTCGCGACCCCGAGAAGTTGATGTACCAACTTACCCAAAAACGGGGCCCACAATCTGGCGTTTCATCTTCTAGGGTTAGGTTTTGGAATGTGAAGGGTTTTCCATTGTTTCTCAACAATAAATAGGCCCTCGAGCCTCATTGTAACACAGTTCGAAATAGTTCAGAGGCATGTAGCCGACACATCTCTTCTCAGAGATAAGCTACCATCGCTCTAGCTGGTTTATTTCTATTTGTAAGCATATTTCAATATTCTCCATTAATGAAATGAAGTATTATTTCCGCTGCATCTCTATTTTTATGGTTATCGCATATCTATATTTATGGTTATCTCTGTAATCTATTGCGTTCCTGCTTAAATCCGGATCAGTGGTATTAGAGCGGTCTGCTTTTTCTCTGTTTTTCTTTGCATGTCCCCAACGAGGTCGGGATATAAGGAGTTAGGGCTTGAATTGGTCGAACCTTTGCAAGACCAGCCTCGCAAATCTCGACGACCTCCCATGGCAGATGAGAAGAAAGACGAGGGGGCAGGAGATCCTATCAGAATATTGCTCGAAGAAGCCCTCGAGTGACAAAGGAACGCGATGATGGACAACTTTGCCCAAATCCTTCAGCGGCTACCTAGAGGTGACGCATCGGCTTCCAACAGTTACTCTGGAAATGCCACACCATTTAAGGTACAAGTAAATTTTGAAATCCCCATCTTCGAGGGTCAAATAGATGCAGATGTCGTAGATAAATGGTTAAAGCTGCTCGATGGGTATTTTTCTGTTCATGAATTTTCAAGTCGGGAAAAGATTGTTTTCGCTCTTCTCAAAGCAGCCCCCCACGTCAAGGACTGGTGGGAAACCTACTGCAAACAGAAAGATGAAAGTACAGGCTCACTGTTTTCAGCCACACCCACTTGGAATGACTTCCGGGATGCCATCAAGGAGAAGTACTACCCTGTCAAAAGCTATGAGGACAAATACATCAAATGGACCACCCTACGGCAGGGACGAGACCAAGATGTGCCGGAGTTCACAAACATTTTTCATACCCTTCGCACACAATTGGGTATCAAAGATTCTAAGCTGCATTTGGTACTCAAATACCGTGGCTGCCTACACAGATACATCCAGGAAGAGATGGAGTTCTTGAACATCTCCTCACTCGGCACAACATACCGATACGCTGTCAAAATCAAACAAAAGTTCAAACAGAAGAAGTGAGACTTTGGATCTGCAAATCCAAAGCCCAAAGGACAAAGCCAAGGCAGGGTGACCCAAGACAACCCGTCAGAAAATAACAACACCACGAAGCTGAAGAAGGACACAGGAAAGTGGTGTGAGTTCCACAAGAGTCCCACTCATAACACAAGTGAGTGTCGGACCAAGCAGTCGCTGGTGGCCGAGCTGAAGGCTTCCGAATCAGATGCATGTTCCGACTCTGAGTCAGAACCCGACAAGGGGAATGACAAAGGGAAGCAGATCATTGATGCGGATCCCAGCGCCACTGTTGCTACTGCCAAGATCCAGAAAAATGAGCCCGAAGATCCAGAGGAGGGGGAACGTCTTTTCCACTCACAGATGTGGGTGAAGGGTTCGCCGCTGCAATTCATTGTCGACAGTGGCAGCCAAAAGAACCTCATTTCAGCAGTGGTCGTGAAGCGGTTGGGCCTACCAACTACACCACACCCACAGCCGTACAGTATTGGTTGGCTTCACGAAGGACGAGATCTCAAAGTTCGCCAGCAGTGCTGACTTCCCTATAGCATCAAGCCCTTCACAGACGAGGTATTGTGTGATGTTACACCTCTGGATGTTTGTGATGTACTATTAGGCCAGCCATACTTGTGGAGGCGACATGATGTGTATGAGTCAAGGCCTCGCGCTGTCATCATTTCTTTGGATAATTCATTATACAGGATACCGGAGGTAGCCCCACCTACCGCCACCTCTTTGATTACTGCTAAGAAAGGCAGCAAGCTCATCTCACAGACTAGGAAATTTATTTTCTGTCTGGTTCGCTCCCAAAATAAGGGGAAGATCGTTGCTACATCCATGACCCCCGCGAAGGGTTCCTCCACACAGCAGCAGCAACAGAGGGATACAGTCGTGACAGAACACAGGAATAACTTCTCCTTACCCGGAGGGGTACCACACAAGTTTCAAGTGGACGACAAAGTTTGGTTACATTTGCAGAGGGAGCGCCTTACCAGAACCCATCAGAAACTCAGAGCACTTCGACATGGTCCTTACACCGGTAACAAGGCTACGGGAAACAATGCTTTGAAGCACAACGTTCCTCCATTCCTTCGCTTGCACCGAGTGTTTAATGTGGACCATCGTCGACCATGCTCCCCACCATTTCTGGACACATCAGAGATTGCAGAACAGCTCACCAGAGACCCAGCTCAGCAGAAGCTTCCTCATCTCAGGGAGGAACTCAACGCAATGGGGACCATTGCTTCCTAAGGGGGGAGGAATGATCGAGGTGGATGTTGGTGGCCACCAACCTATCCCATTTGGACCCCCACAACTGTCTCTTTCAGTTTTTCAGTTTCCTTAATTATAGCATAGTTTACTATTTTTCGCAGTTTTTCGGGTCCTAAACTTCCGGAGCCGTTTTGAGGCCCTAAACGACGTTTTTTGGGAAATCCACCGCCAACGATTTTTTTGATAAAAATCGTTTTTTCCGTCGTAGTCCTCGGAGAGATCTTTCCAACGGGCTATCATGCGCGTCAAACAGAGATAGTACGACCAATTCGCGACCCCGGGAAGTTGATGTACCAACTTACCCAAAAACGGGGCCCACAATCTGGCGTTTCATCTTCTAGGGTTAGGTTTTGGAATGTGAAGGGTTTTCCATTGTTTCTCAAAAATAAATAGGCCCTCGAGCCTCATTGTAACACAGTTCGAAACAGTTCAGAGGCATGTAGCCGACACATCTCTTCTTAGAGATAAGCTACCATCGCCCTAGCTGGTTTATTTCTATTTGTAAGCATATTTCAATATTCTCCATTAATGAAATGAAGTATTATTTCCGCTGCATCTCTATTTTTATGGTTATCGCATCTCTATATTTATGGTTATCTCTGTAATCTATTGCGTTCCTGCTTAAATCCGGATTAGTACAGGAAGAGATTTAGCGGAACACTAGAGACAGATCCTCATTAAAGCATGATGATGAGGAGAATTGTGCCTTAGTGGGTAAGGCAAAGAAAGGAAAGGGGGAGTCATTCCATTCCAAATCAGATTCTTGTTAGGGTGAAAAGAAGAAGGACATGTAAAAAATCAAGTGTCTGCATAAGAAGGCTGGTAAGAAGCCCTCAGGAGGAGTGGTAGGTGAAGATGTTGCTTCATAGTTCGAACTAGATTTTACCCTCATCACTTGTATGGTGTCATCGATGATGGGTAGTGTGTGGTACCTAGAAAGTGGAGCTACATTCCATATGACCGGTAACAAAGAGTTATTCAGTAACTTGGAGGTGAAGGATCTCCAGATGCATATGGAGATGGGTGATGATGGGAGGTATAACGCAACTAGGATCAATATAGTTACCTTTAGAAGGGAGTCTGGTTCTCCCCTCACTTTGCGAGATTTTATGTATGTTCCGGATTTGAAGAAGAACTTGGTTTTTGTCGCCATATTGGAGGATATAGGCTGTGATGTGATATTTAGGAAGGGAAAGGCATTCCTTTGTCACATAGCCACAGGGCAGGTGAAGAGGATTGGGGTTCGAGTGAAGAACCTATACAAATTGGAGGTAGAATATTTTGCTGCTTTGAGCACTAAAGCAGAGAATGTGCAGAGCTGAGACATCCATGAGTTGTGGCATAGGAGATGGGTCACTTGCATCATGGCGCTTTGAAGATATTGCAACAAATTTCTACAAGGCTTCCCAAGGGTACACTAGAACAGAGAGACACATGCAAAGGGTGTACATTGGGGAAGTACACCAAAGTGTCCTTTCATGACAAAGATAGTCGAGCACAAGTGATCCTTGATCGATTTTACTCAAATGTGTGTGGATCATTCTCGACAACATCCACGTCCAAGCATAGGTATTATGTTATATTTGTTGATGATTTTTCTCGTAAGTGTTGGATTTTCTTCATGTAGAAGAAATATCAGATGTTCGCAAAGTTTTGTGAATTTAAAGCACTTGTTGAGAAAGATACTGGCAGGAAAGTTAAAGATCTCAGAAGCAATAATGGTGGTGAGTATGTGTCGAATGAGTACACAAAATTATGTGCATTAGAAGGCATTTGACAGGAGTTTATAGCAACTCATAACCCAGAGTAGAATGGGGTGGCTAAAAGGAAGAACAAGAGTATTGTTGGAGCGACACGAGTGATGTTGCATGATCGCGGGCTGAAGCATGCAACACAACTATTTATTTTTATAACAAAAGGCCTCATCGAATTCTCAAGATGAGTACACCGTAAGAGGATTTTTCAGGGAAGAAACCAAATGTGGCACACTTCAGGTACTTTGGTTCATCAGCCTACTTCCATGTTACTAAAGACACATAGAAAAAGCTAGAGCCAACAACAAAATTGGGCATATTTGTGGGGTACACTGATACACCTCACAACTATTGGGTTTACCTTCCAACCAATAGGATGACAATGGTTCACAGAGATGTAAAATTCGATGAAGAGAAGGCCATGAGATGTTTCTTTGAGAGGGAACTTTAGGTACATGCAGTTGAGGAGTAGGTACCTAAGGATGATGTGGAGTAGCCACATGTAGAGTAGAAGGGAGTTTAAACACCCACTCATGTAGAGTCTTCCAGAGATGGGAGAAGGCGCACTAGAGAGGCTGACAGGTTATTGAATGATACCAGAGAGAATGTGGGAGCACCCACATTACAACACAGGAGGAGGAGGTCACCAGAGAGGTACACTGGCTACATGGCTCTAATGAGCAGGATTGTAGAGATTTAGCCATCCTCTTTTGAAGAAGCAATGCAACAACTAGTTTGGGTTCATGCCATGGTTTAGGAGTATGAATCCATTATTAGGAATAGTGTTTGGGAAGTGGTCCCAAGACCAACAGACAAGTTAGTGGTGAGTTCCAGATGGCTTTACAAGGTAAAGCAAGTAGCTTATGGTAGTGTGGAGAAACACAAGGCCAGGTTTATGGCCAGAGGGTTCTCTTAGGTGGAGGGGATTAATTACGATGAAACTTTTGCTCCTATAGCAAGGTACTCATAAATCGTATCCATTTTAGCATTGTCAGTGCAGATGGGATGGAAGATACATCAAATTGATGTAAAGATAACATTCCTCAATGACATGATTGAAGAAGAAGTGTATATTGAGTAACCTGAAGGATTTGAGAGCTTCAACAGAGAGTCACATTTGTGCAGACGAAAGTGAGCGCAATATGGACTGAAACAAGCACCCCGTGCTTGGTACACCAGGATCAATAGCTATTTCACCGTGTTGGGCTTCACCATAAGTGAAGCAGATGCGAACCTTTATCATATTGTGGTTGAAGGTACATTATTGATTATTGTTTTATATGTCGACGAGTTGATTCTGACAGGTGATGATAAGCTGATCAAGTCTTGCAAAGAGAATCTTGCAAGAGACTTCGAAATGAAGGACTTGGGGCTCGTGCACTACTTTCTGGGGATGGAAGTATGGCAAGGAGATGAGGAACTGTTTGTCTCTCATGGAACATATTCCAACGAGATACTCAAGAAGTTCCACATGGAGAGCAGTAAACCCATGGAGACTCCTCTAGCTGGTAATTGAAGGAAGGAGGATGCTACTTCCAATGAAATAGTGGAGGCTACTATTTATAGGAAACTTGGTGGGATCTTCAGTATTGGGTTAGCAACTGTTTCTTGGTACAACAGGAAATAAAGATCAGTTGCACTCAGTTCAACAGAAGTAGAGTACATGGCTGCTAGTCAAGCAACTTGTGAGGCTATCGATATGAGGAAGATTCTTGTTGGTTTGTTTGGTCAACTGATGGATCCAGCTGTGATTTACTGTGACAATCAGAGTTGTGTGAAAGTATCTGAGAATCTAGTTTTTCATGATCAGTCCAAGCATATTGATATCTGATATCATCATCTTCAAGATTGTATGCAGAGGAGAACCATGTTGTTGGAGTACATTCCCACGGAGGAGCAGGATGCAGATATTTTGACAAAGGCCTTGTTAAGAGGTAAATTCGAGTTTCACAGAGACAAGATCGGGGTAGCAGATGATCCCTTTCTTGTTGAAAGGGAGTGTTAAAAATAGCAATAAGAAATCCTAATTTAATTTTTCCTTGAATTAAATTAGGAATTAGATCGAAATTCTATTCTCATAGCAACTTGTAATAGTTAACTAAGTTAATTTGACTTAGTTGGCTCAGTAAATTCGAGTTTGAAGTCTATCTAGAGTCATGTAGATTGATTCCTAAATTTTAGGGCTCCAAGTTGAGTTCTTTTGAGTTCTAATTAATTAACTCAGTCTAACTGAGTTATAGTTAGTTAAACTAGTTCAAATAGTTGGAGGAACTAGTAGGAGGTCCTGTAGCTGGGATCAACTTTAGTGCAACTTCACTGCCCCACCAGTTAATTGAAGATTCACGCATAAATAACTCTTGCATTCCAGTTCAGAGAAAGACGAAGTTGAGATTAGAGTTCGGGGATAGTGTACATCGTTTGTATAATTTTCCGAGTTGTATAGATGGTGCATGCAATTAGTAGAAGGCCTATGGATGGATTACATAGTTATGAGTGGGGAATTTCCCAATTAAATATGGGCTAGTTCTCTCAGGAATTGCACAAGGAAGTAGGGGCTTGGCGGGCAACATAATTGGCTAAGTGTTTGCTTGAGCTAGTTTGTGAAGCAGGGAGATAGATTGTACTTTAGCAAGAATTGTTCGAGTTGAACAAGCATTGTATTTTCTTCTCAGATCTTCTAGCTAATGAAATATAGATAGTCGGGGTTTTGAGTAGTTGCTTTCCCCAGAAAATAATTGTGTTTTGTGCAATTGATATTCTTCCTTTTCTGCTTATTGTTTTCATCGATCAATTTTGGTTTCCACTGATGAGTAGAGTAGATTCTTGTCTTATGTTTTAGCATATCACATAAGCTATTGAATCTACAAGTAAAAATATACAAGTTCTGCTCCAAGGGGCTGAAGGTTTTTCTCTAAATGAAGGCAGAGAAGTATTCTCTAGAAGGGCTAGGAGGTTTTCTCCAAAGGGTCAAGTATAGGGATCTGAAAGCTTCATAGGACAAGGTCTGTTCCAGGCCTAAAAATTCCACAAGAGGGTCGAGTTTAGGCTAGAAGAGAGAGGTACAAATTATTCTCCATGGAGGCACCAAAGGAGATCGAAATAAAACAAAATATCGCTCTAGAAACAATTGAACAAAAATCCACCAATAAACCTTCAAATCCAAAACATAGATAACAATAATGAAACCTTTTATTGACTGATCTCTATGTTCATGAGCTATGGAACTTATCTCTCTACCTTAGGTCTAAATTAAATATGCTTCTCTTGCTCCAAGTTCCTTCCCAAAATGGATGAGGAGACGTGCTACTTATTTATACTAGTTGAGGCCTCACTGAATCATCATGTCTCTAGGAGGGCCAACTCGGTCTCAAGGTAGGCTGGCCTAAAGAGGGGAACAAAATTTGGTTTCGCCACTTAAAATATTCATTTCTCCTTATTGGGGAGGAGTGAGGAGGAATGCTATATCTCGTTAGAAAGGGCTTAATGTGCTCTTTGAGTCTATGGTTCTTATCTTCATCAAGTCATCCTTTGACATCAATGACAAATTAATCTTCCAACAAAGTTCTAATGTTTGAAGGTCGAGTTTATAGACTGAGTTATGTTATTTGAAGGCCAATTTCAGGTCTGATTTGAAGTCTAGGTTCTAGTGTATGGAAGGGCAAGTTCAGGTTGGATCCTACAATTAATGTAAGTTGATGCTTATTGAGGATTAGGTGTCCTCATCTTCTTGATAGGTTGGAGCCTGCAATTTTTGTAAGTTGGTGCTTGCAGAGGATTAACGTCCTCACAAAATATTGTAATAAATTAAAGATTTTTTTCACGTATTTCTTCTTCAAATTTTGATTTTCACTTTAATATTTTTGTTCATACATTGTGGATGATTGATTATGTGATGTGAATTCAGTTTCAAGATTAACTTAGGGAAAAATTTCAAAAGTAATGAAATACTAATTCACACCCCCAATATTTTCAGTAGTTGGTATTAGAGAAAAATTATTTAAGAATAATCTAATAGTTGGAAGAAGATCTTATAGGGGACCATGGCTAGTTGAGAAGCATCAATAAAAATTCCTTTCTTTGATGGAACAAATTGTATTTTGGAAGATAAGAATGAGAACACACTTGATGTCTCTTGGTGCTGAAGTTTGGAAGTCTATTACAGATGGATATAAGGTCCCATCCTCTCCTCCAATTGATCAAGATGGGAGAAAGGCTTATGTCTCCAATGCAAAAGCTATGAACTCCATTTTAAGTGGCTTGTCAGATTCATAATTTGTTAAATTTATGCAATGTGAATCAACTAAAGAGATGTGGGACAAGCTTGTAAGGTTGGAATGTTTTGATGCCAAGGTCTCTACCATAGAAGAATTAAAGGATTCAGAGAATTTAAAAAAGGACGAAATTTACGAAATTCTCACTTCATAAGAAATGAGGATAGGAAACCCATCACATAATAAAGTAGCATTTAAAGCATCTAAGAAGTAAAGAAAATACAAGTCTAGTGATTGTTCCTATTATGAAGTTGATATAGAAATGGCTCAGATAGTTAGAAAACTAAAGAGGAAATCCAAATTCAAAGATAAATTGTTTCACATCTATTTTAACTATGGTAAGATAGGACATTTTACTACTAATTTTCCTTACAGGGAAGATAGTGATGATGAAGAAGAACCTAGAAAAAGGTTCTTTAAAGGAAAATCTTTGAAAAAGAAAAATATCTATTCCAAAGAGGATAATGATTTTTCTAAAGAAAAATATGATTTTGATTATGATAGAACAAAGATCCTATTTTTAGCCACAAATGAGGAATCCAACATAGAAAAATTAGAGGAGCAAAGAGAAAAAGCATAGGGAGAAATTGTTGAAGGCATAATGGATCTTCAAGTAGAACTTATCAATGCATTAGAAGAAATTGATAACCCCTGGAAGAAGAAAAAAGAGAATATCCAAGGAAATTATCTTCACCAAGACCGAAAGAGAGGGAGAAAAAAGAGCGGAAGAAGTATTGAATAATTAACTAAAAGAAAAGGAAGAAAATTGTGAAAATCTTGAAGTAGACATTGTCTCATTAGGGAAAGAGCTAGATAAACTCAACGAAAACATGAAAATCTCTCAAACCTTGGATAATTCTCAACAACAAAAGATCACCATATGAAAAGACCGATCTTGGTTATATGTGTGAGACTTCATACAAATAAGATGTAAACAACAAGTCACCAATTAAGGAAGTTGAACAAAAGTCTGGAACCTCCAATCTTATCAAGAGAAAGGACAAGAGATGAGAGGAGTATGGAAACACTGCTGCACCAAAATGTTATGTTGTTGCTCTCAAGAAGTCCATTCACAATGAAGGTAGCAATCCAGTAAGGGACATGGACCAACAATCTTCTCCAAAGTAGAAAAAATCTAGAAGAACTATTCCATTATGACAATTATTTACAACCAAGTATCAAACTTTTTTTCTTGGTTATTGTTGCTTAATGCAAAAAATTTGGACATCAAGCAAGAAAGTGTAAGCTTGTAATGCCTATGACAAATTTTCTCACCTAACCTATAAGAAGAAGTTTGTAAACAACAAAATTATAGATACTAATGGCTTCAATGATATAAATCATAATTCATTTGCTCCATTTTCCTAGTATAATGTTATAGATGCAACAATTTCGGACATATGGCATGAGGTTGTCCTACAAAGATAAAAAAAAGGGTTTTGGAAGAAAATAGGAATAATCACTAGTAGAAAAATGTAGAATCGTTATGTATGCTTGACACAATTAAATTTAGTGGCACGTTGATAACAGTTGTTCTAAACGCATGCCCATAAATAAAAGGAAATTTATTACTATAAAAGAAGAAAAATGAGAAAATGTGTCTTTTGGAGACAATGGATCTTTAGGAAATGCTAGAAGGGGTACCATATGTTAATTTGGAAGCTCATGGACAAATTCCCTCCTTTGGACAACCTTCATAATCAAGAAGGACCCCTCCTATCCCTTGGAAGAATTTAATTTGGTTAAGGAAAAAATATTTTTTAATGTGAAAACCCAAAAGTGCACAAAAGTTCTGGTGAAATTTAAAGTCAAATTGGGTCTCCTCCAATGCCTATAAATACAGCTTCATGGCACCTCATTTGGACACACACCTCACACATCATTTCTTCTTCTCACATTTGAAATTGCAAGTCATCTTTTCACATGTGCGAGTCAGAGAGAGAGAGAGTTTAGGAGGGCCAAAGATTTGTCTATCTTTAGCACCTTGACCAACGTTGACTTTTTGTGATTGGACATAGTTTGAATTGATTTCACTTGGCATTTATGGACTATTTTAGAGGCTGAATTATTTGGCACAAAGATTGAGGATTTTTGGAAACTTTGACTACTTTTGTCCATAAACTTTGATTTATGATTTGATCGCAGACCCTCTCTCTACATTGACCAAATTTGACCATGGATTTTGGGGCTATTTTGACTTCATGTTGACCATCATTGGAGGCTAAATAATTTGATTGTTGATTGAGCTCTTGGAGGGAAATTTGACTATTGATTGGTGGACTTGTTAGGGCACATTTGGCTACTATTGACTTTGATAGAATTGTAGAATTTTACTTTGATCAAATTTGACTTGGGACAAATTTGACTATTGGCTCATCATTTGATATTGGTTGGTTGAATTTGTTGGATAGTCAAAGGATTGAATTTGACTCATTAATGAATTGAATTATTGTACTCTCATTACTCAACATTTTATGAAAATTTAATAAGAATAATTTGAAAGGGTTTTCCTCATTGTGGGTTTTTCCCTGGTCTTTGACCAATTCTTGTGTCTCTTTTCATTGTTTCTAATTATTCATTATTGTACATTGCATTTACTGTTCTATCTACAATTGCTATTTATTATTGGAAGATTGAATTGATTTCTAATTGAAGTTAAGAATTGGGCTAAAGTGATTGTAACAACATAGAACAATAGAAAATTAACACCATAGGTCTTCACAATGGTAAGACTAAAGAAAAAATGTTTTGTATGTTGAAGGAATCAAACATAATATTTTAAATGTTAGGTATATGTGCGATCTGTTGAAGGAAATGTAACTAGGTTCGGTCTTCATAAATGTACTTTTGATATTTGTGTTTAGTCAAGAAAAGAAATATTATTTTTATAATATATGTGAATGAGTTTCTTTCTCATTGAAGTAGGTCTAGCACATGTTAAAGTGCTATAGGTGAGTCAAAGAGTCAAAAGAATTATGTTGAAGACCTTAAGGGTATGATACATTACGTATATTTATGTATAAGAGTCAAAGAAGACACCTCCAAGCAAAGTCAATTCTCCTCCTAGCAAAGACACCATCAAACAATGGCACCATTAAAAGCACCTATCGAAGCAAATGAAGTCAAGTCAGCCTCAAGGCAGCAAGTCGGCCTAAAGGAGGGACAATCCTCTATATATAGAGGCTGTCCACTCCCTCAAACGACAAGCAACTCACTCTGAAATCAACGAAGATAGAGGACTGAAAAAGAAGCCAAGAAAGGGACGAAGAAGGAGCCTCTAGTGCAGTGAAGAAGCTAGAGCGAAGGTTTTGGGACTGTTTAAGGGCCAATACCAACCACACGTGCAAAGAAAAGGAAGGGCTATCTGCGGTTAGGACAACAACAAATCACCTCCTAAAATAACTCATCGTTTGGGCTACAAACTAGGCCTACTATCCAAGCGAAGAAGGAAGGACCTCAAGCGAAGGAAAGAGGAGCCATATAACATCAACAAGACCTCTCACACGTGCGAGAATTAGAGTTGCAGTGATGTCACACAAAGCCTACAACTATACATCAAGAAGGAACTCCATTGGTCAAGAGAAGGAAGGAGTATCCTTAGGTGAAGGATCTCACTAAATACAAAAGATAAGTGTCTCCTCTAGAAGGACTACCAACATTGGAAGGAAGAACAAAGTGTCGGAAGAAGGTGGACAAAGTGTCGGGGAGACATAGTGTAGAGAAAAGAAAGGACTTGGCTTGTGCTTGGAGGATCTTCTAGTCAAGGGTCTAGGGTTTGACATTGATCAAGAAAGAAGCTTCAATGAGAGAAAACTTACCGAAGGGTTTTCCTCTCAAGAGAAGAGAGGTTTTGGCCCTGGCAGAGAGACAATATCTCATGTTCTTGTTTTATTTTTTTGATAGCAGTTTGGTGATGTACACGTACATGCATTAATAAGAAAGGGAGAAGATTAAGCTAACAAAGAAAAATTGTAAAAAGACTTCACAAATTGTTATCTAGTCCTGAAGAATCACTCTACATCTCATTGCCCTAGATTCTTCAACATGGAATTAGAGCTAAGGTGACACATCAAGGAAAGGGCATCTCAAGAACACTCATCAAGGAAGGACATCTACAAAAGTTGAAGCATCAAGCCAAGAAGTCTCTATCACATCAAGGACAAGAAGGTCTATCATCTATCATTCATCAGGGGAGACTACAAAGCTAGAAGAAGAGCCTTATATAAAGGCACCTACAAAGAAGAGCAGATCAAAGAGGGACCTACATCAAGCCACAAATCATCAAGCAAGCCCACTTGGAGAAAACATCTTGAGGAACATCAAGATTCAAGGAAAGCAAGCCATCAAGACTTCAAGGAGAAAAGAAGTCAACTACATTTCAAAATCTATCAAGTAAGTATATGTCCCCTTCTGAATATACATCAATGTCTTTTTGCAAGGAAATCAACAAATTGGTAGGTACCAATAACTTTCTTGCATGGAAGAAAATGACTAATCTACTTCTCAAGGAGAATGAACTTCTAGAACATATCAAAGGGAATATCACTATCCTTGCTAAGGAACAA
Organism: Pinus tabuliformis; assembly: GCA_031772625.1. Lineage (NCBI taxonomy): Eukaryota > Viridiplantae > Streptophyta > Pinopsida > Pinales > Pinaceae > Pinus > Pinus tabuliformis. The sequence goes on along the minus strand of CM062805.1, from coordinate 1,052,126,400 downwards.
ACTCAAGCCTTAGCCAAGTATAATAAGGATGAGACAAGAGCTCAAAGGGTTCTAATAGAATTTATCAAGGGCTCTCTCATTCCTTATGTCTCCAAATTTGAGACATCAAAAGAAATTTATGATAAGCTAGTAGAGCTATTCTCAGTATCCATAACCAGAGAATTGATATCTCTAAGGAATGAATTGTATAAAATGAAGATAACAAAGGAAGGAATACCTACCTACTTCATGAAAATCTTTGAGATGAGGGATCAACTTCAAGATCTAGGGGAAGTCATGTTCGACAAAGAAATAACAACCGTAACACTCAATGATCTACCTGAGGACTGGGGTAACTTCACATCAAGCATATATGCCAAGAAGGAAGCTACCACACTAAGTGAAATGTGGTCTCTATGCAAGACAGAGGAATCCAGACTCAAAGCTAAGGAAGATGTGGGATCAAAGGAGCAAGCATTTTCTACCATGGCCAAGAGAAAGGGAAAATTTGGCAAATTTGGTCCATGAAGAACAAACAACAAAGACATGTCCAAAATCCAATGTTTTGGATGCCAAGAATATGGACACTACAAAAGGAATTGTCCTAAACTTAAGAAGGACAACAACAACAAGAGAAAAAGGGAAGAAGCTCATATGACTCAAGAAATAAAATAAGAAGACAAGAAGCAAAAGAAGGAAGATCCTCCAAATCTCTACTATGACTAAGTCTACTTATTTACTTAAAGTCTTATTTCAAAGTTTTGAGTAGTGTAGGAGCATGTAGGAATATAATAAAATTGTATGGCTAGAAACATCTTCTAGAATCTAGAAGCATGATGTACATAGAGTTCGAAATACTCATGTAAAAGGAGCATTTATAAATAGAACTAAATTCTAGGTTAGAAATATCTTCTAGAATATAGGAGCATGGTAGATATAGCTCAAGATATTCATGTAGAAGGAGCATACCTAGAATAGGACCTCATCCACAATGAAAGAAAATTGGTCATGATTAAGAATCTTTGGAGACCTCCATCATCAAAAGGAAAGAAAAATTTGCAAGGTAAGGGTTTTCAAGATCCTATGGTGGATTCTTCAAAAGAAGATTCATAAACAAAAGTAGATGTCTCATTGGGAATCCCATTCATTGGATTCAAGAAAAGGATGATATGAAGGCAAGCTAAGATGAAGCAAGAAGGGCCACACCAAGGACAACCAAATGAAGCTAAGATGATCAAAGGAGAATCAAGATGAGGTATGTATGCATCAAAGTTTAGTCATGTTATTATATGTATATTATTGAGTCATGGGAATAGTTCTATAACATGATCAAGTAGGGAAGAATCTCTTTCACCAATGACATGCTCAAAGGCATGTACTACAATACAATGAAGGTCAACAAAAGGAAATACTCACATAAGGAGTATAAAATTGCTGACTAAGAAGCATGTGAAGAAGAAATGTTGACTAGTCCTAGAAGCAAGCAATGAAGAAGTGCTCCCATAAGGAGTATGTTAATTTTAGGTATGCTCTATGCTAGAGCAATTTATTTCAATTTTTTTTTCCATATTAGCAATCACATCAGCATAAAGTAAACTGCAGATAGAACATAAATATAAATTGCAGAAGACAAGCCAAGACAAGAGAACACAAGATGTGGTGCTAGCCCGGGACAAACCCCACAATGTGGGGAAACCCTTGATCAATTCTTCCTTTATGTTCTTCAAAGTTCAACAAAGAAAGAGAGAGAGAGAGAGATAGTACATTTACAACAGAAGTAAACACTTTGACTTATCTAGATCTAGCATAGATCATTTCGTATAACAATGAGATTAGTTGAAGACATTCTGCTTCAACTGATTCTCCAAGGTGAAGACTTCACCTATCGTAGTGCTGCCTCTCGTTTATTTGCTGCACATTACCGTGTGACACCTTGTTGTACTGTCACATGTGTTGAACCTTGATGACTGAGCTGCTCTCAGCTTCATGCTGCTCATCATGCTGCATCTTCCATCATCAAGCTGCCCATGCTCATGATCTCATTCATCATCCATTCTGGTCATGCCCACAGTGCTGCATCTTTCATCATCATGCTACTTCATTCATCATCATTCATTACTGCTTTGATGAGAGGATTATACACCATGACTGTTCCTAGAGGCTGAGATGATCTTAGTACCTTGAGATCATAATGACACCTTACTGTACTATAAGATTATGATCCTGTCTCTTACATTTGATGAGAATGACATTCTTTGCAGAGGTGATCGCTGCATATTGGTGCATCATTTAATACTTTAAGTCACAGTCGTACAGGTCTATGTATAAAGTCTTTTATGAACAATGTATAAAGACCTTAATGAACAACGTATAAAGAAGTCTCCATGATCTGCTTATAAATGTCATCAATGATCTGCGGCTAGGGATGAGTGTCACCATTTACTGCGTATGAGTCTTTGCTACTGCGGCTAAGTGCGGCTAGGAGACTTCCTTACTGCGGCCACTGCAGCTAGGGCATCATTGCGGCCTTTATTACCCTTACAACATCTTCATTACCTTGACTACGACTCTTACGTGCTTCATTATGTTATTACTGCGGCTTCCATGCTTTGGTTGTGACTTCATGCCTTGACTCTTTACATTGCGTGTAAGGATCTCAGCCTTGTGTATAATTAGGGCATCACGTTGACTGTATAAATGTCATCATGAACAATGTAACCATGAACAACATATAAGTGAGTCTCCATGAACTGACTGTGTATAGATGTCTTCATGACTGCGTTGGATGAGTCTTCATTGACTGCGTTGAATATCTCCCATGACTGCATGAAAACAACATATAATATCCACAGTGCATCCACTATGAACAACGTATATCACTTACTATGAGCAGCGTATATCTTATAAGGTCTCCAAGACTGCGTTGGATTAGGGCATCATCAAACTAGGCCAGTGTATTCTTTTTGTGACTTTCCTTCTCCAAAAACCCAAGACGTGGAGAGGAGATCACCTCAAGAATGTGTTCAAACGACTTCAAGTCCTTGATAATTTATACCAAAACGTAGATGATGAATAGACACGTCTATAGGGCTTCTGAGCCTACTCAAGTTGCTGGCCGGCTTGATAATAGTTCCATAATCAAAATAAATTCATATCTCCATAAACACTTATCAGAATCGGATGATCTTTAGATCAATCCTACACCTCTCGATGAGAGGGATCCAATAAAAATATCAGCTGCCATAAATAAGCTGACTCACATGGAGTTTGGCCCTAGTTGCCAATTTTAACAGAGTAGAAATTGGTTGACCAATCTCTCCATGAAGAAGCAAATGAAGAAAGAGATCAAGCATGTGAAGAACACCATGATCACAAAAAATCACTATCTGATAAGATACATTGAAGACATCTCTCGAAAGAAGGCATGACAACTCTGGAAAAGGAAGAAAAAGATCAAAGGACCCTTGACACCTATGAAGGCCTTAGAGATATGAAAGATGCATATAAATGATTCTACTCTAGAAATATGTCATGATGAAAAATCCATCCCAATGAAAGCACCATTTAATGTTGAAGCAATATCAGGATGAAGTCATGAAAGGTTACTAGATCAAAGCATGGGAACAAGCAAGTACAAAGAAACATCCATGTGAAGAGTAATATGAAGCATCGACAAGATGACAAAGAATGACCAGATGACAAGAGAATATGATATATGACAAGAAGGCCACTTTCCACAAAGGAAGCAATGCCATGACTAACCAGGAAGGAAATTGATCAATGGATGGCACCCTACCAAAAAGGAAGTTCGAACAAAGACTTCATGACATCGAAGGAAAGAAGAAAATAGAGTAGCTGAAGGACCCATGAATAAGAAGTTGTTGATGTATGGACAAGTCCCCAGCTAAGAGGGAGTTCTGACAAGTTCTCAAAGGAAATTGGGAGGATTGAGTAATCATCTAGAATCCGATACTCTTTGAGGATGTGTAGGGCATCCAAGACAAGAGTAGGCAAGAGGACCGATGTTCTTTGAGGGATGGGAACCCAAGATAATAATAGTACTAGAAGGTCATACTTAGTGAACACCCGAGTGGGTAGGTACCTTGAGAGACAATGACTGTGGTGTCTATATGTCATTGGTATCGCCAACATTTTTCTCCAATCTATTGAGAGATAGAGCTGTCAGTCAAGGCCTTGCTGTGGATACAATGTTGGTTACTATGATGCTATAACAGATGGATTGCCAATCCGGTTTCTCTTATGTGAATTCTTCAAGATTGATAATATCCAAACACCTTGTAATGTTGTATGAATACCTCCCTAGTTAAGAGGGAGTGTTGAAGGAAATGTAACTAGGTTTGGTCTTCATAAATGTACTTTTGATATTTGTATTTATTCAAGAAAAAAAATATTATTTTTATAATATATGTCAATGAGTTTCTTGCTCATTGAAGTAGGTCTAGCACATGTTAAAGTGCTATAGGTGAGTCAAAGAGTCAAAAGAATTATTTTGAAGACCTTAATGGTATGTTATGTTATGTATAAGAATCAAAGAAGACACCTCCAAGAAAAGTCAAGTCTCCTCCTAGCAAAGACACCATCAAAAGAAGCAATGGCACCATTAAAAGCACCCATCGAAGCAAAGGAAGTCAAGTCGGCCTCAAGGCAGCAAGTCGGCCTACAAGTTGGCCTAAAGGAGGGACAATCCTCTATATATAGAGGTTGTCCACTCCCTCAAACAACAAGCAACTCACTCTAAAATCAACAAAGATAGAGGACCGAAAAAGAAGCCGAGAAAGGGATGAAGAAGGAGCCTCTAGTGCAACAAAGAAGCAAGAAGGAAGAGCGAAGGTTTTGGGATTGTTTTAGGGCCAATACCAACCACACATGTGAAGAAAAGGAAGGGCTATTTGTGGTTAGGACAACAACAAGTCACCTCCCAACATACCTCATCATTTGGGCTACAAACTAGGCCTACTATCCAAGCGAAGAAGGAAGGACCTCAAGCGAAGGAAAGAGGAGCCATATAACATCAACAAGACCTCTCACACATGTGAGAATTAGGGCTGCAGTGCTGTCACACAAAGCCTACAACTATACATCAAGAAGGAACTCTGTTGGTCAAGAGAAGGAAGGAGTATCCTTAGGTGAAGGATCTCACTAAGTACAAAAGATAAGTGTCTCTTCTAGAAGGACTACTAACAGTGGAAGGAAGAATGAAGTGTTGAAAGGAGGACGAAGTGTTGGGGAACGAAGTGCTGGAAGAAGGTGGACAAAGTGTCGGGGAGACATAGTGCAGAGAAAAGGAAGGACTTGACTTGTGCTTGGAGGATCTTCTAGTCAAGGGTCTAGGGTTTGGCATTGATCAAGAAAGAAGCTTCAATAAGAGAAAACTTACCGAAGGGATTTCCTCTCAAGAGAAGAGAGGTTTTGGCCCTGGCTAAGAGCCAATATCTTGTGTTCTTTTTTTATGTTTTTTATAGCAGTTTGATGAAGTACACACACATCCATTAATAAGAGAAGAAGAAGATTAAGCTAACAAAGACAAATTGTAAAAATACTTCACAAATTGTTATCTAGTCCTGAAGAATCACTCTACATCTCATTGCCCTAGATTCTTCAACACGATCAAGGTTATGATATCAATTTTCTTGCTAGAGATTGTGAAATAAGGAAGAGTAAATTTGGAAGATCAGTGGGAAGAGAAATAAGGAGTCCAAAAATGTATATGAGCTTGATGAAATTGTCAGGCCAGGAGGTAACTCCTCGAAAATGAGATTGTAGATTCATTTAGGTTGTTCATTATTATATACATGAGGGAGTGACTGTTGAGTTTCATCTCCCGATGACTCTCCATTTTCTCTATTACTTATTTACATTATTTGTAGTTGTTCACCCAATCCCTATGATTAGGTGTCAACATTCCCCCCCCTTAATCTGAAGGGATGTTGGTGAGTCTAAGCATTGTTTTGAATCTTTCAAGCTTTTCTCTTCCAAGCACTTTGGTGAAGATGTTTGCAATCTTCTCATTAGTGGAACAATGACAAAGATTTGGCCTCAACATGATGTCGAATCAGATGAAATTTTGTATTGATGTGCTTCGTTCGATCATGGAACTTTGGGTTCTTGGCCAACTTTATTGCTGAGGTATTGTCAATCATGAGTGGAGTTGAATGTACTTGTTTTACCTACAAATCTTCTAGAATTTTCCTGAGCCACACAATTTATTTTGTTGCCTCAGCTGCTGCCACATATTCTGCCTCTGTTGTGGAATCTGCTGGAACTAATTGTTTGCGTGATCTCCAGGAGATAGCTTCTGATCCAATACTCATAGCATAACTCTAAGTAGATACCCTAGTTTCTTTGTCTCCATCAAACTCTGAATCAGAGTATCCCATCAAGCTGAAGTCGCCCACCCGTGTATACTTGAGTCCAAAGTCTTGAGTTCCCTTCAAGTACTTTAGAACTATTTTTAAAACAGACCAATGTCCCTGACAAGGCTTTTGCATAAACCTAGAGAGGATTCCAACAACAAACAGAATGTTTGGTCTGGTAGTAGTCAGGTAGTTGAGACTTCCTACAAGCTGTCTATACTTTTTTGCATCCTCAAATTATTTTCCTTCAATGGATGTGAGCTTTAAGTTTTTTTCCATTGGAATAGTAAGAGGATTGCATTCAGCCATGCCAAACTTGTTCAACAAATCTCCAATGTACTTCTTTTGAGAAAGGAATATGGACTTCGGATGTTGAGTTACTTCAATACCAAGATAGTAATGAACATAGCCCAAATTAGTCATTTCAAAACCTTTCCTCAATTCCTTCTTTATGGATGCAATGTAGCTCTCATTGTTCCCTGTCATCAAAAGATCATCTACATATACCACAAGATATACAACTGTTTTGCCAACTTTCTTGACAAACAAAGTTGCATCATCAAGATCATAATGTTTGAAATTGAGTTTCAGAAGATGCTCAGTTAGTTTTTCATACCAGGCTCACGGTGCTTGTTTGAGGCCATACAAGGATTTCACAAGTTTGCATACTTTATGTTCATGTCCTTTCACAACAAATCCTTCAGGTTGGGACATAAAAACATTCTCTTTTAGATCTCCATTCAAGAAAGCAGTTTTTACATCCATTTGATGGACTTTCCAACTGTTCTGAGCTGCTAGGGCAAAGAGTGTCCAGATGGTAGCCCATTTTGCTGTGGGGGCAAAAGTCTCCTCATAATCGACCCCTTCCTTTTGTGCAAAACCTTTTGCCACAAGCCTAGCTTTGTGCTTGTTAAGTGAGCCATCAGCTTTATACTTGTTCTTGTAGACCCACTTGTAGCCAATTGGTTTGGTTCCCAATGGAGGATCAACCAGCTTCCAAGTGCCATTCTTTATCAAGGCATCATACTCCTTTTGGATTGTTTCTTTCCACTCATCATGAGAAGCAATTTCTTTGAAGGAAGTTGGTTCAAAATCTGTAGACAAATTCAATTCACAATCATAAGAAACATCCATATCAACAAGTGAATCAAAGTCATCTACATCACCTCCATTTTGTCGGGTTGAATTTCTAGTTCCTATCTTTCCAACCTCATCAGGATGAACACTTTCAAGTGTCTTTGTCAGCCACTTTGGGGGACCTTTCTGAGATGGTCCAGGCTTCTTCATTGATTGAGTTGGGACTGAATCAAGATTGAGCCTCCCAATTATGTCAATCACATCACTCAAAGTATCATTAGTTGTTGGAGTTTCATGCGAGGGAGAGAGTGCTTCAGAAGAAGATTCCATAGGTTGATCTAGTATAGGAATCCCCCCTTCAAGATGTGGAATCTGATTATCAAATTCTTGAAATGTTTTTTCATTTGCAAATCTATCCAAACGATCAAGTTTCCGCTCAACAACATTGTCAGTTTTGGATGATTCAAGAAAGATTACATCTCTAGATACACCACACTTTTTATTGACTTCATCATAGAGACGGTATGCTTTGGAGGTGTTTGAATACCCCAGGGAGATACACTTACGACTTCTTGCACCAAGTTTGTTTCTATGTACCTTTGGTATCAAGGCATAACAGGTGGAACCAAAGACCCTGAGATGCTTTACTGAAGGAATGTGTCCATACCACATTTCATAAGGAGTCTTGTTTCTAATAGCATTAGATGGACATCTATTCTTTACATATACAGCACATAGAACTACATCAGCCCTAAACATCAATTTTACATTTTTGAAAAACATCATGGAGCACACCATATTTAAGATTGTCCTATTCATTCTTTCAGCTACTCCATTCTGTTGGGGATTATAAGTCACAATTGTTTGATGTTTGATCCCATGTTGGAAAAGATAGTTTTCAAATTCATTTTAAGTGTATTCTTTTCCATTATCAGTGCGAATAGAGCCAATATGAGATTGTGCATCATTTTGAATCCATGTATGAAAGTTCTTGAATGTTTGAAAAGCATCAGATTTGTTCTTCAATAAATAAACCCAACACATTCTGGTGTAGTCATTAATAAATGTCATCATATATTTATTTCCATTTGCAAAAGAAATAGACATTGGACCACATAAATTTGAATGAATGAGTTCAAGTTTTCTATGTGCTCTAGAATGTGAATCATGAAAAGATTGTTTGCTATGATTTCCTAGAATGCAAGCATCGCATTGCTTAAGTTTCCTAGGAATTGTAGGCAAACCAATAACACCATTTTTCTTCAACAAGTAGAGGTTGTCATAGTTTGAGTGTCCAAATCTAGCATGCCATAATAAACTTGATGGAAATTTACCTTCTTCATAATGAGAATTGTATGAGAAATTTTGTGCACGAGTAGAGGTACCCTGCAGCTTGAGAAGCCTTTCTTCTTTCATCCCCGTCATGAAAAGTGAGTGGTCTAATGCTTTTCTCACCTCAAGCTTGCCATCAAACATATGAATGGAGTGTCCTTGTTGGCAGATGTGGACCAAGGACAACAAATTTCTCCTCAGCTGTGGGAGATATAAAACATGATGCAGAAGAAAGTCTGGAAGACTAGGCAATTTAAGCTTGATTGTTCCAAGCCCTGATGGCTTGAGTTTTGATTTGTCTGCAAAGTATACTGATCCATCAACGTTTTGAGTAAATTCTTCAAAAAAATCTCTTCTAAAAGTCATGTGGCAAGTTTCTCCTGAATCAAGCAACCAATCATTTTTCCAAGAAGCAAGTGAAGCATTGAATAAGTCTTCATTTACTCCAATATTACAGTGTGCCACAACATAGTGAGTGGATTCAGGTGCTTTACCTTTCTCTTTGTCATTAGTTTTACCTTTGGGTTGGTTTCTTTCCTGCTCAATTCTATCCCAAGGCAGCTTGCATGTGGATGCATCATGTGATCCAACTCTTTTGCAACGTATGCAATGCAAATCTAACTTTTCTCCTTGAGAGTGTCTGCCCCCCCTGCCTATGAAATTTCTTCCTCTTCCTCTTCGACCACCTCTCCCTTTTGAAGAATCTTGAGCAAGATTGTTCTCTCTATGTGCAAGACACACAACCTCTTTAGAAGACTGAGGAGCTGTCTTCTTCCCAAAATCTTTCTCTCTTTCAGCAAATTTTTTCACAAGGGAGTCAAAGGTAATATCTTTGAGGTTTCCATTTGCTTGCAATGACTCAAGATAATTTGAGTAAGTGGGATAAAGTGCCTTGAGAAAAGCTATCAGAGGAATGTCCAGTTAAACATTAGTGACTTTGATATCATGCATAATAGATTTTAATTCTGATGCAAGAGCAAGAGGATCATCATTTTGTAATTCAAGGCTGAACAATTTAATCATGAGTTGAACAACTTCAAGTGCAGAGTGTGAGTCATAGAGTTCTTTCAGTTTTTGTAAGGCTTTGAAAGCATTTGAAAATGGCGAAATATGGTGAATCACCTCTTCATTTACTGATGCTGCAATCAATGCATAAGCCTTGTTGTTCTTATTTTCCCAAATGGTGAATTCCTTGTCTGAGGTAGGCTGTTCTGGCTCTTTGTCACCTTCTCCAACACACACTCCTTTCCACAGCTCATTAAAAATGAGAGTGTGTTTGATTTTCCGTGACCATTCTGGATAGTTCTCCTTGCCAGTGAGAACCACTCCCACAATAGATATCAGTGAATGCATTGTAAAACCTGTGTATTGTAAAAAAAAAACTTCTGCTGGCAAAAAAAATGTGCTTTTGATGTAAAAAAAATTGCAGTGTAGTAGCAATATTCTGAATTCTTATGACAACCAAGAAACTAGCTGCAGTTTCTTACAAAACAAGGGCACAAAATCATGAAAGAAATTGCAACAATCCAATTTTTTTTTCGTAGGTCACATCTTCGAATCTTTGTAACTCAAAAACAACTCCTCATATACCCAAATCTCTGGTTCCAAAAGCCAAAAATGTAGTAATCTTTAGTCCAAGGACAAGACAATGGAAGACCACATTCAACAAGTTTTGTCGCACTAACTGTTGAAACACTTGGAATTATCAAACCTCGCAATTCTTCAGAACTTTATGTTGGAGACCGCAATTTTTCACTCTGCGATATCTTCAGCAATCCGAGCAGATAATAAGAGAAGAAGAAGGAACCCGCATTACAATCTCAACTCTGCCAATTATTTTATTGGAAACTCTATGCACAACCTCAACACCATTGACGAAACGTCCATCCTGAATGCATGAAAGTGGCTAGTGCATAGAAGCTAGAAATGGCGCTGAGAAGGGGAAGTAGTAGTTGCAGTAGCGGAAGGGGGATTGGGACCCTGTGGCTGCATAAGCGAAGGGTGAATGACCAGCAAAAACGGTGAGAGCTAGCTCTCAAGTGCCAAAATGAGAACAGGGAAGATTTTTAGGTGGCTGCGCGCCAAGTGGCCTTTGACTTTCTGTATCCCTCCTCCTTTCAAGGGAAGCCCAGAGAAGAAGTGGACTTTGCCCAGGGGTTGGGGAAAATGAGTGTTGCAAAGCTTGTGAAAAGTTGCCTGTAGCTGCAGGCTTGATGCCCTGAATTGGCTCAAACGATGGCTCAATGCCACAATGAGAGCAGGCCACAAGAAAGGAGCGTTTCATTGCTCTCTATCGAATAGAAAACACATATGACAGTGTCAGGCCTCAGAAGCATGACAAAGGTGTCAGTTCTACAAAATAGGTAGAACATAGGCAAAATAGGTAGAAGGGAGTTACAAGGGCAGGAATGCTAAAAATAGAGCTGGCTCTGATACCATGTCAGGCTAGGAGGTAACTCCTTGAAAATGAGATTGTATATTCATTTAGGCTGTTCATTATTATATACACGAGGGAGTGACTGTTGAGTTTCATCTCCCAATGACTCTCCATTTTCTCTATTATTTATTTACATTATTTATAGTTGTTCACCCAATCCCTTTGATTAGGTGTCAACATAAATTCAAAGAGAAAAATGCTACATTGGATAAACATATGAGAGTTGGTTATGGCATAAAATGCTAGGACACTTGATCTTTGATTGTTTGGTAGAAATCAATAGAACAAAAGCAGTGAGAGATATGCCCAAGCTCTTGAAACCAAGAAACACCATTTGTGAATCTTGCCAACTTGGGAAACAAACAAGAGTAAGCTTCAAGTCAAAGGAGTGCTCAACAACAAGACCACTATAGCTTGTTTACACAAATCCATGCAAACGGACAAGAACACCAACCCTGCAACGTGAAACATGCTTTACACTGTTTATTGGTGATTATAATAGAATTGTTTGGGTTTCATTTCTTAAAGAAAAATTAGAAGCACCAAATACTTTCAAATCATTTAAAGCCTTAGTTGAAAATGAAACCAATCTAAGAATCAAATTTCTAAGATCAAATAGAGGAGGTGAATTTGTTGAAAAAATTTGGTCTTCATAAATGTATTTGAGTCATTATGTAATGTACTTGTCAAAAGAATGGAAATAATTTTTGTTATTATTATTACAATGACTTATTAAAGCATGGGTTTCATGCTTGGGTCACATTTTACTAGTCAAAGTCCCCATTTTGGACTCCTAGGATTTATATTGAGTCATTAAAGTCATTGTACATTTTATGAGACCCTTCTTGGGCTTTTGAATCATGTAAAAAGATTTATTATTGAGTCAAATTAGGTATTTGACACCTCCACGCCAAGTTGGCCTCAAGGAGATCAAGTCTACCTCAAACAGATCAATTCGACCTCACCTCAAGCCTATATATAAGCACATCAAATTCATTTGGAGCATTCAATCAATATCACACAAGTTCGATATCCAGAAGAAAGAGCTAGAAAAGTACGAAGTAAGAAAGGAGGTTAAAAGGACTGTGAAGTTGGAGAAGAAGGAAGAAGAAGGAAGAAGAAGGCAAGATCAAAATTTTGGGCTATCTATATACCTCTCGTGTGGGTTCCTCTAGGGGATCAAAGTCTTTCTTGTCAAGTCGAAGCTGCTACTGCTACCATTTATTGGGTCAAAGTGCTGCTACTTCAAGGTCGAAGTTCTGTGTCGAAATTGTTGCAAGAGGAGACTAACTTGGTGGTTGGAGGAGGTCCGTGTCTAGGTTGAAGAGTCTCAAGAAAACTATTGAAGGAAGAGATTTTAACTAGGTTTTCCCCTACATAGGGTTTTTTCCCTGGCAAAGTCCCTACATCTTGTGTCTTATGTTTTTTTGATCTTCATACATACATAATTTGGTATTTGTTTAATGAAAGATAATAGAAAAAAAAGTAAAAGAAGTCAACATAATTCACAAGTAATTATCAAGAAAAGAGAAATATAGCTTTAACTCTACTAGCATTGATTTCTCAACATAATTTACCTTGAATGATTTTAATGATTTCTGTGAGAACTTTGGAATCAAGAGACAACTTTTAGTTGCAAGAAATCCACAACATAATGGAGTCATAGAAAGAAAGAACAAGTTAGTGGAAGAAATAACATGGTTCAAAAATAACAAGTGCCATGTTGTTATAGGCCAAATTAATAGATAAATTTTGGAGAGAAGCAATTACTACAACAATGTACCTCATTAAGAGAGGACAACTCTGAGTTAACAATGGCAAGACACCATATGAGCTATGGAAAGACATAATTAGCTTTACTATTAGTATTATTAATTAATACTTTATTATTGGTAATAAGAATAATTATTACTAATAATATTATAATTAATACTAATAATAAAATATTATTAACTTTATCATTTAATAATTATTCTTAATAAAAATGCATATAATAATAATAATCCCCTCTCTTCTATGTGAATTTGTCTTGAAGATGAGTCTTGTTAGAGACTCGAAATGTCGACTCAAAAATGGATACTGTAGATATTCTGAATTCTCAAAACTCTCAAAATATTTTTTAATTTTTGGAAGCGAATGTTACATGAAGATAAATGATGATAAATTGGGAAAACTTGATTCTAGAGTAGACAAGTGAATCTTCCTTGGATACTCAACAAGAAATAAAACTTGTAAATGATAGAATAAAATACTACACAGTTGTTGAAAGTATTGATGTAAGAGTAGAGAAAGCATGGCCAGATAAAGAAGCAGAACAAACAAGTGAGAATTCAGAAGATACAATCTATGTAGACCAAGAATATATTATTACAATGGAAGAACAAAAAGAAGCATAATCTCCATCAAAACAACTTTCAATTTTGTGCAAAAAAATTCCCCAAAGAAACAAATCATTAGAGATGTTGATGAGTGGATACAAACCCGAATAAGAATGACCAATACACCAACAAAAGGAAATTTTCCTTTTTCTATCCAAAATAGAGCCAAAGGATTTTTCACAAGCCAATAAGGACCATCATTAGTTGAATACTATGGAAGAAGAATTGAATCAAATTGAGAAAAATAGAATCTAGGAACTTATGCCATGACCAAAAGTTAAAAACAAGATTTGGACTAAGTGGTTATTCAAGAACAAGCTAAATGAAGAAGGACAATTATGAGAAATAAGGAAAGACTTGTTTGTAAGGACTATGCACAATTTGAAGGAATTTATTTCGAATAGACTTTTTCTCTAATTACCAAATTAGAAGCAAAAAGAATGTTCTTGGAATTTTCATGTTCAAAAAGCTTCAAAGTTTATCGGATGGACATTAAATCAACCTTTCAAAATGGAGATTTAAAGGAAAAGGTATACATTGAACAACCATAAGGATTTGACTTGTTTGAAAATAAATATTGTGTGTGTAAATTGAAGAAAGCTCTTTATGGGTTAAAACAAGCTCCAAGAGCTTGGTATGCCAGGCTGGACCACTATCTCAACAAAAAAGCTTCAAAACAGAAGTAGTTGACAATAATCTCTACATAAATATGGAAAAGGACAACTTACTAATTAAACTTGTATATGTGGATGATCTCATTTTTGGAAGCAATAACGATGATATGAGTCACGAATTTGCCCAGGGAATGTCAATGATTGAAGAATTATCCTTCTTCTTTGGACTGCAAATTTCTCAAACTAACGAAGGAATATTCATTGGCCAATCCAAATACCTCAAGGAGATGCTCAAGTGATTTAGAATGGAAGAATGTGCACTAGTAAACACCCTAATGATTAATGGATGCAATTTAAGTAAGGATGATGAATCTCCTAAAGTCAGTTCAACACTTTACAGATATGTGATTAGGAGTCTACTATACTTGACAACTTCGATACCAGACATTATGCAGGCAGTTTGAATGGTTGCAAGGGGTTTACACAATCCCTTGTTCATGTGGGAAGCCTTATATACACGAGACAGGTCGCTCCATCAAGCAGAGAATTCAAGAGCATTCTATGGATATCTAGCATAATCACTCCATTCCCGTTCTTCAGCTCTTGCTGAGCATTCTGCTAACACTAAGGATCACATATGTATAGAGGATGCTTGTGTCTGAGCTAAGATTTCTCATTATCATCACAGAAAGTTCAGGGAAGCCATCAGGATAGAGAAATGGGTGGCCAACAATCTTAACAGGGATGACGATTGGAAAATTAGTAGAATCTGGATCCATGCTCTCTCCTCGAGGTTTTCTTTGTGATTTGCCTCCCTGTTTTTTGGTTTTGTTCTTTATATTTTTATTATCTCCCTTCTTTCCTTTCTGAGGTTATTTTATTCCTTCTTAGTTTGTTTTTTTGAATATTTATTTTAGGTTTATACATACCCTTTGTTTTTTATCCATTATAACTATTCTTTTATAAGAATTTATTTTTTCTTATTTATGGCCCCTCTCTTTATAATTATATTCTATTTAATTTATTATTTATCCTATTTTAATATTTATTTTATTTATTATTCCTCCTATTCCCTTATTACAATTATATATAAAAGTTCTCTTATTATAATTATATATAATCTATAATTATTATTTTTGTTTTTTTGATTGAATCTTTTTTATTTATTTCTTTAGCCCTAATTTTCCTATTATAAATTTTTTATTTAATTATATTTATATATAATAATTAATTAAATATTATTTTTGTTATTTTTTTTTGTAAATTTTATTTTATTGAATCTTTTTTATTTATTTCTTTAACCCTAATTTTCCTATTATAATTTTTTTATATAATTATATTTATATATAATATTAATTAAATAATTTAGATAACTTTATTTATATATTAGCCCATTATCTCTCTTATTATATCATCTATATTTATAATTATTCATTTAGAATAAATAATTTAAATTTAATTTTATTTTTGGTCCTTTATTTAGTTTATTTCTTATTACTTAATGAGCCTTATTATTTATATAATTACAATTTTTATGTTTTAATATTTATTTATTCCTTATTTACAATAAAATGCCCTTTATTCTATTATTTATTATTATTATTAAGGTATTAGTTTTTTGTTTTTGTTTGTTTGTTTGTTTTTTTCTTTGTATACTTGAATATTTGTTTTTCCCTTTATTTTAATACTTTCTACTGTGTATTATTATTATTATTTTTCTAATAATTGATCTATTTGGGGTTTGCCCCCTGACTTAGCTTTTTGACTTTTTGACCTAACCTTTTTGCCCCTTATTTTTTATACTCTTGTTGGATCAATTTTTCTTTTATCGTCTTGATGGTGAAACACATTAGTTGGTTTGAAATGCGTCAATAATTACCTCTGATCTTTGTTGGATCCGAAAGATAACTTTCTGAATATTTCTACTCACAAAAGCCTCCATTTATGTTATCACCTAAAAAATGACCACCTAGCCATTTCCTACTAGGTTGATTGAAAGACACCATGTAGGATGAGTTTTTACACGTTAAAACCCACTTTCACCTTAGGGAATAATTTAATGAACCATTTTCCTAAATTATTTTTAATTAAAATAAAGAAACCCCATGAGAGTAATTAAATAAATCATTATTTATTTATTATTCTCTCCAAATAATTATTATATCATTATTTGATGATTATTTCTGACCATTTTTTACTTAACCACTCAAGAATAATTAAATAAATATTTATTTATTTATTATTATATATTTATTCCCTATTTCTCTCTTGAGATATTTATTAAATAATTATTTAATAATTATTTCTAATTCATCTTTGACTTTGTCCCCATCATGTAACTAATAAGTAATTTTTTATTTGTTAATTACTTTAACCACTTTCTAAATAAATATATTTGATCATTTCAAATAATCTCTCTCTCTAAAATATAATAAAATATTCCTAATAGCTAGACCTTGATTAAGTCTAACATTTATTATTATTATCCTCAATCTAGATCTATCTTAATATTTTGTTATAAATAGAGGGGGTTTCTCTTCATTCTACACCATGACCATTCTCATTGTCCCCATTATCATCCTTTGAGATTTGAGCTCCCATTTTGAGTTCAATCCATCTCCACTTGTTTTTCCCATTGCATACATACTGAGAGAGAGAGAAATGAAGATATAGGTGAAGCATAGGGTGTTACTCACCACCTATCGGTGACATCCATAGGAGAAATGTTTCTCCTAGATTGTCTTCAACTGACAGCTAGTGTCTCCTTGTAGCCATCAGATAGCTCGATGTGCCATAATCTCCACCACTAGAGCCAATCATTATGCACCCTTTCCCATATGCCATGATCATATGTTTGAAGGTGGGCCTTCTAACCCCGAAGGTATGGATTTCATTATGTAGTTGGGTATTTTTTCTTACTTATCATGGACACTTTTTGGCATGGATTAGTGGGGGTATTTGACAGAAAGAATGGGCTTGGTTTATACTCTTGTCCCCTTTGCCCAATTTTGTGGTTAATCTTGTATCTTAGTCTCGTGGGATCTCCTTTATTGGTTACTAGCTTTAGGAGTGGTACTACATGGGAATTCTTGATTTTGGTTGTGTGGTCACGCTTCCTGACACCACATACATCACTCCCCTTCGCTCATTATAACCCCTTTTCACATATTTCTCATCTGGGTCCACATTTGTCCATTGGTTTCATAAGGAGCTAGCCTCCCCCTCCCCTTGTCCACTCTTTCGGTCAGGCCTGAAACGATGCCCTGAAGGTTGATACAACTAAAATTAAAATAAAAGCATAATTTGGTCACTCTCAACAAGAAATGTACCATAAAATACAAAAGATGATTGGGACATATAAATTTACCATGTGGGAAAAAACCAACATGAGCTCTACCCCCTATCATTATGGCCATCACCCTGGTTCCTAGGGCCCTTATATTTCCCCCCTGCATCATGAAGGAACCCATGATTGTCCCAACCCATAGTAGGCGTTGAACTACCCAACCTTAAGGGGGTATTCACTACTATATCATTCACATCATGCTCTCATCCTATGGAGCCCCGAGAAAGTTATAAAAGAAAACCAATAAAAAGGAAAACAACATATGAAGAAGGGTGGAAAAACAAAGGCATGGGTAACTCATGTACCACAACTTTTTCCTCCTACATCTATACACCCAAATGTGGGCTTCCCTCATCATAACTACCCTTGTACCATGGCATGTGGCTTGAAGCCTTCCTTGATGCCCCACTTTGTTCCATCACTATTTCATATGACACTTGCGATCTAATGATCGTACCATGGACTTGTCACCCCCTTAGGGGTTGAAAACACCTAATAAGGTCCTTGATTAACCCCATTTTTGAACTTGGAGACACCTGTACACTCTAAAGCCCATTATGGAAGGGTTTGTAAGCTCATTTTCTCAATTGCATTAATGATCCGCTAGAAGGTGAGAAGACACATTGGATCTTATAAAAGATTGTAGGTGGGTTTTAATCTTGGGGTTTGGTCTCCCTATATGGGGTCTAAGCCCTTCAGAGGGTCATATTGGTATTTGTAGGGTGTGCGTTGAGAGCCATGGGCATCCACTATATTAGGGAGCATATTACCATGCCATGGGATCCTTCAACACCATACATTGCTCAATCATGTCCCACTTATTTGATGATGATGATGATGCACCTGGATCACCTTGCCAGCCGGCTATAAACTTGCACCACACACTTGGTAGTTGATCCAGGCCCCAGATGGGGTAGTGTCTCACCATGAGAGACAAAGGGAGTGTTGAAAATTGGCAGCTTAGGGAAAAATTTATAAAAATAGAATTTCTAAAAATAGAAAGTCTCAATTATGAATTTTCAAAAATATTTAATCACCTTGCATCAATTGGTAATGAAGCATTGTTGATGGAAAATCCCTTTTGATCATCAATCAATCCTAATAGTTCAATTTCGACTTAATTATTATTATTATTATTATTATTATTATTATTATTAAAAAGAAATTCAAGTCTTTCTCTTATGTGATTTCTACCGAAAGACTTTGCTTAATTCATTATGGATCACAAAAGCTTGAATACAAAAATTCAAGTCTCTCAATCATGAAACTCAATCATGTCATATGTAACTCCCCTCAATTATTGTATATGTTACTTTCTCTTAATGGATTCATTCCGCTCTCTCTTTAATGCTCTTATACACCTCTTACACTCTCTTACACACTTTAATGACTCGTCATAATAAGATTCCTCCGACACCTCTTTAATGCATAAGTTACACTCCTCTCCTTTATGGCATAAGTTACACTCCTATTTTGGCATATGTAACTCCTCCTCAAGGCATGTGTATTGATCCTCCTTTATGTCAATAATTCATTTCCCCTCCTATATATATGTGTCTCATATCATCTCTCATATCATCTCACCTCACTTGTGCATTATGAATTCGAACTTGAGAGAGAGTTGAAGAGACTTGAAAGAGATTGAGAGAGAGAGGCTTGGAGAGTAAGAGCAGATCTTGGAGAGCCAAAGTGTTTCAATGTTTGCATCAGCTACTGCTGTCAGATATATTCATCAGATTTGGGTGAACTTCTTCATTCTCTCTTTGTACTTTGTATCTCTGTTGAATAATTGATTTCTAATAGAAGAAGAATCTGGTTTGGTTTTCCCCTTGTGGGTTTTGCTCTGGTCATTGACCTAACTTCTCTGTGTCTCATTGAGTTCTTAGTTGTCTTTCATTGTGCATATGGTTTATATGGTTTATGTCCAGTCTACAATCACTTAACTTATTTTATAGCATAAAGAAGTTCTGGATTTAAGTGATTGTAACAACATAGAACATCAAAATTTCAACATGGTATCAGAGCTTTGGTGAAGACAAACTCAAGAAGACAAGCTTCATTTGTAGCTCTCTTTTTGCTGGAATATCTCTTACTGTCTGTTCTGTTTGCAACACTCTTTCTGCTAAAATATCTTTTGCTGCCTGCTCGATTTGAAACTCTCTTTTTGATGAAATATCTCTTGCTGTCCGCTCCATTGGCAACTCTTTTTCTGCTGAAATATCTCTTGTTTTCCGCTCCATTTGCAACTCTTTTTCTACTGAAATATTTCTTGCTGTCCCCTCCATTGGTAACTCTTTTTGTGCTGAAATATCTCTTGTTGTCTGCTCTATTTGCAACCTTGTTTTTGCTGAAATATATCTTGTTCTCTGCTCCATTTGCAACTATTTCTTTTGCTGAAATATCTCTTGTTGTTCCTTCTCCTTGCTCTCATTTTCTACTGAAATGTTTCCTCTTTTGTTGCTGAAATTTCATCTGAAATTTTACTGCTGAATTTTATAGCTGAAATTATACTGTTGAAATTTATTGCTCAAATTTACTGTTGAAAATTTACTACTGAAATTTACAGTTGATATTTTATAATTGAATTTTATAGCTGAAATTCTACTTCTGAAATTTTCTTGCTCAAATTTACTGCTAAAATTTTGTTGTTGGAATTTTATTGCTGAAATTTTACTGCTACCGTTCTTCCAAGATTTCATGGAACCCAAGATATGATAATAATTTTGCAGATAGTAATTAAGGTGTTTCATGTGTTTAATAATTGTGGTTTTGGTACTTGATAATGCATGCAAAAGTAAAGAGAAGTTTTATTTCTGTTTATGCATGCGTAAGAAAGTGGTCATGAAAATAAGTATAATGCATAGAAGATTATGAACAAATAACTGATAGAAATTAAACGCTGAAGATAGGGGGATTTTGACTCTCTCACATTATATGAGAATGGTCATAATCTTATGGGTTTTGGTAATTTTGATATTAAAGTTTGCTAACAATAATGGTTGTAGGTAAGAATCATGACTTTTGCAAAAGATATAATGATAGTTTTCTAAATTAACCTCCTTTGTAGTGATCAAAGATGGATTATAACTAATATGATTGCAGATAATGAAATCAACATGTATAATTATTATTACATGACTTCACTCTGGGAAGACCTATCCATGCATTGATTCATGATAAGTAATTATCAATATAAACTGTGGCACCAAAAGTTCACTCATATTCATTATAAAGCATTACTTCATGTGAGAAAAATTGTTTTCAGAATACCTGAGATTAGAGTGGATCATGATGGAGTTTTCCAAGTGGTGATCAATAAGATGCATTTCTTCTGCCAATGACAAATGACTTATGGATGATGCTAACCTATAGAGGCCGGATCGAGAGGGAGTTAAGAAATTTCTTCAATCCCAAAGTGTTTTCAAGTCTTATGTTGTTTCTTTGTGTCACTGTTCTTGTTTAGATTTATCTTTATAGATCATTAGTTATTTTTCTTGCATGAGTATTTGAATGATTCTTTCACTAACTTCTTGATGAGAATGCGATCAAGAAAAATAGATCTTGAAGATCATCAGGGTGAAAAATATTGCAGGAAGAGTAAAATCCAAGAAGAGGCTGGTGCAAGGATAATGAAAGAGCCACTCTGACATCTAGAAAAGAAAGAATTACCTGCCTCATCACTAGGTATACTTTCATTATGTTTATTTACTTTGCTACTATTTCTCTTGCTCTTATTCTGGGATCAACATGTACATTTGATGAATGTGAGAACCAATTCCTTTGTATCAAGATTGAGGAAGGTGTCAAGCCATCCCATGACTTGAGTGGACATGAAGTGGACAAGGGCTCAAGACTTCTACAAAGGAGTTGGAATCAAGAAAGAGACCACCGTACTATATAACCTAGAACAAAATGGGAACCTAAGGATCTTTGATTGCCTTGTCTACTTTCATGTGCCATAGGAAAAGTGTACCATGCTGGAAGCTTAAGGTAAGAAATGTATGATTGTTGGTTATTGTGAAAATTCTAAAGCTTGTAGGATATATGTACTTGGACAAATAAATATAGAGTTTAGCAAAGATATAACATTTCATGAAGATGCATCTCTTTGAAAAGCCATAAACACTCCTCCTCCTACTAATGTTGAAAGACAAAATGATGCCTTATGTGCACAAGAAGCTTCCAAGCCTAAGCTTGATCTTTCTAATGAACCCATGGATCCCATGGACTCCTTGGATCCTTCTCCATGTGCTAGAAAAAGATGATTATGGTTTCATGACACTTTACAGGATGTTGATATATATGTTGCTCCCAGAGGAACCTTTAGAGAAAGCATGAAACCATGCCGATTCTAGGGATATGTTGTAGCCATGAGCAACATTATTCAAGTTGAACCATGCACTTTTGAAGAAGTTGTGAAGGCTCAAGTTTGGAAGGATGTAATGGCTGAAGAATATGAGTCCATCATTCATAATGATGTATGGAAAGTGGTTCCAAGACCCCAAGGTAAATTTTTTTGTGGCTTCTAAATGGTTGTATAAAATTAAACATGGTGCTGATGGCAGTATTGAAAAATATAAAGCTAGATTTGTGGCTAGAAGGTTCTCTTAGAAAGAGGGAATAGACTGTGATGAAATCTTTGCACCCGCTATCCATTATACAACCATCTGATCTATTGTGTCTCTAGCTGCTAGCCGAGGATGGCCCCTTCACCAAATGAATTAGAATATTGTTTTTTCTGCATGACTTCCTCAAGGAAGAAGTATTTGTGGAGCAAACACAAGGTTTTGAAGTACATGGCTAGAAAAATCATGTGTTCAGACTGAAGAAATCCCTCTATGGTTTGAAGCAAGCTCCATGAGCTTGGTATGCCTACATTGTTAACTTCTTAATGAAGCTTGTTTTTACTACAAGTAATGTTGATCCAAATCTTTATTTCAAGACAATCTAAGGTATGCCTTTTGATTGTTGTTTATTTCTAACCGATGGTGAACCTCTTATCCTCCAGCATAAGAGGGAGTTAGCTTCTTAATTTGAAATAAAATATTTTCATTTGATGCACTAATTTCTAGGTCTTGAAGTATGGCAAAGACCTGGGGAGATTATCCTTTCTCAAGGAAAACATGTTGTCAAGCTACTAGAATGATTTTGTATGACATAATGGAAGTCTATGAATTCTCCAATGGAAATGAATTTCAAGAAGCTATGTGGTGAAGTTGTAGGTCCTGATTTGGCAAATCCTTCTGAGTATCGTCAACTAATTGGGGCACTAATGTTCTTAGTGAACACTAGACCAAACATATGTTTTGCAGTCAATACTTTGAGCGGATATACGATTAAGCCATCACATGCACATTAGATTGTTACAAAGCATGTCTTGATATACCCACATGGGACCATCAATCTTGGATTGAGATATACTGTTGAAAATGTAAGACTTCATGGATATACTAATGCTGATTGGGCTGATAACTCTGCTGATAGAAAGAGCACTTCTAGGTGCTGCTTTAGCTTGGGATTTTCCATGATCTCTTGGATGAGAAGAAATTATAAATTCTGTTGTACTGAGTATAGTTGACGCTGAGTACATTGCTACTAGCATGGCTAGCTGTGAGGCAATATGGATGAGGAAGCTATTTGGAGAGCTCTTTGAGCACGTTGCAGACACAACCATTATATATTGTGACAATAAGAGTGGGATTTGTCTTGTAGAAAATCCTATGTTCCATGACAAGTCCAAGAACATTGAAATTAAAGATCACTATATCCAGGATATGGTGCAGAGAGGAGAAGTGAGGATCCATCATATTGTGACTAATGATTAGATAATTGACTTAGCAAGCCTTTACTGCAAGGAAAGTTCTTGGTTTCTAGAGAGCAGCTTGGACTTATGGATGTGGCCCTTCTGGGAAGTGGTCACAACTGTTTAAGAACACTTATTTGCCTTTCCCCCTATCAAAGCTCACATGATTAGGGAATGTTGCTGGAAAGCTCTTGAGGATGAGAGACCTCTCGTGTAGTGTGTGGCACAAGAATAGGCCTTAGTATGCATCTGATCCACTGTCTGGGACGTGGGAAGAGCCACCTATCTTGCCAATAGCTGTAGTGAAACTTGTCTAGGATGCAGGTGTTCCACCACTTGGCATTTAATGAGACTTGGATGTGCGAGAGTCTTGTCATGTGTTGAAAAGTGGATCCCCCCAAGCAGTGATGAGCCTTGGATGTGCGATATCCTTGTCATGTGTTGACAAGTGGATCCCCCAAAGGAATGATGAGCCTTAGATGTGTGAGATCCTTGTCATGTGTTAACAATTGGATCCCCCCAAGTAGTGATGAGCCTTGGATGTGCGAGATCCTTGTCATGTGTTGACACGTGGATCCCTCGAAGTAGAGACGAGACTTGGTTGTGCGAGATCCTTGTCACATGTTGGAAAGTGGAATTTCCCCCAATTGAATATATGGTGATAAATGAATCTCCCATATGATGATTCTTCTTCATTAGAGTGAGACATCATTGTTCCAGATGATACATAGCAGAGATGAACAGAGATGAGCATAGATGAGCAGAGAAAGCAAATATCTTTTTTTTTTTTTTTTCGCAAAAAAAATAAACAAATTCTTCCCTAGATGAGAGGGAGTGTTGAAAATTGGTAGCTCAAGGATGAATTTAGAAAAATAGAATTTCTAAAAATAGAAAGTCTAAAAATAAAAATTTCTAACAATGTAAAGTCTCAAATATGACTTTCCAAAAATAGTAAATCACCTTGCATCAATTGGTAATCAAGGATCATTGATGGAAAATCCCTTTTGATCATCAATCAATCCTAATAGTTCAATTTCAACTTAATATTCATGATCATCATTATTATTATTAAGAAGAAATTCAAGTCTCTCAATCATGAGACTCAATCGTGTCATATGTAACTCCCCCCAATTAATGCATATGTTACTCTCTCTTAATGGATTCATTCCGCTCTCTCTTTAATGCTCTTACACACCTCTTACACACCTCTTACACTCTCTTACACACTTTAATGACTCATCATAAAAATATTCCTCTTGTACCTCTTTAATGCATAAGTTACACTTCTCTCCTAAATGCATAAGTTACACTCCTCTTCTTTATGGCATAAGTTACACTCCTATTTTGGCATATGTAACTCCTCCTAAAGACATGTGTATTTCTCCTCCTTTATGTCAATAATTCATTTCCCCTCCTATATATATGTGTCTCGTATCATCTCACCTCACTTGTGCATTGTGAATTCGAACTTGAGAGAGAGTTGGAGAGACTTGAAGGATATTGTGTGAGAGAGAGACTTCGAGAGTAAGAGCATATCTTGGAGAGCCAAAGTGATTCAGTGTTTACGTCAACTACTGCTATCAGATATATTCTTTAGATTTGGTTGAAATTCTTTATTCTCTCTTTGTACTTTGTATCTCTGCTGAACAATTGATTTCTAATAGAAGAAGAATCTGGTTAAGTTTTACCCTTGTGGTTTTTTCCCTGGTCATTGACCTAAATTCTCTGTGTCTCATTGAGTTCTTGGTTGTCTTTCATTGTGCATATAGTTTATGTTCTATCTACAATTACATAACTTATTTTATAGCATAAATAAATTCTGTATTTAAGTGATTGTAATAGCATAAAAAATTAAAATTTCAACATGGAGGATTTTGCATCATTGTTCTGGCCATTGCAGATGGGATACATGCTTGTTCGATTCAATTGGAAACCCATGAGGATGCTTTTGTGCCCCCACAACCACTTGGGAGCACCATAGGTCATTTGCTTGGAGATCAAGGGGTCATCCCCTTCATCACTATTTTTGGAACCCTTGAATTCATTTTTGCACATGAGGGACTTCACTAGGCCTTTCAATGACCCTCCTAGCTATTGTATTGCCATTTTGGCCCTCTTGAGAGGATTATTTTTCATATTATGGAGCTATTTGGTGGGATTGTCACCAACATGATGTTATTTTGTACATTATTTTTATTGTAGGGGAATCATTAGGCCTAATTAGGCATTTCGAATCCCTTAGAGGATCATATAAATTGATGAAAGGTTCATTTCATTCCTCATCATTGCTTTGATTTGTATCTCTTTGGAGAAAAATAAATTAAACCTACAATTGTTGGACGAATTGGATGTTAATTAATGCATTTTGATGTTTGGAAGATTGCTATCTTGTCTTGGAGCTTCATTTTTGCAATTATAATGGATGGATATAATATTTTTGTCATGTAAGTGCTCTCTTATGCGAATTTATTCATGTTTTATTGTCTAATGTATGGAATGCTATGCTTGATTATTTTTGTGCCCTAACTAGTGATGAAAAATTCATGATCACATAATAATCTTGGCTCATCTCAGATATTATTCACCTTTAAAAGAAGATCGAACTATTCCTAGGGGTGCGTAAAAACTTTACACCTTAAAACTCCATTAATTTGCTAAACGAAGTATAAATCCTTGTTGTGACCTTGTAACTGCTTCTCTAGGGCATGCAGAGTTGCAATAAGGCTCCTTGGAAGAGAAAAAAATCCTAAATCAAACTCACTTTGACTCGGTTCTCCACAATTGACAAGGCACTAATCTACAAGTCCTTGGTGATCTCCACAAGTTATTCTCCTTCCTCAAATATTCATTCCCTAACCCTAGACAAATTACTAAGGCATCCAATGATTTCCATTCTAGCGATTGGTTTGGTGAACAAGTTGGTGTGGAGCTGTGCTGGGGTGTCCTCCAAATGCCTTCCAAATTTGAAGTCAATCCCATGGTCAACTTTTGAGATACACAAATCCCTAGCTCCAAAACTGTTTAGCCCTTGGTCCTTCTAGGTTAGCGACCTTCAAAGGGATCTATTTTGCTAGAAAACTCAAAGGAATTTCACTTATTTTTGATCCCTTCTTCTCCCTTGCTTGGTCTAGACCTTTTGTTTGAAGTTTCACCTGAAACCCTAGGCTTTGCTTTTATCCTCTTCAACTTCTTTATGGTCCCATATATTCATCATTCCTTATCTCACGAGGCCACTTGGAAAATGTTCTTCCCTTAAGAATCTTAGGTCTAGGGCATCCCTCATTAAGGAATATCTCTAATCCCTAGGTCTAAGCCTCCCTTGAGCCTTTCTTAGAGAGCCCTTCACCTTGCTTCTAAAGCAAGCAAACCCTATTATTTGAGTCTCTCTTGTGAATGGGCTCTAGAAATCACTACCTATCCTATCATTGACTCATCATTCCTAGTGATTTCCTTATACCGGGACTCCTCCCATCGATGAAAGTTTGTAAAGAGCAGGGGACATCAACTGAGGTGATAGTGGGTCCTTGTCCCATTGTTTCCACTTGATCTAGTAGTTGTCCCTTAGGAACCCCTCCTAGGACCCCTGCTAAATTGAGCAGTAACACAGGGTCTCAAAGGACCCATCCCATGAAGGGGGATTTGTAGATTTAAGTTTGCATTTTATCCTCACCAAGTGTAAACATTTTTAATAATAAAATTCAATTTATCACATTTCCATTGGGTTTCTGATATAATATCTATTTTTACATGTTATTTTTATTTGCATGTTGTTTGCTGCAAGGTTTTTAACATTTGTTTTGCAGATATGAAGAGCAATTTAACAACCATTTTATGTTGTTAGGGCCATTTGTCGCCAGTGGCTAGTGAGGGATTTTGGTACACTTGCTAGAAAACTTCATAGTAACAATTTAGATATTTTAACCCTATACAGAAGGAAAAATTCTATCAACGTTCACTTACTTGAATGCTTGTGATTATAGGTAATGAAGATAAAATAGGATCTAACATTTCTTTAATGTTGTAGGGATTCTTCTGTTATTCAAAATTTTGCTCAAGTTTCTCATCCTCTTAAGAATAACAAGACTAGTCATATTTTTCTTTCTACAAGTTTACCTTTGCTTTGTTCTGAGATTTGCAAGATTCGTAAGCCTTTATATTTTCTCTCCAACAAATTATTGCATCTTCATATAATTTTAGCTAATGCCATCTCTCCCCATCTATTGATGAGAATTGATGCATTTTCAACACTTGAGTCTCTAAGATTTGAGGACCTTTGTAGGGAAAAGCATAGCAGAAAATTTAATAAATTATTGTTGGGCACCTATCTACATAAATCTTCTGGTTTTGTTAAGATTTCTTCCTCCCATAGCCACATGAATTTGAGGTAGGTGTCAACTCTTAGCTCTTGGGTTCAATTTTCTTCTTTTGATCCAATTCCTTCATAGACCTCCTCCTCTTCGCACTATGGTTCCTCCTACTCTACACCTCTCCTTCCTTCCGGTGCTTCGCCTCTCATTCTACCAAGGTCGCCATCTCTTATCCCTATCAACTGTTCTCTTTCTTCCCATCCTGTTAGTAGTCGTCCCCTTCTTTGTTCCTCGCCCTGTCATCATCCTCTCACTTGAACATGTTGTCTCATTCCTTGATTTTTGTCGGGTCTTCTTCTTTACCTTCCAACTCGTTAAAATTTGTTTAGTTGCCCTCTCACTCTAATTCTTTGACCACTCTTTCTTCTAATTTTATATTTAATACATCAACTTATCCTCCCTCGAGCCCCACATCCATCAACTAGGGTAATCCTCACAATTATTTTAACCGTTGCTCTTCCTCCATTTTGAATTCTTCTAATCATGTTTCTTCCTCTAATTTAGTTTCCTCCAATTTGATTTCTTCTAACCATGATTCTTCCTTGATTTCACTCTAATATTTCTTCTAATTCTAATTCCTCTATTTCTAATTCCTCTTTTAATCATAGTTGTAATTCTTCTATCTGCTATAACTTAAATTATTTCTCTTTTGATTATAATCATAATTCTTCTTTCTCCTAATTCTAATTCCAATTTTTCTATTATTCATTCTTTATATCTTTTAATTCTAATTTGTCATCTAATGAAAGCCTTAAATCTTCTAGCCCTAATTCTAGCCATATTTCTTCAGCTTATTCTAATCCTAAACCTCAATCTACTAGAAGAAAGGTGGTGAATCTTTTGAGCTTGGAGATTGATTATCACACCCAATGTCTTCTTGAAAAAGGTTTGAATTTTTCCATTGCTTCTCTCAAAATTCCCATCAAAGACATTATGTGCATCATTGAGTACGACCTCAAGGATGTTCCTGACCACCTCAAAGAAATTATTAGACACGACTGCTCTATTTGATTCATATGGCCATAGCACCCAAATGTAATATCCCGAGGTTTGAATTCTTTTCCCTTAAATCCCTTAATAATAATCATCAGACTGTGGTTCTTAAAGATGACAAAGGTGGTGCCATTTTCATTCTTGATAAGAAATACTGCATCTATAAGATACTATACCACCTCATAAAAAATGGCAACTATAAAAAGCTTAGCAAAAATATTCTTTCAAAAGTTTCTAAGGAAGTCTCTAATGCTCTCATGTCTGATAATGTTTTAGTTCTATTAGTAAAAGGCTTATTGAAAGCAATCCGCTCACTCCCCATATCTATGGTCTTCCGAAAATCGATAAAGATGGTGCTTCACTAAAACCTATTGTGAGTACAATTGGTGGGCCTACTTCACTCCTTGGTAAGCATCTAGCCTTGATTCTCAAACCTATAGTTGGTAATAATGACTCTTTTGTTAAGGACTCATCCCTATTCATTAATGAATTAAAGGTTTTAAGCTTGAGCCTAATGATATTTTGGTCAGTTTTGATGTCGTTTCTCTTTTTACTAATATTCTTATCAATGAGGCTATTGATGTCGTTATAAAATCACTGACCCTAATACAACCAAATTAGTCAACATTTGCTTAAAATATAATTTCTTAAGCTTTCAGGATGAAACTTATGAGAAAACCTGTGGAGTGGCTATGGGTTACCCTATCTCCCCTATTGTGGCAACTCTCTTCATGGATGATTTTGAGACTAATACCCTTGCGAAGCTCCTTTTTTTTCCTATGCTTTGGAGAAGATATGTTGATGATACCTTTATTATTTGGCCCCATGGTCGGAAAATTCTTGAAATCTTTAAAAAACATCTCAATAACCAATCTAATTTTATTAATTTCACTATGGAGATTGAGGTTGATGGAAACATACCCTTTCTTGATGTCCTTGTTACTAGGAGGATGGATCCATCTCCCATCAAGTTTTGTGCAAGAAGACTCACGTTGAGTAATATCTCCATGGCAATTCCCATCAACACCAACCCAAAAATTTGGTGTTTTGAATACCCTTGCTACCAGAGCCCTTAGGATTTCTCATGATCCTTTTATCAATGGTGAGAAAGGTCATATTTTAAAGGATTTCATTAGCAATGGCTATATTAATCATCAAGGCCTAAAAGCCTTCCAAAAGGCTAAACAATTGACTATAGTACCCAGAACTAGAACTGATTCTAGCAATCCCATTACCACTGTCCATCTTCCTTTTATTCAAGGAACCACAGACAAGTTGGCTCTCATTCTCAAGAAAAATAATATTTATGCAACCTTTAAGCCACTTTCCACTATTCTATCTTCCTTTAGATCTGTTAAAGACTAGATTGATCCCTCTAACTCTAAAGGGGTTTACATGATCCCTTGTTCATGTGGGAAGCCTTATATAGGTGAGCTAGACTGCTCCATCAAACAAAGAATTTAGGAGCATGTTGCGGACATCAAGCATAATATATCTCATTATGTGACTCTTGTTGAGAATTCTGCTAACACTAAGCATCACATATGTATAGAGGATGCTTGTGTCCTAGCTAATATTTCTCATTATCATCACAAAAATTTCAGGGAAACCATCGAGATAAAGAAATGGGCGACCAACAATCTTAATAGGGACGACAGTTGGAAAATTTATAAAAATGGGATCCCTACTCTCTCATCGAGGTATTCTTAGTGATTTGCTTCCCGTGTTCTTTGGTTCTCTTCTTTTTATATTTATTATCTCCCTTCTTTCCTTTCTAAGGTTATTTAATTCCTTCTTGGATTTTTCTTTTTATAATATTTATTTTAGGTTTGTACTTACCCTAGGCTTTTTATCCATTATAACTATTCTTTTATAATATGTATAATATTTTTTTTCTTATTTCTTGTTCCTATATTTATAATTATATTATATTTAATTTATTATTGATTATTTACCTTTTTTTTTTTTCCCGAGAAAAAAATCGAACTTTCCATTGCAAAAACAAAAAGTTACATTGTATATGCTGTTAGGCATTCAGGTGACTGTATGATTTTTAGTCATAGAGTTGCTGAGATGTTGCTTGAGGGATGCACCCTTTTGCCATCTCGATTGTCTGATTCTGATTCACTGATCAATTTTGAACCCAAGGCCTCCTCAGAGAGGAGAACAGCCCTGGTTGATCAGTTTCCTGAGCATCATAACCACATCATTGGTCTCTGTTTTCAGTTGTAAAACTTAACTGCTATGGCTGAATCATTCCCGGGTCTCCTCAGAAGGGAAAACAACCCAAACAGGAATGAGTCAGCTGAAAATTTTTAGAGTTTTTAATTGTTAAGGAGTTTAAATAGTGCAAGTAGTTGCTATTATGAACTGAAAGGAAAAGAAAAAACTGAAAAGGAAGGAAAGTGGTTGTGGGATTAGAGAGATTGAATTTTAGCATAGGGTGGATGATTCGACACACGGATCTCGTCCATCTCTGTGTCCTCTATCCGCCAACTGCCCATATTTTGTTGCAGACCCGCTTTAGAAAGCTGGTTTGCAGAGTCATTGTGTTCCCTGTATATATGACATAGAGAGATGATGTTAAAATGAGATTTTAAATGCAAGGTTTCTTCTAATAATGGAGATAGAATGTAATTCTGACATCTTCTTGTTCCATTGAACCATTTGACAATATTCAGAGAGTCCCTGAAGATCTGAATCGTGGATATGCCCAGTTGGGTGAGCCAGCAAAGAAGGAGTTTTAAGGCTGTCAGCTCGGCGAAGTTATTAGTTCCAGTCCCTAAACCCACTGAGGCTTTGAGGCATCTATGGGGTTTTAGGTGAATGATCAGCCCAACACCGCATTTGTTGTCTTGGCTGGAGGCCCCATCGAAATATGCCCATGGAACCCCTTCCTTGATATTCTCTTCTTTGACCGGGCGTGGTAAATCCTTGTGAATGGGCTCAGGAATGCTTGTGAAGATAGATACACTTCTGATAGTTGTGCTCTCCACCGAGGGAAATTGATCTTGAAAGATACTTTTATTCCTTGCGAGCCATAACCCCTAGGAGATGATAAGGGGAAGGTTCCTCAGATTTCCTTCAGGATGATGGGTCCACCAAGATTTCCAGGCTTCTGCTATCATCCACCCATTCCATGAAACTCTTTTGTGGATCAGTTCCCCGACAGCTTGCCAGACTGCTTTGGAGAAGGAACAATCCATAAAGAGGTGAAAAATTGACTCAGAGGCCATTTTGCAGAGGGTGCATCTCCCTGGACCTGACTTGTATCTTTTCTGTAGGATGTCCCAGGTTGGTACCTTCTCCTTTAGGATGCACCAGAAGAACATTCGAGCTTTTGTCGGGCATTGCATTTTCCAGATTGAGGTTACCCACCAGTCCTGGTTTCCCCAGCCTTTCTTTGTCATTAGGTACTTGTAACCTTGTTTTGGGGAGTATTTGCCTGAGTCTGCATGGGCCCAAACTAACTGATCTGGTCTATCTCTTAGTCAGACATTTGATCGAGACAACTTTGAGGTGAAAGTGATCCATTCCCCTCTCCATTGAGGGTTGAGATTTAGGTCCGATCCTGTAAGCCATGCTTGGCCCCAGATGGAGGAGTGGCCATGGTTCTCAATCTGACTAAGGTTATTAATGCCTCTTGTATTGAGATGGTTGATGAGACTTGAGGATAGTATAAAATCTTCGTTGCATCCTACCCAAGGATCCTTCCCTATTTGGACATGTTCTCCATTCCCTACTTGCCAGGATAGACCTTGTTCAGTGATCTTAAATCCTTTTAATGTTTCTTTCCACACCACTGAGGCACTGCCTTTATTTTTGGTTGGGCTTCTGATCCAGTCTTCCAATGGCATTGGATCAATATATTTTTGTTTGACCACCATAGTCCAGAGGTTCTCCGTTTTGATAAGCCTCCATCCCAACTTTGCTGCCAGCGATGGTCCGAAGGCGGTTAAATCTTTAATTCCCCATCCTCCCCAATCCTTTGGCCTTGCCACCTTTTCCCAGGCCACCCATGGGAGTACCGAGTCTTCCTTTGATCCTGCCCATAAGAATTTGCTGCAGACTCTTCTGATTTTCTCTAGAATCCCTTTCGGAACCCAGGTTAATGCAGCCCAGTAGACCGGTATAGCCAGGAGGACTGATTTGATTAGTGTCAGTCTGCCAGCTCTAGATAGCCATTTGAAGCTCCAGTGGGTGACTCTTGATTCGATTTTTGCTATTAGCCAGTGCCAATCTTGCTTCCTGTATGAGCAGGGCTTTAGGTAGAACCCAAGGTATTTGAAGCAGTCTTGGAGCCTCCTGTCCTCGAAGGGAAAGTCCTCTTTGATTTGGGTTACTTCTTGCCTGTTGAATCCTTCCAGCAAAAGCTGTGATTTATCTTTGTTAACTTGTAGGCCTGTTGCCTTTAAGAAGAGATTTAGTATCCTTTTTAATTCCTGAGTTTCAGATCTTCTTCCATTAGAGAATAGCAGGATGTCATCCACGAATAGGAGATGGGTTATTTTTAGATTGACTGCCACTTCCAACCCTTGGATATTTCCTTTCCTTCGGGCATCAAGGAGCAATTGACTGAGGCCTTCTGCTGCCAGAAGGAAGAGGAGGGGAGAGAGGGGGCATCCTTGTCGTAATCCTCTCTGACTTTGAAAAAATGAGGTGGCTGCTCCGTTGATGAGAATTGCAAAGCTTACACTGGTTAAGCATCCCATTACCCAGTTTATGAAGTCTATATGAAACCCCAGGTGCGTGAGAAGCATCCGAATGTACATCCAACTGACCCTGTCAAATGCTTTAGATAGGTCTATTTTCACTACTGCTCCTTTGATTTTTTTCTGGATGATACTATGAATGGATTCCTGGGCTACTCCAATAGCTTCATGGATCTGCCTCCCGTTCAGAAAGCCGAACTGTTCTCTTGACATGTGCCTGGATAAAATTGGTTTAACCCAGAGGGCTATCACCTTTGCTATGATTTTATAGATACAGTTGCAGAGGGAGATCGGTTGGAAGTCCTCGAAAGAGGAAGGGTCTTCTTTTTTCGGTATGAGGGCTATGAAGGTTGAGTTGAAGGGCGGATAGATTACCCCTTTTCTTCTAGATTCTTCAACAACTTCAGTAAGATCTTGCCCTAATTGCTCGAAGAAATGTTGGAATAGTTCCACTGTTTAACTGTCTGGGTCAGGGCTTTTGTCTTTTGGCATTACTTTTACGATTCCTTCCACCCCCCCGGTGACTTCTCCCATTAGTTCCAACAAATCCTCTTCTTCCACATAACGAGGAAAAGTCTGGGCTGTTTGGATTACTTCCGCCAAGGAAATTTCGCCCTGGTCTGAGAAAAGGTTTTGAAAGTGTCTTGTGCCCATCTGGGATAGATCCTCGAAGGATTGGGCCTCTCTGCCTCCTTCTTCTTTTAGGTGCCAGATGGTGTTTGTGTTCTTCCTTCCTCTGGCATAATTTTGGAAGAATTTGGTATTTTCATCCCCTGCCTTTAGCCAAATGGCTTTGCTTTTCATTCGCCATTGTTCTTCTCTTGCCAAGAGAATTTTATTCCTTTGGGCTTCCTGCTGCATGATTTTTTCCCTTTTCTCTTGAGTTTCATAGCCATCGGCTTCAGGGCTTTCAAGCCATTGGAGATTCCTTCCTATTTGGATGAGGTCTTCATCTTCTTTCAGTTTCTTTTCCTTGGCCCAGTTCACTGTGGCTTTTTTAAGGCGTTTCAGATTCTCCATAAAGAGGAAGGCTTTATCATCGAAGTCTCTGGTCCTTGCAGGTCTCCAAGTGGACTCAAAGAGGGAGTTGAAGGAATCCTCTTGAAGCCAGGTGGGATTGAATTTGAAGGGGGCTGCTGGTTTTTTGGGGAGCTTGGATAGTTCTAGCAAGACTGGCATATGGTCCGAGTTCCCCCCTTCACCCACCCACTGATGAAATGCTGGGATCTTTATGGTTGCTTCCTCCCAAAGGAGGAAATGGTCCAGTCTTTTTGCTACATGACCATCCCCTATTCTTCTGTTTCTTCAGGTAGGTCTTACCTTCAACAAGTTAATGTCCAGCAATTTGTTGTCTCTGAAAAGGTTGGTGAAAAAGTTTGATAGTTGATATTCTTTGGTCGAGGGGCCCCAAGCTTCGCAGGAGCCTATGGAGAAGTTTAAGCCTCCCTCGATAACCAAGTTGGGATTGTTCATTGAGGATTTGGAGAGGAGGGTCTTCCAGAAGAGGGCTCTTCCCTAGCAGGGCCCATAAATGTTTACTATCAATAGAGTGGTGCAGAGTTCTTGGGAGTAGACTTCCATCCCCATTACTTGGTCCATTCCCCAGGAGTTTAGGGCTTTGAATTTCTCTTGCTTAAATGCCATGGTTGGGCCCCAGCATGGCCTTTGGCGTCCAAGACCTGGATGATCCAGCTTGGCAGAATTTTTGATAGTGATTTTGAGACTTCTTCGCCTGCTCCCAAGGTTTCTTGAAGGAGGAGTATATCTAGATTGTAGTTCCGGATTACTTCTTTTAAGGCCAATTTTTTTGGGTTGCTGGCTAAACATCTGAAATTACTGGAGAGAATGATCATTGATTAACCTCTGGAGGGGTTTTTTCTACTCTAAGTGCCCCAGTAATGGACATTTGCTTTCCATCTGCAATGTCTATCTTGGCTCTTAGCTGAGCCTTGGATAGGTTTGTTTTTCTCCCTCTTGTCTTCCTATCTCCTGGCTAGGAGGATTGCATGTTGATTCCTCCCACTACCTCCAACATTCCCCATGGGGGAGGTTTTCTCTCTCGAGGTCTAAGGTTATAAGGATTGGAGGCAGTGAGGGTTTCTTCTCTCAGAGCGTCAGCATTGGTTAGGGCATATTCATGATTCAGATCTATGTTGGGAATGGAGGTAATTATACTCTCAACTTGCATATTTTCTGAGTGAAGAATAGGAGCAACAATGTTCTGATGCCTAGAGGGACCAGACACTTATTCAACTATATTGAAAGAGTTTACAAGAGAAAAAGAAGGTGGGTTTAAGGCTAGACCCATACCCTCTTTGTCGATAGTGTGGCTTTCTTCAATGTTTGCTTGAGAGTCCTGGATCGTTGCATTCCCTTCGAGCTGGATGGGAGGCTGCTGCTCCTGGGTGGCCTTCTGCTGCTCTTCTGTTTTCCCATCTGGGTCCTTCCGGGGTCCGTCCGTGTCCATCGGCTCTTCCCCCTTGTTTCCTTCTGGTGGGTTGGTTCTTTGCATTTCCACTGCTGATCCCCCTATCTCGGCCTTCTTTTTCTTTCCTCGACGTCTAAAAGCCATCATGGATTATTTTGCCAAGTGTCCATAAATGTGACACTTGTGGCATCAAAATGGCAGGTGCTTATAGTCAAGTTGTTGTAGGTATTTGAACTCTTTGTAATGCAGCTGGATTTCTTCGGCTAATCCTGCCCGAGGGGTGAGGCTTACCAAGATGTGAGCCATCCCCAGATCTCTGGTTTGTAAAAAGGACATGTCTGTTTCCATGTATTTCCCTAGGTGGTTCCCGATAGACCTAAAGACTGATTCAACCTAAAGGAACGGCGGGAGCCCTGGCAAGCGGACCCAAACTGGTAACTCATCGACTCTTTCCCTCTGAGCGTCAAATAGAGGGTTCCATCATTTGAATAGGATCGGGTTCCTTCCAAATGCCCAATTTCTTCCCAATACCCAGTCCGCCACTTCTTTTTTTGCAAATTTAACCATAAACCATCCCTTTGTGAGTGTCGAGACTTGGAAGGTTGAGTCCGAGGCTTCCTTCCAATGATGGGAATCTCACTCCTGAATGAAATTTGCTAAGTGATTTTTCCCTCTTACCCTTCCAACCAGCGTCAGATCCATGACTTCCATGGCTTCGTCTATTGACACATTCATTCCCAGGATCAGGTTTGCAACTGATTCTTTTCTCTTAATTATCTTGGGCTTTTTCCTCTTCTCCCCCATCTGCCTCTGTCGTGTCCCTTCCTCCCTGCCCTGAGCGGTCGCTTCCACATCTGCCGCTTCTACTTGGAGCATTCTTGTTCTCCTTTCTTCCTGGGTGAACCCTCTTTCATCTTTTGATCTGCCTTCTGCTTGTCCCTCTTTGCTTCTTCCCTTTGCCCCTCCGAGTGTTACTTCCTCCCCTTGCTTCAGACCCCCCTCCGTTGTCTTCCCCTCTTCCTCAACCCCATATGCTAGGTTCAGAATCCCCGCAAAACCAGACCCTGGGCCTAGAATTTGTTGTTTTGTCTGCCTGCGGCTGGTTGGATTTTGGGGTTTCGCAGCCTGATCTAGGCTCCAATGCGGCTGTGCATTTCTTCCTTGAGCCGCTCCCGGCTTCAAGCCTGAGTTATTTCCTTCAATGCTTCCCAGACCACAGCTTATCACGACGTCTTCTAACCCTCCAGAAAAGAATAGGCTAAGGGGATGGGGGTTTGCTTGACTTACTTGCGGGTTTTTTGCTGTTGCTGCTGCCGATTCTTCCTGAGTCTGCGTCTCTTGGATGAAAGGGAATTCTTTCCGACTGTTTAGAAATGACAGACCTAGGTTGTCCTCCAGCCGCCTTAGGGTTCCCTTTAGATCCTAGACCTCCTTCGAACCTCGTGTTTCCTTCCCAAAACTTCCAGTTGGATGAATATACCGTTCTATGTTCTGATCTGTGACCTCCAGACCCCAGATCGATAGGATGTCGCCAGGTTTTGGGTCTAGATCAACGGTGTCGTTCGGGTTGACCATCCTCTTGCCGACTGCTCCTTAGTAACTTTTGGCTGCACCTTGGTAACTGCTGGCTGCACCTTGGTAACTGATGGCCGCAAAAATCACCTCTGTTCGAGCTTCCACCATTTGTGTGCTGTGGGCTGAGAGCGGCAGCGCTGCTAGCTTAGCCGGTTAAACCCGTTTTAGTTCCCGTGTCCTTTTCCTTAAGCCGCACATGGATTTTTTCCTCTGTTTTGGGTTGGGCTCATCCACCGTCCTTTTCCAGTTGTCTCCTTCCTCGTTCCCTACTCTGACGTCCCTTCTCGAGCAGCATCCAGTCGTCTGCCTCTCGTACTCGCCCTTGTCCTTGTCCAAGCCCCGCTGCCGCCACCTGCAGGCCTTCTTGCCCCTACACCCACCTACTTCCTTGCTTCGAAACCCTAGCTCAAAACTCGTTTGGCACTAAGTATTGTGCTTCTTGGTCATCTGATTATTTATGTTATTATAATAGTTATTTTATTTATTTATATTTATTATTTATTATTCCTCCTAGTTTTAATTGTATATAAAAATCCCCTTATTATAATTATATATAATCTATAATTATTATTTTTGTTCCTTATTTTTTTTTTTATGTTTATTATATTGAATTTTTTTATTTATATCTTTAAGCCCTAATTTTCCTATTACAAACTTTTTATTTAATTATAATAATTAATTAAATAATTTAGATTACTTTATTTATATCTTGACCTTTATCTCTCCTTTTATATAATCTATATTTATAATTATTCATTTATAATAATTAATTTAGATTAAAGTTTATTTTTTTGTCCTTTATTTAATTTATTTTGTTTCTTTCTTATTAATTAATGACCCTTATTATTTATATATTTAAAATTATTATGTTGTTTTTATTTATTTATTCTTTATTTACTATAAAATGCTCCTTATTCCATTGTTTTTTCGAATTATTAAGGTATTAGTTATTTATTTATTCCTTATTTTAATGCTTTCTACTTTGTATTATTATTATTATTATTTTTCTAACGATTAGTCTATTTGTGGTTTGATTCTTGACTTAGCTCTTCGACTTTTTGAACTAACCCTTTTGTCCCCTCTATTTATACCCTTTTTGGATCAATTTTTCTCTTCATCTATATCATCCCTATGATGAACCACATTAGTTGATTTAAAACATGTCAACAATTAACTTTGATATGTGATGGACCTGAAAGTTAGCTTTCTAAATATTTCTACTCATAGAAGCTTCCATTCATATATTTTAACCCTATATCGAAGGAAAATTGCT
Source organism: Pinus tabuliformis (assembly GCA_031772625.1). NCBI lineage: Eukaryota > Viridiplantae > Streptophyta > Pinopsida > Pinales > Pinaceae > Pinus > Pinus tabuliformis. The sequence goes on along the minus strand of CM062805.1, from coordinate 1,052,087,712 downwards.
AACAATGTTCGCTTAGTTGAATGCTTGCGCTTATAGGTAATGAAGAGAAAATATAATCTAACATTTCTTATGCTTTGTAGCGATTCTTCTCTTATTCTGAATTTTGCTCAGGTTTCTCATCCTCTTATGAATAACATGACTAGTCACATTTTTCTTTCTATGAGTTTAACTTTTCTTTGTTATGAGATTTGTAATATTCATAAGGATTTAGATTTTCTCTCTAGGAAATTATTGTGCCTTCATATCAATTTAGCTAATGCCATCTCTCCTCATCTATGAATGAGAATTGATGCATGTTCAACGCTTAAGGCTCTAAGATTTGAGGACCTTTGCAGGGAAAAGCGGAGCATAAATTAATAAATTATTGTTGGGCACCTATCTACATAGATATTCTGGTTATGTTGAGAGTTCTTCCTCCATAGCCACATTAATTCAAGGCATGTCTCGGCTCATAGCTCTTGGGTTCAATTTTCTTCTTTTGATCTGATTCCTTCCCAACCTTTGTTAGTGCATAACATTTCCTCCTCTTCGCATTATGGTCCCTCCTACTCTACATCTCTCCTTCCTTTTGGAGCATCGTCTCTCATTCTGCCCTGGTCACCATCTCTTATCCCTGTCAACTCTACACTTCCTTCCCCATCCTCTTCACAGTCCTCCCCTTCTTCGTTCCTCGACCTATCCTCATCCTCTCACTTGAACATGTTGTCTCATTCCTTGGATTTTGATGGGTCTTCTTCTTTACCATCTGAACCTTCTCCCGAATCATTAAAATGTGATCCATTGTCCTCTCGATCTAACTCTATGACCACTCTTTCTTCTAATCTAGTATCTAATACGTCGTTTTATCCTCCCTCGAGTTCTGCGTCAATCAACCCTAATCCTTCCAATTATTTTAACCATTGTTCTTCCTCCATTTCAAATTCTTCTAATCATGTTTCTTTCTCTAATTTGGTTTCCTCCAATTTGATTTCTTCTAACCATGTTCCTCCTCGATTTCATTCTTTAATCGTTCTTCTAATTCTAATTTTTCTATTTCCTCTTTTAATCATTGTCCTAATTCTTCTATCTCCTATAACTCGAATTCTAATTTCTCTTTTGACCATAATCTTATTTCTTCTGTCTCCTTTAATTTAATTCCAATTCATCTATTATTCATTCTTCTATCTCCTTTAATTCTAACTTGTCTTCTAATGAAAACCTTAAATCTTCTGGCCCTAATTCTCTTTACCTTAATTTGAACCCTATTTCTTCAGCTTATTCTAATCCTAAACCTCAATCTACCAGAAGTAAGGTGGTCAATATTTCAAGCTTGGAGATTGATTATCCTATCCAATGTCTTCTTGAAAAAGTTTTGCATTTTTCCATTGCTCGCAAAATTACCGTCGAAGACATTATGTGCAAAATTGAGTATGACCTCAAGGATGTTCCTGATCACCTCAAAGAAATTATTAGAAAAGACTGTTCTATTATCCTTCGGAAGGCCAAAACACCCAAATGAAATATCTTAAGTTCTGAATTCCCTTCCCCTAAATCCCTTAATAATAATCATCAGTTTCTAGTTATTAAAGCTAACAAAGGGGGTGTCGTTGTCATTCTTGATAAGAAGAACTACATCGATAAGATGTTAGATCACCTCACCAATAGTGGCAGCTATAAAAAGCTTAGCATTCTTGAGATTTTGTTGAGAATTCTGCTAACACTAAGCATCACATATGCAGAGAGGATGTTTGCGTCCTAGTTAAGATTTCTCATTATCATTGCAGAAATTTTAGGGAATCAATCGAGATAGAGAAACATGTGGCTAACAATCTTAATAGGGATGGAGATAGGGAAAATTTTAGGGGTGAAATTTCGCTAATTGACTATTTTTTGGACATTAAAAAAAGAAATATTCGTCGTTTTGGTGAAATGTTTCCCATTTTTTCCGTATGTATCATTAAATGGATGATATTCACCAAAAAATTACAAATTTTAATAGCAAATTACATGTTTTTTAATCAAATATTTGCCTACATTCTTTATGTATGACTTTTCAAACCAAAATAGTCACCTATAATACTATATATAGGCATAATAATTGGATCGTTAAAAAAATCCTTGGATGACAACTGAAAAATTAATTTAAATTGGATCCGTGCTCTCTCCTCGAGGTATTCTTCATGATTTACCTCCCATATTCTTTGGTTCTCTTGCATCTTTATTTTCTCCTTTCTTTCCTTTTTGAGGTTATTTTATTCCTTCTTGTTTTTTTTTTTTGTTTTTTGTTTTTTTTGTTTTTTTTTTTTTTATATATTTATTTCAGATTTATACTTACCCTTGGTTTTTTATCCATTATAAATATTGTTCTATAATAATTTATTTTTCCTTATTTTTAGCCCCTATCTTTATTATTATAATCTATTTAATTTATTATTGATTATTTTTCCTATTTTAATACTTATTTTATTTATTTTCATTTTTATTTATTATTCCCTTATTACAATTGTATATAAAAATTCCCTTATTATAATTATATATAAGCTATAATTATTATTCGTGTTCCTTATTTTTTGTGTTTTTTAATATTGGATGTTTTTTTATTTATATCTTTAACCCCTAATTTTCCTATTATAATTTTTAATTTAATTATATTTATTTGTAAAAATTAATTAAATAATTTAGATTACTTTATTTATATCTTCGCTCTTATATCTCCTTTTATATAATCTATTTTTATTATTCATTTATAATAATTAATTTAGATTAAAATATATTAATGGCGCTTTATTTATTTAACTTATTTTGTTTCTTTCTCACTACTTAATGACCTTTATTGTTTATATAATTAAAATTATTAGGTTATTATTATTTATTTATTCCTTAGTGAAGAGTCTAACATATGAATTCAGAAAGTTGTCAACTTCATTTATTTGAATTCAGAAAGTTGTCAAATTCATTTATTTGATTTACTTCTAGGGTTTTCTATATGAAGGAACTTCTTGTTGAAAGAATATTGAAACCCTAGATATAATGAGCTTAATATCTTGATGAGTTGTGAATGTGATTTAGGGTTGGTAACAAAAACTTGGGCAAGGAGTTGAAGTATTGAAGTATATTCTCTTGTTGATTATGTTTGTAAATTCTTTTGTTATTATAAGATTTGGATATCGATAACTTCATGCTTCTATAGAGTTGGTTGTACTTGCTATCTAAGTGGTGCAAATAGACAATCTTCAAGATGGTGAAGATTTTCGTTGATATGATAAGCATGATGTGAATAGCGATAACTCTAATGAGATGATTGGAAGCCACGAAAGATTCTCTGATGACGAAAATAAGAAGCTGATCTCCCTGAGTTAAGAGGGAGCTTGGATAGAAGAAATCTCCCTGAGTTAAGAGAGAGCTTGGATAAAGGAAATCTCCCTGGTTGAGAGGGAGAACATGGTTTTGATTGGAGAATGAAGCATATGTAGCTACATGTGAAGTAGGAAAGGAAAGTGTATGATTAAGGAATATTTTGTCAAAGATTTAGTTTACAATCCTACTGTGTTGAGAAGTAACATCTGCTGTCTGAAAGGCCTTGAAGACTTGTGTTTGTTTTGAATACGTGAAAGTATATTATTGATTGGGGTTATATTTGTACAGATAAATCTCTCGAAGGTTTTTGATAGCATGATGGTTACCGATCAGTTTGATGGGGAGATATTTGTGGTCCTTGATCTGCTGGATGAAGGGGTGTTGAGGCTTTGCGAGTGAAGAATTTCCTGGGAGGACATTTGGCCGACACTTTGTGTTGATATCTAGGTCCCGAAGTTGGAAGGGTGGCTTGGTCATTGAGCTCTGACACACATCTAGATCCTTGGGTTGATGGTTAGAAAGTAAGCTTGATGGTACCTAGAGATGCTGAATGCTTGAGTCCATCTTAGTCCCACCCGGATATATTGCCCTGGTCAGGAATCTAGTCCGTGGAATTATGGTGCCTAAATTGTTGAGAGACCAATGGCTTAATTTCCTTGGTCAGGAATCTTTTCCATGGAATTTCGCTGCCTAAATTGTTGAAAGACTAATGGATAGATTGCCCTAGTCAGGAATCTAGTCCATCACATTGCGGTGTGTAAACTTCTTCATAGATGATGTGGTTTGAGATCTTCCATGTACCTCTTTGATTATATCTAAATATGAATACCTCCCTAGTTAAGATGGAGTGTTGGAAAATGTAACTAGATTTGGTCTTCATAATTGTACTTGAAGTCAAAATGTAATATATATGTCAAAAGAAAAGCAAAAATAATTTTATTATTGACTTATTAAAGCATGGGTTTCATGCTTGGGTCATTTGTATTAGGTCAAGCCTCCATTGTAGGCTTTAGGGTGTTGTCAAAGTCAATTTGTTTATTGGTTAAAAGACTCCTCCATCATCAAGTTAACCTCCTCAATGACTCCTTCAAGTCGGCCTCAAAGGAACAATCATAAAATGATTCATGTCAGCCTACAACAAAGATAAATATCTTCATGGTTCATGTCAACTCATTTAGTATGGACATACCACTATATATTATAGGCCTATGATTTTCACATAGCACCATCTCAAGTTTAGATTTCATAGTTCCTACTTTCAGTGATTACACAGAAGTTCAGACATAATTTCGGAGAGATATAATTTGGGTGATAAGTTTGGATATCACAGTATGATGACTTCAGTTGGGTGCTACTTCAGAAGGAGAGGTTCGTTACATAGATAAACTCACATTACTATGACTTCAATTTGCTGCTATTACAATTATGCTCTCACAATATCTTAGTGCTATTATAATGATGCCATTAGAGTAGATAAAGGAGCTCAAATTGTTCGCAGAGGCGATCTCTTCAAAGACAAGTGTGAAGAAGACTAACAACTATAGGAAGCCATGGAACTAATGCATGAATAGGCTGACTTGATGGATGGAGGATGTCTTGGTTTAGATTGTAAGGGTCTTGGTCATCTCATCTTTTGAATCTATTGAAGGAAGAATTTGTGACTAGGTTTTCCCCTCGAGGGGGTTTTTTCCCTGGTAGCGTGCCTACATCTTGTGTTCTCTTCTATTTTTTGCTTGGCATTAATCTTGATGATAAAAAAATATAATTTAAAGATATGAACTACTAATAATGAACACATCACAAGTTCATGTCATGATAAGGAAAATCGTTTTAACTGCCACCTTTATGGATTTTCCAACAAAATCAAGCCTCGTTCCCATCCTAAGTGTGCGATACTTTTTAACCTCCAGAAATCATGGGAAAGATGGATAGCAGAGCATGGGTCCACTTCAAAGCATCAAGCGGGCCAACATTGAAGATCTTTGCTAATTTGGAATCATAACATATCTTTGCCATTTCGACAATTTTGAAAATGTTTTATTTTCAAGAAAGAATCAAGTTGTTTTGTAATGATTAGAGAAGTTAGGCCTTCGGTACGCTTACACAACTGATTTATTTAGACAACTATCGCACTAGGAGATATTTTGTAACTATTTTTGTTAAGGCTCTCCCTATATAAGGGAAGATGAACTCATTTGGAAGGGTTCGATTTTCATGCTAAGAGGCTGCAATATTCAACAAGTTTTGCAAGTTCTGATGCTTAATGACATGTACGTTGTTTTGAAAGACTAATGAAAGTTTTTTGGTGATTCCAAGCATTGATATGTGAAGTATGTGTTGCTGTCTCTGTTTAGACTTTTCATATGTGTTTCTTTCCTCTTAGAAATTATGTAATTGTAGCTGCTGGAACTCAATCTTGTATGTCAGTTTTATCTATGTCATGCTATGAAAAAAGGTACATGTAAATGTAAGATTGAAAGGCCTTAAAATGCACTCCATATATTCTAATTTCATTTCCTTCATCTCCACATTATTTTGTTTAAGTTTAGTGCACAAGATTCTATATATCTAGCCCTCTGCACCATATTTCCTTCTTCTATCTCTTCCCTTACCTATACTGTGACAACTAAAGAAGATTCACTATTTGTGTGTAGGCCACCATGGGTGAACTTTACTTCTTTGGAACAAAATGTTGTCAATGTGTGTAATGTGTTTGATCTCTGAGTATGATTATTGAAATAGATTCGAATCCTTTTATGTTTTCAACTCTTGAGCAATAATGATTCATCTACGACAAACTCTAAGATGTCCTAGGCATTGACCCTTCTCCTCAACCTAGGGGTTGTCTCTAGGAGTGACAACACCACTCATGCAAGTAAGGATGTTGTATGGTTACATAGATTATGTTCAAGTATTGTGTCTGTACAAGAAGTTTTAAGGTTATATTGTGGTATTTAGAGTGCAATCATTTTGGCAAAGAATCCAACTTATCATTCTAAGATAAAGCATATTGATGTTTAGTATCACTCTATGAGAGACACGCTTGAAGACAAGTAGGTATTGCTGATAAAGGTGTACACTTTAAATAATATTACAAATTCATTAACAAAGTCTATAAGCATTGAGAAGTCTTCTTGTTGTAGAGAAAAAATGGTCATTGCTACCTTGAATTGTTGATCGTGTACTCCTATGACATCTTGTGTACAAAGAAAATAACAAGGGGGGAGTGTAACAGCCCAGAAATAAAAACATGTAATTAATTAGATTAATCATGCGATTCATAGTCAACATGCAATTTATTAAATAATTAAAATATGAGTGAAGAGAGAGCCAACTTACCTGTGGAACGCTAGTTGAATTTTGCTACTTGCAACAAAGTCTTGGGGACAACTCTCCACCCAACCGTAGGTTCAGTTGCACAAAATCTTGCTACAACTGGCCACCCTCGAGCCCTCAATCAACGTACTACTGCCAGAGTATCCTTTGTCTCACAACACTATTCTCCCAAGAGAATGGATGGTGGAATGATGGAATGATGGAATGCCTCTCATCTTCCTCCCCATCTATTAAATCGAGAAAACATTGGAAGGGGGACCACATGCACACACTCCATGTGTCAACATGCAACTTTACTGCGTTCTTGTTTTATTCTTTTGTTTTTTTTTTTTAACATGATCGTCTACTCTTGTATTATAAAAAACTGCTTTAGGCAGGAGCTATTACATAAGATGAAGAGAGAGGGAGGGAAGAAGTCCAAAATAGGCTCGCAGTCCTTGACTTCTGAGAGTTAAACTTAGTGAAAATGAGTTGAAATAGGTAACGACTGTATTGCCGAACAAAGAGGCCAGCAAGAAGACAAAATTTGCTTGACATATGACTGTTTACCAGAACTAATTAACCGAGTCTTCCACCTGGGGCTCCTTTTTGCTGGCCTTGGTAGATGCTTCTGCTTGCATGCTTTGCGCAATAGTCTTTATGTAGGAAATGGCCTCCTCCAGGTGTTGGCATTTCTCCTTGAGTTTCTCTATTTCTGCCTTCTGTTTCTCAAGTTTCTTCCTCTTGGACCTGCTGTCTGCGTGAAAGTCATCTTTGAGATCATTGTGGTGTTTAACGAACCGAGCAATCATAAAGCAGTGTTCTTTACAGAGGGTGCAGGTATCGTTTCCCAGTACGCGGTCCAGCGGGTTCTTCTGCTTTTCGTGGCCCTTCTGAGCTTCTTTCTGCTTCCTGTTCTCAGAGGGCTCTGCCCTTTCTAAGCAAAGAGAAGTTAGACAACAGAGATACTGCGAATGGTGCGGTTTATACCTGAGAACTGAAGCAGGAGCAGGCTCTGCGTGGATGCTTTGATATCGGCCTCGCTTGATGGTGAATGACTGGACCCGAGAGTGAGGCAGTAGGCTCTTGGAAGAACACACGCGCTGTTTGCTTCTGCTACTGGGAGCGACTCTACTCCTTTCGAAACCCACTTCGTTCCTCGACTGATTCTGGATAAACAGAGGAGTGCTGAGACGGTCTGGAGAAGGGAGGTGAATATAAAGAGGGGAGGGAGGCCGGTTGTGATGAGAGGTCGGATTTTTTTTATTGAGAAAGTCTGAGTGCGTATCCTGCACAATATCTCTGCCGCAGTCGATGTGGAGGGGGAGGGGACGTTTACCAGCATTCGGATGGAGAGGGGCACGAGTGGAATGGAGGTACTTTGCACTGATAACGATGGAGCAGAGTAAGGAGAGCATGGAAGAGAGTGCGTGGTGGAGATCGATGAGGTTTTGACTACTGGAGTGCCTGAGGAGAGGACGGATTATGAGGGCGCTGAACAGATGGACTGATTGGTGGCTTAATCTGCTAAGGGATTGCCTTGTCATAGATCCTTTCATTCTCACGAATTTGTCCTTACTGTCTGCTGACAGCCTTAGTTGCTAGGTGGTCTGCATCTGCGTTGTTTTCTCTTAGAATGTGTAAGAAAGTTGGGTCTCCCAGGTGTCTGAGGTTGTCTTGAATCCTGGACTTGATGTTGTTGAGGCCTTCCTTAATAAAATCTTTGCCTGTGACCATAGCGGCGATGATAATGGCCGAGTCCCCCAGTATTAGTGCGTTCCTGATTCCCAATCTGAGTAGTAGAGAGGTCCCTAGGAGAAGGCTGTATGCTTCAGCTGCATTGTTGGAAGCATTCCCCAGACCCCATTCATAGCTAAGAATGCTTTTCCCGTTATGGTCTTTAATAATGCCCCCTGCTCCGGCTTTCCCCGGGTTGTTCTTCGAAGCACCGTCGAAGAGAAGAATAGGGCGCTTCTGATTTAGAATCCACTGCTGGACCTCTTCCTTGGATCCTCTGAGTTTCCAATTTGGCCTTTTCTTATTGATTGTTGCCTGAGAAAGTTGATTTTGATTATGGTTGAGACTGAATTTGTTATACCAGTCTCTCTCTTCTTGAAGCCAGCTCGTCTGATCTGGAAGGGCTATGTAATTTGCACTGATGGATTCAGAGATGCTGGCGATTGTCTTTGCCAGAATACTAGCCATGATGGGTTCTTTATTGTTGAATACATAGTTATTTCTAGCTAGCCAGAGGTGCCAGCAGAGGGTGGCGGGGATGCATTTCCACACTCGGATTAGATTGTTCTTACCTTTCCTGGGGAAGGGGTAGCTATTCCTCCAATTTTTCTGGAGGTTGGAGATTTGATCAATGCTTTCTCGAGTTTCCATTGGACTTATCAACTGTTTCCAGCAGCTTTGTGCTAAGGGGCAGATTAAGAAGGTGTGCTGGATGGACTCCTCCTCTGCTCGACAGAAGCAGCATATCGAAGGGCCCTGAATTCCTCTTTTCCTTAAGTTCTCAGCTGTAAGGATTTTCCCCTTGAGGAGTGTCCAATTGAAATATTTCACTTTGGGGAGGCACTCTGACTTCCAGGCAGCTGTGTGAAGATTCCAATTTGCTGAAGGAGATAAGTTTTGCAGAGTTTTGTATCCTTCTTTCACTGTGAAATTCCCTCCACAGGAGTCCCAGATATATCTGTCTTCAGTCATCATATTTGTTGGAGCAGAACCAGAGAGAGAAAGCTTAAGGTTGAGCCATTGATCCTTGAGGTCGGGGGGTGTTTGAATATCCTTCCAGTCGAGCCATCTATTGTGGTTCCATAAAGAGATGTCGAACAAGGATGTTAACTTTCGTGCTTCCATCCAATTCTGCAGTGGTCGAAGGCCTTGGAGAAGGTTTCTCGGTTTTGAACCCATAATGCTGTCCGACCAAATCTTGGTGTCCTTTCCATTTCCTGGGAGTTTGGATGCATTTTCTCTGAAGTGAGGCAGAACTTTTTTGATAAGTCTCCACATCGGTGTGCAAGGCCTGTCTACAATTACTTCAGTGAGGATGTTAGAATTTGAACCTCTGAGATATTTTCGTTTTATGGCCTCCACCCACCATGATCCTTTGCCTGAGAGAATTTTCCAGATCAATTTGAGCCCCAGGGCTTGGTTTGAGAGATTTGGTATTTTAATGGAGAGACCCCCTTTTTCGTAAGGGAGAGTTACCTGATTCCACTTGACAAGGCTGAATTTCTTGGTCTCCTGTTTTCCTCCCTGCCAGAGGAAACTTCTCATGATGAGTTCCATGTGTTTATGAGTGCTGGCCGGGGCCATGATGACTGCATACTGGTAGATTGGAAGAGCTGAGAGGACAACCTTGATGAGAATTGTTCTGCCGGCTAAGTTGAGCCAAGAAGCTCCCCAACCCTGAAGGAGGCCTCTCATCTTTTCTATGTGTTTTGTCCAGACTTCAGCCTTGACAGGTTCCTTAGCCAGAGGCAGTCCTAAGTAGGAGAAAGAGCTCCAATTCCTTTGCGCTGGAATGTCCAAAATCAGGGATATTCTTTGTTGAATTTGGGGAGGGACATTCCATGTATATATCCTGCATTTTCTATTGTTCAATTTACCCCCAGAGGCTGTAAGAAAAGCATCCAAAACTCTTTTAAATCTCCTTGCCATTAGGCTGGAGGCTCCCCCAATTAAAAGAGTGTCATCCGCAAAGAGCGAATGATTTATCTCTTTTATCCCTCTTTCTATACAGATTCCCGGGATCTCTTTGTTGCTGCGAAGAAGATCAAGATGGATACTCAGGGTCTCAGCCATGATAATGTAAAGGAATGGAGAAAGGGGGCAACCTTGTCTCAGCCCTCTGGAGCTTCTGAAATATTTGCTGGGTCGACCATTAATCAAAGGTGCAGTCCAAGGGTTGGAGATGCACCCATTGATTATGCTGATGAAGTTGTTTGAGAACCCAAATTTTTTTAGTGCTGCTGTTAGGAAGGAGTGGTCCACACGGTCAAAGGCATTAGCCATGTCCAGTTTGATTATCATTCCTCGTTCTCCTCTGTTATTACTGCTATGGATGGCTTCTTGTATTAGAATGACATTATCTGTTATTTGCCTGCTTGGAACGAAACCCCCTTGGTTTTCAGATATTAAAAGGGGGAGGAATTTCTTGAGCCTATTTGCGAGGATTTTTGTTATAATCTTGTAAGAGACATTGCATAAAGAGATGGGGCGAAACCTGTCAAACGAGAGGGGGTTTGCTTCCTTGGGGATCAGAGCAATGTGTGAAGACTTGGTGTTCTCTCCCAGCTTATGATTTCTGAAGGCATTCTTTATCATCCGGACAAAATCTTTTTTGATTATTTCCCAGTGCTGTCGGTAGAAAGCAACCGTGAATCCATCCGGACCTGGAGCCTTATCTTGTTGCATGCTGAATGTCGCTGCTCGGATTTCTTCTTCAGTGATGTCTTGGTCCAACTCTTGGTTATGGTCCTCTGATAATTTACGCTCTATTGTACTGAGAAAGTCTGTGCTATCCATTTGCTGAGGTGCTGAAGAGAGGAGGGCCTTGAAGTGATTGTAGGCTGCATCTTTAATTTCTTCTTGATCCTTCATCTCTTTCCCATCGACCTCTATTTTATCGATTTGATTGCCAGCTCTCCTGAGTTTAATGTTATTGTGGAAAAATGTAGTATTCTTGTCTCCGGCTTTCAGCCATAGACAACGAGATTTCAATCTTTGTTCCTCCTCCTCTACTCGATTTTGTCGATAGAGTTCCCTATAAAGATTTTTTTCCTGCTCTAAGTCTTCATCTGAGTATTGAATGGACTCTTTATCTTTATGCCACCGCTCCATCTTTGTGATCAAGTCTATTTTTTTTTCTCTTTCAGCGATCGCCGCATCCTTTGCCCACTGCTTGATGACAACACGGAGGTGTTTTAGTTTTGTTTCCCAGACAAAATGAGGCGATCCGATTACTTCCTTAGCCCACTGATTTTGTATGAGGGCACGAAAATCTTCTTGAAGATCCCAAATTTTGTTGTATTTGAAGGGGAGTGGCCCCAGATTTCTGTCTTTGACCAAGTTGAGGATCACTGGCTTGTGGTCCGATGCTGAGGCATGGATTAAGTAACTCTTGATGGACTGATAGTTCTCTGCTATTCCTTCCTGTAGTAAAAACCTGTCCAGTCTCTCCTTAATATTATGAGAGCCAGATCTTTTATTGCTCCATGTGTATTTGCCGTTTGATAGAGGAGTGTCGAGCAGATTGTATGACTGTATAATGGATTTTAGCTTGTCACGAGAGGTGTCTGCATGAAAATTTCCCCCAAATTTTTCTTGCACATTTCTTATAACATTCATGTCGCCCCCAATAATTATTCTACTGTTTTGGATAGAGAGGAGATCTGCATCTATGGTGTTCCAGCAGCTGGCTTTATCCCTGTAATGATTTGGAGCATATATGTTGTAGATGTGGAAAACTTCCTGGGTGCCTTTATTTTTCATATCTGTTCTTATCCACCAAGTGCAGAGATGTGAGTTGATGATTTCCCAGTTGTTCTTGTTCCATATTGTTCCTATCCCTCCTGAGGCTCCGTCTGAGCCTATAGATAGACCTGTGAAATTTTTAAAGTGTTGGATTTGATGAAGAAAGTCCTGTTCAGTGGTTTTGGTCTCCTGAATAAGGAGAAAGTCTGGGTGTTCCTGTTTTAACAAATCCTTGATTGCTTTTAGTTTTAAGGAAGAGCCCATCCCCCTGCAATTCCAAGAGACCAAGATCATTATTTACCATTTGTTGGGTGAGATCCGGACTTCTACTTAGCCTTTTCTCCACTCCCTTTTAGCTTGCCTAAGTATGAGTCCATAGGTTGCTGTGTTCCCGTTGCCATCTCCTTTGCAGCTGTTTCATCTCTGAGCTCTTTGTTTGTCTTTCGACCAACTTTTCTCGGGGGGTCGGTGGGCTGATTGGCTTCTTTTGCTTTGTTTCTAGTGAGAATTCTTTCAATGGTGGGAGGGGGGGAGGGGGGAGGGTTCGAGCGGGGAGAGGCTGCCCGAGGGGAGGGGGGAGGAGAAGAAGGTTCTTCGGCAGACAGAGATTCGAAAGGGTTGGAGGAAGAGGGGAAAGCTGAGTTAGGGAGGGGGGGGGGGGGGGGGGCGGAGGGGGAAGGCTAGATTCCGGGGGGGGGGGGTTTGTGGATGTTTCCCTGTGTGGGAGAAGGCTTTTTTCTTTTGACATGTTCCCATGAACCCTCAGCATTTTCCTCAATATTCTCTACTTCATTAGCTTTTAACTTACTGCATCTATTTGCGAAATGGCCATACTCGTGACATACCTTGCATTTGAAGGGGAGCTGCTCGTAATCCAGCTGCTGTATGTGCATCCATTGATCCACCTTTATCTTTATAGCTTCTGGCAGGCCTTTCCCTAGGTCTACTTCCACGCAGATCCTTGCGCATGCATGCATGTTCTCCCTTGGTTCAGATCTGTCAATGTATTTTCCGACTGCATTTCCTATTGCTTTTACTGATTCGTCCCCCCAGCAGTGAAGCGGCAGGTGGGGGAGTCGAACCCAAACTGGGACCGCGTTTGGGATATCCATTTCCGGATCGAAGTCCGGGGTCCATCTATTCAAATAGAGACCTCTTGTATCCATGAAATAAGGTCCATTGCGGAAGATGAGGTTCTTGTCTTCTTTCGACTCAAAGAGAAATGTGTAGTATCCACGTCCGCAGAATCTGATGGCGATCTTTCCTTGGATCATTGCACTCCAGTTGCGCTCGACCCATTTTTGAACTGATCTTGGGGAGGGCCAGAGGCCGGTGAACTGACCTACAAGACCTCTTTCTGCCAGTGCTATTGCAGATTTCCTTGGCAGGGCAGGAGGAAGATTGACCTCTGGGATTTCATCCAGTTTTTTTATGAACTTTGTTACTGAAGGACGAGGTCTGTCATCTGAAGGTTCAGAAAATAGGGAGGCAAAAATTTCTTCTTGGTTCTCAGAGACTGGGGGAGGAGGGGCGGGCCCTGCCATTGCAGGCCCGCTAGGTCGATGAAGCAGCAAAGCGGAGGAGGGGGGGAGGTCCCCGAAGGCAGGGGCCCGCGGAAGGAACGGGGCATGGGAGGAGGGCGAGGAACAGAGCCCAGCCAGGCAGGGCCTGGGGGGCGAGGGCTGGCGTGCGCGGGAGTTTCAAACCAGAGCCAAGGCGCATCAGTCTCCTTCCGAAATCCCCGAGACCATAATTTGGGATTTTTCAATTAATTTTCATTAAATCAATTCCAATTCCAACCACTGTAAATACATGTTTCGCCGTCTGTGGGAATCGAACCAGTTTTATTCTTTTGTTTTAACTTTTTGATAGTTTTACTGATTTTTATTGCTTTCTTGTTTTATTTCTTATTTATATTTATTTATAGCATGTAATTAAATTATTTTATAATTATTTATTATTTATTTACTATTACTATTTTTTTATTTATTGTTTATTATTTTTTTAATATTATATTATATTATTTATTATTTTTATATTTGTTATTTTTATTAAGGGACATTACATACTCCCCCACTTTAAGGAACTTCGTCCCGAAGTTAAGTTTTTATTATTTATTATTTATTATTAAGGGACATTACATTTATTTTGTTATTTATTACTTCATGTAATAGTCTCGACACCCTCTGCTGAACTAGTATAACCAGCAGGCATTGAAAGTTTCACAACACCCGGGAAATCCCAAGGAATCTCTGTCCTTTTTCCCACTTTCAGAATCAGGCATAAGCCTCCCACTTTCGGAATCAGGCATAAGCCTCCTCGGTCTGTATCCTAGTCCAAGGCTGGCCCCAAGGCTCGCGCCTGACTCAGACCTCATCTGCCCCCAAGGCCCCAAGGCAGGCATCCAATACAGTGCTCAATGTCACCGAGCATCTCGCAAGGTTGGCCCACTCCCTCCACAACTCACTAAGGTGCACAACCCCAAGCATCGAAGTCCTTACACCCCTACCAGACTTCGGCATCCCAATACAATACTAGGCACCTAGCCTAGAACATCAGGCACTTGGCCTCCTCAAGATGGTCCCATAGCCCTTCAAGAGCTATCCATCAAGAGCTACACAAGACAAAGGAACCATTGGCATATGTAGTGTTGATTGAGTTTGTTCCCAGCCCATATGGTGTTATTTATTCTCCCTCGTGCATATGGGCTCGAACAAGATCATCAAATAAACTGGCCCTCTTGGCCCATTTGTGGAGTCCTGTCAATCATCACACCTCAACATGCAACCAATGCATTAGCTATACCATCATAATATCATAGAAAATAATCCACATGACATTCATCATTGTTAATCGCAACATTACGAATAATAACGAACTGCATGCTCATGCATGTCATAAATTTGTACGCAACTATCATATGCTTCACATCATGAAATAACATCATAAGTTATAACATCAACATATTTGCATCAAAGACATATCATGACTTCACATAATAAATGAACCACATGTCAATAAACCTCATATTATAGCATCATAATTCCTAAGCCACGTTATGCATATCATATCCATCATGAGTATTCAACATTAACTACCTATCATCATGTAGTAAATGAATATGTCAATATACCTTGACATAACATCATAATGCCTATGCATATCATGATCATCACAAGGATACATCATCACTATTGTAACAACTATATAAATATGAACCACATGTGCATGATCACCCTCATACCATCATATCATGAAACATCATCAATATGAGAAACATCTCAATACTTATGAAATATAGAATAATATTCTATAAGCATTGTTATCATGATTCATTAGAAAAATAAATTTCATTTACTTTACAAACATTCAACTATGAACTAAGATTATTCAACATCCATCTAGGATCTATGTTATCTCATTAGTGTTATTAGTGTTATGTTTTCATCAAGATACCAATTACTTTTTCAATAATCATTTCCACTTCTTTCAACTAGGAAGTTGACCAATTACACCATAGGCATAATCATCTAAGTACATTGTTAAATTTCACATGAGCCTCATCATCTTGAGTCTTAATCTCTCGTCATATATTCTTCCTTCCCCAAGGAATTTCTGGTGAAATTCATTGTTAAGATATTACTAGTTATACAATCATTTTTTTAAAATCATCTATCTCACAATTAAAATCCCTTGGTTTTACATCCATTTACCCTTTGGCTTACCGATTCTAATACCGCTATAGGCAATTGCATATAAACACTAGGTCATCATGATTTAATTTTATATCATGCTTAATTTACTTGCATGAGGGTTTGTTGATCCATGTTGACTTATACATACATCACTTAACAATTATCATTTTCATCCACAAAAATATTTTCTTATCTCGTCAAGTTCCTATCTCAATACCACTTGATTGCTTTATCATAAATTCACCCTTCTTCAAGTTGGACAAGAGATTCTTGCTCATTAAATAGTATCTTTATTTTAGAGTTGGAAACACTACTACCATCATTGTCCATGAAAAATTTAAATGTGTGGTGTTATGTGGAAACAAACTCTTTTAATGCTATGGGAACAAAACTTCATAGATATATTTTTATTTTTCTCCTAGTCTTAATTTCCTAATATTCCATGTCTACTAGCTTCAAAAATGGAAATTTCTTCACTTCATTCTATTTTATTAATTTGACTTTAATTTCTCACCTCTAGTCATTGTGGTTTCTTTTCCTCCTCTCTTAATAGCATAGCATTGATACACTTTGGAAATGTTGTTACTATTCCCCAACTTGGGTAATACCCTATAAATAAATTCATTAAGATGGCTACCAAATGTAATCCACTTATCATTTCTTGTTTTAAGACATCAACATAATAAAATTGCCTGATCATACATCTTGTTATCCATAATTCATGGGAAAAACTATTATAGATGTTGTCATGCACACAACTTATCTCCTCCAATTGATCAATTTTATCACGGATTTACTTCTTTAATCTATGTCATCATACCTTCGAGGTTCCTTCAAAATGATATTCATTATTACCATGATTATTCCACTTCATTAGTTGATTGCCAATATTTTCTTCTTTATGTGCATCATCCTTAGATAGACCTTATAGTGATACCTTTAGAGTACCAAGTTATGATTATACCAAATTCTTCCATTATGTTCTAAAATAGGTTGCCTCTTCTTATTGATTTCTTACCCTTGTTGTGACACTTCCTCTCAACCACCTTAAGTATCTATCTAGCACCTTTTTTTTTTTGTTCATCTGATCCAAGTTGGCCATAATCACATGAGCTATCATTGTTATCATCATTAGAAAATTTTCAAGCTTCTCCTTTCCATTTCTCCTTAGAAAACTTTATCCAATATATGCAATTAACCTTGAATCACGAAACCTCATGTAACATTATACTCAACATCATAACAATTAATTAAACTAAACTGAAATCATAGTGTATGATTCAGATGTATGATAAAGTTTAAACAATAAAACATGTTTTTAGATGCTCCATAAAAGTATCTGTCTTAGCTAAGTAAGCAATCAATCTACTCCTTAAAATCCATCAATGTAAATTTTGAAGAATAGTACAGTAGTGTAGAGGCTAAATTAAAAGTAATGTAAAATTGATGCACATATTTCTATGATTGACCATTTCCAATTATAAAAGTAACAAAATTCTGAACATGCAACAGTCACAAAAACAAAAGACAACATATTAAAGAAAATAGACAGGGATATTAAAGATATTAAAGAAAACCTAATAGTTTCCATAATAAACCCATACTATAATGACAAATCTCGTGCAGCTTCAAGCATCCCTTATTAAACTCCAATTTGAGCCATTGTACACTGAGTGGATAATGATCAGATAAGATTTTATTGAGCCACCACAACGTGCTAGAATTGAACCCTTTGACTTAATAATTTGAAATAAAATGACTATATGCAATGAATGAAACAAAAATATAGAACTTTGAATGCTAATTACAGGAACATTCAGTGACAACAATGTGAGCAACCGAACCTATGATTTTTAGGTTGGATAAATTTGATACGCAATCATCATTTCGAACCTCAGAAATCATACTATTGTTGGACTGTATACTTTTAGTGGTGTGTGCGCTTTTAAATTTAATGCAAGGTGTATATCAACTGTTCTTGAATATCTCTTTTATGTATGCTTAGTATTGTGCATGTTATTTTAATCACAATTTGGAAGAGAAACACCTACAATACACTGTCTACCAACTGTTTTGATATAATACCACAGTGAACCAAACAAGTAAACTCAGATTTCTTTGTGGAAATTTCTAAGATATTCTAAGTGGGTATCTTATGACTATGACTGATATAAATGAGTATTTTTGGGGCTGAACCATTTCTGGGCATAATATATGTTTTATGCTTTTGATTTAAATACTCTATGCTATTCCTATGGTCATTGTATAACTGTGTTAAAAAAAAATATCCCTACAACAATGCATCTATACGCTGTTTGACAAAACATCTCACTGAAAAACTTAACAAAACTCAGAAATTACAGTGCATTTATTGAGCCATTTCCAAGAGGGAATAATACAAATATAGATTCGAGCCGAGCTCTCCGGGAATGATCTCGTCCGAGAATATCATTTCATGAATGATGGATATGATAATGGGTCAAAATGATTTGAATATGATATAACACTGAATGATAAATATAGGGTATCAAATAATGGTTAAAATTACATAAAGACGAAAGTCTTTAGAACATTGTAAGTCGGTGCCATTATAGGTTGAACGCTTTCTATGTCATTTACTGTGACAATAGTATTGAGAATAGACTCTTGTATGACAGGGTCCAAAATCGAACCTTGACTTTCCTTTCATATACAATATAATCAATCAAGATTCGAACACTTCACCTTTGGTTGCAGGGAAATACTCTGTTTTCGGCAGATGTAGGATAGCTCTCAATGTAATATAGGTATAATGTACTAGAATCTCCTTCTTATGGATAGACAAATCCATAAACTAATGAGTTTGTTACTAATCATCAAACTATTGTTTCCATCATGCAAATGGAGCTATTATCAAAATGAAGCACGTATTTTCAGACAGCAATAGAACAGAGGAAGCTCTGAAATTAGTGTGTTTACTAAATACATGGACAACATTCAAATAGGGCAGCAAGAAGACAGAGTCACAAATCTGAAACAGAATTGAGATGTATTTTCTTTGAATTTGGAGAAATCACCTAGGAATAAAAAATGGTCCTAGTTCAAATTTTGGTTATTTATTTATGTAAACACCGATGCAACTAGATACATAATCCTTTGACAAGCGTTAATGGCAAGTATAATGTTTCAGAAGTCAAATTCTGAGGCAATTTCAAAGTGGTGAAAGTGATTCAAGAATCAAAAAGGAAAATCTTCCCACTTGCTATCTCAACTCTAAAATCATCATGCAGATGAAAATTTTCTTTCATACATTTTATCAAATAGTCTGTATGCATCCATCCTGACGGGATAGTCACAGTGATTTCACTAATCTGAAATAATGTCCAAATATAATCCAAATGAAGATGTGCCTCGGGATTTATGATTTGTCAATGTTAATGCCCATACCAAGACTCATGCTACAACTTGCATATTCTTCAAATTTATTAAAATACTCTAAGAAATTCAAAAATTGTTGTGACACATACTTATGGAACTATAAACTTTTAGGCACAAAAAATAGGCATTCCAGCTTACAAATTTGAGTCTAAACCTGCATATAAAGTGGGCATTCCAGCCTACAAATTTGAGCCTAGTTGTTTTCAAAAACACATTTTAAAGTTTTCAAAAACACATTTCAAGAACACATTTTGTCGAATTCACGATCAATTGATGTATGAATACAAGATCAAAATTAAGTGAAAGAGGAGATGTCCGCCAGAGAAACCTACAATTTGCTTTTGCAGAGTATGAAATGGAGGAGGTTGCTCAGTATGCTGTAAAGTTGTTTTTGGGATTAGTTAATTTATACAACAAATCTGTCCCCTTTGAGATTTCTGGTCAAGATAAATCACCACAATCTGAGCCTACTGTTAGTGCCTCTCCCTCTATAAATATATTTCCATATTTAAAAAAAAATTAGCAAAAAATTTGTGATATATACTCATATTCAAAAACATGTAAACGGACTTTTTTTTTTTTTTTTTTTTTTTGGGTCTCGTGTTATACAACAATTGAAATTACTGTGGTGGTTCTACATGTCAAGTTTGATTGAATTTCATGGCTTCACGACTCCTCAATATTCTTAAACCCACGAATAAGCCAATCTACAAGGAGAATCAACCAATCTATAAGGGGATCCCCACATTATAGAATCCCCACGTTGCGAAAAGAAACAAAGAATTTATAATAACCACGACAGCAGAGAACAAGTGAAATATCACATTATTTCAATCTCAATTATGGAAATACTTATAGTAAGAAATAAACATTATTTCAATTTCGATTATGGAAATAAACTTATAATAAAAATAAACCTGCCATAACCAATTAAAAAATAATAATAAACATATATAAATATATATTCAAATTAATATTAATTTAAGCACACTAACACTATCATCCGTGAATTGAACTTGCACTTAACGTTTAAATTGACATTTGTTTTTTTTTTTAACTTAACTTTTTCTACTTACGTTTTATTTTTTTAACTTAAACTTTTTCCACTTTGCTCCGTATGTTGGAATTTCCACTAATTTTGTCCACGCAAGTGGATTTTGATTTCAATGGAGAAATTCTAGTAGTTTCACTGGAATAAGTGTGAATTTATCTATATATATTCACAATTAAATAATAAATAAATACAACACTCAACCATCGACTTATCAAGTCTAATACTAAATTATAATTCAAATCTTACTTTAAAACATAACTATAAGTTATTATAATTTTCAATTATACATTATAAATTTAGGAACAATAATATAAAATAATCATCGAGAAATTTTGTTGTAATCTTTTTAAAAGTTCAATTATGTTGCTGGTTAAGTGTTCGAATCCCGTCGCAATAATTATTTGTTCATTCGAATAAACCATCATGAAATAATTGGAATTCCTGAAAATATAAAAAGAAATAAATAAAATATAAGGAAACTTTTCCTAGAGGGAAACTTCCAGAAATCTTTGCAGGCTTTTATTAGACGCAGTATAAGCCATTATCATTTATTTGACGCTGAAAATAAGATGGTGGAAGGAGATGGCCGTAAAAGTTTAAGATAGAAGTTAAAATTCATTTGAGTATTTCTAAAAGCATAATTAAGTGCATTAGTTAGAAGTGAAAATATCCTAATCTCGCTGAATCTGGACCGACACGTTCTTTGACCTCCGTGTACGTGGTTTCGGAGGTTTTCGTTGATATTCAATATTTAACACAACAAATCATTTTTCCAAACCATTTTTCTGTATTTGAGCGGATACAATCATCAGCAGAGGCAGGGTGTTTCTGATTTCTGAGTACCTTGGTTAATTTAAACTTTGAGTTTCTGCATGACAACATTTCATTACTAGAAAAACAAAGGAATGGCGGCGGAATCCAGCTCCCAAAAACAGCAGGAATTTTACTTTGTTGCATACCCTTTTTTTTTCGAATTGTCTGAGTCGAAAAAGGTCGAGAATGAATTTGCACAGGCCTCTGTTATTAAGTGTATAAGATAAGTTCTAAAAGAACTCGATTCGCGGGATTCTTGAGCAAAGCCATAAATTTTCTTACAGTCGAGAGCGAAACGCTTCAGAAGGACGGATAACTACGATTTTTACTAAATACTTCGAGAAATCAAATTTTAGAGAATCTAAATTGTCTTTTTGAATGTATTCCCGTAGGCTTCCAATTTTTTTTGAAAAACATGTTTCTTTGCGTATGTGTTTCTCGATCTTACGTGAGATATGTTGCAGAAAACTCTTTGTATATTACAAGCATTGTTTATATTCTGTTGCACTGAATCATAGATCAACTTTCAGGCCATGCATTTAGGCTGCCGCTGCATGATGCACGATTTAAAGAAGAAAAAATAAAAGTTTTAGCAATTCAGGGCAAGATTGGGCATGAAAATATGAATTAAAAAACACTTACGTGCACAATCCATAAGAATCCATATCATTTAATCGACATGATAGCAGAAAGATTAAATTATAGATTCCAATGCTCTGAATAATTTATTTCTCAAAATCGACTTCAAATACTGTAGAGATTTTCACTTAGAAATGTTGATGGCTTCCCCAAAAAAATAGATAAATCATTTAGATCAATTTTATCTATATTAAAAACAACATATACAATATAAATAATATATAAAAAAACAATATATATAAATAGATGATTTTTTTTCTACATTAAAAACATTAAAATGCCCATAGGCCCTCAGGTTTGAGCCTAAGGTCTGATACCATATGTAACAATCTAGATTAATCATGCGATTCATAGTCAACATGCAATTTATTAACTAATTAAAATATGAGTGAAGAGAGAGACAACTTACCTGTGGAACGTTACTTGAATTTTGCTACGTGCAACAAAGGCTTAGGGACGACTCTCCACCCAATTGTAGGCTCAGTTGCACAAAAGCTTGCTACAGCTGGCCACTCCTGAGCCCTCAATCAATGTATTAGCCAGGGTATCCTTTGTCTCACAACACTATTTTCCCAAAAGAATGGATGGTGGAATCTTGGAATAATGGAATGCCTCTCATCTTCCTCCCCATCTATTAAATAAAACAAACGGGAACCACATGAATAAACTCCATGTGTCAACATGCAATTTTATTGTTTTATTCTTTTGTTTTTACTTTTTGATAGCTTTACTGATTTTTACTGCTTTCTTGTTTTATTTCTTATTTATATTTATTTAGAGCATGTAATTAAACTATTTTATTATTATTTATTATTAATATTTTTATTTATTGTTTATTATTTATTAATATTATATTATATTATTTATTATTTATTATTTATATTATTTATTATTTATTATTAAGGGACATTACAGGGAGACTGTTTGATATGTGTTATATTATTTGCATGGATAAATCCACATGTAATTCATATGCATTGGAGATAGAAAGGGGGAGATATTTCCCCTTCTTAGGGGCTTAGGGGTGGAGCCCATTCAAAAGACAATTTTGCGCAGTCTTTTGCTTCCATTTTTCATAGCTTCCAACACATGGTTTTTTCTTTTGATGGTTTTGTGGCACATGGTGTTTCAATCCACGTTTTTTTAATTCTAGTAAAGGAATTGAGGTTTTAATTTAATTCAAGTTGTATTATAAACAATGAGTTTGATTGATAATACAATTAGATACGTGGCTCTAAACAATTTGTTAGATTTTTAGTTTGGGATTCCAAGGTAAATTTTTGTGTAACATGTGATTGCCATTGTTCTACTTTTTTGTTTATTAAGAATCTATGTATGCATTACATTATTTTATAAGGTTTAAAACTTATAGAGGCATTTGTTTGGGTAAATTCCCATAAAGCTAAAGATGTGATGATGGTCATCTTCTTTGAAAGTGAGGCAAATAGGGTGAAAATAGATATTTCATTTCTTGTCTCTTGATCTACAAGGGCATCAATTTTTCTTCGCTTCCAAGATATTTTGATGATGCTTCATTATGGCTTGGAGTAAAATATTCTTCCATAGATGGCTTGGAGCACTTTTGCTTTCTATTGACCTGTGCACCTCTTTTTTTTTGTTGAGTAGCAGAATCGGCAACGGCGGTGGTATCATACTCGCGTTACATGGGGTTGAATCCCACCGGTTGCCACTATAACCTCTAGGAGGAACTGCCCAGCCCGCAAGAATGGCCCTGGGTTAAGACGAGACTCAAACTCATGACCTGCACAGCGACACGAACGACTTAGCAGATTGTCCGCTGGCCATGAGACCAAACCTCTGCGGGCGACCTATGCACCCCTTTCATTTGGCTTCATCTCGTTCTTTCTTTTGCCTTTTGTTAGGAAATATCTTCTTTCTTTTTTCTTTCATAGTATTTAGTGGCTTGCCTGTTAATGCCTTTCCTTCTCTTCTCTTTAGTTTCCATTTGATTTTCATTTTCTATCACTAATGCAAGTAATGGTTGCAGATTCTTCTTTCCTTTCCTTTTATTCTTCTGCATTAAACCATTGAAGCTGAGCTTGTTCATGGTCTCTCTGCTCTTGTTCCAACCTTATGATCTTTCTCCTGGACCTATTTGTAAGATTGGGAGTCTCTACACAACTCTTCTAGTGAATTGTCATGAGTGTATGGCCAATTAAATTTGATACTTTGGAAATGCTTATTGACTACCTCACATGGATCATATCTTTGGAACTTACTGTAGGGACTAACCCTGTATTTTTTTTTTTTTTTGGTAAATGCTAAAAATACAACCATAATGAAAATAGCTTTGGGAACCCAAAAATTATTAAGCAGTATATAAAACTTTCTTGAATTTCACTTCATTGAACATATCATCTAATCTACATACATTTAAAAAAAACCATAAAGAAGTCATAAAAGAATATAATACAACATAGTTACCATTCATTAGAAGACGAGATTCAAACTTGACTTGCCGCTACTTGTCGTCCTTTGTTGTTGGTCGCCTTTGAGTGTGAATGTCGATGTGCTTGATCCGAATGACCCACCGGTTGACCTCCCAGCCTACTCCTTGGGTACTCTCCTTCCTTGCGGACCCCCGAGCTGCAATGGGGTTGTATAATAGAGGAATGTATTAGCTGGTAGATGAGAGCACTCCTTGGCTCAAGAGTCCCCTCTCTAAAGTCTTCTACCTCACCAAACTCACTATAGTTCGTAGTCACTAATCTAACATAGTCTCATCCATCCAACAATAGGGTAAAGAAAGGTCCCTTCTCCCATGGCTTGCCCCTTCTTTTATAGGAGTCCTCATAGGTGACACTTGGAATTTCATGCATAATTAATTATTTTTGATAATTCAATAGTTTGATTATTCACCCACCCATGTGTCACTCTCTCATCAAGGATCTCCAAAATTATTTACTTAAATTTTAATTTAAAAATAATATTTTTCCTCACCTCAACAAGATTCCTATTTCTTCTCCTAGTTGTCTCTTGATCCCCCTTTTTACTCCTTAATTTGTGTTCATTACTAAAGTCAATTAATGAGTCAAGATTTGATCCCCTATCTACTCCCTAATTTAACTCAAGTTATCTCTTAAATGGATATTCTTAGGTTTAACTATTTTAGGATAAATCTTTATCCTTACATTTATGTCCCTCTTTCCCCTTTTTACCTAATTAAACTACATAATCTACCTAATATTTTCCAACATGGGGAGGGTAGAGTTTTTAAGATAAAATATTTTATTTCTTCCTATGATCCTCTTAACCCAAGTTTTATTCTTGATTTAATTACCTTGGTTTCTAACATCCTTTACCCTTGATGTAAATTTACCTAGTTTTCATTTATTGATTATATTTATTAATTTATTTATTTTTAATGATTCCAAGGGTGCCAAGTTTGGTCATGCCCTTCAAGAACTTCCCTTGAAGTTCCAAGGGTGCCATGCCTAACAATTTATTTGTGATGCCAAGGGTGCCAAGTTGGTCGTGCTCTTCAAGAAATTCCCTTGAAGTTCCAAGGGTGCCACGCCACTTGCCCTTCAAGCATTCAATGGCTACGAGGGGAAAGTATAGGTGCAACAACAGAGACCACTATCATTTCTTATGTTGCCTGCTATAGTGAGACTAATGGTGTCGGGGATCAAGGAATCCACCTTGATGCGCACCTCTCAGTAAAATCCTCATGAGCGACCAAACTTTGGGACCTGCCCTCATGACATCGTGATCTTCAAGGCGAAGGTGTTTCAACCTTTCCAGCCCAAGTCACGGCGGGAGTGCTAGTGGGTGAGATCAGGGACATTGCCCCACTCCTCCCATGTAGTTCCATCCAATTGTACAACCCCATCACCCATATGTGAGTCATTCGGCCAAGCAACTAATTTATGCCTGCAACCACTAACATATCATCAGAAAACATATATAGTAGGTTTCAAAATTGACTTAGAATTTCAAAGATAAAATAATATAAATTTTCATCAAACCAGGTGTCGTCAACTCGTCATATGCGAGTGCCTCTGGTGGTTTCCTACCATACTCAATAATCATCAGTAACAAGGTTTCTCAGTGTTAGTCATTGTCATAATAGCATCATTAACATCACTTAGTCATTCGCATCATAGTTCATAGTGAACCAGAACTAATGCAAGTAGGTAACATAGGGGACACATCCATCATGGCTATCATCATCATAACATCAATGGGAACATACATATCCATCAAAGCTATCAACATCGTAACCTCAATAGAAAACATACCTATCCATCAAAGCTATCATCATCATGATATCAATACAGAGCATACATATCCTTTACTGCTATCATCATCATAAATTCAATAGAGACCAAACATAACCATTTATGCTACAATCATCATAATATCAATAGAGAACATGCATAACCATTAATGCTACAATCATCATAATACCAATAGATAACATACATAAACATCACAACCACTAATAATAGAGTCATGTGTCCGGATCCTCAACCTGAGGTCCTCAAAGAATAAAGTGTGGGCCTTAGGGTTAAATAAATGTTAATGTCATATCACTGTTAGTCGACTAGAGCGGGCACTACATACACCCCCTCTTAATACTAGACTTCGTCTCGAAGTCCTTGGAATAAGTAAGGAAAACGGTGACGCATCTCCTCGGCGTCCTCCCAAGTAGTTGAATTGGGACTGTAATTGTCCCACTGGACCTTAACCATAGTTTTCCCATAATTCTCCCTTTAATGTTTTATTTTTCTTACCTAGTATTCTATGATAAACTTGTAAACTCTTTTCCGACTCCTTTTGTATTTGACAATACTATGTTTTCCATTTTTTCTTATCAATACATCATTTGAATTGGAAACTTGGTTATTCCAGGGTTTTAGTCTCATGGATATGGTAGCCATCCTCAGTTTCTCTTTCACTCTTACATCTTTAATCCAACTTCATTTCCTCGTGCAACGATAATTATTTTAAGATAACTTCATTTTAAAAATAAGATGATCCTTTCAACTGAACTTCGCCATAGATGGTGAAGCCTCTCACCAGAACTTCTAATAGCATGGTTTTAAACAACACTCTCTATTAAAATAAATATGCAAATTCAAAATGTCAAAAGAAATAGGTTGATAAGTAAAAAGTAAGGAAAGTACAGAATTGCACATACCTGCAACTGCAACATTTATTTTTCTATTTCAATTTCCAAACTAA
This sequence comes from Pinus tabuliformis, assembly GCA_031772625.1. NCBI lineage: Eukaryota > Viridiplantae > Streptophyta > Pinopsida > Pinales > Pinaceae > Pinus > Pinus tabuliformis. The sequence goes on along the minus strand of CM062805.1, from coordinate 1,052,060,754 downwards.
GCCATAGTGGCTTATCCATTGTGCATAGATCTTGTCTAGAAATACGTTGTGCCAATTCCTTGACTTGATTTTACATTATAATTTTTGAACTACGCTGGTGTAATACTGGTGGCAGCCTTAAATGCCTTCCTGCATTTAAAATTTCAATTTCATTTTGAGATTCCACATCGTTGTTGAAGTCTAGAAGGCATTTTTGATGGAGACTTTCGATGCAGTCCCAACCATCGTTATGATAATCTAATCCCTCTAATACTCGAACTGCTAGTTCCACGTCTTCTCCCACGAAGAAACAACCCACGTCCAAAAGCATCTCCTGTTGTTCCATCTCCATAGCTTTGTAACTCCATTTTAGTGAATTAATTGCAGTGTCTGCTTCCATGAGTGGTTGTCCTTTAGAGAATTTTTCCAATTGTCGCTTCCAATACGTTTGGTCAAGTTTGCCAGCAAGTTGTTCCCCAAAAACTTTTAAGCATAGAGGCAATCCCTCGTAAATTTTCAAAAACCCCTCTACTGATTCTTCGTATCCTTCAAATGGATTTGATTTATGGAAAACATGATGACATAACAACTCTTGGGCATGGTTCTGGCTCAATGGATTTACATCATACAACAAAGCATTTTTAAATGAGCACCTCAGTATATATTTATCACAAGATGTTATGAAGATCAGACTACCAGCCTCTACCGCATTCATATCCAGTAAACATTTTATTTTCTCGCTGTCATCCACCCCATCTAAAACAATCAAAATTTTTAATCCTTTTAGACTATTTCGTAAAATAGTCCTACCAATATCATTATTCGGAATGTCCATATCTTTTCCCAGCAATCACGAAAGAGTTGCCACTGCAAATATGTTAAATTAACTTTTTCTCTAACATTAAATAAATAAGAAGCCCTGCTAAACTTTGAACGTCTCAAGTTGAACATATGTTTCGCCAGAGTTGACTTCCCTATTCCGCTTACTCCAGCAATCCCTAGCACTTTTGTGGAGCATTGTTTTTAAATGTGATCATCCAAATCCTTCAATGACTGATTGAGTCCAACTGGGTGAGTAGTGACCTCTAAAGGGTCCTATTTTACCTGTTTTGTTACAACGTTTCCAATTTCCCTCACAAAATCCCCGTAGTCACTTTCTTTCGATTTGAACTGCAGACCTCAAATGCAAGGAATTTATTTTTAAATCTCTGAAACCCTTAGAATGTGAAATGACAAATCAAACTCCATAAACTCAGTGTCCTGACATCAAAATTCCAAAATAAAATAAATAAATGCGCGCCAGGTTTTTCCCCCATCGAGCAAGTGAAAAACAAACTTCGAAGCGAAATAGACAAGTGTTTCTAAACTATAGAAAATAAATAAACGCCTGGCAAGTTCTACACCCATGGAGTAAGCGAAAAATAATCCTCAAAGAAAAATCCATAGACATCTCTCTCTTATACCTAGCCTCAAAGAAAAATCTACACACGTTTATCTCTTATAACCTAGCCTCAAAGCAAAATCCACACACGCTTCTCTCCTAAAACCTTTGAACGACGAAGGAGACAAAATCTTTGACGTTTTTCATCAAATCTTTTAAGTATGTAAATTAAAACTAAAACTCTTTTGAAAACCAGTCAATTTAAGTTTAAAAATATTCACAGTGCAGGGAACAAAAAAAATGAAAATTCATCTTATATATATATATATTTATTTCTAAATTTATTAATTTTTTATTTGTATTTCCTAGAATTTAAACAAATTAACAAATTAAAGTATAGTATACACTCCTTTTGCATGATCGTTCCTCTAAGCTCTAGGATCATAACTACTCGTTGGAAGATACAACGGTGAGTTTACACTTCGAGTGGCGAAGAAATAGTATAACCAACGCAACTGGGTGTGCAAGTACAGATTAAAAAGCGAAGTCGACTTTTCTGAAGATTCATTAAGGTTTTAGTTCCATTTATTTAACCATTGAATGTTAGAGCATTACTAATGGAATGCCGTGGAAGTGATTTAATTGATCAAATGTACATGATCATAAAGACTCAAACTCACTAAGCATAGCTGGACATATAACACGCACATTACTGACACTTGTAAACCCTTCTCAAATGCACTTCTATTTTTTTTTTTGCTCGGAAATGAGCTTGGGGAAAACACAGACACTCTTTAGCTTCTTCCAGATAAGCCTGAATCTCATAATGTTATGGGTTCTTTAGTTTTTATGGTTATGCCTGTCCTAGAACTCAAGGATTGTCAACCAGTAAGGAAGGTTAAAAATGAAAAAAATTATTTGGCTTATGATCGTAATGATTTCCTGGTCACTCTCTAAAATAACATGTTATTTGAGGCTTACCAGCCTCCTTTCTGTTTTGTGGACAGATATCTATGAAGGGGATAATCTGAAAATCCACAATTCTGGACAGTAGTCAATATTACCCTTCCAAGTGGCCATATAAATAGTTTTCTAGCTATATATACACATGCATATAGATCCTGAACAAAATTTCAGGCTTTTCTGGTTCTATCATTTTCAAGGAAACAATCTACTTGGGACTGAAACCCCCTAATAAGCCCAAGACGACTGGATGCCTAGAAAAGGAAGTTGATTGAGAATTAAAGTCATAGAATTTAGAAAATGCATCAAGCATTTGAGACACGAAAAAAATATATATAGATAATTGAAAATGAAGAGTAGTAACCTTGGCCTTGGATATGATCTTGACGATGACAGACTGGCCCTTCAGCTCTCCTTTCTGGGACTTTGCAAAGCAAGTGTGCCCAAAATGTCCACGCCCAACGTCGTAGTCAAGATCGTACTTTGACGAGAAATTCTTGTTGAAGCCAAAACTTTTATCCAGAACGACTCCTTCGCTCTCGCTCCCTTCAGGAATCGTAACTTCATTGGGCTTTACAGCTCCTTTCCGTCTCGCAAGAGCAGCCTTGATATGTTTTGCAGGGGATGGAGGAGGGAACAACCGCTTGAAAAAAAACGTCGAGGAGTCGAATTTGCCGGCGAATTGCAGAAATTATTGTTTGTGGGGCTAGGGCTATAGAATGGAAATGGAGAGGGTTTGTTGATTCTGTCAACAGAAGGGGATTCACCAATCCTACATTTGTCATCCTCATTAGAAGTGCCTCCATTGTTTTCCTGTTCTTGTGGTTGCAGTATAGGAACTTCCGGTACCGCCACTTTCCCATGACAGGCAGATGGGAAAATCAACAAGAAATAAGGCCAAGAATTTCAAGCAAATTCTACTATCACCAATGGCTTGAAGCACTCAATAATATTTGAACAAAGTGAAACAGAACCGAAAGATATACATGGTCTTAACGAAGATGCACATCTCAATCCTCAAAGCTTTGCCAAAAATGCCACTGCAATTCTCCCAGTTTCCGGAAAATACAAAAAGGAACCACAAATCCTCAATTTTTTTCAGAAACAAATCTTTGAATATCGAAATATGGGGTTCAAAAGACGCCACCGTGAAATCCTCTCTTCTTCGCCCAAAAAATGCCACTGTGAATATTGGGCAAAAGGCTTTCCTTTTTCCTACTAAATTAACGAAGGCGCAGATCTACTGAGCCAACAATTCAACACCCAGAAAAAGTGACGTGCGATACCCTTCTTCTCCTGCAAGTATTAACTCAAACTAATAACTCATCTTAACTCATGCATGTGGGTAGTTATCTCCCGATTCCATCCCGTTAACAATGACAACCAGTTTAAATGGAAGTGGAGTTACAAATAGACCTCACAGGTCGAGGTATATAAAATGAACAAAAAAATGAAAATCAACAACAAGAACTCAACTATCTATCGAGTTCCAATGTCACTGCTCCTTACCATGCTTCACGCAAATGGTTGAGCTCCGACAACTTCGTTTATGGATCTGGAGAGTGAATCTAGAAATTTTATACATTTGTTAATTGATCTCAGGTTCATATGCACAACACATTGGCAAAATCGATACATGCCACTGATTTGGCTTTACGCAGGGTGGATTAACGCTGCTTTGTCCTCTTATTAGCATTATTATTATTATTTCCAGATCTGACTGTTTCTCCATTTTCAGGTCTCAAATTCGATTCACCAGAATCAGAAACTGCAGACAATTCAATTTGTGCCTGATCCAAATGTTTGTACGGAATACGAATTTCCTTGGGGGCCATGCTTATCTATATATACAATTATTTATCTAATTTTTCTCAACTGTGTAAACCCGTGTTGCATCCATAGAGATCTGGGCATATGTGTAGACTTATATTCAATTCAAAACAATACGTTACAGTCATTCTGGGATAGTTTCTTTCTCTCATATTCCTATGTATTGCGGTAAAAATAGACGACTGTGTCATGTCTGTCTTTCTGTCCTAAGGCTTTTTTTTTTTCCAAACACAATCTTTGTTGGTTTGAATTAGATTGGAGTCCCATTTCACTATACAAAGAACTTGAAACAAAAGGGAAAGGTTACAGATCTACCAGAGAGGAGATTCACATTAAATCCATGAACTTGCCCACAGAACATATATTAATTGAGAATGGACCTTATCATATATTATACAAGAAAGCAAGGATAATGCATAATTCTGATTGTAATGCCCCCAATTTGGACTTGTCAACATCAAGTACCTCTGATCCGCATCCCATTATGCACGTTGGATCAAAGAATGGTGACAATAGCTGGGATGATGCCTTCAGGTTGTATCAATTTTCCAGAGAACACGTATTCTTGATTTCATGTACATTGTGCAGAATGAAGTCAAAATTTTAACTTTGAATGGTTCTTTAATTAATGCCATGTCTGATTTGTAGTGATAAATAATGCTCATCCAGCATGCGAAATATTGCTTGGCCTCAAGTTCCTCTTGGTTTGTAATAAAAAGATTTAGTCTTTGTTCTTAAATTCATGAATTTTCTACACTTCTTGTCTCTCTTCTGTACAAGTTCATAATAATTTCATGCTGTTTGGAGACAGAAAAGGAGAGATGGAAAGAAGACCCCAATTTCCATGCAAATGCCAAAAAAATGGGAGTAGCTATCAATCTTGACGAGTTTGAGATTTGTAATTCTAAGGCTTTGTCAGGAGACTCCCAAACAAGTCCTTATCTAGAAGAGCTTTCTCCCATGCAAGAAAAATCAGATTTAATGGCTTGCAAATCAAGCATAATCAATACGCAAGCTATTGATTCATTGACTGCACAATTTATTTAAGAGTGATAAAAGAATCCCTGTGTTCAGGATGAGCTTTGATGCAACTTTTGAACCGAAGTTTGCTACCCCCTCAGAGTCTCTACCCAAATCCAAGTTGAGTTTGTTAGGAAATCTCGAGTCGGAAGACGAAAGCATGTCTTCTCCCATATCTTATTTTGAAGGGAAGGAAGGGATAAAATATTTGACAATCCCACAGAAATTCACTCTTCAGAACGATTCTATACACAAACAAGACAATAATCTCAAACTAAATAGATTCCATAACAATACTAAAGTAGATCAAGTTTCCAGATCAATGGATCAACTCAAAGTCGTGATCCATGAACATCTAGATGCTCAAAGATCAAGAACACAATGTGATAAACGAAGTTCAGTCTACCCTCCTAAACACCAGACAAGTTTAAAGATTGAATCTTCCTTAATACCCAGAAACAATCAAGAGGACATCCAGTTTACAAAATCCCAAAATAATAGACGTAATGTCCATCATATAGAAACTCAAACGAAAGAATGTTCTTCAAGTTCATATGCAGAAAGACAGGATGCCCCTATATCCGATGAAAATAAAGAAGCGGTCGCATCTGCTGGAAAGCTCAGCATCAAACTCGAGGGAGAATCAGATAACGAAGTTGCGTAAGTTCACCCAGCACACTATATGGGGATCAACGCCCTTATTTTGATGGTAGCACGTTTTTTGTTGTGCACTTTAGTTTTCAATCCTTTTCTTTAGCAGTTCCAGTAATTTACCTAAATCCGGGATTCAGTTAGATCCATTATTTTAATTGAACTTATGGTTGTTTTTGTTCAAGGAAACTTCATTAACTCATTAGTCTATTATATATCATTTGTTATTTTGTTTGTTCCCTGTTGCTAGATATTTTACGAGAAATCATCTTCCTAGACCGTCTCTGATTGATCTGTCAGGTTTGTAGCATCAATTCTCTCTATTGAAAATTTTCTGCTATTTCATAGGAGTGTTCACATGAATTGTAAAACCTTGCTTTTAAAATTTTAATGCCCTAAGGTTCCAAAAGTTAAGACTTGGCTCATATACCAGAATGTAGTAGATATTTAACAAAACTAGTCATGCATGCATGGGCCCATAGGTCTCAAAGGGTTCAACATAAGCTCTGATACCAAGTGTAGAGTATAACCCTGTAATTTTTTTTTTGTAAATGCTAAAAATACAACCATAAGGAAAATAGCTTTGGGAACCCAAAAATTATCAAGCAGTATATAAAACTTTCCTGAATTTCACTTCATTGAACATATCATCTAATTTACATACATTTAACTAAAACCATAAAGAAGTCATAAAAGAATATAATACAACATAGGTACCATTCACCAGAAGACGAGATTCAAACTTGACTTGCCGCTACTTGTCTTCCTTTGTTGTCGGTCACCTCCGAGTGTGAATGTCGATGTGCTTGATCTGAATGCAATGACCCACCGGTTGACCTCCCAGCCTACTCCTTGGGTACTCTCCTTCCCCGTGGACCCCCGAGCTGCAATGGGGTTGTACAATAGAGGAATGTATTAGCTGGTAGAGGAGAGCACTCCTTGGCTCAAGAGTCCCCTCTCTAAAGTCCTCTACCTCACCAAACTCACTATAGCTCGTAGTCACTAATCTAACATAGTCTCATCCATCCAACAATAGGGTAAAGAAAGGTCCCTTCTCCCATGGCTTGCCCCTTCTTTTATAGGAGTCCTCATAGGTGACACTTGGAATTTCATGCATAATTAATTATTTTTGATAATTCAATAGTTTGATTATTCACCCACCCATGTGTCACTCTCTCATCAAGGATCTCCAAAATTATTTACTTAAATTTTTAATTTAAAAATAATATTTTTTCTCACCTCAACGAGATTCCTATTTCTTCTCCTAGTTGTCTCTTGATCCCCACTTTTTACTCCTTAATTTGTGTTCATTACTAAAGTCAGTTAATGAGTCAAGATTTGATCCCCTATCTACTCCCTAATTTAACTCAAGTTATCTCTTAGATGGATATTCTTATGTTGGTTGTTGCCACATGGAGGTTCTCTAAGTTTCTCTAAAATTTAATTTATTAATCCTATTTTAATTCACCATCCTCTTCTCTTAATTAGGTTTAACTATTTTAGGATAAATCTTTATCCTTACATTTATTTCCTTCTTTCCCCCTTTTACCTAATTAAACTACATAATCTACCTAATATTTTCAAACATGGGGAGGGTAGAGGTTTTAAGATAAAATATTTTATTTCTTCCTATGATCCTCTTAACCCAAGTTTTATTTTTGATTTAATTACCTCGGTTTCTAACATCCTTTACCCTTGATGTAAATTTACCTAGTTTTCATTTCTTGATTATATTTATTAATTAATTTATTTTTAATGATTCCAAGGATGCCAAGTTTGGTCGTGCCCTTCAAGAACTTCCCTTGAGGTTCCAAGGGTGCCACGCCTAACAATTTATTTGTGATGCCAAGGGTTCCAAGTTTGGTCATGCCCTTCAAGAACTTCTCTTGAAGTTCCAAGGGTGCCGCGCTTAACAATTTATTTGTGATGCCAAGGGTGCCAAGTTGGTCGTGCCCTTCAAGAAATTCCCTTGAAGTTCCAAGGGTGCCACGCCACTTGCCCTTCAAGCATTCAGTGGCTATGAGGGGAAAGTATAGGTGCAACAACAGAGACCACTATCATCTCTTATGTTGCCTACTATAGTGAGACTAATGGTGTCGGGGATCAAGGAATCCGCCTTGATGCACGCCCCCTAGTAAAATCCTCATGAGCGACCCAACTTTGGGACCTGCCCTCATGACATCATGATCTTCAAGGCGAAGGTGTTTCAACCTTTCCAGCCCAAGTCACGGCGGGAGTGCTAGTGGGTGAGATCAGGGACACTGCCCCACCCCTCCCATGTAGTTCCATCCAATTGTACAACCCCATCACCCATATGTGAGTCATTCGGCCAAGCAACTAATCTGTGCCTGCAACCACTAACATATCATCAGAAAACATATATAGCAGGTTTCAAAATTGACTTAGAATTTCAAAGATAAAATAATATAAATTTTCATCAAACCAGGTGTCGTCAACTCGTCATATGCGAGTGCCTCTGGTGGTTTCTTGCCATACTCAATAATCATCAATAATAAGGTTTCTCAGTGTTAGTCATTGTCATAATAGCATCATTAACATCACTTAGTCATTCACATCATAGTTCATAGTGAACCAGAACTAATGCAAGTAGGTAACATAGGGGACACATCCATCATGGATATCATCATCATAACATCAATGGGAACATACATATCCATCAAAGCTATCAACATCGTAACCTCAATAGAAAACATACCTATCCATCAAAGCTATCATCATCATGATATCAATACAGAGCATACATATCCTTTACTACTATCATCATCATAAATTCAATAGAGACCAAACATAACCATTTATGCTACAATCATCATAATATCAATAGAGAACATGCATAACCATTAATGCTACAATCATCATAATACCAATAGATAACATACATAAACATCACAACCACTAATATCACAACCACTAATAATAGAGTCATGTGTCCCAATCCTCAACCTGAGGTCCTCAAAGAATAAAGTGTGGGGGTCCTCAAAGAATAAAGTGTGGGCCTTAGGGTTAAATAAATGTTAATGTCATATCACTTTCAGTCGACTAGAGCGGGCCACTACACTTATCTTTAAAGAGATGTAGTTCCTCGATGGGATGGGATTTGTATTCAACATGCTATTGGCTGTGTATAAGATGAATCGAGCATGATTTGTAGGTGTTGAAATATGTAACTAGGATAGGTCTTCATAATGGCATATGTAATCGTGATTTTATGTATTTAATGAAAAGAGAAAAATAATTTTATTAGTTGTGTTCTTGAGGCATGGGTTTCATGCTCAAGGGAAATTTATTTTTAGGTCAAGTACCCATTGAGTGCTTCTAGGTTTGTCATAAAATCAATTGAGTCATTGTCATGTATTAAAGATCCATTTGGGCATGTTACATATTGTAAAGAAAAAATTCATGAGTCAAAAGACCCTCCAAGACCTTGTCATGGCACAAAGATCAAGTTAGACTACATGAAGGGACAAGTCGACCTCAAGATAACTATTCATAACCCTCACAAGCATATAAATAAGAAGGAATTCAACCTCATTTGCACACTCACTCAAGAAAGTTTGATCTCCTCAAGATAGAAGCTGGAAAAGGATGAAGGAGAAGAAGAAGATCAATATCGAAGCTTTTGGGCCTCTCTCTCTCTCTCTCTAGGGTTTCTACAGTTTCTGGGTTAGACAAAATTCTAGAGCTGCATCGAAGCTGTGAAGCTATAAGGTCAAAGCTGTGAAGCTACAACGTCGAAGCTGTGAAGCCGCAAGGTCCAAGGTGCCTGTAATAGGTCTTGGAATTCGTCAATTGAAGTTTGATAAGAAGAGAAGGAGTCTGGTGGGTTTTCCTCTCAGTTGGAGAGGTTTTGGCCTTGGATGATCACGTATATCTTGTGTCCTATTATCTTATTGTTCTTCATAATTTGGTTTGTTTTGGTTTAATTTGTGATAGAATTTTAACTCACATAATATAAAAATTGAAAGAAACACTAATTCATGCCCCTCTTAGTATTTCCAACAATTGGTATCAGAGCCAACTTCTTCAAGATCAACCTATCACTCGAAAGAAGGAATTTTGAATCACAATGGCCAGTAAATATGGTAAGGTCCCCCAATTTGATGGAACGATTTTTTCCTTTTGGAATGTCAGAATGGAGTACTACTTAATGTCTCTTGGAGTCGAAGTTTGGTAATTTGTATCAAATGGATACATGATCCCATGTCCTCTTCCCACAAATTCAGATGGGAAGAAATCATATGTAGAAAATGAAAAGGCCTCGAATTCTATAGCCAGTGGTCTGTTAGATTCAAAATTCACCAAAGTTATGGGTATTAAAGTAGCTAAAGAGACGTGGGACAAACTCATCCATAGTTATGAAGGAGATGAAAAGGTAAACAAGGAAAAACTTCGAAGCTATAGAAGGCAGTTTGAAAGTCTCAAGATGAATGATGAAGAAGATGTTATTTCTTATTTTCTCCAAGTAGGTGAGGAAGTCAACTATCTTAATGGTCTAGGTGAAGATGTAAAAAAAAAGATGATTGTCCAAAATGTCTTGAGATCTCTTCCAAATCGTTTTGATGCCAAGGCTTGTGAAATAGAAGAACTAAAAGATTTGGATTCTTTATCAATGGATTAACTTTATGGAATTCTCACAACATACGAGATGAAGTCATGAAATTCAAATCATAAGGAAGCTACCTTCAAGGCATGCAAGATATCAATACATGGAGAGAGTTGTGATTGTAACAACGATGATTCTGATACTGAAATGGCACAATTTGTCAAAAAGCTGAAGAAGGATCCAAACTCAAAAGTAAGTTACCTCTCATTTTCTTTAGATGTGGTGAAATAGGAAATTATATAGAAAATTTCCCTTTTAAATATGATAATGATAATGAAGATGGCGAGGATTCCAATTCTCTTTTACAAAATCTAGGCTCCAACTTGTACCCCAAATCTTTAACTTCTTCAAGGCTCTAAACTTGAATGAGGACTCCAATCCTCACAACAAACCCACAAACCAACTTGATCAAAATGAGGACTCCAATTCTCACAACATATTCAGGCTCCAACCTGGTCTCTCACAAGGGTCCAACCTTGGACTGATTCAATACTTCAAAAGACTTATTCCAAAACATTGCTTTAAAACATTATTCAAGTAGCTTCAAACCTGTTACAATAAGCTGCTTCACAAGATGCTTTAGGAAGTCTTCAACAATGCTCCAAAGATGTTCTCAACTCAGCTCCAAAGATGGTCTTGAATCATTCAAGAATTTTGTGTAGGACTGCTTCAAAGGTTTGCTACAATAAGTCATTAAAATAAGCTACTCTCAAGGGACTAAAATGTCCCCTCCAAAAATCTTCAAATTTCATTCAAGTCTGCACCATCACAAATTCAAAAGGCCAAGTTTTTTGCTCCTTCAATAACCTAAGAGTACTCTTCTAAAAAGGTCGATACTCTTTCTTCAAGAGGCTTAAAATGATGCTCTAAGAGAGCCGAGAGTTCTGTTAAAAATAACAAGAAGAAATCCTAATTTAATTTGTCCTTGAATTAAATTAGGAATTAAATCGAAATTCTATTCTTATAGCAACTTGTAATAGTTAACTAAGTTAATTTGACTTAGTTGGCTCAGTAAATTCGAGTTGGAAGTCTATCTAGATTCATGTAGAGTGATTCCTAAATTTTATGGGTCCAGGTTGAGTTCTTTTGAGTTGTAATTAATTAACTTAGTCTAACTGAGTTATAGTCAGTTAAACTAGTTCAAACAATTGGAGGAACTAGTAGGAGGTCTAGTAGTGGGGATAAGCTTTAGTGCATCTTCACTGCTCCACCAGTTAACTAAAGATTCACTCATAGATAACTTATGCATTACAGTTCAGTGGAAGACCTAGTTGAGATTAGAGTTCAGGGATAGTGTACTATCAGTTGTATAATTTTCCGAGTTGTACAAATGGTGCATGCAAGTAGTAGAAGGCCTATCGATGGATTGCACAGTTATGAGTGGGAAATTTCCCAATTAAATATGTGTTAATTCTCTCAGTAATTGTGCAAGGAAGTAGGGGCTTCGCAGGCAGAAAAATTGGCTACATGTTGGCTTGAGCTGGTTTGTGAAGCAGGGAGTTAGATTGTACTTATGCAAGAATTGTTCGAGTTGAACAAGCATTGTATTTTCTTCTTAGATCTTCTGGTTAATGCAATATAGATAGTCGGGGTTTTGAGCAGTTTCTTCCCCAGAAAAATATTGTGTTATGTGCAATTGATATTCTTCCTTTTTTGCTTATTGTTTTCATTGATCAATTTTGGTTTCCGCTGATGAGTAGAGTAGATTCTTGTCTTATGTTTTAGCATATCACATAAGCTGTTGAATCTACAATTAAAAATCTACATGGTATCAGAACTGAAGACATTATAGAAGAGGAGAATTCGAGTTTGTTGTGTAGGTAAAATCAAATTTGCATGTTCATACTTCGGAGTCAGCAGTATGTCATTCTACGATTTGAGACTTGAGTATGCCCAGGAGGGCAACTTGAATTACATAGCTTGGAAGGACAAGATGGAGGCAGTGTTGGAAGACAACAGGTTGAAGGAATTCATAGATCATGATATTATCAAGCCTCCATCATATGATGCTAAAGATTTGGTTGAATGGAGAAAGTGTGTGGCAAAAGCAAGAAGGATTATCTTGGAAGGAGTTCAAGATCATATTCTCTCGAATCTCCACGGTAAGGAAACTCCATTTGCAATGTGAAAGGCATTGACAGACTTGTTTCAAAATAGTAGTGATCACCAGAAGCTGGCACTGAAGAACAAACTCAGAAATATTAAGATAGAGAAGGGCGAATCTATTCCAAAGTACTTGACCAAGTTCACCCAATGTTAGGATGAGCTTGGAAGTTTCGGGATTATTGTTGTTGAAGACAATCTGGTGAGCCTAACACTTCTAGGACTTCCCAAGAGTTGGCACAATTAGCAAGACTCAGTTAATGGAGGGAGAAGCTACCAGAGTGGGAGCGATTGTGGTCTGACTTGGTACAGGAAGAGATTCGGCGGAACACCAGAGACAGATCCTCTTCAAAGCATGATGATGAGGAGAATTGTGCCTTAGCGAGTAAGGAAAAGAAAGGAAAGGGGAAGTCATCCCATTCCAAATCAGATTCTTGTTAGGTTGGCAAGAAGAAGGACATGTCAAAAATCAAGTGTCCACACAAGAAGGCCAGTAAGAAGCCCTTAGGAGGAGCGGCAAGTGAAGCTGTTGCTTCATAGTTCGAACTGGATTTTACCCTCATCACTTGTATGGTGTCATTGATGATGGGCAATGTGTGGTACCTGGAAAGTGGAGCTTCATTTGATATGACCGGTAACAAAGAGATCTTTAGCAACTTGGAGGAGAAGGATCTCAGGATGCATATTGAGATGGGTGATGATGGGAGGTATAGCGCAACCAATATCAATACAATTACCTTTAGAAGGAAGTCTGGTTCTCCCCTCACTTTGCAAGATTTTATGTATGTTCTGGGTTTGAAGTAGAACTTGGTTTTTGTTGCCATATTGGAGGGTAGAGGCTATGATGTGATATTTAATAAGGGAAAGGAATTCCTTCATCACATAGCCATAGGACAAGTGAAGAGGTTAGGGGTTCGAGTGAAGAACATATACAAATTGGAGGTAGAATACTGCGCTGCTTTGAGCACTAAAGCAGAGAAGGTGCAAAGATGAGACGTCAGTGAGTTGTGGCACAGGAGATTGGGTCACTTGCATCACGACACTTTGAAGATATTGCAACATATTTATATAGGGATTCCCAAGGGTACACTAGAGCAGAGAGACACATGCAAAGGGTGTACATTGGGGAAGTACACCAAAGCTTCCTTGCATGACAAAGATAGTCGAGCACAATAGATCCTTGATCGATTTTACTCAGATGTGTGTTGATCGTTCTCGACAACATCCACATCCAAGCACAGGTATTATGTTATATTTGTTGATTATTTTCCTCGTAAGTGTTGGATTTTCTTCATGCAGAAGACATATCAGATGTTCGCAAAGTTTTGTGAATTTAAAGCACTTGTTGAGAAAGATACTACAAGGAAAGTTAAAGCTCTCAGAAGTGATAACGGTGGTGAGTATGTGTCGAATGAGTTCAAAAAATTTTGTGCATCATAAGGCATTTGAGGGGAGTTGATATCATCTCATAACCCATAGCAGAAGGGGGTGGCTGAAAGGAAGAACATGAGTATTGTGGGAGCGACAGGGGAAATGTTGCATGATCAGGGCCTACCATTACACTTGTGGGTTGAAGCATGCAACATAACTGTTTATTTGCAAAAAAAAAATCCCTCGTTGAATTCTCTGGATGAGTACACTGGAAGATGATTTTTCAGGGAAGAAACCAAATGTGGCACACTCCAAGATCTTTGGTTCATCAGTTTACTACCATGTTACCAAAGACGCATGGAAAAAGCTAGAGCTAACAACAAATTTGGCCATATTTGTGGGGTACACTGATAGGATGACAATGGTTCATAGAGATGTAAAATTCGATGAAGAGAAGGCCATGAGATTTTCCCTTGAGAGGGAACTTCAACTACATGTGGTTGAGGATCTTTTAGCTCCAAAGGAGGAACCTCAAGATGATGTGGAGCAGCCACATGTAGAGGAGCAGGGAGTGGAAACACCCACTCATGCAGAGTCTTCTAGAGATGGGAGAAAGTGCACTAGAGAGGCTGACAGGTTATTGCATGATGCTAGAGAGAATGTGGGAGCACCCACATCACAATGCAGGTAGAGGAGGTCACTAGAGAGGTACACTGGCTACATGGATCTAATGAGCGGGAGTGTAGAGACTAAGCCATCCTCTTTTGAGGAAGCAATGCAACAAATAGTTTGGGTTGATGCCATGGTTGAGGAGTATGAATCTATTATCAAGAAGAATGTTTGGGAAGTGGTCCCAAGACCGACAGACAAGTCAGTGGTGAGTTCCAGATGGATTTACAAGGTAAAGCAAGCAACTGATGGTAGTGTGGAGAAACACAAGGCCAGGTTTGTGGCCAGAGGGTTCTCTTAGGTGGAGGGGATTTATTATGATGAGACTTTTTCTCCTGTAGCAAGGTACTCATCAATCAGATCCATTTTGGCATTGTTAGCGTAGATGGGATGGAAGATACATTAGATGGATGTAAAGATAGCATTCCTCAATGACATGATTGAAGAAAAGGTGTATATTGAGCATCTTGAAGGATTTTAAACCTTCAACAAAGAGTCACATGTGTGCAGACTCAAGCGAGCATAGTATGGACTGAAACAAGCACCCCGTGCTTGGTACACTAGGATGAATAACTATTTCACTGAGTTGGGCTTCACCATAAGTGAAGTAGATCTGAACCTTTACCATATTGTGGAAGAAGGTAAATTGTTGATTTTTGTTTTCTATATTGACAATTTGATTCTAACAGGTGATGATAACCTGATCAAGTCTTGTAAAGAGGATCTTTCAAGATAGTTCGAAATGAAGGACTTGGGGCTGATGCACTACTTTCTGGGGATGGATGTATGGCAAGGAGATGAGGAACTATTTGTCTCTCAGGGAAAGTATGCTAATGAGATACTGAAGAAGTTCCACATGGAGAGCAGTAAACCCATGGAGACTCCTCTAGCTGGTAACTTAAGGAAGGAGGATGCTACTTCTGGTGAAGTACTGGAGGATACTATTTATAGGAAGCTTGTGGGTTCACTCACATATTTGGTTAACACATGACCAAACATGTGTTATGCAGTTAACCAACTTAGTCAAGCTATAGTTAAGCCGACCAAGCTGTATTGGAAGGCAACCAAACATGTGTTAAGATACCTCATAGGCACGACTCAATTTAGTCTTTGGTACAAACGGACAGAGGGAGTGAAGCTTCAAGGCTTCACCGATGCAGATTGGGCAGGGAGTCCATCCTATAGGAATAGAACATTAGGTGGGATCTTCAGTATTGGTTCAACAACTTTTTCTTGGTACAATAGGAAACAAATATCAGTTGCACTTAGTTCAACAAAAGTAGAGTACATGGTTGCTAGTCAAGCAACTTGTGAGACTATCTGGATGAGGAAGATTCTTGTTGGTTTTTTTGGTCAGCCGATGGATCCAACGGTGATTTACATTGAAAATCAGAGTTGTATCAAACTCTCTGAGAATCTAGTTTTTCATGATCGGTCCAAGCATATTGATATCCGATATCATCATCTTTGAGATTGTGTGTAGAGAAGAATCATGTTTCTGAAGTACATTCCCACGGAGGAGAAGGATGTAGATATTTTGACAAAGGCATTTTCAAGATGAAAATTCGAGTTTCATAGAGACAAGGTCAGGGTAGAAGATCATCCCTTTCTTGTGGATAGGGAGTGTTAAAAATAGCAACAAGAAATCCTAATTTACTTTTTCCTTGAACTAAATTAGGAATTAAATCGAAATTCTATTCTCATAACAACTTGTAATAGTTAACTAAGTTAATTTGACTTAGTTGGCTCAGTAAATTCGAGTTGGAAGTCTATCTCGAGTCATGTTGAGTGATTCCTAAATTTTAGGGCTCTAAGTTGAGTGCTTTTGAGTTGTAATTAATTAACTCAGTCTAACTGAGTTATAGTCAGTTAAACTAGTTCAAACAGTTGGAGGAACTAGTAGGAGGTTTAGTAGTTGGGATCAACTTCAACGCAACTTCACTTCTCCATTAGTTAATTGAAGATTCACTCATAAATAACTTATCCATGTCAGTTTAGAGGAAGACCCAGTTGAGATTAGAGTTCAAGGATAGTGTACTATCAGTTGTATAATTTTCCGAGTTGTACAGATGGTGCATGAAATCAGTAGAAGGCCTATGGATGGATTGCGTAGTTATGAGTGGGGAATTTCCCAATTAAATATGGGCTAATTCTCTCAAGAATTGCACAAGGAAGTAGGGGCTTGGCGGGAAACATAATTGGCTAAGTGTTGGCTCGAGCTAGTTTGTGAAGAAGGGAGATAGATTGTACTTGTGTAGGAATTGTTTAGGTTGAACAAACATTGTATTTTCTTCTCAGATCTTGATCCAGGTGGATCTCTAAAAAGTACCAGTGGCATAGTAAAAAGGCTCAAAACTCAAAGTGGTAGAAACTCTATAAACTTAGCATCAGATCAAAGTGCTCGTCATCCTGATTCCAACGATGCAAACGACCTTAGAATCCAAGCTCATATGAAGAAGTTAGAGCAAGTCAAAGTTAGGTTTGACTCTGACAGGTGGTAGGAGAAGATGACATGGTAGCACTCTTCAGAAAATGGGAAAGTGCCAAGTGGTAGGACACCATTGGCCCTTCATTTCACTGATCGCAAAAGGCAGAGGTCCATGGTTACAAAATCCACCCCCGACAGAGTCAAGATGCGATGCGATAATCACATATCACAATTGCAAAGGGAAGTGATTATAGAATCAACCCCCGACAGTCAGGGTTGCAATTGCAATATCGCAATTGCATATTGCACAGCGCGAGTTCTTAAAAAATAAGACCCACCAGTTCCACCGATTGTAATTATTCGATACTCCCAGATGTGATGGTATAGAGTGTGGTTTTGGAAACTCGTCGGGTCTACCGGATCGCACATCGCACATTACATCTTGCAGTGGCCATTATGGAGGAACACCTTGGTTCCGACTGATTGCGATTTTCGATGGGGTTATCAGCATCGATAAAGCCATTGGGTTTAGGGTATATGCCGATTCATGTGAAAACGGTGTCAAGGGCGATTTTTCTATGTTTGACAGGTTTGTTACTTGTGGCTTGAGAATCTCTGTTGGAAGCGCATGCCTACTAAACTTGTCATCTGTTGGGAACTGCCTGGGATTGAGGAGTTGGCTGATCAAGTATATATATATATGGGATGGTCTGCATAGGAAAAGGAGGAGTCTGGCATGATAGTTTAGAACACATTGCGTGTAGTAGTAACCCAGCTTGGTAGCAGGCCAGAACCTCGCGTTGAGCAGTAGGGAGGTTTCGAGAGGGTGCAGAAGCTTCATTTCTCCAAATTGGGTGTTCGGATACTGCATGATTTTTTGCTAGGATTTTAGTGGTACTCTTTGTTTCTGAAGCTAGGTTGTCCGTTCTTTGTCCATCTTCCATATTGGAGGTATAAGGATTGTAAATGAATGTTTCTTGTACTTTTATCTCTTTTTATGCCACTTAATGAATGAAGGCCTCCCCACTATTGAGTAGGGCCCGGAGACGTAGTCCAAATTGGATGAACTCTGTAATCAAATCTTTGTGTCATGGTTTCATGCTTATCTTGTTATTTCCGCATTGTTTTATGTTCTTTTAAGTTCCATGGTTAATAAGCTCTGTTATATGTAATTCTGATGCATCTATAAGTAAAAGATCTTGGATCAGATCTTCTGGCTAATGCAATATAGATAGTTGGGGTTTTGAGCAGTGGCTTTCCCTAGAAAAATATTGTGTTATGTGCAATTGATATTCTTCCTTTTCTTCTTATTGTTTTCATCAATCAATTTTGGTTTCTGTTGATGAGTAGAGTAGATTCTTTTCTTATGTTTTAGCATATCACATAAGCTATTGAATCTACAAGTAAAAATGTACAAGTTCTTCTCCAAGAGGTCGAAGGTTTTGCTCTAAATGAAGGCTGAGAATTCTTCTCTAGAAGGGCCAAGAGGTTTGCTCCAAAGGGTCAAGTTCAAGGATCTGAAAGCTTCAGAGGACAAGGTCTGTTCTAGGCCTAAAAATTCCACAGGAGGGTCGAGTTCAAGCTAGAAGAGAGAGGTCCAAATTATTCTCCAAGCAGGCAACAAAGGAGGTCAAAATACAACAAAATATGGCTCCAGAAACAAAACAAAAATCCACCAATAAACCTTGATTCAAAACATAAATAACAATCACAAAAAATTGCATTGATTGACCTCTAGGTTCATGAGCTATGGAACTTATCTCTCTACCTTAGGTCTAAATTAATTCTGCTTCTCTTGCTCCAAGATCCTTCCCAAAATGGATGAGGAGACATGCTACTTATTTATACTAGTTGAGGCCTTACTGAATCATCATGTCTCTAGGAGGGCCAACTGGATCTCAAGGTAGGCTGACCTGAAGAGGGGAACAAAATTTGGTTTCGCCACTTAAAATATTCATTTCTCCTTACTGGGGAAGAGTGAGGAGGCATGCTATATCTCATTGGAAAGGGCTTAATGTTCTCTTTGAGTCTATGGTTCTTATCTTCATCAAATCATCCTTTGACATCAATGAAAAATTAATCTTCCAACAAAGTTCTAATGTTTGAAGGTTGAGTTTCAAGACTGGGTTATGTTATTTCAAGGCCAATTTCAGGCCTGATTTGAAGTCCAGGTTCTAGTGTATTGAAGGGAAAGTTCAGGTTGGATCCTGCAATTACTGTAAGTTGATGCTTATTGAGGATTAGGTGTCCTCATCTTCTTGATAGGTTAGAGCCTGCAATTTTTGTAAGTTGGTGCTTGCAGAGGATTAACTATTGAAGAATACATGGCAAAGTAGTGTAGTGTGATTCTTCGTTACTTGATAACAGTTTTTGGAGTCTTTTTACTTTTCTTGTTAGCTTATTATCCTTCTTCTTATTATTAGTGCATATGTGTGTACTTCATCAAACTACTACCAAAACATAAAAACAAGAACACAAGATTTTGGCTCTCTGCTAGGGCCAAAACCTCTCTACTCTTGAGAGGAAAACCCTTTAGTGAATTTCTCTTATTGAATCTTCTATTGATCAATGCCAAATCCTAGACCCCTGACAAAGAGATCCTCCAAGCACAAGTCAAGTCTTCACTCCTTTCTGCACCTTATACCTCGGCACTTCTTTTGACACTTTGTCTTCCAACACTTCGTCTTCCAATTAGAGTCCTTTCACCTTAGAGAGATGGGCTCCTTCGCTAGGCTTGGGAGTCCTTGGAGACTTGATCTCTCACCCAAACAAAGGACTATTAGTTGTTGTCATACCCTTACTGCACCTTGCATGTGTGATTGTTTCTAGCCCTAGAAACAATCCTTCATACTTTAGTTTTTTGCTTCCTTACTTCGCTTGAGAGTCCTTCTTCCATGCTGGAGTAGGAGGCCTTTGTAGGCCTAGTTACTAGCCCAAACCATAAAGAATATACCACTGCAATTTCACTTCTGATCTAGCCATAGACTGTCCCTCATTCTTTAGCACGTGTGATTGTTTTCTGCTCTGTAAAACAATTATGCACCTTTGCTGTCCTTCTTTCTTCGATTCCCTAAAAGACCTTTGATCTCGACTTCCTTTTATCTTCTTGTCTTCTCTTTTCTTGCATATTTTAGAGCACAAGATGTGCATTGTATTAGGAGTGGAAAACCTATATAAATAGAGGTTTGTCCCTCCTTTTTAGGCCGACTTGACTATTCATTAGGCCGACTTGGTTGCTGCTTGTAGGCCGACTTGCAGAGTAGACTTCAGATGGTTCTTTGGTGGGGTTGTATGCTAGAATGAGCTTCTTGATGGTGCCATCGCCAGGAGGAGACTTGTGAATTTTCTTGGAGGTGTTCTCTTGACCATAATACATATATAGACAAGGTATAACATGCCCTTAAGGTATTCAACTTACTCTTTTGACTATTTGACTCACATATAACACTTTAAATAGTGCTAGACCTATTTCAATGAGTAAGAAACTCATTGACATATATTATAAAAATAATATTGTTTTTTCTTGAATAAATAAAAATATCAAAAGTACATTTATGAAGACCAAACCTAGTTACATTTCCTTCAACACCCCCTCTTAACTTGGGAGGTATTCATACAACATTACAAGGTGTTTGGCTATTATCAATCTTGAAGAATTCATGTAAGAGAAACTGGATTTGCAATCCATCTGTTATAGCATCATATTCATCAGCATTGTCATAATGCAAGGCCTTGACTAATAGCTCCATCTCTTTACAAGACCACGAGCTATAATGCTGGTGAGACCAATGATTTATAGACCCCTTCATCATTGTCTCTCAAGGTACATACCCACCCGAGTGTTCTCCGAGTATGACCTTCTAGGACTATTATTATCTTGGGTTCCCATCCCTCAAAGAATATCAGTCCTCTTGCCTACTCTTTTCTCAGATGCCCTACACATCCTCAAAGAGCATCAAACGCTAGATGATTACCTAATCCTCCCATTCTTTCTTCCAAGTGAAGACAAGAATGTTGTGTCTATCTTGTGTTTTACATTTCCATTCATGGCCTTCATCTTAGACTTACGGATGTTAGTCCTGGTCTAGTGCATGACCCATGAAATGGAAAACACAATTGTCACTCCTTTGTAATCATGGGTGATCCAAAACTCCCTCTTGATCATGGAACTTTCAGAGATCCCTCTTAGCTGGGGAGTCTTTCCTTCATCAACAACCTCTTCTTCATGGGTTCTTCAGCTGCTTGATCTCCTTCCTTTCTTGATGTCATGAAGTCTTTGTTCGAACTTCTTCTAGGTAGGGCACCATCCATTGATCACTTTCCTTCTTTTCATGTCATTGCTTCATGGAAAGTGACTGTCAGATTTTTCTTGACATCTTGGCTACTCTTTCTTCATCTTGTCCATGCTTCAGAATATTATTCTCATGGATGCTTCGATGTACTTTCTAGGTTACATGCTTTGACCTAGTAGCCCATCATGACTTCATCTTGATATTGCTTCAACATTGCTTTTTCTTTTGTTGGATGGCTTCTTTATCATGACATCTTTGTAGAGTAGAATCAATTATCTACACCTTTTCTATCTCCAAGGCCTTCATAGGTGTCAAGGGTCCTTTCTTTCTTTATTAGAGTTGTCCTACCTTCTTTCGGGAGATATCTATCAAGGCATTTTGTCAGATAATGATATTTGGTGTTCATGGTGTTCTTCACATGCTTGATCTCTTTCTTCATTTTCTTTTTCTTAGATAGATAGGTCAACCATATAATGATTCTTGTGAGAGCATTCCTTCATTGCTTGCTTTCTGGACTTGTCAACATTTCTTCTTGCTTCTTAGTCAACAATCTTATGCTCCTTATGTGGGCATATTCTTTTGTTGACCTTCATTGCATCTTGGTAGATGTCTTCGAGCATGTTCTTGGTGAAAGAGATTCTTTCATGCTTGATCATGTTATAGAACTATACCCATGACTCAATAATATACAAATGATAACATGACTTAAACTTTGATGCATACATACCTCATCTTGATTCTCCTTTGATCATCCTTTGTTGTGGCCCTTCTTGCTTCATCTTAGCTTGCATGCATATCATTCTTTTATTGAAACCTATGAATGGGATTCCCAATGAGACATCTGCTTTTATCCATGAACCTTCTTTTGAAGATTCCATCACAAGATCTTAAAGATCCTCGCCTTGAAAATGTTTCCTTTCTTTTGATGATGTAGTTCTTCTAAGATTTTTATCATGATCAATTCTTATTTCATCATGTATAAGGTCCTATACTAGGTATGCTTATTCTACATGAATATCTTGAGCTATATTTTCCTTGCTCCTATATTCTAGAAGATATTTCTACTTATGCATTTTTGTTCTTATCATAAATGCTACATCTACATGAGTCTCTAGAACTCTATGTACATCATGTTGCTAGATTCTAGAGGATGTTTCTAGCCATGCAATTTTAATTTATTCCTACATGCTCCTATCTACTCAAAACTTTGAAAGAAGTCTAGAAGTAAAGAGTTTGACCTAGTCATAGTAGAGATCTGAAGGATCTTCCTTCTTTCGCTTCTTTCCTTCTTCTTTCACCTCTTGAGTTATGTGAGCTTCTTCCCTCTTTCTTTTGATGTTTTTGTCCTTCTTAAGCTTAGGACAATCCCTTTTGTAATGTCCATATTCTTGGCATCCAAAACATTGGATCTTGGACATGTCTTTGTTGTTTTTTCTTCGTGGACCAAACTTTCCAAATTTACCCTTTCTTTTGGCCATGGTAGCAAATGTTTGCTCCTTTGATCCCCCATATTCTTTTGCCTTAAGTCTGGTTTCCTATGTTCTGCATAGAGTCCACATTTCATTGAGAGTGGTTTCTTCGTTCTTGGCATATATGCTAGATGTGAAGTTTCCCCACTCCTTAGGTAGAGCATTGAGTACTACAGTTGTCATCTCTCTGTCAGACATGACTTCCCCAAGATCTTGAAGTTGATCTCTCATTTAAGATATTTTCATGAAATAGGGAGCTATTCCTTCCTTTGTTATCTTCATCTTGTATAATTCATTCCTCAGAGATATTACTTCTCCGATTGTGGATACCGAGAATAACTCTATTAGCTTATCATAGATTTCTTTCGATGTCTCAAGCTTGGAGACATAAGGAATGCGAGAGTCTTCGATTGATTCTATCAGAATCGTTTGAGCTCTTGTCTCATCCTTATTGTACTTGGCTAAGGCTTGAGTCTGTTCTTTAGCAGGGATAGTGATATTCCCTTAGACATGCTCTAGGAGTTCATTCTCCTTAAGAAGTAGATCAGTCCTCTTCTTCCATGCAAGAAAGTTATTGGTCCCTACTAATTTATTGCTTTCCTTGCAAAAAGACATTGATGTATATTCAGAAGGGGACATGTACTTACTTGATAGATTTTGTGATGTGGTGGATTTGATTCTTCCTGGAAGGCTTGATGGCTTGTCTTCCCTGGATCCTGATGTTCTTCAACTTGCCTTCTCCAAGTGGACTTGCTTGGTGATGATGTTTGCTTGAAGACTTGTAGCTTGATGTAGGTCCTGCTTCAATCTACTCTTCTTTGTAGGTGCCTTTATATAAGACTCTTCTTCTAGCTTTGTAGACTTCCTTGATGAATGATGGATTGTAGAACCTTTTTGTCCTTGAAGTGATTTGAGACTTCTAGACTTTATGCTTCAATCTTGTAGATGCTTCTCCTTGATGTGTGTTCTTGAGTTTCCCTTTCCATGATGTGTCACCTTACACTCTGATACCGTGTTGAAGAATCTAGGGCAAAGTAATGTAGTGTGATTCTTCGTTACTTGATAACAATTTGTGGAGTCTTTTTACTTTTCTTGTTATCTTATTCTTCTTCTTCTTATCAATAGTGCTTATGTGTGCACTTCATCAAACTGCTACCAAAACATAAAAACAAGAACACAAGATGTTGGTTCTCTGCCAGGGCCAAAACCTCTCTACTCCTTAGAGGAAAACTCTTTAGTGAATTTCTCTTATTGAAGCTTCTATTGATCAATACCAAACCCTAGACCCCTGACAAAGAGATCCTCCAAGCACAAGTCAAGTCTTCACTCCTTTCTACACCTTATACCTCAGTACTTCTCTTGACACTTTGTCTTTCAGAACTCCATCTTCCAATTAGATTCCTTTCACCTTAGAGAGATGAGCTCCTTCACTAGGCTTGGGAGTCCTTGGAGAATTGTTCTCTCACCTAAACAAAGGACTGTTAGCTACTGTCATACCCTTACTACACCTTGCACATGTGACTATTTCTAGCCCTAGAAACAATCCTTCATACTTCGATTTTCTACTTCCTTACTTCGCTTGAGAGTCCTTCCACTCTGGAGTAGGAGGCATTTGTAGGCCTAGTTACTAGCCCAAACCATAAAGAATATACCACTGCAATTTCACTGTTGATCTAACCGCAGTCTATCCCTCATTCCTTTGCACGTGTGATTGTTTTCTGCCCTAGAAAACAGTCCTGCACCTTCATTGTCCTTCCTTCTTTCTTCGCTTCCCTAATAGACCTTTGATCTCGACTTCCTTTTATCTTCTTGTCTTCTCTTTGCTTGCGGATTTCAGAGCACAAGTTGTGAATTGTATTAGGAGTGGACAAGCTCTATAAATAGAGGTATGTCCCTCCTTTTTAGGCTGACTTGGTTGCTGCTTGTAGGCCGACTTGTAGAGTAGAATTCAAATGGTTCTTTAGTGGGGTTGTATGCTTGGATGAGCTTCTTGATGGTGCCATCGCTAGGAGGAGATTTGTGACTTTGCTTGGAGGTGTTCTCTTGGCCATAATACATATACATACAAGGTATAACATGCCCTTAAGGTTTTCAACTTACTCTTTTGACTATTTGACTCACCTATATCACTTTAAATAGTGCTAGACCTATTTCAATAAGCAAGAAACTCATTGACATATATTATAAAAAAAAATTCTTTTTCTTGAATAAATACAAATATCAAAATTACATTTATGAAGACCGAACCTAGGTACATTTCCTTCAACATTAATGTCCTCACAGAATATTGTAATAACTTAAGGATTGTTTTCACGTATTTCTTCTTCAAATTTTAATTTTCACTTTAATATTTGTGTTCATACATTGTGGATGATTGATTATGTGATGTGTATTTAGTTTCACGATTAAGTTAGTGAAAATTTTCAAAAGTAATGAAATGCTAATTCACACCCCCAGTATTTTCAATAGTTGGTATTAGAGAAAACTTCTTTAAGAATAATCTAATAGTTGGAAGAAGATCTTATAGGGGACCATGCCTAGTTGAGAAGTATCAATAAAAATTCCTTTCTTTGATGGAACAAATTGAATAATTTTGGAAGATAAGAATGAGAACGCACTTGATGTCTCTTGGTGCTGAAGTTTGGAAGTCTATTATAGATGGATATAAGTACCTGTTGTAGCGGCTACAACCATCCTCCAAAATATTGCCTTAGCCTGTTTTGGAGCCTCCCTACCAACCTTGCACAACACTTTGTCTTGCTTCGTCAAGTACTCAAGCTTCAATGCTTTCCTCGCACAAAGGCGGCCTGTCGATCACAGTTGATCCATTTCCCTCACAAGCTACTTACCTGAACTTGGTCCAGCTGCAGGCTGAGCAACTTCCCCTTGAAAATTGCGCATTCTTGGAGGGAAACCAGCCTTTCCCTCCAGGAATTGTGCAATCCTCTCTAATAGTCTGCTAGTCTCCAGGATTGCGCAATCTTGCTAGCCAACCCTCCCAACATGATTTGTGCAATTTTTCCCATCAATAGGAAGTTCAGCCCAGGATTTGTGCAAATCTGGGCAGCAGTTAGTTGCTAGGCCCAGAAATTGCGCAATCCCCTTGGACAGTCATCCCAACTTACATTCAAGAATGTACATTTTTCCCAACCAGTTGAGCATTGGCATGCATGGACAGTTCAGTTGACCAGTTCCACTTGAGATTGAGGAAACTTGACTTGCATGCATGTATGACTTGATCTTCCTGGAAGAGCAAGATGCACAATGCAAAAGGTATCCCATGATTTAGGGAGCTATTTTTAGTAGACGGGGGTTACATGCAAAGTTGTTTTAGAAGTTTCCCTCCAAGTGTCGCTTTTTCCTAGATTTGTGGCATGCGCGTCTTGAGACCAAACTTATTTATTCGATGCATCAGAGTTAATTCATTCACATTGATCTCAAATCTCTGACATCCCACAACACATCTAGGACTCTTCGACACATCTGGCTCAGCTATTCACGGGTGAGTGGCCTCAACTTGTCTTTTTCAACATTTCTGTCGCTTTTTGTGTATTCACTTGTGTGAGTAATTTTTACTTGATTTCTTAGAACGCCTGCTGTTGTTTACATATATTCTAGCTTGTCCTAGGTCTGTTTCAATTTTCATTGCTATCTCACTATTTTCGCATGCATGAAACTATTTTGCACGGACGTTCACCCAACTGACGAACAACCTCACCCACATGCATGTTGATCTGTTTGCTCAATCTTCCATTCATGTTTTGCATGCACTGTTTATCACTTCTACTATCACTTAGTGTCACCATGCATTTCATCGACTTGCTTTCAGTTTCCCGTCGGTGAGTCGGGCCAACCTTGGCCCGGTCTCTGCCTTCACCAAGGCTGCATTGCACAATCTGGAGAAGGAAGGCTCACCTTCCTCTCCAGATTTGCACATTCTAGCCCAACACTGACCTCCTAGACTAAATTGTGCATTTCTAGAGGTCAGTGGCTGCTTGGCCCAAAAATTTGCACAAAACTGTCCCTGGGCCAACAGTCTTTCCTAGCTGGAATTGCGCATTGCGCAATCCCAACAACCAACTGCCCAACTAGATTGCACATTTTGCAGACCCAACAGCCAGTTTAGCCTCCCAGTCAGTCCAGACTGCCTTTTGCGCAGTTTTGGCAGCCAGTCACTCAACCTCCTAGTGAAATTTGCGCAATCTTGCTCATTAGTTCCCCAGGTATGTGCTGTGACCTTCCTTGGATTTGCTTTGTTTTCACTGACATATTTCTTGCCATGCATGCTGCTTGTTTCTAGATCTTTCAGGTGTTCATCTATCTCAATGGCTTCCAAGAGAACAGGATCCCAGGACACTGATGGTGTTGCACTTGGAACAACAATTGAACAAGTGTCCTCTAGCATGCCGATCTACGAAGATACGAAGCTGTATCTAGACAAGGACATCAAACTGAAGTGGAAAGAGGTGAATGAAACATTCATAGGTACTTTTGGGGAAGACCTTTGTAAGGACCAACCCTATAATTTTTTTTCTTTTAAATACTAAAAATACAACCATAAGAAAATAACATTGGGAACACAAAAAATTATTAAGCATTATATAAAACTTTCCTGAATTTAACTTTATTGAACATATAATCTAATTTACATGTTATTAACTAAAACCATAATGAAGTCATACAAAATAATATTATAACAACATAACTACCGTTCACCAGGAGATGCGATTCAACTTGACTTGCGGCTATTTTCCCTCCTTTGTTTTCAGTCACCTCCAAGTGTGAATGTCGATGTGCTTAATCCAAATGCAATGACCCACCGGTTGACCTCCCAGCCTACTCCTTGGGTACTCTCCTTCCCCGCAGACCCCCGAGCTGCAATGGGGTTGTACAATGAAGGAATGTATTAGTTGGTAGAGGAGAGCACTCTTTGGCTCAAGAGTCCCCTCTCTAAAGTCCTCTACCTCACCAAACTCACTATAGCTCGTAGTCACTACTCTAACATAGTCTCATCCATCCAACAATAGGGTAAAGAAAAGTCCCTTCTCCCATGGCCTGCCCCTTCTTTTATAGGAGTCCTCATAGGTGACACTTGGAATTTCATGCATAATTAATTATTTTTGATAATCCAATAGTTTGATTATTCACCCACCCATGTGTCACTCTCTCATCAAGGATCTCCATAAATTTTACTTAGATTTTAATTTAAAAATAATATTTTTCCTCACCTGAACAAGATTCCTATTTCTTCTCCTAGTTGTCTCTTAATCCCCCTTTTACTCATTAATTTGTGTTCATTACTGAAATCAATTGATAATTCAAGAATTGATCCCCTATCTACTCCCTAATTTAACTCAAGTTATCTCTTAGATGGATATTCTTATGTTGGTTGTTGCCACATGGAGGTTCTCTAAATTTCTATAAAATTTAATTTATAAATCTTATTTTAATTGACCATCCTCTTCTCTTAATTAGGTTTAGCTATTTTAGGATTAATATCTATACTCACATTTATGTCCCTCTTTCCCCTTTTTACCCAATTAAATTACATTATCTACCTAATATTTTCCAACATGGGAAGGGTAGAGTTTTTAAGGTAAAATATTTTATTTCTTCCTATGATCCTCTTAACCCAAGTTTTATTCTTGATTTAATTACCTCGGTTTCTAACATCATTTTGACTCCAGTGTATTTACCTGGTTTTCATATCTTGATTATATTTATTAATTTATTTATTTTTACTGATTCCAAGAGTGCCAAGTTTGGTCGTCGCCTTCAAGAGCTTCCCTTGACGTTCCAAGGGTGTCATGCCTAATAGTTTATTTGTGATGCCAAGGGTGCCAAGTTGGTCGTGCCCTTCAAGAAATTCCCTTGAAGTTCCAAGGGTGCCACGCCACTTTCCCTTCAAGCATTCAGTGGCTATGAGGGGAAAGTATAGGTGCAACGATAGAGACCACTATCATCTCTTATGTTGCTTGCTATAGTGAGACTAATGGTGTCGGGGATCAAGGAATCCGCTTTGATGCGCACTCCCCAGTAAAATCCTCATGAGTGACCCAACTTTGGGACTTGCCCTCATGACATCATGATCTTCAAGGTGAAGGTGTTTCAACCTTTCCAGCCCAAGTCACGGCGAGAGTGCTAGTGGCTGAGATTAGGGACACTGTCCCATCCCTCCCATGTAGTTCCATCCAATTGTACAACCCCATCACCAATATGTGAGTCATTCGTCCAAGCAACTAATCTGTGCCTGCAACCACTAACATATCATCAGAATATAGATAAACATATATATAAAATGTTTCACAATTGACTTAGAATTTCAAAGACAAAATATAAATTTTCATCAAACTAGGTATCATCAACTCGTCATATGTGAGTGCCTTTGGTGTTTTCCTGCCATACTCAATAATCATCAGTAAAAAAGTTTCTCAGTGTTATTCATTGTCATAATGGCATCACCAACATCACTTAGTCATTCACATCATTGTTCATTGTGAACCAGAACTAATGCAAGTAGGTAACATAGGGGACACATCTATCATGGCTATCATCATCATAATACATATCCATCAAAGCTATCAACATCGTAATATCAATAGAAAACATACCTATCCATCAAAGCTATCGTTGTAATGATATCAATAAAGAGCATACATATCCTTTATTGTTATCATCATCATAAATTCAATAGAGACCAAACATAACCATTTATGCTACAATCATCATAATATCAATAGAGAACATGCATAACCATTAATGCTACAATCATCATAATACCAATAGATAACATACATAACCATTAATGCTATCTTCATCATAATATCAATGGAGAACATACCTAAACATCACAACTACTAATATCACAACCACTAATAATAGAGTCATGTGTTTGGATCCTCAACTTGAGGTCCTCAAAGATTAATGTGTGGGCCTTAGGGCTAAATAAATTTTAATGCCATATCATTGTCAGTCCACTAGAGCGGGGCACTACATACACCCCCTCTTAATAATAGACTTCGTCTCGAAGTCCTTGGAATAGGTGA
This sequence comes from Pinus tabuliformis, assembly GCA_031772625.1. Classification (NCBI taxonomy): domain Eukaryota; kingdom Viridiplantae; phylum Streptophyta; class Pinopsida; order Pinales; family Pinaceae; genus Pinus; species Pinus tabuliformis. Next base: position 1,052,030,928 of record CM062805.1, on the reverse strand, counting down.
GGAAAACGGTGACGCATCTTGTCAGTGTCCTCCCAAGTAGCTGAACTGGGACTATAGTTGTCCCACTGGACCTTAACCTGGTCCACTAACCGTCATCTAAGCTGCAAGGTTCGCTGGTCGAGTATGCAAACTGGTTTGCCCATTAATGTTTCCTCGTCTAGAACCTGCAAATGACCAAAGTCAATAACATGCGAAGGATCTAAAATATAGTGACGCAAAACATAAATATGAAACACATCATGTATACTTGCTAAAGATGGAGGTAAGGCAAGCCTATATGCCACCGATCCTTTCCTTTCTAAGATTTCAAAAGGTCCCACAAACCATGGAGACAATTTTTAAATCTTATAGACCCCCTTTTCTTTTGGGGGCCTTACTCTCAGGGACACCCTATCTCCCACTTCATAACTTCGGTCTACCCGATGAGCATCAACACAGCTCTTTTGTCGATCTTGTGCATCTTTTAGCCTTCCCCTAATCATAGTTATTTGTTCTTCCATCTCTTGCACCACTTCTGCTCCTATTAATACTCAGTCCTCTAGTCGGTCCCAACTGAGAGGTGTTCTGCAAAGTCTTCCATATAAGAACTCAAATGGCGCCATCTTGATGGAACTCTGATAACTATTATTCTAATCAAATTCCATGAGGGGTAAAACTCCTCCCATCTTTATTGTTCGTCCATCACATACATCCAAAGCATGTCTCTGAGGATTTGATTAGTCCTCTCTATCTACCCATCTGTCTCAGGGTGATAAGCAGTACTGAAGTTCAACTGAGTTCCCAAGGATTCTTGGAAACTGGTCTAAAACCTTCCTGTAAACACTGCTCCCTTATTAGATATGATCTTCCTAGGCACTCCATGCAATCTTGTAATCTCATCAATAAAAAACTCTGGCTATTTCTAGTGCCTTATATGTTGTCTTAACTGGTAAGAAATGGGCACTCTTCGTCAACGTGTCCACCATTGAAAATATGGAATCATGTCTTCTTGAGGTCATTGGTAGTTCCATAATGAAGTCCATTGATATAACTTCCCATTTAGCTTTTGGTATCTCATGGGGTTGCAATAATCATGTTGGATGTCTTTGTTCAGCTTTTACTCGTTGACACTCTAAGCATCTTGCTACCAAGTTCATGATGTCCTTCTTCATCCCTTTCCAAAAGAAGAGTGGTTTCAAGTCGCCACTCATCTTATTAACACCAGGGTGTGCCATGTATACTGCGCGATGTGCTTCATTCAAGATTAATTGGCATATATATTCATTCGATGGTACATATATCCTTCCTCGAAATCATAGTAGCCCATCATTATCAAGGGAGTATTCTTCATATTTTGGGACCCTCATTTCATCCTCCCTCAAACTTTTTCTAACCTCCTAATACCAGGTGTCTTTAAATTATAAATCACGTAGTTTCTCCCTCAAATTTTTCTTTAAGGGAATCACTCAAAATATTCGAGGCCTCCTACTTAAGGCATCAACCATTCTATTTACCATTCCTTTTATGTAAGTGATATCAAAATAATATTCACTAATTATCTTCGACCATCGTCTTTGTCTTGCATTTAAGTGGTCTTGAGTGAATATGTGTTGTAGCCCACAATGGTCAGTGCTAAGATCAAACTTCCTTCCTAGAAGGTAGTGTCTCCAAATATTTAGTGCATAAACAAATGCTGCCATTTCTAGATCATGGGTTGCGTAGTTTTCTTCATGGGTTCTAAGTTTCCTCGATGCATAAGATATTACTCTTCCTTCTTGCATCAATAGACAACCCAACCCTTCCTTGGAGGCATCAATGCAAACCAAAAATTCTTGTTCCATATTCGACACCTTCAAAATTGGCGTTGTCATTAATAACATCTTTAACCTTTGGAATGCATCTTCACATTTTTTAGTCTAAATGAATTTCTTGTTCTTTCTTTGGAGCTCAGTAATATGGCTTGCTATCTTCGAAAATCCTTCGACAAATCTATGACAATACCCTGCCATGCCCATGAAACTTCGTATTTCATGAACAATGGTTGGTGTTGGCCATTCCATGATGGCCTCGATCTTTACCAGGTCTATTGCGATACCATCCCCAGAGATAATGTGCCCATGATAACCAATCTTGGTTTGGTAAAAGGAGAACTTTGACAACTTCCCTATATAATTGGTTTTCTTTAAGACACTGTAGAACTATCCTCAAGTGTTTGTCATGCTCTTCTGAGGTCTTTGAGTAGATCAAGATGTCATCAATAAAGACTTGTACAAACTTGTCTAAGTAATCCTGAAATATTCCATTCAGCAAACTCATGAAAACACTCGATGCATTTGTCAGTCCCAAGGGTAAAACTACAATTTCATAATGCCCAAATCTTGTCTTAAAGGCTATCTTCGGGATATCTTCTTCCTTGATTCTCAACTGATGATATCCCGACCTTAGATCTATAAATCACAGTTGCCTCCCCTCATTTGATCAAACAAGCCATCTATCCTTGGCAGAGGGTATTGATTTTTTTATCGTCACTTTGTTCAACTGGCAGTAGTCAATGTACAGTTTCCAAGACTCATCCTTCTTCTTAACGAAAATCACAGGGGCTCCCCACGGAGATATGCTAGGTCGTATGAACCCCAACTCCAATAGTTCCTTTAATTGGATGTGCAATTCCTTTAGCTTTGGAGCCGACATACGGTAAGGTGCCTTTGCAATAGGCTCAGTGCCTGGTTTAAGGTCAATGGTGAAATCAATTTCCCTTTTTTGGGGTAGCTCGGTAGTTCTTCGGGAAATACATCCTTAAATTCAATAAGAGATGGATTTTTATCAAGGTTTTCAGAATCACCCTTATCGTTTAGAGCTAACACCGAGAACATTTGACATCCCTTTCGCCTATATTTCATTAGTTGCATGGAGGAGATGAACCTTAGGGACACCCCTCGATTCCTTCCCCTTAATGATTTTCTTTGGCCGTCATCGTTTGTGAAATGTAGAATCTTGTCTTTGCAATCTAGGAGTGCCTCATGTCATTCCAACCAATCCATTCCTAAAAGCTAGGTCATAGACCCTAAAATTTTGTATAAGGATTTCCATCCGTGCATCTCTGTGATGAGTAAATTTCCATGAGAAAGGGGCGACTATGTTTAGAAAAGTTCCTAAACTATTTATAAAAACAAAACATAGAAATAATATATTTTCGAGCACATTACACATGTTACGAGTACATCAAATGTTTAGAAAAATTCGCATTTTGTTTCAAGAAAGTGCTCACCATACGATTTGGCAATTTTATTAAAAACGATTCAATAGGAATCTTCACATGCCGCCGATAGCGTTTTTTTTTTTGAGTGAGTATTGGTATTTATCTGTATTGCGTTCATTATATAGGATTTTTTTTATATATCTTCTCCTTTATTGTACGTGATAATTCACCAATTCATAAAACATGATACAAAATATCTTAAAACTAGAGTTCTCTTTGCATACATACAAAATGTTGCACTTCATTGACTGTAAAGAAACATAAAATAACAGAAGAAAATAATCATCACAGTGTACGACTAAAGCATCCAAAGATTGAAGGTAACCCAAAATACGCATTCATTCCTCAAAACTGTTGGGATATATTTCTCTCAAGCTATTATGTTTTCCATCTGGCATCTTAAGGCACACATCCCCGCAGTCCTTGTCATGTTTTTCTATTATAATTATACTTACTTCTTCATATAGTCTTTTCAAATCCACAAAATGCTTCACGAATCTCTGCACATAGATATGTTGAGAACATCTCAGTAGAATAAATGTCATTTTATGCAGCAGTGGAGCACTTCTGAGAAGAGAACTGAGCAGAGCAATTTCCTCTCCATTAAATCTTGAAACCCTGAAATTCACTTTCTTCATTATTATTATTATTTATTTATTTTTAGGGAAAGATTTGAGCTTGATCCCACCAATTTTGTCCCTTGTTTCTTCGGATGCTTATTTTCCATGAAGGGTTCTTCAAGATTAAAAAAACTATTAACTTGCATGGAGAGTTTTTCAGGAGAGAAAAAAAGCTGAAACATTCTTGCAAGAGCTCTTCAAACGAAAGTCCTTCAAGATGGGAAATACTGAAAAAGTCTTCAGATGGGGAAATATTTTCTATGAAGAGTTCTTCGAGATTGGGAAAACTATTTAGAATTGTGAGAGAAGACAAGTATTTGCTAAATCGACAACGGGTAAGCTTTCTCAATAGGTTCCTGTTCAAAATCCCTTCAAGCAGTTGAATCTGCGTTGTGGACAAATGTAAAGACCCACAATAATTAAGCTCCAACCTCGATATAGGGTGAAAACCCTGTACTTTGATACACATCAGCTATGGGTAGTTCAGTGTCAGTGAGCTTGGACGGTTATTGTCTGTAAAGTCTAAATTCTTGAGATTCACTACAGAAATTTTCATATTGTTAATCCCATTACAGCTTTGGACCGTCAAATTTTCAAGAAGAGGGCATCTTGTTACCAGATACTCAAGTATAACATTAGTTGTATCGTCAAATTTTCAAGAAGAGGGAATCTTGTTACAAGATACTCAAGTATAGCATCAGTCGTATGTAAACGTAATAGAAAACAGGTTCTAAGACATTTGAATCCACCAAAGCTATATGTGGGTATTTCTCTAAAATCAAAATACTCAAGTTTCAAAAATGTAAAGCAATCACAAGGAAAAAAAAAAATTGGAATATACCATAGTTACCAAGTTCGAATTCTATACGATAAAAATTCAGAAGAATCTTTCCATACAAATTTTGTTCGTTTTTTTTTCATTCATTTTAAAATTATTTTTTACAATTACAATTTACGAAAGAAAACCATACTTTTCCTTTTAAATTTTTCCTGATTTTTAAAACTTGAAACTTAAAAACTAAATATTAAAAACTTATTTATATACAATTCATAACTAAAATAAACATATTTAAATTAAATTTATTGAAATTGCTAACTTTCCCGGTTCAAGTTCAAATTCTTTCTTTTCTCGTTCTTTCAGAGTTGTAAACTTTTCAATACAACACTAAAAACGAAAAATAAAAATTTTCCATGGGAGAAGGGACTTTTCTTTACCCTATTGTTGGATGGATGACACTATGTTAGAGTAATGACTACGAGCTATAGTGAGTATGGTGAGGTAGAGGACTTTAGAGAGGGGACTCTTGAGCCAAAGAGTGCTCTCCTCTGCCAGCTAATACATTCCTTCATTGTACAACCCCATTGCAGCTCGGGGGTCCGTGTGGAAGGAGAGTACCCAAGGAGTAGGCTGGGAGGTCAACCAGTGGGTCATTGCATTCGGATTAAGCACATTGACATTCACATTTGGAGGCCACTGACAACAAGGGAGGGCAAATAGCGGCAAGTCAAGTTGAATCGCGTCTCTTGGTGAACGATACCTATGTTGTTATAATATTATTTTGTATGAATTCATTATGGTTTTAGTTAATAACATGTAAATTAGATTATATGTTCAATAAAGTGAAATTCAAGAAAGTTTTATATAATGCTTAATAATATTTTGTGTTCCCAATGCTATTTTCTTATGGTTGTATTTTTAGTATTTAAAAGAAAAAAAATTATAGGGTTGGTCCTTACACTTGGTATCAGAGCTATGTTGAACCCTTGAGACCTATGGGCCCATGCATGCATAACTAGTTTTGTTAAAAATCTACTACATTCTACCCTAAAGTTATAAGAGTAAAATACAGATAATTATAAACAGAAACACAAGTACTTCATATATTTGATTTGAATATAAGAACAAGTCTGGCACAGTATGAATGTCTAAATGACATAAGGATTCAAGAAGCTTTAAACTTGCTTCAAATGTTATCCTTTAGGATAATAACACATATAGACAAGAGATACAATTTCTTATGAAAAAAAGAAAAAAAAATTTACAAAATTTTCAACCAAAAAAAAGAACTACATTATATTAAATCTTAATAAATTCTATATAATATAATATTAGTATTTCTATTAGTATTTCTATATTTAATTTATATGTGAAATTTGAGAAATAATTAAATGCCAAAATTTTATTATTTTCTAAACGAATTGAATTATAATTATATTTGTAAAAATATTTTATAATTCTAAATTATTTAAATAAATAAAAATATAAAAACCATATAACTTAGAATGGAAGTCCATTTTTCCACACATGTGATGACTTCCTTTTGAAAGAACGAAGAAGACACGTTATTTCTTCTTCTGGATATAATACAATGTTCAGAATGACTTTGACATCTAGATTAGAGAAATAACATGCATGTAACTTGGGCCTAATTATATTGGTGTAATAAAGATCCCAATTAATGACGAAATGGCCAGGGATTTAGTTCCACCTTACTATGACCACTCTGTACTATATGGAATTCCAAAGGGGCAAAACAGACTTTCTTCTTCAACTTCGATTTTTTCTGCCCATGCATTCCCATTCACACGAAAAGACATGAAGAACACAACAATGAAAGATATACATTTTCCGGAAGAATGAAGGCATGAAAGGTATACATTTTCTGGAATAGCAATCGGAAGCCCGAACTGGACAAGGAGAGGACACCTCCACATACCACAACCAGTGCCCACGTTGAATCACTATTCCAGAAAATAACACCACTAAAGATAAGAGCCCGCCTGAAAACCCCATGGCGATCACTAACATTTTTCCCGATAAAAAAAAGAGTTTCCATGAAAAACCTCGAATGCTGAGAACAACTAAAATTCGAATGCTGGTTTGACCTCGAATTATTTCTACTTCGCTGCTCTTATTTGCTTAGATCCAAGGCCATTTTTATAACTCGTCCTGTGACGTTTATTTGTAACACCAGTTCCATTTAACTGGCTGTCATTGTTAACCAGATGGAATTGTTAGAGATAACTACCCGCATGCATGAGTTAAGATGAGTTATTAGTTGAGTTGTTCAGAAAATTAAATTCAGCTGTCAGTGAAGTGTCAGTAATGTGGGTGTGATATGTCCAACTAGGCTTAGTGAGTTTGAGTAATGTGCAACCTCAGAACCAAAACCATCCGATAATCATTTGGCCAAACACATAAAGAGAATGACCTCAGAACCAAAGCTTTCCGATAATCATTTGTTGATAAATACACCATTGAACATGATTACCTTCCATTCAAAATACAGTGAAAAGGCAGAGCTTGCATTTGGGGATATCGTGTTTCAGAGATATCGTATTTGGGGTCATTTGTAGATGTTTTATAACTTAAAGCCACTTGAAGCTAACAAGCAAAACAGTAAACATAAATAGGGTAGTTTGGCTAAGCTAGTCTAATTTATAAGTAGATATGCAGACACTGTCGGGCAGCTAGCGCATGTATTCAACGTTGCTCTTGAATTCCTGTGTCTCAAGCGGAATATCTTCCACAACATTCCATTAGTAATGCTCCAACATTTAGTGGTTAAATAAATGGAACTAAAAACTCAACGAATCTTCAAAAAAGTCGACTTCGCTTTTTAATCTGTACTTGCATGGCCAGTTGCATTTGTTATACTATTTCTTCACCACTTGGAGTGTAAACTCACTGTTTTATCTTCCATAGTTATCAAATTTTTTGGGGAAAAAAAATGAAATTCGAGAATCCGATTCGTATTCGAATAATTTGATAGTGATTCGATTTGGTAATCTCATGGATAATGGACAATCTGGTTAACAGTTTTTGTTTTTTCACGAATTTACTTTTTATGGGTTATTTGGACAATATGGTTAACAAATTTTGTTTTTCACGAATTTACTTTTTACGGGTTATTTTCTGCATCTTGCTTCAACCGCCCACGAGATTTGCAACGATATTATTTATAGTTCTGAATTTGATTTTAATGTTTAAATAAATAAATATATTTTGGAAGGTCAAAGCAGCCTATTTCGTTGCAATGTACATTCTTATACAATTTGGTTAATAGTTGACTGTACGAAATGGCAACTAATTATTAGTAGGGAAAATTTTTATTTCTTCCTATGATCCTCTTAACCCAAGTTTTATTCTTGATTTAATTACCTCGGTTTCTAACATCATTTTGACTATAGTGTATTTACCTGGTTTTCATATCTTGATTATATTTATTAATTAATTTATTTTTAATGATTCCAAGAGTGCTAAGTTTGGTCGTGCCCTTCAAGAACTTCCCTTGACATTCCAAGGGTGTCACGCCTAACAGTTTATTTGTAATGCCAAGGGTGCCAAGTTGGTCGTGCCCTTTAAGAAATTCCCTTGAAGTTCCAAGGATGCCACACCACTTGCCCTTCAAGCATTCAGTGGCTACGAGGGGAAAGTATAGGTGCAACGACAAAGACCACTATCATCTCTTATGTTGCTTGTTATAGTGAGACTAATGATGTTGGGGATCAAGGAATCCGCCTTGATGCGTGCCCCCCGGTAAAATCCTCATGAGCGACCCAACTTTGGGACCTGCCCTCATGACATTGTTATCTTCAAGGCGAAGGTGTTTCAACCTTTCTAGCCCAAGTCACGATAGGAGTGCTAGTGGGTGAGATCAGGGACACTATCCCACCCCTCCCATGTAGTTCCATCCAATTGTACATCCCCATCACCCATATGTGAGTCATTTTGCCAAGCAATTAATCTATGCCTGCACCCACTAACATATCATAAGAATATAGATAAACATATATATAATAGGTTTCAAAATTGACTTAGAATTTCAAAGACAAAATATGAATTTTCATCAAACCAAGTGTCATCAACTCGTCATATGCGAGTGCCTCTTGTGGTTTCCTACCATACTCAATAATCATCAGTAACAAAGTTTCTCAGTGTTATTCATTATCATAATAGCATCACTAACATCACCTAGTCATTTGCATCATTGTTCATTGTGAACCAAAACTAATGCAAGTAGGTAACATAGGGGACACATCTACCATGGCTATCATCATCATAATACATATCCATCAAAGCTATCAACATCGTAATATCAATAGAAAACATACCTATCCATCAAAGCTATCATCGTCATGATATCAATAGAGAGCATACATATCCTTTACTACTATCATCATCATAAATTCAATAGAGACCAAACATAACCATTTATGCTACAATCATCATAATATCAATGGAGAACATGCATAACCATTAATGGTACAATCATCATAATACCAATAGATAACATACATAACCATTAAAGCTATATTCATCATAATATCAATGGAGAACATACCTAAACATCACAACTACTAATATCACAACCACTAATAATAGAGTCATGTGTTTAGATCCTCAACCTGAGGTCCTCAAAGATTAATGTGTGGGCCTTAGGGCTAAATAAATTTTAATGCCATATCATTTTCAGTCCACTAGAGTGGGGCACTACAACCTTGAAGACCGTCAGGTGTACATAAACATTCATAAGTCTAGCCTGTACCGGATTTCATGCAGATACCCCACGTTCCCATGTGTGGATATGATTCACTAGATCGTCTCTCACACTGACCCCGAGACGATGACCTTGAGCAGTGTCAATGAGATGAAGCTTGCAACCTTTTGGGCACGAGACTATGATGAGATGTATTAGATGGATGGGCTCACGACTGTCATGACCCCTCCATTCAACTTGCCCAACAGCAGAGGCCACTCAAGAGATATTATGAAGGATTGGGTAAAGGAGCCAGCTCATTTGAAGATGACCCCTAACTAGATCTATAAGAGGAAGATATTGAGGAAGGCATAACAATACTTGGTCATATTCGCATTTCGACTGAGTGGCCAAGCGAGCGCTAAGACCTCCCTTAGACTTGGGTGGTCATGCTGGACCAATTGTCTAGAGAAGGAAGACCATGCAACTAGTCCGACATACTGGCTCATTAGCTGAAGGAGCAAGTCACAAAGGCTCGATAGTCACCCGAAGGCATGCATGCAAAGATTTATATGTCTTCCTACATTCTAGATGCAGTCTGTGCCAGACATGAGTTCCCAGGTTTAGAATGGGCATGGTCATTGGTGAAGACAGTTGTGAGCACATATTTCAAGCTATTATCTTGGTGCAGCTTTAGAGGAGTGATCAAACGGCTGTCCGACCATCTTGTTGCCCTAATGTATAGGTTTATATTCAAACAAGATCCACCTTGCATGTTAGAAGAAGTGATGAAGGCATTTTTAGGGATTGTAGATTGGTATGCCTCACCGAACGACACGTTCATCCGAGTGTTCAGTGTGGAGAATCCTCCGCATGTTCTGCCAAATTTTTCTTTGGATGTGCTTGTCATGCAGGAAGTAGTGTATCATATCTCAGTAGGATTAACAGCTAGGCTACAACAGAAGAAGAAGGGACCTTGGCCCACTCTTCTGTTGCAGATTGGGTTGTACAAGATCCAGAGTGTCAAGCAAGTGAATGTCGAAGTTGAACAAATGAGAAAGTACCCATTCGACCTCCGAAGCTTCAACTTTTATGACCCACATTGCATTGTGAAGGACCACTGCATGAGAGTTTAGTTCAATTAGATCCATGGGGCATTTCATTGGACTGGGGAAGACTCATGGAGGTATTGTTACTATCATTCCAGATCCAATGACCAGGTTTGTTTTGCTGTAGAATGGTTAGCACGACAACATGAAGCAGCACCAAGGAGAACACTAGCAGCAACAGCAGAGGCAACAAAGCCAAGAATATGTGCGCATGACAAAGGGAAGAGAAAGATTATTGATTGCATGGAGGAGGAACAAAGCTGCAAGCTTCGAGTAGATCCACCTGTAGAACAAGTAGCTATGGCTAGTCAACAGAAGAGGTAGTAGTGCGACAAGTGAATCGTGCTAAGGCAGAGCATTCATAAGAGAATGGAAGAAGCAGAGAAGTATTTGCATGAGATGAAGGAGCAACTACAGAAAGAACAAGAGCTGCGCCAACCTGAGAAGGAAGCGCAACAACAATAGATTCAACAGGGGGCACATCACGTGCAGACAGACAAAGTAGCACCCATACAAGTAGTTGATTCTTCTGAACAACTGGCATCAAGTGAATAGGGTGAACCCTTGTAGGGGCAAGACTTTGATCATGAGGTAGAGCAGGCTTTTGAATATTTGGATGCAGACATGGAGCAGCAGAAGTTGGGACAGGATACTGACCTCATGCCTCACAACAAAGAGGTCGGCTCGCCTGATTCCATGCATCTAGATGATGAGCAAGTCTCGAATGACTAAGGATGCACTGAGATCCTTGGTGGTCAGCTGGAAGCATAGATGCATGACATCTCCTTTGATGAATCTCAACATAGATTTGTGCACCTTGACAGAGTACCAAATCTGGAGAACCGAACATCCCCTGCACAAGTTGAAGAATAAGTGATCGTGACCGATGTGCACAAGGACCCATCTGCTTTGGCCAATGCAACTAGAGTATATGTCGAAGCCACTAGCTCTAGTGTTCGCTTCCTCATAATTGAGAATGAGCGAATGGCAAAGCAACTACAGGTGGCCAAGAAGGGAGGAGACTTGGTGACAATATTCGCCCGAGCTAAACTGAAGAAGGAAATACTAGAGGAAGTGTTGTCCTTGGACACGATTATGTGAGCATTGTACTCCAAGTTCAATATCGTGCATCAAGTAGTTGTTCATCTTCATGGATGGTAGCATTCATGTGTGAGAAGAGCTTGCATCTTGAAGAACATACATGCTGCTATTGATAACATGCGAGCATGGACGATGAAGTATAAAGTAGCCCCTCTTCATTTGCCAAAGATGATGAAGATCAATGCGATCGAGCCACAAGCACGTATTCGGAGTTAGATCTAGAACTATGAGGACCTACCGCAACTCATCACTGGGATACAGGCTTCTCATGCACGAGTATTCAAGAGCATGGAGGTTGTTGTGCACACATATGCGATTCCATCTCTTGGGTCTCTCACCCAAGCGAAGAACAAGAAACAGGTCCAATAGGAGCTTGAATCATACTTTGACGAGTTGATGCGCATTGCCACCAGTCGAGACTTGCCTATCAGTGTAGACATCATGCACAAGTATGTTGCTGGTCCGACCACATTGAGGACAATGATGCGCATGCTTTCAGATGAGTTGGACAGAGGAGCCCAAGCAGTGTACCCAGATGCCATGGAGGAAAGGTTCAGGTTCCAGATGGATGTCACAATGGAACACACGGACACTATCAGAGACTACCAATATTGGCACCAATATGTTACTGTTGATCAGCATGAGGATGTCGAGTAGTTGGACTTCTATAGTTGTCTAAGTCATAGTGGTGTCTAGTTTGGCTTTTTCAAGCCATTGTTCACATGGGTACATTTGCATTGCAATGTTGAGTCATGTCAAGTGTAAGTCAAGTCTCAAGAGTGAATGTAATAGTCATAGAGTAGGTGAAGAGTCATGAGGGTAGTTGAACGGTCACAAAGGGGAATGTTAAGGGTCACCCCACCCTTTGCTATAAATAGTCCCTCATAACTCATTGTATAGGCTTTTGGTTAGCCAAGATTCTACTAAGATTATCTTGAAGAAGGCTTGGACAGTATTGTAATGCACCTTGGCTTCTCCACTACATGGAGCTAGTATATCTCTTTGGAGGTGCAGGCGGATGTGGCTGTAACGTTCCACTGATGGGGCTAATAGGTTTACATGGTGTACTATATGATTGTGACTTACACTTATTTATATAATAAAAGCCAACACATTTTCATGCTTATGTTGTTATTGTAGTTGGACTGCTCTGGTTTCCTTAATGATATATGTTGTTTACCTTATGTACTTGTATATGAACTGATTCACGTGAAATTATACGAATCTTGTTGTTAATGTGTTGCATATGTTGTTATTGTTGTCACCATCCGTGTTGACTGCTCTACCAGACATCAGATAGACCTTTCTCTGAACCTTTTTATATCAACCATCACACTCGTCTCGGACTGATCTATGAGTGTTGTTTGTGTTATCTTACCTTGTATGTTGTGACTGCCACATCTGTGTCAATTGCTCTACCAGAAGCTGTGCGTGTCCTTTGTGTTGTGTGTTCCTAGCCGAGTTGGGACTGATCCCTTTCATCCTGGAACTCACCTTCACCTTCCTCTCCCTTTGAAGTTTTCCCGGGCTTAGAATGGGCATGGTCACTGTCGGAGACAGTTGTGAGCACATATTTCAAGCTATTCTCCTAGTGCAGCTTAAGAGGAGTGATCAAACGACTGTCCAACCATCTTGTCGCCCCACTGTACAGGTTGATATTCGGACAAGATCCACCTTGCATGTCAGAAGAAGTGATGAAGGCATTGTTAGGCATTGCAGATTGGTATGCCTCACCGAACGACACATTCATCCAAGTGTTTAGTGCGGAGAAGCCCCTGCATGTTCTGCCAAGGTTTGTTTTGGATGTGCTTGTCATGCAGGAAGTAGCGTATCATATCTCAGCAGGATTAACAGCTAGGCTGCAGCGGAAGAGAAAGGGACCTTGGCCCACTCTTCTATTGCGGATTGGGTTGTACGAGATCCAGAGCATCAAGCAAGCGGATGTCGAAGCTGAAAAAATGAGAAAGTATCCGTTCGACCTCCAAAGCTTCAACTTGTATGACCCACATTGCATTGTGAAGGATCACTGCATGAGAGTTTAGTTCAATTGGATCCATGGGGCATTTAATTGGGCTGAGGAAGACTCATGGAGGTATTGTTACCATCATTCCAGTCCTAATGACCAGGTTGGTTTCACTATAGAATGGTTAGCACGACATCATGAAGCAGCACCAAGGAGAACACCAGTAGCAATAGCAGAGGTAGCAGAGCCAAGCATACGTGTGCGCGACAAAGGGAAGAGAAAGATTATCGACCGCATGGAGGAGGAAAAAAGCTGCAAGTTTTGAGCAGATCCACCTATAGAAGAAGCAACTATGGTTAGTCAATAGAAGAGGCAGTAGCGCGACAAGAGAATCGTGCAAAGGCAGAGCGATCAGAAGAGAATGGAAGAAGTAGAGAAGGATTTGCATGAGATGAAGGAGAAACTACAGAAAGAACAAGATTTACGCCAACCTGAGAAGGAAGCACAACAACAACAGATTCAACAGGGGGCGCATCACGTGCAGATAGACGAAGTAGCACCCATACAAGTAGTTGATTCTTCTGAACAAGTAGCATCAAGCGAACAAGGTGAACCCTCGTAGGGGCAAGACTTTGCTGGTGAGGTAGAACAAGCTTTTGAATAGTTGGATGTAGACATGGAGTAGCAGGAGTTGGGATAGGATACTGACCTCATGCCTCACGACATACAGGTCGACTTTCCCGCTTCCATGCATCCAGATGATGAGCAAGTATCGAATGGCCAAGGATGCACTGAGATCCTTGGTGGTCAGCCAAAAGCAGAGATGTGTCGCATCTCCTTTGATGAATCTCAACATAGAGTTGTGCACCCTGATAGAGTACCAACTCCGGAGGACTGAACATCCCCTGCGCAAGTTGAAGAACAAGTGATCGTGACAGATGTGCACAAGGACCCAACTGCTTTGGCCGATGCAACTAGAGTATATGCCAAAGCTAATAGCTCTAGTGTTCGCTCCCTCATAGCTGAGAATGAGTGAATGGCGAAGGAGCTACAGGTGGCCAAGCAGGGAGGAGACTTGGTGGAAAGGTCCGCCCAAGCTGAACTGAAGAAGGCAATACTAGAGGAAGTGTTGTCCTTGGACATGGTTATGCGAGCATTGTACTCCAAGTTCAGTATTGTACATCAAGCAGTCATTCATCTTCACGAATGGCAGCATCCGTGTGTGAGAAGAGCTCGCATCTTGAAGAACATGCATGCTGCCATTGATAGCATGCAAGCATGGACGATGAAGTATAAAGGACCCTCGCTTCATTTGCCAAAGATGATGAAGGCCATTGCGGTCAAGATGCAAGCACGTATCCAGAGTCAGATCCGAAACTATGATGACCTACCACAACTCATCACTGGCATACAAGCTTCTCATGCACGATTATTCAAGATCATGGAGGTTGTTGTGCACACATATGTGATTTCATCTCTTAGGACTTTCACCCAAGCAAAGACCAAGAAGTAGGTCCAACATGAGCTTGACTCGTACTTCGACGAGTTGATGCATGTTGCCACCAGTCCAGACTTTCCTATCAGTGCAGACATCATGGGATTGATCCCTTTCAACTTGGAACTAACCTTCATCCTCCTCTCCCTTTGAAGTGTTGGAAGCTCTCATACTCATTCCTTGACTCACTGCATTAGTCACACCCTTGCTACTGATAGAGTTATCTTACTTTCCTCTGTGCGACATCGCGGTCAAGGTATTACCTTACAACCCATTACTGGGACTCCTACACCAAACGATCTGAGGTCTAATTGGGACTTCTTACCAGGGATATCCCCTTTACATGTTGGTGGGTCCAACACCGTCAACAGTACTCATCCTCTCCTCCAATTGATCAAGATGGGATAAAGGCTTATGTCTCCAATGAAAAATCTATGAACTCCATTTTAAGTGGCTTGTCAAATTCATAATTTGTTAAAGTTATGCAGTGTAAATCAACTAAAGAGATGTGGGACAAGCTTGTAAGAAACTATGAAACGATCTGAGGTCTAATTGGGACTTCTTACCAGGGATATCCCCTTTACATGTTGGTGGGTCCAACACCGTCAACAGTACTCATCCTCTCCTCCAATTGATCAAGATGGGATAAAGGCTTATGTCTCCAATGAAAAAGCTATGAACTCCATTTTAAGTGGCTTGTCAAATTCATAATTTGTTAAAGTTATGCAGTGTGAATCAACTAAAGAGATGTGGGACAAGCTTGTAAGAAACTATGAAGGAGATGAAAAAATAAATAAGGAAATGCCTCAAACTATTTGTATACAATTTGAAAGCATGAAAATGAATGATGAGAAGATGTTGTTGCTTATTTTCTTCGAGTACATGAAGATGGTAATTTTCTAAAAGGATTTGGTGAAGAAATTCAATAAACAACAATTGTTCAAAAAAATTTGAGGCCCCTTTCTCTGTGTTTTGATGCCGAGGTCTCTGCCATAGAAGAATTAAAGGATTTAGAGAATCTAAAAAAGGACGAACTTTAAGAAATTCTCACTTCATAAGAAATGAGGATAGGAAACCCATCACATAATAAAGTAGCATTTAAAGCATCTAAGAAGTCAAGAAAATACAAGTCTAGTGATTGTTCCTATTATGAAGTTGATATATAAATGGCTTAGATAGTTAGAAAACTAAAGAGAAAATCCAAATTCAAAGATAAATTGTCTCACATCTGTTTTAACTATGGTAAGATAGGACATTTTTCTACTAATTTTCCTTACAGGGAAGGTAGTGATGATGAAGAAGAAACTAGAAAAGGGTTCTTCAAAGGAAAATATTTGAAAATGTAAAATATCTATTCCAAAGAGGATAATGATTTTTTTGAAGAACAATATGATTTTGATTATAATTGAAAAATATCCTATTTTTAGCCACAAATGAGGAATTCAACATAGAAAAACTACAGGAGCAAAGAGGAAAAGCATAGGGAGAAACTGTTGAAGGCATAATGGATCTTGAAGCAGAACTTATTAATACATTAGAAGAAATTGATAACCCCAGGAAGAAGAACAAGAGACTATCCAAGGAAATTATCTTCACCAAGACCGAGAGGGAGAGAAAAGAGCGGAAGAAGTATTGAATAATTAGCTAAAAGAAAAGGAAGAAAATTGTGAAAAGCTTGAAGTAGACATTGTCTCATTAGGGAAAGAGCTAGATAAACTCAAGGAAAACATGAAAAGCTCTCAAACCTTGGATACTATTCTCAACAATAAAAGATCACCATATGAAAATACCAGTCTTGGTTATATGGGTGAGACTTCATACAGAGAAGATGTGAACACCAAGTCACCAATTAAGGAAGTTGAAGAAAAGTTTAAAACCTCCAATCTCATTAAGAGAAAGGACAAGAGATGAGAGTATGGAAACACTACTACACCAAAAGGCTATGTTGTTGCTCTCAATAAGTCCATTCAAAATGAAGGTAGCAATCCAATAAGGGATAGGGCCCAACAATCTTCTCCAAAGTAGAAAAATCTAGAAGAACTATTCCATTATGACAAAAATTTACAACCTAGTATCAAACTTTTTTTCTTGGTCATTGTTTCTTAATGCAAAAATTTTGGACATCAAGCAAGAAAGTGTAAGATTATAATGACTATGACAAAGTTTCTCACCTAACTTATAAGAATAAGTTTGTAAACAACAAAATTATAGATACTAATGGCTTCAATGATAGAAATCATAATTCATTTGCTCCATAGTATAGTGTTATAGATGCAACAATTTTGGACATATGGCATGAGGTTGTCCTACAAAGATTAAAAAAAGGGTTTTGGAAGAAAATAGGAATAATCACTAGTAGAAAAATGTAGTATCGTTATGTATGCTCAAAACAATTAAATTCAGTGGCACGTTGATAACAGTTCTAAACACATGCCCATAAATAAAAGAAAATTTATTACTATAAAAGAAGAAAAATGAGGAAATGTGTCTTTTGGAGACAATGGATCTTTAAGAAATGTTGGAAGAGGTACCATATGTTAATTTGGAAGCTCAAGGACAAATTCCCTCCTTTGGATGGCCTTCATCATCAAGAAACACCCCTCCTATCCCTTGGAAGAATTTATTTTGGTTAAGGAAAAAATAATTTTTAATGTGAAAACCCAAAAGTGCACAAATATTTTGGTTGACTTTAAAGTCAAATTGGGTCTCTTCCAATGCCTATAAATACAGCTTCATGGCACCTCATTTGGACACACATCTCACACATCATCTCTTCTTCTCACATCTGAAATTGCAGGTCATCACTTCACATGTGCGAGTAGGAGAGAGAGAGTTCAGGATGGAAAAAAAATTGTCTATCTTTAGCACCTTGACCAACATTGACTTTTTGTGATTGGACATAGTTTGAATGGATTTCACTTGGCATTTATAGATTGCTTTCGAGGCTGAATATCTTGGCACAAATATCGATGATTTTTGGCAATTTTGACTACTTTTGACCATATACTTTGACTTTTGATTTGACCACAAACCTTCTCTCTCCATTGACCAAATTTGACCATGGTTTTGGGACTATTTTGACTTCATGTTTACCATCGTTGGAGGTCGAATAATTTGATTGTTGATTGAGCTCTTAGAGGGAAACTTGATTGTTGATTGGTGGACTAGTTAGGGCACATTTGGCTTCTATTGACTTTAACAGAATTATAGACTTTTACTTTGATCAACTTTGACTTTTGACAAATTTGACTATTGTCTCATCATTTGATGTTGGTCGATAGACTTTGTTAGATAGTCAGAGGATTGAATTTTACTTATTTACGATTGAATTATTGTACTCTCTCTACTAAACATTTTATGACAATCTAAAAAGAATAAGAATTTGAAAGGGTTTTCCTCGTTGTGGGTTTTTCCCTGGTCTTTGACCAATTCTTGTGTCTCTTGTCATTGTTTCTGATTGTTTCTTATTGTACATTTCATTTACTGTTCTATCTACAATTTCTATTTATTATTGGAAGACTGAATTGATTGCTAGTTGAAGTTAAGAATTGGGCTAAAGTGATTGTAACAACATAGAACAATAGAAAATTAACACCATAGGCCTTCGTGATGGTAAGACTAAAGAAAAAAATGTTTTGTATGTTGAAGGAATTAAACATAATATTTTAAGTGTCAACTAGATGTGCGATCAAGGTGATGATCTCACTTTTTGTGCTAGAGATTGTGAAATAATGAAGAGTAATTTAGGAAGATCAGTGGGAAGAGAAATAAGGAGTCCAAAAATGTATATGCACTTGATGAAATTCAAAGAGAAAAATGCTACATTGGATAAACATATGAGAGTTGGTTGGACACTTGAGCTTTGATTGTTTGGTAGAAATCAATAGAACAAAAGCACTGAGAGATATGCCCAAGCTCTTGAAACCAAGAAACACCATTTGTGAATCTTGCCAACTTTGGAAACAAACAAGAGTAAGCTTCAAGTCAAAGGAGTGCTCAACATCAAGACCACTATAACTTGTTCACACAAATCCATGCAAACCAAAAAGAACACCAACCCTTCAAGGTGAAATGTGCTTTATACTGTTTATTGTTGATTATACTAGAATGTTTTGGGTTTCATTTCTTAAAGAAAAATTAGAAGCACCAAATACTTTCAAATCATTTAAATATTTAGTTGAAGATGAAACCAATCTAAGAATCTAATTTCTAAGATTAGATAGAGGAGGTAAATACGTTGAAAAAATCTGGTCTTTATAAATGTATTTGAGTCATTATGTAATGTACTTGTCAAAAGAATGAAAACAATTTTTTTATTATTATTACAATGATTTATTAAAGCATGGGTTTCATGCTTGGGTCATCTTTTATTAGTCAAAGCCCCCATTTTGGACTCCTAAGATTTATATTGAGTCATTATATATTTTATGAGACCCTTCTTGGGCTTTTGAATAATGTAAAAAGATTTATTATTGATTCAAATTAGGTATTTGACACCTCCACACCAAGTTGGACTCAAGGAGATCAAGTCAGACTCAAATAGAGAAATTCAACCTCACCTCAAGCCTATATATACAAGCACATTAAATTCATTTGGAGTATTTAATCACTACCACACAAGTTTGATATCAAGAAGAAAGAGCTAGAAAAGTGCGAAGTAGGAAAGGAGGTTAAAAGGAGTGTGAAGTTGGAGAAGAAGCAAGAATAAGCCAAGATCAAAATTTTGGGCTATCTATATCTCTCTCGCGTGGGTTCCTCTAGGAGATCGAAGTCTTTCTTGTCAAGTCAAAGTTGCTGCTGCTGCCATTTGTTGGGTCGAAGTGCTTCTACTTCAAGGTCGAACTTCTATGTTGAAGTTGTTGTAAGAGGAGGCTAACTTGGTGGTTGGAGGAGGTTTGTGTCTAGGTTGAAGAGTCTTAAGAAAACTATTGAAGGAAGATATTTTGACTGGGTTTTCCCCTAGATAGGGGTTTTGCCTTGGCAGAGTGCCTACATCTTGTGCCTTGTGTTTTTGTGATCTTCATACATACACAATTTGGTAATTGGTTTGATGAAAGATAATATAAAAAAGAAGTACAATAAGCCAACATAATTCACAAGTAATTATCAAGAAAAGAAAAATCAAACCCTAACTCTACTAGCATTTATTTCTCAACATAATTTACCTTGAATGATTTTAATGATTTATGTGAGAATTTTGGAATCAAGAGACAACTTTTAGTTGCAAGAAATCCACAACATAATGGAGTCGTAGAAAGAAAGAACAAGTCAATGGAAGAAATAACATGGTTCAAAAATAACAAGAACCATGTTGTTATAGGCCGAAATTAATAGATAACTTTTGGAGAGAAGCAATTGCTACAACAATGTACCTCATGAATAGAGGACAACTCTGAGTTAACAACGACAAGACACCACATGAACTATGGAAAGACATAATTAGCTTTATTATTAGTATTATTAATTAATAATTTATTATTGGGAATAAGAATAATTATTACTAATAATAATATAATTAATACTAATAATAAAATATTATTATTATTAACTTTATCATTTAATAATTTTTCTTAATAAAAATGCCTATAATAATAATGATCATTAATTTTTCTAACAATAAAATTTATAAAATTTAAAATTTCATAATTTAGAATTATATCATTTTCTATGGAATATTTTTCCTTTCATTATAATTTTGGTTAAGGGTTTGCTGGTCAGCCCTCCTCTTTATAAATCCCTTCTCTTCTATGTGAATTTGTCGTGAAGATGAGTCTTGTTATAGAATCAAAATGTCAAATAAAAAATGGATACTTTGGATATTTTGAATTCTCAAAACTCTCCAAATATTTTTGAATTTTTTGAAGCGAATGTTACATGAAGATAAATGATGATAAACTGGGAAAATTTGATTCTAGAGTAGACAAGTGAATCTTCCTTGATACTCAATAATAATTAAAGCCTATAAATGCTACAATAAAATACTACACAAAGTTGTTGAAAGTATTGATGTCAGAGTAGAGAAAGCATGGCCAGATAAAGAAGCAGAACAAACAAGTGAGAATTCAGAAGATACAATCCATGTGGATGAAGAATAGATTATTACAATGGAATAACAAAAAGAAGCATAATCTACATCGAAAACAACTTTCAAATTTGTGCAAAAAAATTCCCCAGAGGACCAAATCATTAGAGATGTTGATACGTGGATACAAATCTGAATAATAATGACCAATACACCAGCTAAAGGAAAGTTTCCTTTTGCTATCCAAAATAGAGCCAAAGGATTTTGCTCAAGCCAATAAGGACAATGATTAGTTGAATACTCTGGAAGAAGAATCGAATCAAATTGAGAAAAATAAAACCTAGAAACTTATGACATGACTAAAAGTTAAAAACAAGATTTGGACTAAGTGGTTATTCAAGAACAAGCTAAATGAAGAAGGACAATTATGAGAAATAAGGAAAGAATTGTTTATAAGGACTATGCACAAATTGAAGGAATTGATTTCGAATATAATTTTTCTCTAGTTACCAAATTAGAAGCAAAAATAATGTTCTTGGAAATTTCATGTTCAAAAAGCTTCAAAGTTTATCAGATGGATGTTCAATCAACCTTTCAAAATGGAGATTTAAAGGGAAAGGTATACATTGAACAACCATAAGGCTTTGACTTGTCTGAAAATAAATATTATCTGTGCAAATTGAAGAAAGCTCTTTATGGATTAAAACAAGCTCCAGGAGCTTGGTATGCCAAGATAGACCATGATCTTCAACAAAACAACTTCAATAGAGGGGAAGTTGACAATAATCTCTACATAAATATGGAAAAGGACAACTTACTAATTACACTTGTATATGTGGATGATCTCATTTTTGGAAGCAATAACGATGATATGAGTCATGGATTTGCACAAGGAATGTCAATGATTGAAGAATTATCCCTCTTCTTTGGACTACAAATTTCTCAAACCAACGAAGGAATATTCATTGGCCAAACCAAATACCTCAAGGAGATGCTCAAGTGATTTAGAATGGAAGAATGTGCACTAGTAAACACCCTAATGATTACTCGATGCAATTTAAGCAAGGATGATGAATATCCTAAAGTCAATTAAACACTTTACAAATATGTGATTAGGAGTCTACTATACTTGACAACTTCGATACCAGACATTATGCAGGCAGTTGGAATTTTTGTAGGGGGTTTAGATGATCCATTGTTCCTGTGGGAAGCCTTATATACATGAGACAAGTCGCTCCATCAAGTGAAGAATTCAATAGCATGTTACGAACATCAAGCATAATCACTCCCGTTCTTCAGCTCTTGCTAAGTATTTTGCTAACACTAAGCATCACATATGTATAGAGGATGCTTGTGTCTAAGCTAATATTTCTCATTACCATAATAGAAAGTTTAGGGAAGCCATCAGGATAGAGAAATGGGTGGCCAACAATCTTAACAGGGATGACGACTTAAAAATTAGTAGAAATTGGATCCATGCTCTCCCCTCAAGGTATTCTTTGTGATTTTCCTCCCGTGTTCTTTGGTTCTCGCCTTTGTGTCTTTATTATCTCCCTTCTTTCCTTTCTGAGGTTATTTTATTCCTTTTTGTTTTTTTTTTTTAAATATTTATCTTAAGTTTGTACATACCCTTGGTTTTTTATCCATTATAACTATTATTTTATAAGAATTTATTTTTTCTTCGTTATGTCCCCTATCTTTATAATTATATTCTATTTAATTTATGATTAATTATTCACCTTATTTTAATAGTTATTTTATTTATTTATATTTATATTTATATTTATTATTCCTCCTATTCCCTTATTACACTTGTATATAAAAATTCCCTTATTATAATTATATACACAAATTCTCTTATTATAATTATATACAATGTATAATTATTATTTTGTTATTTTTTATATTGAATCTTTTTTATTTATATCTTTAGCCCTAATTTTCCTATTATAATTTATTTATTTAATTATATTTATATTACTTTATTTATATCTTTCCTATTATCTCTCTTATTATATAATCTATATTTATAATTATTCATTTATATTAAATAATTTAAATTAAAGTTTATTTTTGGTCATTTACTTAATTTATTTTGTTTATTTCTTGTTACTTAATGACCCTTATTATTTATATAATTACAATTATTAAGTTTTATTATTTATTTATTCCTTATTTACCATAGAATTCCCATTATTCTATTATTTCTTATTATTGTTATTAAGATTTTAGTTATTTATTTATTCCTTTTTCGAATACTTAAATATTTTTCCCATTCCCCTCCCTCCTTGTTTTAATACTTTCTACTGTGTATTATTATTATTTTTCTAACAACTGATCTATTTGGGATTTGACCCCCGACGTAGATCTTTGACTTTTTGACCTAAGCTTTTTTCCCCGTATTTTTTATACCCTTGTTGGATCAATTTTTCTTTTCATCTTATCATCGTGATGGTGAACCACATTAGTTGGTTTGAAATGCGTCAATAATTAACTTTGATATCTGTTGGATTCGAAATATAACTTACTAAATATTTCTACTCACAGAAACCTCCATTTATGTTATCACCTAAAAATGACCACCTAGCCATTTCCTACTAGGTTGATCAAAAGACACTATGTAGGATGAATTTTTACACATTAAAACCCACTTTCACCTTAGGCAATAATTTAGTGAACCATTTTCCTAAATTATTTTTCATTAAAATAAAAAGCCCCATGAGAATAATTAAATAAATCATTATTTATTTATTATTCTCTCCAAATAATTATTACATCATTATTTGAACTTAACCACTCAAAAATAATTACACAAACAATTATTTATTTATTATTTTATATTTATTCCCTATTTCTCTCATGATATAATTATTAAATCATTATTTCTAATTCATCTTTGAATTTATCCCCATCATGTAACTAATAAATCATTTTTTATTTGTTAATTACTTTAACCACTTTCTAAATAAAGATATTTGATCATTTCAAATAAACTTTTCCTCTCTAAAATATAATAAAATATTGGTAATAGTTAGATCTTGATTAAGTCTAACATTTTTTATTATTATCCTCAATCTAGATCTATCTTAATATTTTGTTATAAATAGAGGGGGTTTCTCTTCATTCTACACCATGACCATTCTCGTCGTTCCCATTATCATCCTCCTGATATTTGAGATCCCATTTTGAGTTCAATCCATCTCCACTTGTTTTTCCCATTGCATACACACTAAGGGAGAGAGAAATGAAGATATACTTGAAGCACAAGGTGTTACCCACCACCTATGGGTGACACCCATAGGAGAAAAGTTTCTCCTAGATTGTCTTCAACCGACAGCTAGTAGCTCCTTCCAGTCACCACATAGCTCGATGTGCCATCATCTCTGCCACTAGAGCCAATCATTATGCACCCTTTCCCATCTACCATGATCATATGTTTGAAGGTTGGCCTTCCAACCCCGAAGGTATGGATTTCATTATATAGTTATGTATTTTTTCTTACTTTTCATGAACACTTTTGGACATGGATTAGTGGGGGGGATTTGGCAGAAAGAATGGGCTTGGTTTATGCTCTTTTCCCCTTTGTCCAATTCGGTGGTTAACCTTGTCTGCTAGTCTCATGGGATCTTGTTCATTGGTTGCTAGCTTTAGGAGTGCTGCTACATGGAAAATCCCGATTTTGGTTGTGTGGTCACGCTTCTTGAGACCACATACATCACTCCCCTTCACTCATTATAACCCTGTTTCACATATTTCTCACCTGGGTCCACATTTTTCCATTGGTTTCATAAGGGACTAGCCTCCCCCCCCTTGTCCACTCTTTCGGTCAGGCCTAGAACGATGCCTCGAAGGTTGATACAACTAAAATTAAAATAAAAACATAATTTGGTCACTCTCAACAAGAAATGTACCATAAAATACAAAAGATGACTGGGACATATAAATTTAGCATGTGGGCAAAAGCGAACATGAGCTCTACCCCCTATCATTATTTCCATCACCCTGGTTCCTAGGGCCCCTATATTGGCCCCTTGCATCATGAAGGAACCTATGATTGTCCCAACCCATAGTAGGCGTTGAACTGCCCAACCTTAAGGGGGTATTCATTGCTATATCATTCACATCATGCTCTCATCCTATGGAGCCTTAAGCAAGTTATAAAAGAAAACTAATAAAAAGGAAAATTTCATATGAAGAAGGGTGGAAAAACAAAGGCGTGGGTAACTCATGTACCACATTTCTCCCTCCTACATCTATACACCCAAATGTGGGCTTCCATCATCATAACTACCCTTGTACCATGGCATGTGGCTTGAAGCCTTCCTTGATGCCCCACTTTGTTCCATCACTATTTCATATGACACCTGCCATCTAATGGTCATACCATGGACTTGTCACCCCCTTAGGGGTTGAAAACACCTATTAGGGTCCTTAATTAACCCTATATTTTAACTTGGAGACACCTGTACACTCGAAAGCCCATTATGGAAGGGCATGCCACTATGAAGTGCCCACTTGGTCCCATGATTTGTAAGCTCATTTGCTCAATTGCACTAATGCTTTTTTGTATTAGAAGGTGAGAAGACACATTGGATCTTATACAAGATTGTAGGTGGGTCTTCATCTTAGGGTTTGGTCTCCCTATATGGGGCCCAAGCCCTCCAGAGGGTCATATTGGCATTTGTAGGGTGTGCGTTGAGATCCATGGGACTCTATTATAGTAGATAGCATATTACCATGCCATGGGATCCTTCAACACCATTCATTGCTCATTTGTGTCCCACTTATTTGATGATGATGATGATGCGCCTGGATCACATTGCCAGGTGGCTGCAAACTTGCACCACACACTTGACAGTTGATCCAAAGTCCAGATGGGGTTGTGTCTCACCATAAGAGACAAAGGGAGTGTTGAAAATTGGCAGTTCAGGGATGGATTTATAAATATAGAATTTATAAAAATAGAAAGTCTAAAAATAGAAAGTCTCAAGTATGAATTTCCAAAAATAGTAAATCACCTTGCATCAATTGATAATCAAGAAATGTTGATGGAAAATCCATTTTGATCATCAATCAATCCTGGTAGTTCAATTTCGACTTAATCATCAATATTATCATTATCATCATCATTATTATTATATTATTAAAAAGAAATTCAAGTCTCTCATTCATGAGAGCCAATCATGCCATATGTAACTCCCCTCAATTAATGCATATGTTACTCTCTCTTAATGGATTCTTTCCTCTCTCTCTTTAATGATCTTACAAAACTCTTACACTCTCTTACACTCTCTTACACACTTTAATGTCTCATCATAAAAAGATTCCTCTTACACCTCTTTAATGCATACGTTACACTTCTCTCCTAAATGCATAAGTTACACTCCTTTCCTTTATGGCATAAGTTACACAACTATTTTGGCATATGTAACTCCTCCGCAAGGCATGTGTATTGCTCCTCCTTTATGTCAATAATTCATTTCCCCTCCTATATATGTGTCTCATATCATCTCACCTCACTTACTTGTGAATTATGAATTCGAACTTGAGAGAGAGTTGGAGGGACTTGAAGGAGATTTTGAGAGAGAGAGAGACTTGGAGAGTAAGAGCAGATCTTGGAGAACCAAAGTGATTCAATGTTTGCATCAGCTACTGCTATCAAATATATTATTTAGATTTGGGTGAACTTCATTATCTCTTTGTACTTTGTATCTTTGCTGAACAATTGATTTCTAATAGAAGAAGAATCTAGTTGGGTTTTCTCCTTGTGGGTTTTTTCTTGGTCATTGACCTAACTTCTTTGTGTCTCATTGGGTTCTTGGTTGTCTTTTGTTTTGCATATGGTTTATATGGTTTATGTTCTATCTATAATTACTTAACTTATTTTGAAACATAAAGAAGTTATGGATTTAAGTGATTGTAACAACATAGAACATCAAAAGTTCAACATGGCATTGGAGCTTTGGTGAAGACAAGCTTCATTTGCAGCTCTCTTTTTGCTGGAATATGTCTTGCTGTCACTCTATTTGCAACTCTCTTTCTACTAAAATATCTCTTGCTGTCCACTCCATTTGAAACTCTCTTTCTATTGAAATATATCTTGTTGTCCACTCCATTGGAAACTCTTTTTCTGCTGAAATATCTCTTGTTGTCCGTTCCATTTGTAACTCTCTTTCTGCTGAAATATTTCTTGTTGTCCACTCCATTGGCAACTCTTTTTCGGCTGAAATATCTCTTGTTGTCCGCTCTATTTGCAACCTTGTTTTCGCTGAAATAATTCTTGTTGCCTGCTCCATTTGCAACTATTTTTTTGCTAAAATATCTCTTTTTGTCTGCTCCATTTGCAACTATTTTTTGTTGAAATATCTCTTGTTGTTTCTTCTCCTTGCTCATTTTCTGCTGAAATATTTCCTATTTTATTGCTGAAATTTTACTGCTGAAATTCACTGCTGAAATTCTATTGTTGAAATTTACTGCTGAAATTAACTATTGAAATTTTAATGCTGAAATTTACAATTGAATTTTATAGCTGAAATTCTACTGCTGAAATTCTCTTGATGAAATTTTTTTATTGAAATTTACTGCTGGAATTTTGCTGTTGAAATTTTATTGCTGAAATTTTACTGCTACAGTTCTTCCAAGATTTCATGGAACCCAAGATATGATAGTAATTTTGCAGATAGTAATTAAGGCGTGTCATGTGTTTAATAATTGTGGTTTTGGTACTTGTTAATTCATGAAAAAGTAAAGAGTAGTTGTATTTCAGTTTATGCATGTGCAAAAAAAATGTCGTCATGAAAAAAAGTATAATGCATAGAAGATTATGAACGAATAACTGATAGAAATTAAATGCTAAAGATAGGGGGATTTTGACTCTCTCACATTATATGAGAATGTTCATAATCTTATGGGTTTTGGTAATTTTGATATTAAAGTTTGCTAACAATAATGGTTGTAGGTAAGAATCATGACTTTTGCAAAAGATAGAATGATAGTTTTCTAAATTAACCTCCTTTGCAACGATCAAAGATGGATTATAACTAATATCATTGCAGACAATGAAGTCAATATGTATAATTATTATTACATGCCTTCAATCTGGGAACAAGATTTAAAAATATGTATAAAATCAATGGAAGACCTATCCATGCATTGATTCATGATAAGTAATTATCAATATAAAATATGGAACCAAAAGTTCACTCATATTCATTATAAAACATTACCTTATGTGAGAAATATTGTTTTCGAAATACCTGAGATTAGAGTGGATCATGATGAAATTTGCCAAGTGGTGATCAATAAGATGCATTTCTTCTGCCAATGACATATGACATATGGACAGAGGTAACCTATAGAGGCTGGATTGAGAGGGAGCTAAGAACTTCCTTCAATCCCAAAGTATTTTCAAGTCTTATATTGTTTCTTTGTGTCACTGTTCTTGTTTAGATTTATCTTTATATATCATTGGTTATTTTTCTTGCATGAGTATTTGAATGATTCTTTCACTAACTTGTTGATGAGAATGCGATAAAAAAAATAGATCCTGAAGATCATTAGGGTGCAGAATAGTGAAAGAAGAGTAAACTCTAAGAGGAAGTTGGTGTAAGGATAATGAAAGAGCCACTCTCACATCTAGAAAAGAAAGAAATACCTGCCTCATCACTAGGTATACTTTCATTATGTTTATTTACTTTGCTACTATTTCTCTTGCTCTTATTCTGGGATCAACATGTACATTTGATGAATGTGAGAACCAAGTCCTTTGTATTAAGATTGAGGAAGGTGTCGAGCCATCCCATGACTTGAGTGGACATGAAGTGGACAAGGGCTCAAGACTTCTGCAAAGAAGTTGGAATCAAGAAAGAGACCACTGTACTATATAACCCAGAAAAAAATGGGCACTTAAGGATCTTTGATTGCCTTGTCTAATTTCATGTGCCATAGGAAAAGAGTACCAAGTTGGAAGCTTCAAGTAAGAAATGTATGATTGTTGGTTATTGTGAAAATTCTAAAGCTTATAGAATATATGTACCTAGACAAATAAAAGTAGATTTTTTCAAAGATATAACATTTGATAAAGATGTAGCTCTTTGAAAAGCCATAGACACTCCTCCTCCTACTAATGTTGAAAGACAAAATGATGCCTTGTATGCACAAGAAGATCCCAAGCCTGAGCTTGATCTTGCTGATGAACCCATGGATCCCATGAACTCCTTGGATCCTTCTCCATGTGCTAGAAAAAGATGATTATGGTTTC
Source organism: Pinus tabuliformis (assembly GCA_031772625.1). Taxonomy (NCBI): domain Eukaryota; kingdom Viridiplantae; phylum Streptophyta; class Pinopsida; order Pinales; family Pinaceae; genus Pinus; species Pinus tabuliformis. The sequence goes on along the minus strand of CM062805.1, from coordinate 1,052,001,640 downwards.
ATGAAACTTTACAGGATGTTGATAGACATGCTTCTCCCAGAGGAACCTTCAGAGAAAGCATGAAACCATGTCGATTCTAGGGATATGTTGTAGCCATGAGCAACATTATTCAAGTTGAACAATGCACTTTTGAAGAAGTTGTGAAGGCTCAAGTGTGGAAATATGCAATGGCTGAAGAATATGGGTCCATCATTCATAATGATGTATGTGAAGTGGTTCCAAGACCCCAAGGTAAATTTGTTGTTTCTTCTAAATGGTTGTATAAAATAAACATGGTGTTGATGGCAGTATTGAAAAATATAAAGCTAGATTTGTGGCTAGAAGGTTCTCTTAGAAAGAGGGAATAAACAGTGATGAAATATTTGCATCTACTGTCCATTATACAACCATATGATATATTGTGACTCTAACTGCTAGCCGAGGATGGTCCCTTCACCAAATGAATGAAAAGATTTCTTTTCTGCATGACTTCCTCAAGGAAGAAGTATTTGTGGAGCAACCACGAGGCTTTGAAGTACATGGCCAAAAAACTCACGTGTTCAGATTGAAGAAATCCCTCTATGGTTTGAAGCAAGCTCCAAGAGCTTGGTATGTCTGCATTGGTAGCTTCTTGATGAAGCTTACTTTTACTAGAAATGTTAATCAAAATCTTTACTTTAAGACAATCCAAGGTATGTATTTTGATTGTGGTATTATATGTTTATGATTTATTTCTAACCGATGGTGAACCTCTTATCCTCCAGTGTAGGAGGGAGTTAGCTTCTTAATTTGAAATAAAATATTTTCATTTGATGCACTACTTTCTAGGCCTTGAAGTATGACCGAGACCTGGGAGGATTTTCCTTTCTCAAGGAAAACATGTTGTCAAGCTACTGGAATTTTGGTATGACATAATGGAAGTATATGAATTCTCTAATGGAAACGAATTTCAAGAAGCTATGTGGTGAAAGTTGTAGGCCCTGATTAGGCAAATCCTTCTGAGTATCGTCAACTAATTGGGACACTAATGTTCTTAGTGAACACTAGACTAGACATATGTTTTGCAGTCAATAATTTGAGTGAATATATGATTAAGCCGTCACATGCACACTGGATTGTTACAAAGCATGTGTTGATATACCCGAATAGGACCATCAATCTTGGATTAAGATATACTACTGAAAACATAAGACTTCATGGAAATACTGATGTTGATTGGGCTAATAACTCTGCTGATAGAAAGAGCACTTCTAGGTGCTGCTTTAGCTTGGGATTTTCCATGATCTCTTGGATGAGAAGAAATAAAAATTTATGTTGCACTGAGTATAACTAAATTTGAGTACATTGCTGCTAGCATGGATATCTTTAAGGCAATATGGATGAGGAAGCTCTTTGGAGAGCTATTTGAGCAAGTTGCAGACACAACAGTTATATATTGTGATAATAAGAGTGGGATTTGTCTTGCAAAAAATCATATGTTCCATGACAAGTCCAAGCACATTGAAATTAAATATCACTATATCCGGGATATGGTGCAGAGAGGACCAATGGCAATCCATCATATTGTGACTAATGATTAGATAACTGACATTCTTACCAAGCCTTTACCGAAATGAAAGTTCTTGGTTTTTAGAGAGCAACTTTGACTTATGGACATGACCCTTCCGGGAAGTGGTCACAACTGTTCGAGAACACTGAGCTACCTTTCCCCCCATCAAAGCTCATAGGATTAGGGAATGATGTTGGAAAGCTCCTAAGGATGAGGGACCTCTTGTGTAGTGTGTGCCACAAGAGTAGGCCTCAGTATGCATCTGATCCACAATCCGGGACATGGGAAGAGCCACCTATCTGGCCAATAGGTGTAGTGAGACTTGTCTAGGATGCAAATGTCCCACCACTTGACATTTAATGAGACTTGGATGTACGAGATCCTTGTCATGTGTTGACAAGTGGATTCCCCCAAGTAGTGATGAGCCTTGGATGTGCGAGATCCTTGTCATGTGTTGATAAGTGGATCCCCCAAAGCAATGATGAGCCTTGGATGTGTGAGATCCTTATCATGTGTTAACAAGTGGATCCCCCCAAGCAGTGATGAGCCTTGGATGTGTGAGATCCTTGTCATGTATTGACAGGTGGATCCCCCCAAGCATAGATGAGCCTTGGATGTGCTAGATCCTTGTCATGTGTTGACACGTGGACCCCCCCAAGTAGAGATGAGACTTGGTTGTGCAATATCCTTGTCATATGTTGATATGTCATAGAGTGAGACAACATTGTTCCAGATGATACAAAGCAGAGATGCACAAAGACGAGAAGAGAAAGAAAATAATTTTTTTTGCACAAAAACTAAAATAAAAAATCCTCCCTAGCTGAGAGGGAGTGTTGAAAATTGGAAGCTCAGGGATGAATTTATAAAAATAGAATTTCTAAAAATAGAAAGTCTAAAAATAAAATTTCTAAACATAGAAAGTCTAAAAATAGAAAGTCTCAAGTATGACTTTCAAAAAATAGTAAATCACCTTGCATCAATTGGTAATTAAGGATTGTTGATTGAAAATCCCTTTTGATCATCAATCAATCCTAATAGTTCAATTTCAAGTTAATCATCATTATTATTATTATTATTATATTATTATTAAAAATAAATTCAAGTCTCTCAATCACGAGACTCAATCGTGTCCTATGTAACTCCCCTCAATTAGTGCATATGTTACTCTCTCTTAATGGATTCATTCCTCTCTCTCTTTAATTCTCTTACACACCTCTTACACTCTCTTACACACTTTAATGACTCGTCATAAAAATATTCCTCCTACACCTCTTTAGTGCATAAGTTACACTTCTCTCCTAAATGCATAAGTTACACTCCTATTTTGGCATATGTAACTCCTCATCAAGACATGTGTATTACTCCTCCTTTATGTCAATAATTCATTGCCCCTCCTATATATATGTGTCTTATATCATCTCACCTCAATTACTTGTGCATTGTGAATTCAAACTTGAGAGAGAGTTGGAGAGACTTGAAGGAGATTGTGAGAGAGAGAGACTTGGAGAGTAAGAACAGATCTTGGAGAGCCAAAGTGATTCAGTGTTTGCCTTAGCTACTGCAATCATATATATTCTTCAAATTTGGGTGAACTTATTCATTCTCTCTTTGTATTTTGTATCTCTACTGAACAATTGATTTCTAATAGAAGACGAATCTGGTTGGGTTTTCCCCTTGTGGGTTTTTCCCTGGTCATTGACCCAACTTATCTGTGTCTCATTAAGTTCTTGGTTGTATTTCATTGTGCATATGGTTTATGTTCTATCTATAATCACTTAACCCATTTTATAGCATAAATAAGTTCTGGATTTAAGTGATTGTAACAACATATAACATCAAAATTTCAACATGGAGGATTTTACATAATTGTTCTAGCCATTGTAGATGGGATACATGCTTGTTCAATTCAGTTGGAGACCCATGAGGATGCTTTTGTGTCCCCAGAACCACTTGGGAGAACCATAGGTCATTTGCTTGGAGATCAAGGGGCCATCCCCTTCATCGCTATTTTTTGAACCCTTCCATTCATTTTTTCACATGAGGGACTTCACTAGGTCTTTCAATGACCCTCCTAGCTTTTGTATTACCATTTCGACCCTCTTTAGAGGATTATTTTTCATATTATGGAGCTATTTGGTGGGATTGTCACCAACATGATGTTATTTTGTAAATTATTTTTATTGTAGGGTCATCTTAGGCATAATTAGGTAATTCAAATCCCTTAGAGGATCATATAAATTGATGAGAGGTTCATTTCATTCCTCATCAACGCTTTGATTTGTATCTCTTTCAAGAAAAAGAAATTAAACCAACAATTGTTGGACGAATTGGATGCTAATTAATGCATTTTGATGTTTGGAATATTGCTATCTTGTCTTGGAGCTTCATTGTTGCAATTATAATGGATGGATATAATCTTTTTGTCATGTAAGTTCTCTCTTATGCATTTTTTTTTCATGTTGTATTGTCTAATTTATGGAACACTATGCTTGATTATTTTTGTGCCCTAACTAGTGATGTGAAATTCATGATCACATAGTAATATTGGCTTATTTCATATATCATTCGACTTTAAAAGAAGATCGAACTATTCCTAGGGATGGGTAAAAAATTTACACCTTAAAACTCCATTAATTTGTTAAACAAAGTACAAATCCTTGTTGTCACCTTATAATTACTTCTTTAGGGCATGTAGAGTTGAAATAAGGCTCCTTGGAAGAGAAAAAATTCTAAATCAAACTCATTTTGACTCCATTCTCCTCAATTGACAAGGCATTGGTATACAAGTCCTTGGTGATCACGAAAAATTCTTCTCCTTCCTCAAATTGTCATGCCCTAACCCTAGATGACTTACTAGGGTATCCAACGATTTCCATTCTAGCGATTGGTTTGCTCAGCGAGTTGGTGTGGACTCGTGTTGGGGTATCCTCCACATGCCTTCAAAATTTGAAGTCATTCCTACAGTCAACTTTTGAGATACACAAATCCTAGCTCTAAAATTGTTTAGCCCTTGGTCCTTCTAGGCTAGTTACCTTCAAAGGGATCTATTTCGCTAGAAAACTCAAAGGAAGTTCACTTATTTTTTATCCCTTCCTCTCCCTTGCTTGGTCTAGACCTTTTTTTTTAAGTTTCACTTGAAACCCTAGGCTTTTCTTGGGTCCTCTTGAGCTTCTTTGTGGTCCCATATCTTCATCATTCCTTATCTCACAAGGCCACTTGGAAAACCTTCTTCCCTTAATAATCTTGGTTCTAGGGCATCCCTCATCAAGGAATATCTTTAATCCCTAGGTCTAAGCCTCCCTTGAGCCTTTCTTAGAGAGCCCTTCACCTTGCTTCCAAAGAAAGAAAACCTTATTCTCTAAGTCTCTCTTGTGGATGGGCTCTAGAAATCACTACCTATCCTATTATTGACTTATCATTCCTAGTGATTTCCTTATACTAGGACTCCTCCCATTGATGAAAGCCTATAAAGTGCAGGGGACATCAATTTAGGTGATAGTGGGTCCTTGTCCCATTGCTGCCACTTGATCTAGTTATTGTCCCTTAGGAACCCCTCCTAGGAGCCCTACTAAATTGAGCGGTAACACAGGGTATCAAAGGACCCATCCCACGAAGGGGGATTTGTTAATCTAAGTCTGCATATTATCCTCACAAGGTGTAAACATTTTTAATAATAAAATTCAATTTATCATATTTCCATTGGGTTTCTCATATAATATCTATTGTTAGATGTTCTTTTTATTTGCGTGTTGTTTGCTGCAAGGTTTTTAATATTTGTTTTACAGATATGAAGATCATGTTAAAAACCATTTTATGTTGTTAGTGCTATTTTTCACTAGTGGCTTAAGCGAGGGATTTTGGTACACTTGCTAGAAAACTTCATAGTAACAATTTAGATATTTTAACCCTACACAGAAGTGAAAATTCTATCAATGTTCGCTTACTTGAATGCTTGTGATATAGGTAACAAATATAAAATATGATATAACATTTCTTTAGTGTTGTAGGTATTCTTCTATTATTCCAAATTTTGCTTAGGATTCTCATCCTCTTAAGAATAACAAGACTAGCCATATTTTTCTTTCTACGAGTTTACCTTTGCTTCATTTTGAGATTTGTAAGATTCATAAGCCTTTAGATTTTCTCTCCAACTAATTATTGCATCTTCATATAATTTTATCTAATGCAATCTCTCCCCATTTATTGATGAGAATTGATGCATTTTCAACACTTAAGGCTCTAAGATTTGACGACCTTTGTAGGGAAAAGCATAACAAGAAATTTAATAAATTATTCTTGGGCACCTGTCTACATAGATATTCTAGTTTTGTCGAGATTTCTTCCTCCCATAGCCAAATTAAGTCGAGGTAGGTGTCAACTCTTAGCTCTTGGGTTTGATCTTCTTCTTCTGATCCAATTCCTTCCTAACCTCTATTAGTGCAAAACACCTCCTCCTCTTCTCACTATCGTTCCTCCTACCCTACACCTCTCATTCCTTCCGTTGCTTCATCTCTTATTTTACCTAGGTCACCATCTCTTATCCCTATCAACATTGCCATTTCTTCCCCATCCTATTAGTATTTGTTCCCTTCTTTGTTCCTTGTCCTGTCCTCATCCTCTCACCTGAACATGCTATCTCATTCCTTGATTTTTGTCGGGTCTTCTTCTTTAACTTCTGACCCTTCTTCCGACTTGTTAAACTTTGATCCGCTGTCCTCTCCCTCTAATTTCCTGACCACTCTTTCTTCTAATATTCTATTTAATACATCAAATTATCCTCCCTCGAGTTCCACATCCATCAACCAGGATAATCCTTACAATTATTTTAACCGTTGTTCTTCCTCCATTTCAAATTCTTCTAATCATGTTTCTTCCTCTAATTTTGTTTCCTCTAATTTTATTTATTCTAACCATGATTCTTCCTCGATTTCATTCTCTAATATTTCTTCTAATTCTAATTTTTCTATTTCCTCTATTTCTAATTCCTCTTTTAATCATAACTGTAATTCTTCTATCTCCTATAACTCAAATTCCAATTTCTCTTTGATTATAATCTTAATTCTTCTTTCTCCTTTAATTATAATTCCAATTTGTCTATTATTCATTCTTTATATCTTTTAATTCTAATTTGTCTTCTAATGAAAGCCTTAATTTTTCTAGCCCTAATTCTCTTAACCTTAATTCAAACCATATTTCTTCAGCTTATTCTAATCCTAAACCTCAATATACCAGAAGAAACGTGGCCAATATTTCAAGCTTGGAGATTGATTATCCCACCCAATGTCTTCTTGAAAAATGTTTGAATTTTGCAATTTCTTCTCTCAAAATTTCCATCAAAGATATTATGTGCATCATTGAGTATGGCCTCAAGGATGTTCTTGACCACCTCAAAGAAATTACTAGACATTATTGTTCTATTTTGCTTCATAAGGCTAGAGCGCCCAAATGTAATATCCCAAGGTCTGAATTCTTTTCCCTTAAATCCCTTAGTAATAATCATCAGACCGTGGTTCTTAAAGATGACAAAGGTGGTGTCGTTGTCATTCTTGATAAGAAAGATTACATCTATAAGATGCTAGATCACCTCACCAATGGTGGCAACTATAAAAATCTTAGCAAAAATATTTTTTGAAAAGTTTCTAAGGAAGTCTCTAATGCTATCATGTATGATAATGTTTGTAGTTCCATTAGTAAAAGGCTTATTGAAAGCAATCCGCTAACTCATTGTATCTATGGTCTTCCAAAAATCCATAAATATGGTGCTTCACTAAAACCTATTGTGAGTACAATTGGTGGGCCTACTTATCTCCTTGCTAAGCATCTAGTATTGGATCTCAAACCTTTGGTTGGTAATACTAACTCTTTCATTAAGGACTCGTCCCCATCCATTAATGAATTAAATGTTTTAAGCTTGAGCCTAATGATACTTTGGTCAGTTTTGATGTTGTTTCTCTTTTTACTAATATTCTTATCAATGAGGCTATTGATGTCGTTAATAAAATCAATGATCCTAATACAACCAAATTAGTCAGCATTTGCTTAAAATATACTTTCTTAAGCTTTCAAGATGAAACTTATGAGCAAACCTGTGGAGTGGCTATGGGTTCCCCTCTCTCCCCTATTGTCGCAACTCTCTTCATGGATGATTTTGAGACTAATACCCTTGCTTTTTCTCCTTTCTGTCCTAAGATTTGGAGAAGATATGTTGATGATACCTTTATCATTTGGCCCCATGGTCGGAAAAATCCTGAAATCTTTAAGAAACATCTCAATAACCAATCTAATTTTATTAAATTCACTATGGAGGTTGAGGTTGATGGAAACATACCCTTTCTCGATGTACTCATTACCAAGAGGATGGATCCATCTCCCATCAAGTTTTGCACAAGAAGACCCACATTGAGTAATATCTCCATGCCAATTCCCATCAACACCAACCCAAAAATTCGTTGCTTTGAATACCCTTGCTACCAGAGCCCTTAAGATTTCTGATGATCTTCATATCAATAATGAGAAAGGTCATCTTTTAAAGGATTTCATGATAAATGGCTATATTAATCCTCAAGGCCTAAAAGCCTTCCAAAAGGCTAAAAAATTGACTATAGTACCCAGAACTAGAACTGATACTAGCAATCCCATTGCCATTGTCCATCTTCCTTTTATTCAAGGAACCACAAACAAGTTGGCTCAGATTCTCAAGAAAAATAATATTTTTGTATCCTTTAAGCCACTTTCCACTATTCGATATTCCTTTAGATCTGTTAAAGACAAGATTGATCCCTCTAACTCTAAATGGGTTTACATGATCCCTTTTTCATGTTGGAAGCCTTATATAGGTGAGATAGGTCGCTCCATCAAACGAAGAATTCAGGAACATGATATGGACATCAAGCATAATCTCTCTCATTCTGCGACTCTTGTTGAGCATTTTTCTAACACTAAGCATCACATATGTATAGAGGATTCTTGTGTCCTAGCTAAGTTTCTCATTATCATCATAAAAATTTCAAAGAAGCCATCGAGATAAAGAAATGGGCGGCCAACAATCTTATCATGGATGACGGTTGGAAAATTTATAAAAATGGGATCCCCGCTCTCTCATCGAGGCATTGTTCATGATTTGTCTCCATTGTTCTTTGGTTCTCTTATTTTTATCTTTATTATCTCCCTTTTTTTCCTTTATGAGGTTATTGAATTCCTTCTTAGTTTTTTCTTTTTATAATATTTATTTTAGGTTTGTACTTACCCTTGGATTTTTTTCCATTATAACCATTTTTTTATAATAATGTATAATAATTTATTTTTTCTTACTTTTGGTCCCTTTATTTATAATTATATTCTATTTAATTTATTATTGATTATTTATCTTACTATAATAGTTATTTTGTTTATTTTTATTTTTATTTATTATTCCTCCTATCCCTTATTTTAATTGTATATAAAAATTCCTTTATTATAATTATATATAATCTATAATTATTATATTTGTTCCTTATTTTTTTATGTTTTTTATATTGAATTTTTATATTTATATTTTAACCCCTAATTTTCCTATTACAAACTTTTTATTTAATTATATTTATTTATAATAATTAATTTAGGTTAAAGTTTTTTTTTTTTTTTTAAATTTATTTTGTTTCTTTCTTATTAATTAATGACCCTTATTATTTATATAATTAAAATTATTATGTTGGTGTTATTTATTTATTCTTTATTTACAATAAAATGCCCCTTATTCGATTGTTTTTTCGAATTATTAAGGTATTAGTTATTTATTTATTCCTTTTCTTATACTTATTTATTTATTTATTCCAAATTTAATGCTTTCTACTTTGTATTATTATTATTTTTCTAACGATTAATATATTTGTGGTTTGATTCTTGACTTAGATCTTTGAATTTTTGAACTAACCATTTTATCCCCTCTATTTATACCCTTGTTGGATCAATTTTTCTCTTCATCTATATCGTTCCTATGATGAACCACATTAGTTGGTTTAAAATAGTCAACAGCCAACTTTGATATGTGATGGATCTGAAAGTTAGCTTTCTAAATGTTTCTACTCACACAAGCTTCCATTCATATATTTTAACCCTCTATCGAAGGGAAATTGCTAACAATGTTCACTTAGTTGAACACTTGCGCTTATAGGTAATGAAGAGAAAATCTAATCTGACATTTCTTATGCTTTGTAGGGATTCTTTTCTTATTCTGATTTTTTCTCAGGTTTCTCATCCTCTTATGAATAACATGACTAGTCACATTTTTCTTTCTACAAGTTTAGCTTTGCTTTGTTTTGAGATTTGTAATATTCATAAGGCTTTAGATTTTCTCTCCAGGAAATTATTGTGCCTTCATATCAATTTAGCTAATGCCATCTCTCCTCATTTATGGATGAGAATTGGTGCATGTTCAATGCTTAAGGCTTTGATATTTGAGGACCTTTGTAGGGAAAATCGGAGCATCAAATTCAATAAATTATTGTTGGGCTCCTATCTACATAGATATTCTGGTTATGTTGAGAGTTCTTCCTTCCATAATTGCATTAATTCAGGGCATGTGTCAACTCATAGCTCTTGGGTTTGATTTTCTTCTTCTGATCTAATTCCTTTCCAGCCTTTGTTAGTTCAGAACATCTCCTCATCTTTGCATTATGATCCCTCTTGCTCTATGTTTCTCCATCCTTTTGGAGCATCGTATCTCATTCTTCCCTAGTCACCATCTCTTATCCCTGTCAACTCTACACTTCCTTCCCCATCCTCTTTGTAATTATCCCCTTCTTCGTTCTCCGACCTATCCTCATCCTCTCACTTGAACATGTTGTCTCATTCCTTGATTTTTGCTAGGTCTTCTTCTTTACCATTCGATCCTTCTCCCGACTCATTAAACCCTAATCCCTTGTCCTCTCCCTCTAACTCTATGACCACTCTTTCTACTAATCCAGTATTTAATACATCATTTTATTCTCCCTCGAGTTCTACATCAATCGACTCTAATACTTGCAATTCTTTTAATCATTGTTCTTCCTCCATTTCAAATTCTTCTAATCATGTTTCTTTCTCTAATTTGGTTTCCTCCAATTCGATTTCTTCTAACCATGGTTCCTCCTCGATTTCATTCTTTAATATTTCTTTCGATTCTAATTTTTCTATTTCCTCTTTTAATCATTGTCCTAATTCTTCTATCTCCTATAACTAGAATTCCAATTTCTCTTTTGATTATAATCTTAATTCTTCTTTCTCTAATTTTAATTCCAATTTTCCTAATTCCAATTAATCTATTATTCATTCTTTTATCTCCTTCAATTCTAATTTGTCTTCTAATGAAAGCCTTAATTCTTCCAGCCCTAATTTCTTTACCTTAATTTGAACCCTATTTCTTCAGCTTATTCTAGTCCTAAACCTCAATCTACCAGAAGTAAGGTGGTCAGTATTTCAAATTTGGAGATTGATTATCCCACCCAATGTCTTCTTGAAAAAGGTTTGCATTTGTCCATGGCCCCTCGCAAAATTCATGTCGAAGAAATTATGTGCAACATTGAGTATGACCTCAAGGATGTTACTGATCACCTCAAAGAAATTATTATACAAGACTGCTCTATTATCCTTCGAAAGGCCAAAACACCCAAATGAAATATCTCAAGGTCTGAATTCCCTTCCCCTAAATCCCTTAATAATAGTCATCAGTTTCTAGTTCTTAAAGCTGAAAAAGGTGGTGTCATTATCATTCTTGATAAGAAGGACTACATCGATAAGATGTTAGATAACCTCACCAACAATGGAAACTATAAAAGTCTTTGCAAAAATCCACTCTAAAAAATTACTAAGGAAGTCTCTAATGTTGTCATGTTTGATAATTTTTGTAGTTCCATTAGTAAAAGGCTTATTGAAAGCAATCTCTCACTCCCTGTATCTATGGTCTTGTAAAAACCCATAAAGATGGTGCTCTGCTAAGACCTATAGTGCATACAATTGGTGGGGCTACTTATCTCCTTGCTAAGAATCTAGCCCTGAAGCTCAAACCTCTGGTTGGTAATACTAAATTTTTCATTAAGGACCTGTCCTCATTCATTAATGAAATTAAAGGTTTTAAGCTTGAGCCTAATGATATTTTGGTAAGTTTTGATGTTGTATCTATTTTTACTAAGAGTCCCATCAATTAGGCTATTGGCATTGTTAATAACATCACTAACCATAATACAACCAAATTAATCAGCATTTGCTTAAAATCTACTTGCTTCAGCTTTCAAGATGAAATTTATGACCAAACCTGTGGAGTGGCTATGGGATCCCCTCTCTCCCCTATTGTTAAAAATCTCTTCATGGAGGATTTTGAGACTAAAGCCCTTGCTTCTTCTCCTTTCCATCCTAAGCTTTGGAAACTATATGTTGATGATACCTTTATCATTTGGCCCCATGGTCGGGAAAAGGTTCAAATGTTTAGGCAACATCTCAATATCCAATCTAATTTTATTAAATTGGCTATGGAGATTGAGGTTGATGGCAACATACCCTTTCTTAATGTCCTCATTACCAAAAAGGAGGAAGGATCCATATCCCATCAAGTTTTTTTCAAGAAGATTCACATAATAGGTATAGCTATATGGGTGGGCTGGAAAGAATAGAGAAAGGGTTGGAGGACAGAAGGACTGACTAATGAGAGGTGGGAATTTCAATAGGTAGGCCAAGTTCAAACTCATAATCACCGGCTACTTCCCATACGCCCACTTTCATTCTTGAATTTCGCATATTCGCTTGGTGAAGCCACCCACTTTGCTTACAGAATTTCCCAGTCCTTAGAGGCATTCATACTCTATATCATTTCGCTACACCCACTTTGCTTACTTTAATTCCCATCTCGATAGGCCACATTCGCATCTCGACACACACCTAAGTGAGAAATCACACTGGTTCCATCAATCTGCTGGGCACAGTGAATTGGTCATCGGGCTCCGTGTTCCTCTGTGAAAGTCATCTCACATATGGAATCTCTTTGGCATTGGCACACATAGATTCAACACCAAACTCCAACATCGATCAGCGGGAACACACTGAAGATCGGACTGGTGCATATCAATCAAACCGATCGGTAGGAATCGAACATCCATCCATCCATCCAACTGGTGCATATCGAACTGCATCGGAATTCAACCAGGCGAGATCCAACTGTGGTGATCAGGCATCGAATTATGAAAAGGTTGGAAGGATCAAGCTGAACCGTACCCCAAATCGATATGGGCAACGAGTATAGTATACTAGAGAGAGTGCTTGAGAACCAAAGGTGTTGAAGGGAGCCATTTGAAGGAACCTGGTAGAAGGGAGGTAGAAGGAACAACTCAAATTTGAGTAGCTGGATAGGGAATCAACTGCGGCGATCGAAGGCGGCGACTATAGTTCAATCAGTGTAGGTGGACCAGGCTACTTCTTCCTTCACTACTGTCTGTCAGTAACTTATGAGAAACTTCTTGTGCCACAATATATCTAGAACTGAAGTTGAACTATAGAACTGAAGTTGAGTAGTCGATATTTAGAACTGAAGCAATCACTGCCACTCTCTTTCATGGTAAGTTGAGAGACAATTGTGATTGGAAATGAATGGCATGGCAGCTGGGATAATGACTGAAGCAATCTCTTAGATTTCGATGCATACTTGGGAGAAACTTGCGCCACAAAATAATCTTCTGGAACACGAACTGAAGCAATATCTCCATGCCTATTCTCATCATCACCCAACCCAAAAATTCAGTGTTTTGAATACCCTTTCTAACAGAGCCCTTAGGATTTCTGATGATCTTCTTGTCAATGATGAGAATGCTTATCTTTTAAAGGCTTTTATGAGTGTAGGGACCAACCCTATACTTTTTTTTTAGAACTTAGAATACAACCATAAGAAACTAGCATTGGGAACTCAAAAATATTAAGAAATTATATAAAACATCTATGAATTTCACTACATTACACATATCATCTATTTTGCATGTTGTTAACTAAAGTCATAATGACATCATATAAAAGAACATTATAATAACATAGGTACCATTCACCAGGAGACGAGATTCAATCTTGACTTGCCGCTACTTGCACTCCTTTGTTGTCGTTCGCCTCCAAGTGTGAATGTTGACATGCTTAATCTGAATGCAGTGACCCACTGGTTGACCTCCCAACCTACTCCTTGGGTACTCTCCTTCCCCACGGACCCCTGAGTTGTAATGGGGTTGTACAATGGAGGAAATGTATTAGCTAGTAGAGGAGAGCACTCTTTGGCTCAAGAGTCCCCTCTCTAAAGTCCTCTACCTCACCAAACTCACTATAGCTCATAGTCACTACTCTGACATAGTCTCATCCATCCAACAATAGGGTAAAAGAAAAGTCCTTTCTCCCATGGCCTGCCCCTTCTTTTATAGGAGTCTTCATAGGTGACACTTGGCATTTCATGCATAATTAATTATTTTTGTTAATCCAATAGTTTGATTATTCACCCACCCATGTGTCACTCTCTCCCCAAGGATCTCCAAAATTATTTACTTGAATTTTAATTTAGAATTATATTTTTCCTCACCCCAAAAATACTTCCTATTTCTTTTCCTAGTTGTCTCTTTATCCACGTTTTCTACTCCTTAAATTGTGTTCATTACTAAAGTCAATTGATAAGTCTTAGATTTGATCCCCTAACTACTTCCTAATTTAGCTCAATTTTCCTCTTAGATGGATATTCTTATGTTGGTTGTTGCCACATGGAGATTCTCTAGATTTCCCTAAAATTTAATTTATTAATCTTATTTTAATTCACCACCCTCTTCTCTTAATTAGGTTTAACTATTTTAGGATTAATCTTTATACTTACATATATGTCACTCTTTCCCCCTTTTACCTAATTAAGTTACTTATGTACACTATCTACCTAATGTTTTCCATCATGGGAAGAGTAGAGTTTTCAAGATAAAATATTTAATTTCTTTCTATGATCCCCCTAACCCAAATTTTATTCTTGATTTAATTACCTCAGTTCTAACATCAATTACCACTTGAAGTGAATTTATAGGGTTTTCATATCTTGATTATATTTATTAATTAATTTACTTTTAATGATTCCAAGGGTGCCAAGTTGGTCGTTCCTTTCAAGAACTTCCCTTGAAGTTACAAGGGTACCACACCTAACAGTTTATATGTGATGCCAAGGGTGCTAAGCTGGTCATGCCCTTCAAGAAATTCCCTTAAAGTTCCATGGGTGCCACACCACTTTCCCTTCAAGCATTCAGTGGTTACGAGGGGAAAGTATAGGTGTAATGACACATACCACTATAATCTCTTATGTTACCTACCATAGTGAGACTAATGGTGTCGGGGATCAAGGAATCTACCTTGATGCACCCCCCCAGTAAAATATTCATGAGTGACCCAAATTTGGGACCTGCCTCCATGACATCATGATCTTCAAGGCAAAGGTTTCAACCTTTCCAGCCCAAGTCACAGCGGGAGTGCTAGGGGGTGCGATCAGGGACACTATCCCACGCCTCCCATGCAGTTCCATCCAATTGTACAACCCCATCACCCATATTTGAGTCATTTGGCCAAGCAACTAATCTGTACCCGCAACCACTCTCTTCCCTCCCGCTCTCCTCTCTCCCTCACTCTCTCTCCATCTATCCTTCATCACTCCCTCTCTCTCTCCACCTTTCTCTCTCTATGAACTTTTTCCTTTCTCACTCTCTCTCCCCCTCTAACTCCATCTCTCTCCCCCCTCTCTTTCTTCCCTCCCTTTCTCCTTCTCTCTCTCCCCTCCATCTATGTGTCTCCATCTCTCTCTTTTCTATTGGAAATAATACTGCGAGGGGGGGGGGGGGGGGGTGAATCAGTATTATCAAGTCAAATATTCCCTTTTTAAATCTAGATAATATACGCTACTTCCGTTAATTAAACCTACGTATATACACAACTATGTAGAAGGAAACCCGCGTATACAATGCAGACTTATAATTTAATTTATTTTTCAGATGTTGATTGTTAATCTGTGTATCATAATTAAATAACCAGTAACCAGAAACAGTAAAATAGAGCAAAAGACAATCACACACAAGAACACAAGATATAAGGTGGAAACCCAATGTGGGTGAAAACCACTTGCTGCAATTCGTCTCTATCTTCTTTTAATTAGAAACTTCTTTTTACAATGTACTGGTGCAGTCCTTTACCAGTACATAGGCTGCAACCTACAGAGAGCTACAACCCTCTCTCGTTCTCCAGCTTCTCCTGGAAGGGAGCTACAACCCCCTTAGCTCTTGTACTAGCCAAGATACTAGTACGTAGGTGCTGGCCTACAGAAGGATACAACTTTCTCTTTCTTCCAGGGACCACATTTCATAAATTTTTAGACTGGATCCATGAACATCAATCAATCATCAAGAATTTCTGCATTAAACAATCTCCTTTTCACCAACTAGAATTGAATCAAGTAGATACTTCTCTGACAGTTGTACCCAAAATACAGTAACAGTAACAACACACCAAATTCTGAACCCTGACCACTGCAGCAATAAACAGAAGCAGCTAGAACATAAATTAAGAGATGTACGCTACTTCACTGTTCAGAAACCTGTGTGTGTACGCTTCTGTGTCAAAGCCAACCTACGTATACGCTCCTTTCCCTTACCAAAATGGCGTGTATATGCACCTTCGCTTCACTGAACCTGCGTATAGATCTATAAAGGATAATTCACTCTTTCAAAAATTCAGACACTGATTAGCCCAGAGTATCAGATTTATAGATCAAGCATGCGCCACATATAACAGATCAAAATCATACAAATATACTATCATTCAAGCCTTAAGATTATGACCCATCAATAGAACTTATCTTTCTCTTTACACTAAGGTTCCTCCTTCATTCAGATCCAGATCTGCACCATTACCCCAATCACCAATATTTCATATCTAGCACATATTATATATTCAATTAATTCAGATAACCCTTTGCCAAATGATCTCCTTCCTCTTTTATAGTCTTAGGCATTTCATAATACCATGGTCCAAAACCATAATAAAACAATACCATGGACCCAATACTTGGGATCAACGCATCGAGATACCATGGTACAAAACCATAGGTTCAAATACCAAGGACTAACTACCATGGACCAAAAGTAAATTCTCCAACATATACGCGCTTTTCCTTGCGTGAAAGCCTGAACTGAGATCTGTCACCAGAGAGAGTTGCCATCAAGGACAACACCTGTGCCATAGCTCCAAATCTGTGCCATAATGCCAACAATCTCCCCCTTTGGACTTGATGGCAACCCCAAGATCCTCAAAGTCATTCTCCCACTTTGTCATCAAGGGCAAAGGGTTGTGCTCCCCCTGAGGACATGCTGAAATCTCTGCCCTGCTGTGCTGACCATGCTCCCCCTGACTGTAGGCAAGATCTGTAAAAAGATGTTCTTCAAGAAGAACCATGACTTATACATCATAAAAGACCTTCCTATCACCAAAGGACTCAATACATACATCCATCACCCAACCAAGTGGGGATCATCCAGAAATTTACATATGTCAACCAAGTACATTACATATTCATCCCAGGCATAGTGGGGAAACCAATACAGGCCGTTACATGACCTTGACACCTTAAAAGAGATACATGACATAGAGATGAAATATCTAGAGCAAGACTTATGAAAGTCACCAATAACTGATAGCAGCAACATCTGTCAATCACCATTCAGATCAGCAACCAAGATTTCCTTCTATTCTCCCTCTGCCTTTGTTCCACCTGAAACCAACAACAGCTGTGTACTAGAACCAAAAGCTTCTAAGATAATGCCAACAATGCATCATTAGTAGTTTATCTGCTCCCCCTAAACCTATGCCAGATGGTCTCTGTTAGACTCATATCAGAATATCTTCAACCAGCGCCTATCCCTACTGATATCCATCAAGCCTCAATATATGCGACTATCTCTGCCCAAACCAACGTATGTACACGGATCCTCCTCAGGCAACTCGCGTACACCCATTTTTCTCTGAAACAGACAAGTTTTAATAGCAAGATGATGCATCAACTACTCCCATCTTCTGTCTGAGGTATTCAAAAGTTTCCCTAGGCAGTGGTTTGGTGAGAATATCAGCAACTTGTTCCTTAGAATGAACATACTCCAATTTGACCTTTTGTTCCAACACTTGTTCCTGGAGAAAGTGGTACTTGATCGGTATGTGCTTGGTCTTTGAATGCATGACTGGGTTCTTTGAAATGCTGATTGCACTTGTATTATCACATAAGATGGAGATAGGTGGTGTACACGTGATTTGAAAATCTTGCAAGGTCTGCATCATCCAAAGGAGTTGAGTGCAGCAAGATGCAGTAGTCACATATTTCGCTTCAGCTGTAGATAAAGCTATCGAACTTTGTTTCTTGTTGAACCAAGATACTAATCTGGAACCCATAAAGAATGCACCACCACTTGTGCTCTTCCTGTCATCCACGCTTCCGGCCCAATCTGCATCTGTATAAGCATGAAGTGTGAGATTTGTATCTCTAGGATACCATAAGCCATAGTTTTGAGTTCCTCAAAGGTACTTGAAGATTCTCTTGACTACCTGAAGATGAGTTTCCTTAGGATTTGCTTGAAATCTTCCAACTATTCCTATTGCATGCATGATGTCTGGTCGAGTACCCGTCAAATAAAGTAGACTTCCAATCATGGATCTATAGGTTGGTTGATGCACTGCTGCTGATTCATCATTTGCACTAAGGCTGCATCCTGTAACCATGGGGGTACATACTGGTTTTGCATCTTCCATGCCATATTTCTTCAAGATCTGCTTGAGATACTTGTTTTGAGACAAAAATATATCGCCTTTATTTTGTTGGGTTTGCAATCCAAGAAAATATGTCAGTTCTCCAAGCAAAGACATTTCAAATTCTTTCTGCATCACCAAGGCAAAGCTTTGACTCATAGCTTCTTCATTGTTGCCAAAGATAATATCATCTACATACACAAAAAGTATTAGAAATTTGTCATTTTCAATTTTTATATAAAGATTGCTATCTGCTGATCCTTTTGAAAAACCTTGTTGATGAAGATATTTGTCCAAACGGTAGTACCAAGCACTTGGAGCCTGTTTAAGACCATAGAGAGCCTTTTTTAGTTCGCA
The DNA here is from genome assembly GCA_031772625.1 of Pinus tabuliformis. Lineage (NCBI taxonomy): Eukaryota > Viridiplantae > Streptophyta > Pinopsida > Pinales > Pinaceae > Pinus > Pinus tabuliformis. The sequence continues at coordinate 1,051,982,964 of CM062805.1, read as the reverse complement.
TAAAAGAATTGGATCATTCCCAAGAATGAAACCATCTAGTTGCTCAATGTACACTTCTTCTTCTAAGTCTCCATTCAGAAAGGCTGATTTCACGTCCATTTTAAATAATTTGAACTTCTGAAAGGTATAGAGAGCAAGGAACATTCTGATGGCCTCAAGTCTAGCAACTGGAGAAAAAGTTTCTTCAAAGTCTATTCCTTCTTGTTGAGCATACCCTTTACAGACAAGTCTGGCCTTGTTTCTAATCACTTCCCCATTTTCATTCAACTTGTTCTTGAAGATCCATTTTGTTCCTATGACATTCTTATCCTTTGGTCTAGGGACCAACTCCCAAGTGTTGTTCTTTTCGATCTGTTCAAATTCTTCATCCATTGCCTTGACCCAGCATTCATCTTTGCATGCTTCTTTTACATTTTGTGGTTCAGTGGAGGAGAGAAATGCCAAATAGCTTGAGGCTTCTGCAATTGTTCTTCTTGTTTGTATACCTACCTCTTTCTTCACCAAAATCTGAGATTCTGGATGATTCTTCTGAACGTACCTGGATGGAGTCTTCTCTTCTATCCTTATCTGTTCCTCTGGTGCCTCTTGAGGTTCTTCTTCATCATCAGTCTAATTTGAAGGATGGTCTTCATCCTTTTTGATATTTTCATAATTTACTTGCCTAGGAATGTTTCCTTCTTCATCAACCACTACATCAATGCTGTCAACTATTCTTCCAAGTCTTTTGTTGTAACACTTATATGCTTTGCTGTGAGGAGAATAACCAAGGAGAATGCCTTCATCTGCTCTAGGTTCAAACTTTCCAAGATTTTCATCATTATTCTTAATATAGAATTTTCTTCCAAAGATTTTGAAATGTTTTACCGAAGGAGTCTCACCATACTAGAGCTCATGAGGAGTTTGAGTGTTGTTCACCCGGACATTTGTTTTTTTGAGAATAACAATCGCAGTAAATGCAGCTTCACCCCAGAAGGTTGCGGGAGTTCCAGACTCATTAAGCATAGCACGAGCCATTTGTTGAACCATTCTGTTCATCCTTTCCACTACTCCATTTTGCTGAGGAGTCCTAGCTGTAGAGAATTCCCTTCTTATTCCATGTTCTTCACAAAAATCGAAAAATTCATTTGAGGTAAACTCCCCACCTCTGTCAGACCCGAGGCACTTAATTTTGTGATCTGATTCGTTTTCAACCAAGGCTTTGAAAGATTTGAATTTTTCGAAGGCTTCATCTTTGTGCTTCATAAGTCCTATCCAAACCATCTTGGAGAAGTCGTCAATGAATAATATAAAGTATTCTTCTCCTCGAGGTGACCTTTTCCTAGATGGACCACATACATCTGTATGGACTAGTTCAAGAGGCCTGCTAGCTGATCCTTCCTTCTCAAGGAAGTTAGTTCTGGTTTGCTTACCAATCTGACATGATTTGCATATTGTATTTGTTGGAAATAATACTGAGAGGGGGGGTGAATCAATATTATCAGATCAATCAAACCTTTTCAATGCTCAGAAACATATACGCTACTTCAGTTAAGTAAAACAGCGTGTACACGCTACTGTGACTAAATAAAACAGCGTATAAGCAGAAAACTCATAACTTAGTTAGCTTATTCTTCAGTTAAGTTCATCAGGACATTATTCAGCACATTAACAGTAAGCAGATGCAGTATAACAGAACGGATCAAAAGCCACACACATGAACACCAAGATATAAGGTGGAAACCCAATGTGGGTGAAAACCACCTGCTGCAAGTTATCTCTATCTTTCTTTAAGAAACTTCAGTTTACAATCTTTTGTACTGGTGCAGCCTTATACCAGTACGCAGGCTACAACCTGCAGAAGGCTACAACCTTCTCTCGTTCTCCAAACTTCCTTGGAAGGGAGCTCCAACCCCCTTTGTTCTTGTACTAGCCAAGATACTAGTACGTAGGTGCTGACCTACAATCTTCTTTTCTTCAGGTATCACCTTTCATACATTTTCAGACTTGAATATTCCTGAAGCACAACATTACAATCTGAAGACCACAATTCATTCAATTTCCACAACAGATCATTGAAGCATAAAACAACCAAACTCTGAATCACTGAACCACTGAACCCTGTCAATCGCCAGTTACCAGAACACAGAGCAGACTACAGAACTCTGCAATAACTGTCAGACCCCACTGTAAACCCAAAAACAAGCTTCAAAAGATATACGCTACTTCAAGGAGCCAAACCCGCGTATACACGCTCTTTTACCGAAGCCAACCTGCGTACAGATCTAAAAATAAACTTTCTCAATTTGCAGCTGTACCAGACATTAGTTAGACCCAGAACATAGCATTGCGACAATATGCAGATCTAGAAATAAGCATAATCAACCATATCATGATAGTGCATTTCAAACCATTAGATCCCGATCTATCCTTAGATCTAGTCTTCCATCAACCAATGTGATCTCTCCTTGGCTTAGATCAAGCAACCCAGCACCTGCAAATCAGATCTCTTTCACTCTTAGATATTCAAGCCCTTGTCGAAAGATGATTTTGCCTAATGATCTTCTTCTCCTTATATAGTCTTAGGCCTAGCTCAATACCAAGAGCCAAAACCATAGTAACACAATACCATCAACTTCAAAACTAGGGATCGACACGCCCGTCGAGACACAATGGTCCGAAATCATAGGCACAACTTCCAAGGACTAACCACCATGGACCAAAGGAACCTTTCCACATACACGCGCTTTTTATGAATCGAACTAGCGTGTACACGCGACTTGGGCTTAACGAAACGGCGTGTATGAGCTTCCTTGGCATGCTGTACTGAGATCTGTCTTCTGATTAAGATGCCATCACTTGTACCAACCTCTGAGCACCTGTACCATCCTCTGAGTGAGTTGCCATCAAGGACAACACTTGAATCATAATGCCAACAGTATTGTCTGGAATTCTGATGTCTGGAAGACCACGAACTGCCTGGTATTTGCATGCTTTCCTTATTTGTGAAAAGATTAGATGCCCCAACCTCTGGTGCCATAACCAGTGTTCATCATTCTTGCTAAAATAGCATAGTTGTTGTCCTTCTTCAAATATGTATAAATTATTTGGAGTTCTTATGCCTTTGATCACTGTTTTTCCTGTATCAAGATCACGAACACTACATCCATTTGATCGAAATATTACCTCAGTTCCTTGATTGCACATCTAACTGACACTCAGTAGATTATGCTTCAAGCCATCAACATACAAAACATTTCCAGCCTTGACTTTTTCTTTCAACTGAATAGTGCCTTTTCCTTTTATGACTGCAGGGGTATCATTTCCAAAAGAAACTTTCTTTCCTTTTTCTAAAGCACTATATGATTGAAGTTTTTCTTTATCACTTGTCATATGCTTCGAACATCCACTGTCGATGTACCATTGATTTTCCTGTCCTTCTGCATATAAAGCTATCCCACATCTTTCTGGTTGCGGTTCCTTCATTCTCCATGTTCTGGCATTTGAGGTTTGTTCCTTCTGAGTTGTCTTCCGAAACCTACTCCTGCATTCAGAATCTTCATGACCGAAGTTATTACAAATAGAACATTCAATTTCACTTTCAAGGGCGGAAAAGTTGTTATAGGTCCTTTTCGTGATTCCAGTCATACTTCTTTGTTTTTGAGCTTCTCTAGTCATGATTGTCTTATAGGCAACACATTGAGCTGCTTTGTGACCAAAGTTATGGCAAGAGAAACATTGGCCATTGAAGAACCCCCTGCGATTATCAAATCTATCAACCAACCGATTGTAGTTTCTACTGACATCCATTCTTGAGGCAAATTGGGAAGATTTTACCTGTGGCTGGTTGTGGCTTCTATTTATCCTTAAGGTAGATTGCCCCTGATTTTCTTGATAGTCTTTGTTCATTCTTGAGGTAAACTGTCACTGATTTACTAGATGATTTTTATTAGGCCTTTGCTCGCTCCTCCTTGCTGGATCAAGATAACTTTTAGAGGTGGATGCTTGAGATGCTTCTCCATTATATCCCAGACCTGTCTTGATTAGTGGAGAACGCTGCACATTAATAATCTCATCCAGAGTTTCAGATCCTTTAACAAACTTAAGATTAAGAGCTTTTGTTTTCTCAATCTCTTTTCTAAGACCAACAATTTCACATTCCAATTTTTCATGATGTTTTTCCCTTTCAGCCAGTTAACATTGCAGAGAATCAATAATCACATTTTTCTCTTCTAAACAAATTTTGAGTTTAGAAATCTCTTCATAAAGACCTTCTTCATCTATAGCATCCATGTAATCATCATCTTCAAGAGCCATTAAAAGTTTATAATTATTACCTCGTTCATCTTCGTCACTATTTGAAAGTCCATCACTATCTTCATGAGTGTAATAGCTTTTCTTATTTGCATTCTGTTTCTTGTTCCATCTAACAGGTTCCTTCCCCTTGTCAATCTTATCCTTATGAGGACATTTGGCAGCATAGTGACCGACTCTTCCACAAGAAAAGCATTTGAAAGGTAACTTACCTCGGAATCGTCCAGCACCCCGTTGAAGGTTTTTGACAAAATTTGATTCTTCTTCTTCTTCTGACACGTGTCCTGACTCATAGTAATCTCCTTTGCCTGAAGCCTTGAAGGCAGCTTCTCTCCTGTCTGATGGTCCTCCTTTCCTCATTTCATAAGCAGTCAGAATTCCGTGCAGCTATGACATGGTAAGGTTTCATAGATTCTCTTTTTCTTCTATTGCAGAAACTTTAGATTCAAACCTAGGGGACAAAGATCTTAGAACTTTTTCAACCACAACAGCCTCTTTTATTTCTTCACCCAAATTTTTCATACAATTAACAATCTCATCTACACGAAGGAAATAGTTAGCCACACTTTCATCATTGTGCATTCTGAGATTTTCATACTGAATTCTAAGGGTTTGAAGTTTTACTCGTTTTACCTGTTCATCTCCTTCATAGCTCAGAACAATCTTGTCCCATATTTCTTTTGCAGATTTATACTACATAACCTTCACGAATTATGATTGAGATAGACATCCTAATAGAGTATTGACAGCCTTTGCATTTGTTTCATATTTCTTCTTCTCAGCCGGATCTGTAGGAGTTTCTGATGGAAAAGTGTACCCTGTATCTATGATATCCCAGACTTCTGTACCAAGAGATTGAAGATAGGCAGTAACTCTTACCTTCCAATATATGAAATTTGTCCCGTCAAAAATTGGTGGCCTGATAGATGCTTCTGTCTCGTAGTTGCTCATGATGATGGATCTTCCTTCAAGCGATCAAGCTTCTTCAGAAGGACCTGCTCTGATACCAATTGTTGGAAATAATACTGAGAGGGGGGGTGAATCAGTATTATCAAGTCAAATATTCCCTTTTTAAATCCAGATAATATATGCTACTTCCGTTAATTAAACCTGCATATATACGCAACTATGTAGAAGGAAACCCGCGTATACAATGTAGACTTATAATTTACTTTATCTTTCAGATGTTGATTGTTAATCTATGTATCAAAATTAAATAACTAGTAACTAGAAGCAGTAAAAAAGAGCAGAAGACAATCACACATAAGAACACAAGATATAAGGTGGAAACCCAATGTGGGTGAAAACCACCTACTGCAATTCGTCTCTATCTTCTTTTAATTAGAAACTTCTTTTTACAATGTACTGGTGCATTCCTTTACCAGTACGCAGGCTGCAACCTGCAAAGAGCTACAACCCTCTCTCGTTCTCCAGCTTCTCCTGGAAGGGAGCTACAACCCCCTTAGCTCTTGCACTAGCCAAGATAATAGTACGTAGGTGCTGGCCTACAGAAGGATACAACTTTCTCTTTCTTCCAAGGACCACGTTTCATAAATTTTCAGACTGGATCCATGAACATCAATCAATCATCAAGAATTTCTACATTAAACAATCTCCTTTTCACCAACTAGAACTGAATCAAGTAGATACTTCTCTGATAGTTGTACCCAAAATACAGTAACAGTAATAGCACACCAAATTCTGAACCCTGACCACTACAGCAATAAACAGAAGCAGCTAGAATATAAATTAAGAGATGTAAGCTACTTCACTGTTCAGACACCTGCGTATGTACGCTTCTGTGTCAAAGCCAACCTGTGTATACGCTCCTTTCCCTTACCAAAACGGCGTGTATACGTGCCTTCGCTTCACTGAACCTGCGTATAGATCTATAAAGGATAATTCACTCTTTCAAAAATTCAAACACTGATTAGCCCAGAGTATCATATTTATAGATCAAGCATGCGCCACATATAAAGATCAAAATCATATAAAGATACTATCATTCAAGCCTTAAGATTATGACCCATCAATAGAACTTATCTTTCTCTTTGCACTAAGGTTCCTCCTTCATTCAGATCCAGATCTGCACCATAACCCCAATCACCAATATTTCAGATCTAACACATATTAGATATTCAATTAACTCAGATAATCCTTTGCCAAATGATCTCCTTCCTCTTTTATAGTCTTATGCCTTTCACAATACCACGGTCCAAAACCATAATAAAACAATACCATGGACCCAATACTTGGGATCAACGCATCGAGATACCATGGTCCAAAACCATAGGTTCAAATACCAAGGACTAACTACCATGGACCAAAAGTAAATTCTCCAACATATACACACTTTTCCTTGCGTGAAAGCCTGAACTGAGATCTGTCACCAGAGAGAGTTACCATCAAGGACAACACCTGTGCCATAGCTCCAAATCTGTGCCATAATGCTAACATTTTCCCCTTCTCTCCCTATCTCTATCCTATCCTCTCCTCTCTCCCTCTCTCTCTCCATTTCTCCCTTGTCACTTCCTCTCTCTCTCTCCACCTCTATCTCTTTGTATTTTTTCTTTCCTCCCTCTCTATCCCCCTCCAACTCCATCTCTAACTCTCTCCCTTTCTCCTTCTCTCTCCCCCCTCCTTTCTATTTTCATTCCTCTCTCTCCCTCTCTCTGCCCCCATCACTCTCTCTCTCTCTCTCTCTCTATCTCTCTCTCTCTCTCTATGCCCTCCAGCTATATCACTATCCCCCTCCCTCTCTCTCCACCCCTCTCCCGCCCCTCTCTCTTAAATTTGATCTCATTGTATTGTGTTTAAGAAAGTATCTAAATTAAAAAAACTGAATTGGTTGTAATATTTTAAACTTATATTTTGGATCAATCATGTCAAAGAAAATACGATAATGAAAAACTTAAAAGAATCAAAAGAATCAAGCACAATCTTACCTCTATTATTGTTATAGAATAATGAAAAACTTAAAAGAATCAAAAGAATCAGACACTTAGTCACTTTTCTTTCGCTCGTCACTTGGATCCTTAATTAAAATGGATATATGCTGGTCCTTAATAATATTATTTATGTTATATAAATTTCACATCTATATAGATAAATGTATTCTCATTTTTAATTTTATTAAAACCTTGATTTAATTTCTATGGGAATATTTTTAGTAGTAGTGAGGATAGAGGTTTTAGATATATCTCAAAAGTAATTATAACATTTTTCTTTTTAGATTTAATTAAAAAAATGTTATTAAATTAAATGAAAATAAAATATTTATGAAATATTTTGGTTGTGAAATAAGTTAGGATTTTTGGGCATGTGGTATTGATAAGCCATGGTATTGTCCCATGGTATTGTAATAAAGTCTATTTACAAGTTAATAATATCCATGGTAAAGTGAGGGTGAGTATCCTTGGTTAAGACTCTCATCATATTGTTATAAAATATTTTGATTGTGGAATAAGTTATGATTTTTGGGCATGTGGTATTGATAATCCATGGTATTGTAGCAAAGTCTATTCACAAGTTCATAATATCAATGACAAAGTGGGCGTGAATATCCATGGTTAAGAATCTTGTCATATATTTTGATTGTGAAATAAGTTATGTTTTTTGGGAATGTGGTATTGATAAACCATGGTATTGGCCCATGGTATTGTAACAAATATTATTTACAAGTTAATAATATCCATGGTAAAGTGGAGGTGAATATCCATGGTTAAAAATCTTGTCATATTGTTATAAAATATTTTGATTGTTAAATAAGTTATGTTTTTTGGGCTTGTGGTATTCATAATCGATGGTATTGGCCCATGGTATTATAACAAAGAATCTTTACAAGAATATCCATGGTTAGGAATCTTGTTATATTGTTATAAAATATTTTGATTATAAAATAAGTTATGGTTTTTGGGCATGTGGTTTTGATAAGTCATGATATTGACCCTATAAAATATTTTGATTATGAAATAAGTTATGGTTTTTGGGCATGTGGTTTTGATAAGTCATGATATTGACCCACGATATTGTGAAAAATATTATAACAAAATCAAAATATAGAAAATTGAATTATATTATTTTTATTACTTTAGCTTTTTATTATTCACTGAGCCAATTTTTAAATGTTTACACTCATCACCATACTGGGGTTTATATTACTTTTAACTTTTTATTATCAATCGAGGCAACATATAAATGTTTATACTCATCCCCGATATGATTTTTAACTTTTTTTATTATTTTTTAATTAATTTGACATTTAAAATTATTTACATACTTACATTATACCTAAACATAATTTAAAATTGTTTACATAATTACATTACACCTATGCATCTACTCTATACTGAAGTATAGAGCGCCTCTCATCGCAATAAGAAGTTTATAATGTCTAGAGAAGTTTATAATGTCTAGAGATGTGATTTTTCTTGAATCTTTCAAGACTAACAATGTTGTTGAGCGGCTCCTTTGGATAAATTCAAACATGTAAAATATTTTCAAGAATTTAATAATGAGATTCCACATCTTGAAGGGAGGATCCCTATCTTAGATCAATATATTGAATCTCCTTCAAAAGCACTCTCTCCCCCTCATGAATCTCCAACTAATGATCAAGAAGACACACTGCGATTGAGAGAATTGGAAGTCTAAATATTGATTCAACTCCATCTCAATCAATAAAACAACCTAGTCCATCGCAGAAAGGTCCTCCAAAATGGCTCACTAAGACACTTGAAATTGTTCATCCTGATGAGGTTGGAAAGACAAGAATAAGAAGTTCTACTAGACATAATGGAGGTGTTGTAGATGATTTTGATTTAGCTGTTGATATGGATATTTCTTATGATTGAGAATTAAATTTGTCTACTAATTTCGAACCAACTTCCTTTAAATAATATTGTTTCATGATAAATGGAAAGAAGCAATGCAAAAAGAGTGTGATTCTATTATAAGTAATGGAATCTGGAAGGTGGTGGAACCTCCATTTGGAACCAAACCGATTAGCTGCAAGTGGGTCTTCAAGGACAAGTATAAATCAGATGGCTCACTTGACAAGCAAAAATCAAGCTTCATGACAAAAAGATTTGCACAAAAAAAGGGGTTGATTATGAGGAGACTTTTACCCCCATAGCAAAATGGGCTACCATCTAGACTCTCTTTGCCTTGGTAGCTCAGAATGGATGGAACATCCACCAATTAGATGTATAAATTTCCTTCTTGAATGGAGATCTTAAAGAAAATGTTTTTATGGCTCAACCAAAAGGATTTGTTGTGAAGGGATAGGGGCATAAAGTATGAAAGCTTATCAAATATTGTATGGCCTTAAATAAGCACCATGCGCCTGGTGTGAGAAATTGATTGAGCATCTTTTGAAACTAAATTTTAAACACTTTGATCTTGATGATGCAACTTTATTTATCAAGAAAGTTGGAAAAATTTTTGTCTATCTTGTGGTGTATGTAGATGATCTACTGATGACAGGGAAAAATGAAAATCATATTGCATCCATAATGAAATAATTGAGGAAAGGATTTGAGATGACAAATTTGGGATATTTTCACTACTATTTGGGTATTGAAGTAATGAAACATTATAAATTTGTATTCTTCCCTAAAAAGAAATACATTGGATATTTGTTGAATAGATTTTGCATGGTTGAATGCAATCCTTTTTCCACTCCAATGGGACAAAATTTAAAGATCACATCCAAAGAAGGAAATGAATTTTAGGATGCAACTAAGTATATATAGATCGTACGAAGTCATATACTACACATTTGATATTTTGTTGTAATCCTTTCTAGGTTTATTAAAAAACCTTGTGAGGGTCATTGGTCTGCTGCAAAAAGAGTTCTAAGGTACTTGAAGGGAACTCAAGGCTTTGGTCTAAAATATACATAGGTGGATGAATTCATCTTGATTGGATACTTTGGTTCAAACTTTGATGGAGATAAGGCAAATGGAATATCTACTTCAATTTATTTTATGAGCCTTGGGTCGAAAGATTCTCATGAAGATCATGCAAACAATCAGTTTTAACATATTCCACAACAAAGGCAGAATATGTGGCAACTACTAAAGCAACCAAGGAGATTGTGTGGCTTAGGAAAATTCTTGAAGATTTGTAAGAGAAACAAGTGCACTCTACTCTTTTAATTAACAATGCTTCTACAATCAAATCGACCAAGGATCCAAAGTTCCATGATCGAACCAAGCATATCAATACAAAATATCATTTGATTCAACATCATGTTGAGGACAAGGCTATTTGCCTACACCATTGTTCCATAAATGAGTATATTGTAGACATATTCATAAAAGCATTTGGAAGAGAAAATTTTGAAAGGTTCAAAATGATACTTGAACTTACAAACACCCCTTCAGATTAAAGGGGGAAATTTTTACAACTAATCCCCCAGTATTGGCCAAATATCTTGTAAATATGTAAATACAAAATGAGAATCTGAAGACACCTTGGAATGTGAATCCCAATGGTCTCACTCCTATGTGCATATATATTAATTTTCTGCTTAATAAAATTCAATTATGGAGTTACCATAAACCTGACTTGACATACATTAAAATTAATTATAAATAGATAATAAATACGAATTAAAAAATGTTTGAAAAAATAAAAGTAATATCAACAATTAATTCAAATTCAACATAATTCACAAAATCAATTCATTAAGCTAAAATATGTGTTTATAAGTGATAGGTGATTTCTTTTTATAATAATATCCTTCCATTGTCTATACAAACATAAAAAATGAATATGGTTTTTAGACAATTAAAAACATTGACATTATGAATGGATAATAAATTAAACCGAACATAGAGTTTCCATTCACATAATATTGTGTTACAAAACCATCTATTTTGTATTTTGGAAATAATTACAAATACATGTAAATACTAATATAATCTTACTTCAACAATTATAAGTGAAAAAAATTGCCATTATACGAATAATGGCAAGATAGAAATCTTCTAGTATTGCAATTTTCAGAAATTGTGGAGGAAATCTTGGCATTTGACACATGCATACCATTCTTTGTTTCATTAGCATTGCTAATAAAATTGAACATGCTCCATCTTATTCTCCTAGAAGAAAATGCATTTGTCCCCTAATCATTTATGAGGCTTTCCTATACCATATCTCTCATAGTTGGTGGTTTGTTATGTGAATCCTTTGAACAAAGAAAACCAACTTGAAACAAAGAAAGTAAGTATTTGTATATGCTACATTTTTCAAATTCTTCTCCATCCACCTCATTGAAAATCTTGACGTAAATTATCTCCTCTACTTTGTTTGGAAAGGATATGGTTTCCCACTTTGAAAGGGTAAATATGGCATATGTGGGAAATTTCTAAAACTATGCAAAAGGGTGGAAATGTTGGGTCCCATCATCTACCCCAAACCAATATAATTGCATGTCCCCATTCAATTCTATTTTCTTACTTCGAGGACTCTGATTACGGAGTATTCAAGAAAGTAGTGCTCTGGTCGTAGGAGGAGTGCCCTCTTCTTCCACTTTATTAAGCAGAGAGGGTCATTCTACAACCCAATATGAGAGGGATGTGTAAGCTTGTCTATCAATATGTTCTCTTAAAAAAAAAAAAAAAAAAAAAACTATGATCTAAATAAAAAAAATAATGTTGGATATAAAAAAAAATGAATAGAAGTAAAACAATATATGAGTAAGATGTTTAAATTTTATACTTTTAAAAAATATTTCAAGAGATTTAAATAAGCTATTTTAATATATATGTTAACTAATTTAGTTCGATATCAACTTCATATATATATATATAAAATTCAATGTAGGTTATCAATAAAATATTTTAATAAGAATTAATATAGACATATACTTAAAAATATATTAATAACAAAAAACCATTTTAATTTGCTTGATAAAATGTCTCGATGTATATGTGATGCAAAATATTTTAATGTAACTTACATTTATATTATATATCATTTAAAAAAAAATTGTGTATATATCATGAAAAAAATAAGTATTTTAATGTAAATTATGTTAATATTATATATCATTTAATTTTTTTTATGTATATATCATGAAAAAAATAAATTTGTATGGTTAAAACGTTTATTTGGTCCTATATATACCCTATTTAGCCTTAAAAATACAATTTAAACAATAAAAAATAACACTTTGTATTTTTCACTCTAAAGAAGTTTGCACATGGAGAAATTTGATCCCTATTGACTCATGTTAGATCCATACTTAAGATGGATCTATGATGGTAGTAAAACAAATTTTGGTTGGAGAAGATCCAAAATATTCTCCATATTTTCCTTCCTATATGGGGTTCCATCAAATGGGGAAATTAAATTTCAATCCAATCCAATGGATGCCATGTTATTTTAGACAATAAATGTATTTGGAAAATCAATCTAAAACTATTTTGCATAGGTATGTTCCATGCACATGGGATTAGTTTTCTTTCCCGGTGACATTAGTTTACCCCATTCTATTATAACATTAGTTTGTTCATTTTCATGATTTAGTAACATGAAAAAGACAAAATGGTCAAATATGATAAAAAGGAGAGAGCGAGGAAAGAATACAAATATTTGTTTTCTTAGCAATTGTTTCGATTTATCTCAACCTTGAACAAAAAACTAAATTTTGAATAGTCTACTTAACATGTTACATTTTAACATGACCTTAGGAAGATGAACCTTGCTTTTTGAGTTCACTACTCCAACTAGATAGTATTCTAGTGAATGTGGAGAGTTTATTAGTGCATCTTATGTCACAAACTTATATTATTGTTCCACTTTGCATAAAATGTAACCCAAGTCACCAATTTTTTGTGCTTATTTTCAATGGAACTTTTTATCATGTGTCATATGTTCCTCATATTTCCTTGACTATTCATGTCAACCTTCCTAGTTGTCAAGTACCATCATTATCTATGTTCTTTACTCATGACGGTGTGGAAGGTATCCATTGACCTCTTATTAGTTGGTAATCTCCCATTGACTATGGCACATTACTATAAAAGTTTAACCTAGATTTGATGGAACCCTAGGCCTATTTTCAACATTTATAGGTTACTTTATGCATAGAAGATAATGCGTGAATGGTTACTAATTGAGTGGTTTCCCATGTGTTTAACAACAGGACCTCTTTTTCAAACACTCAAATTCATTCTATACCTTGGATTCCATTTTCATCATTGGTGGAAGTCCTCACCTCTATTAGTGGTTTTCATTAGTGGTTATTGTTCCCAAATCTCTTTCATGCACATGTCTTATAACCCTATTTGCCACTCCATTATAGTGAGATAAACCCAAATTCAAATGATCTTATTTGTTGGCCAGAATGCATCCCCTTTCACCTTTTCTTTTACTTATGTGATATTTATTCCATCATTGCATGATTGCGTAATTTCTCATAATTATTTTGTCACAATTTTATAATTATGAGATAATAATTATTTCATAATTGAGATAATTGATAAAAATCCCATAATTCTGAAAAAGGTTTCTAGAGTTTTTCATTCCTAAGGAGATCAACTTGACCCACTTGTTTATGAGTTGGCTAGGGGTACATTATTGTAGAAGTTTCCTAACTTCTCAAGCCCCTAGGTGTCTAGACACATTCTCCCAAAGGATAGAATGAACCTATATGATCTCACTAAGAGGAAGGGGGTTAGGGAGAGTATCCATATTATATCGTGAGAGTTCTACCGTATTGGGAAGATGAAACCATGCTATAAGTCTGAGAAGATGATCTCATTTATGTGAAGGTATACTTGTTGTATTATTTCATTTTGTGATCGATGAAAGTGAATGTTCCCTTCTTGTACATTTGAATTTATGATTAATTATTCATACATATGTTTGCTTGTTTATGCTGAAGGTCCTTTGCAGAAAGCCATTTGTGCTCCTTATTTAGTGTTACTTCTGTGTGGGTTATAGATTTATTATGGAGGATGAGATATCCTAGTTGGAGCGAGGAATCTTTGCACCGAACCCAACATTTGTCACTGATCTATGAGGATTATAGGTTTCAACTCAAACCCTAGTTAAGAAATTGTATGCATGAATGGTTGGATTGGATCATATGGTTTGGTATCTATTTGCTTGATTGATTTTGGTCACATACTCATTGATATGATAGTATTTTCAAGGCCATAAGACTACGGAGCAATAAATCCTAGTGGTTGTGTGTAATTTTCCATAACAACATGCAAGAGGCATACTTATTGATATGTTATTCTATCTTTTGTCCAATATCTTCAAAACCATATCCTTGTTTCCACTCATTTTGGATTATAGTAGATTCATTAGTTATTTCCTTCCAATGGATCTCTTCTTATTGAAATTGGCATATTTTTTCTATGAATGAGATTCAGAGACTTTATAGTACCTTAGGGCTTGTAGTCATTAGTGGCAGGATCCCTCACTATCAACAATAGGAATACATCGATTTCCCTCGATCTATAGATTCTATAAGTGTTTGATGATAGCTCATATATTCACACTTTTTTTTATTTTAGTTGGTACCTTGATGCCCATTACCATTATTGGTGGGTTTTCACATCTGTTGATTGTATACATTAGTGACCAATAACCAAACGATGTCTCCCATGTTCTATAATATTATTTATTCAAATAACATATATTTTGTGCTTTACTAGGTTTGGATTGAAGACCTTGGGTCAATAGTAGCATTCCCTCTTTATGCTACTACCTGAGCTACAAAAAGAATACTAGTCACCCATATGACATTGGTAATTTTTGAGGATCCATTTGTCTAGTTCATTGTTCCAGAGATTCATTCTAATATGTATTGAGACATACATTAATTGTGCATTTGTTTATGCTTATGACCATGGTTTTTACAATTTTTTACTTGTCATAACTCAATAACATCCTTCATATGATTCTTGATATTATATTTTGGTTATGTGTCACTTGATTTTGGTTCCACATGCTCAAAATTGGATGTAGTTGAAGTTATGATTCCTCTACCTTGTAATTAGGTGGAAATGACTATCCTATAGAATTCTTGTGGCTCATCAATAGTAAGGTTGCAGGTTCATTATACATTTCCTATAACTATGTAATAGTTTGGTTGTGGGATTCATGTAGCCTGCTTGTGACATAAGATGATGACACACTTCTAGGAAAGGTAAGTGTGTCATAAAATCAAATTACCACCAAATAACTGGAAAAATATGAAAAAAATGCATTCTAATAAATACACGTTCTAAAATTTCATTTTACATACCAAAATAGGTGGAGAACACTAGAAGAGGTAGGTAAGGTGTATGTGGGAAATTGTTAAAAATATGTAAAAAGGGTGGACATGCTATGATCTAGGTGGATACTAGTTTCCACACACCTATTCCAATTGGTCCCCCACCATTGTTCCTTTCAGTTTTTCAGATTCCTTAATTGTAGCACAATTTACTATTTTTGGCAGTTTTTTGGGTCCTAAAATTCCAGAGTCGGTTTGAGGCCCTAAACGATGTTTTTTTGGGAAACGGGTAAACATAAGTTCGTCAAACAATATTATAGTCAAAATTTGTAGTCAGATAGATATTTCTAACAAGGTATCATGTGCATCAAACGGAAATTGTATGCCAAAGTTATGACCCTGGGAAGTTGATATACTAATTTACCCCAACGAGGCCCATAGTTTTGTAACTTCATCTCCTAGGGTTATAATTTTGGATGTTTAGGGTTTTCCATTGTTTTTGAATAATATATAGGCCTTTGAGTCTCATTGTAACATAGTTTAGAGGCATTAGCCACCACATCTCTTCTCAGAGATAAGCTACCATTACTCGAGCTAGTTTATTTCCATTCTATATGTAAGAATATTTCAATCCTTTGATGTTAATGAAATGAAGTTTTATTTATGTTGCATCTCTATTTTTATGTTTATATCTCTCTTCTATTGCATCCCTACATAAGTCTAGATCAGTGGTGTTAGAGCGGTTTGCTCTTTCTTTGTTTTTCTTTGCATGTCCCTAACGAGGTCAGGGTATAATGAGTTAGGGTTCGAACTGGTTGAATCTTTGCAAGACTAGACTCCTAAACCCCAACGACCTCCCATGGCAGAAGAAAATAAATACGAGGGAGTAAGAGATCCTTTAAAAATATTGCTCGAAGAAGCCCTCGAGCAAAAAAGGAATGCGATGATGGATAACTTTTCCCAGATCCTTTGGCAGCTACCCACAAGCGACGTAGCTTCGTATAGCCACCACTCTGGATGTGCTACTCCCTTTAAGGTACAAGTCAACTTTGAAATTCCGATATTTGAAGTCCATATAGATTCAAATGCCATAGATAGGTGGTTAAATATGTTCGAAGAATATTTTTCGGTTCATGACTTTTCCAATCGGGAAAAGATTACATTTTCACTTAAAGCTTCCCCCCATGTCAAGGATTGGTGGGAAACCTACTGTGAACAAAAGGAAGAGAGGGAACCCTCACTGTTTTCATCTGCACCCACTTGGAATTCTTTCCGAGATGCCATTAAGGAACAATATTACCCTGTTTGTAGCTATGAAGATAAATACATAAAGTGGAACACAATACAATAGGGAAGGAACCAAAACATGCTAGAGTTCACAAATATTTTTCATACCCTTCACATGGAGTTGGGTATCAAATATTCTAAGCGCAATTTGGTACTCAAGTACTACGATTGTCTACACAAGTACATCTAGGACGATATTGAGTTCCTGGACATCTCCTCTCTTGGCTTCACCTATCGATACACTGTCAAGATTGAGCATAAATTTAAATAGAAGAAGCGAGACTTTGGATCTGTGAATCCAAAGCAAGGGAAAGGTGCCCCCAAACCACAGAATAAAGGGCAAAACCAAGGCAGGCCAAACTAGGACAACTTGCCGAAGCTGTAAGAAAAGAACAACACCATGAAGATAAATAAGTACACATGAAAATAGCATGAGTTCCATAAGAGCTCCACTCACAACACAAGTGAGTGTCAAGTTAAGAAGTCACTGGTGGTTGAGCTGAAGGCTTCTGAATCATATGCATGTTCTGACTCTGAGTTAGAACCTGACAAGGGGAATGAGAAAGGGAAGAAAATTATTGATGCAGATCCCAGTGCCATTGTTGCCACCATTAAGATCCAGAAGATTGAGCCCGAAGATCTAGAGGAGGGGGAGTGATTCTTCCACTCACAGATATGGGTGAAGGGTTCTACACTCTAGTTCATGGTTGATAACGGAAGCCAAAAGAACCTCATTTCAACATAGGTCGTGAAGCGGTTGGGTTTTCCAACCACACCAGTTATACCCACAACCATACACCATCGGCTGGCTTCACTAAGGATGGTATCTTTGCGTCATCCAGTAGTGTCACCTTCCCTACATAAATGCCTCCACATATGAGGTAGAATGTGATGGTGCTCCTCTTGAAGTTTTTGATGTATTATTAGGCTAACCATACTTGTGGAATTGTCATTCTTTGTATGAGTCTAGGCCTCGCATTGTTATTATTACATCAGGAACTAAGTTATACAAGAGACTGGAAGTAGCACCACCTACTACCATCCCTTTTATCTTTTCAAAGCAATGTAGTAAGATAATTTCCCAAACCATGAAATTTGTCTTCCTTATGAGTCTCCCTCATGGAAAGAAAAAGATTGTGGCCACATCCACGACCTCTAGACAGGTCTCCTCCACATGGAAGCAGTAGATGGACAAGGTCATGGATGAGTACAAGGACATCTTCACCTCACCCACAAGGGTGCCCATACATTGTCAGGTTAAGCACTCCATCGATTTGACCCCAGGCGCCCTGCTACCCAACATACCGATCTATTGATGCTCTGTTCTAGAGAACAATGAAATCAAGAGGAAAGTTTAGGAGTTGTTGCAGAAAGGGCACATCAGGCCAATTTCATCATCCTGTGGGAGTCTGATCGTGTTGGTACAAAATAAGGATGGGACCTAGAGACCCTGTATTGATTATCAGGTGTTGAATAAGATCATTGTCTGGAATTGATATCCAATCCCACAGATTGATGACCTTTCGGATCAACTCAAGGGGGCCAAATATTTCAGCAAGATTATCTTGAAGTCTAGTTATCACTAGGTACTAATCAAACCCTCCAATGCATGGAAGACTTCCTTCAAATTCAATGAGGGCCTTTTCGAATGGTTGGTCATGCCTTAGGAATGCACCCACAACCATAACGAGGCTAATGGAAGACATATTTCCCTTCACGAACTCATTCATGGTATTGTATTTGAACAATATCTTAATCTTTAACTAGATCTAGGAAGAGCACCTTCACCATATTCAACAGGTACTCCAACCCCTGTGTCAACACAAATTGTGTGCCAATTTGGAAAAATGTACTTTTGGTATGACCCAAGTTCAATATTTGGGGTACATCATTGATGAGTGGGGTGTGCATTCAGACCCAACCAACGTACAAGTTATTCGGGATTATCTAGACCCAACCAATATAACATAGCTCTGCAACTTTCTACATCTTGCCAATTTCTACTGTAGCTTTGTGTTGGGTTTCTCTCATATCACTTGGCCTTTGAGTCAAGTCACCAAGGGCAGAGTGAAAGCAAAGTTATTTTGGTCTGAATCCCAACATAATGGATTTGATGAGTTGAAACATCACCTTTTCTCTACACCAATGGTCACATTACCAGACCTACATCAACCATTTGAGATTGAGACAGATGCCTCCACTATGCTATTGGTGTAGTTCTTACTCAACATGGGCATTCAGTGGCATATCACAGTGAGACACTTTCAGAAACAGTCCAAAAGTATCCCACCTATGAAAAAGAGATGTATTCCGTTGTGTAGGCCTTCTGACAATGGAAGTATTAAATTCTAGGGAAGGAAATAGTCATCCACATAGACCACTAAGCCCTGCAGTTCATATAGACACAAGGAAAGTTGCAGAACAATCGCCATCAGAAATGGTCCACATATCTACAATAGTTTCATTTTAACATTAAGTAGAAGAAGGGCATCACCAATAATGTTGCAGACTGCCTTATTCAACCGTTGGTTATGGTACTGACCACTATGCTAGACTCTTGTGGACACGAGAATTCAACATGGCCGCATCTTTACAAGAGTGATCCATAATTCAACACCACATAATAGATGCTCCTAGAAGGCAAGCAAGTTCCAAAATTTCACCTCCAAGATGCATTGTTATGCCACCTTGGACACCTCTATGTTCCTTTAAGTGAGAATGCCAAGATGATTTAGTATGTGCACTACATCAATTCATTGTACATTTTGGTGTAGAAAAGACAATGGCAGTGCTGCAAAAGTATTTTTTATTGGCCGAACCTTTGGCAGAATGTTGAGAAGTACATCAGATCCTACACTTCCTGTGCCATTGCCAAACCTAAAATCAAGAAGCAAGGAATATATACTCCTATGCCTACTCCTAACTGGCCCTGGGAATCCATCTCCATGGATTACATGTCAAGCCTTCCTTCTACCAAGCATGGAAACGATTGTGTTTTCGTGGTTGTCGACAAATTATCTAAGATGGCCATTCTGGCAGCCTACAAGAAGAGTATCATAGCAGAATCCACTGCTAAACTCTTATTTGAATGAGTATGGGTACACTTTGAGATCCCATAGTCCATTATCTCAGATCGGGATAGCAGGCTCCTAAGTACATTCTTGTTAAGTCTTTGGTTATCACTAGATACCAAGCTCACTAAGTCCACGACCTTCCACCCCTAAACTGATGGCCAAACAAAGGTCATCAATAGGATGCTCATGCACATCCTGCACATGTACAAATCAAAGCATCCATGCACATGGGATGAAATCCTCCCCTATGTCCAACAAAACTACAATAGAGCTCTCCAAAACTCAACTAGCCACAACCCCTTTCAGGTGGGATTGGGATTTCGACCATTATGTTCCATTGATGTGGCCATCACACTTGGAGCTACTCAGGCACATTTCGCTCATCTCCATTCCAAAGTTGACAGAGCTAACAACTTCATTAAGTGCATTCAGCACATCTAGAAATAGGTCCATGACATATTGGACAGAGCAAATGTTAAGTACAAATAGCGTCATGACCAACATCGGGTGCCACACAAGTTTCAAGTGAGTGATAAATTTTGGCTACATTTGCAGAAGGAGCGCCTTGCTGGGGCCTACCGCAAGCTTCACCTTCTCTAATATGGACATTAAACCATCACTAAGGCTGTAGGGGACAATGCTTTTGAGATCATCATTCCACCACTCCTTGGCTTATACCCAATGTTTAATGTGGACCACCTTCGACCATACTATCCACCATTATTGGTCACATCATACTTTGTAGAACAACGAACACCAACATATCTAAACACATACTACATGGAATAGGATACAACTGATCAGATCATGGAAACATAGATCAAGAGTACGTGCCAATAAAATATCCAACTGTATCGGGTTGTCAAAGCTAGCCAACTCTTGCACCAAGGAAACTGGCTCACTAGGGACCAAGTTCAATAGAAGTTTCCCCATCTCATGGAGGCACTCAATGCAATGGGGACCATTGCTTCCTAAAAGGTGAGGAATGATCCAAGTGGATACAAGTGGCCAGCTGCCTATTCCAATTGGACCCTCACCATTATTTCTTTTATTTTTCAGTTTCCTTAATTTTAGCACAATTTACTATGTTTGGCAGTTTTTCGAGTCCCCAACTTTTGGAGCCGTTTTGAGGCCCTAAACGACATTTTTTTGGAAAATGGGAAAATATTGGTGGATGACTAACATTTTCAGTTGAAATTTGTAATTCTTGGAAATATATTTCTAATGAGGTATTGTGTGCATGAAACAGAGACCGTATGCAAAAGTTATGACCCCGGGAAGTTGATATTCCAATTTACCCCAATGAGGCCTATAATTTTGGCGCTTCATCTCCTACGATTAGGTTTTTGGATCTTTAGGGTTTTCCATTATTTCTCAATAATAAATAGGTCTTTGAGCCTCATTATAACATAGTTAAAAGGCATGTAGCTGGCACATCTCTTCTTAGAGATAATCTACCATCGCTCAATCTAGTTTATTTCCAGTCTATATGTAAGCATATTTCAGTCCTTTGTTGTTAATGAAATGAAGTTTTATTTATGTTGCATCTCTGTGTTTATGTTTATGTTTATGTTTTTCTTCATTCTTGCATAAGTTTGGATCATGCTAAGTGCCATCATCTACCCCCATCTGATATTAGTGCATGTCCCCATGCAATTCTATTTTCTCCTCCTAGTTTGAGGACTCTGATTATGGAGTATTCAAGAAAGCAATGCTCTAGCCATAGGAGGAGTGGCCCTCTTCATCCACTTTATAGTAAACATAATTTTGGTGAGTAATGGTCCAAAATATTCTCCATATTTTCCTTCCTCTCTAAGGTTCCATAAAATGGGTAAATTAAGTTTAAGTTTAGTCCAATGATTGCCATGTTCTTTTAGACAATTATTGTATTTGTAAAATCAATCTAAAATTATTTTGCATAGGTATGTTCCATGCACTTGGACTAGTTTTCTTTCCTATGGCATTGGTGGTCGATATTTATAAAGGAATGAATGAAATACAAATTCAAAAAAAAAGAAAAAAGATACAGTGAAAATGAACTTCAATTAATAAATAGAAAATGTTTGAAAAGTGTTTACATGCATAATGAAAACAAAGTAGCTCAGGCTATGGCAGCTTATCCCTAAGAAGAGATATGAAGGAAACATGCCTTCTTAATGATGTTACAATGAGGTTTGGAGGCCTTTTATCATGACTACAAAATGAGAAACCCTAAACATTTGAAAACCTAACTCTAGGAGATGAAGCACTAAAAGATATGGGCCTTGATGGGGTTAGTTGGAATGTAAACATCCTGGGGTCATAACTTTTGCATACGATATCCATTTGGTGCAGATGATAGCCTATTAGAAAGGTCTATCTGAGGAAAACAAATTTCAATTACAAAAATAAGTCTTTATATGTTTCAACAAAAAATGTTGTTTAGGGCCTCAAAATGGCTCCAAAAGTTTAGGACCCAAAAATACAAAATTGTCGAAATAGGAAATTGTGCTGAAAATTAGGAAAGCAATAGAAAACAATGTTGGGGTCCAAGTGGAATAGGTGAGTGACAAAAAATATCGACCTAGACCAATCCTCTCCCCTTAGGAAGTAATGGTTCCCATTGCATTCAGTGCCTCCATAAGGTGAGGAAACTTATGCTGAACTTGGTCCCTAGTGAGCCACTTGCATTTGTGCAGGAGCTGGCCCACCCTAACAACATGATACAGTTGAATCCTTTATTAGCAAGTGTTCTTAATTTATGTGTCCATGATCCAATCATTTTTCCTTGTTCAATGCAATCGAAGTTGAGCTTTGTTTGTGTCAGCTGCTCAAGAATCTCTGGTGTGTCTAACAATTTCAAAACATATGGTCGAAGGTGGTACACATTGAATATTGGGTGTAGGCCAAGGAATGGGGGAATACTTAGCTCGAAATAATTGTCACTTGTAGCCTTGGGGATGGTCTAAGGTCCGTATCGAAGCGGTCAAAGCTTCCAATGGGCTTTGGCAAGGGGTTCCTTCTACAAACGCAACCAAAGCTTGTCACCCACTTGAAGCTTATGTGGGACCCAATGTTGATCATGACATTGTTTTTATTTAGTATTGGATTTATCTAGGGCATCATGAACTTGTTGTCAAATGTGTTGAATGCATTCAATAAACTTGATGACCTTATAATCTTCAGATTGAACATGTGAGAATTATGTCTGTGTAGTTGAAAGAGGAATTGAGACACAATGGTTGAAATATCAATCCCACCTAAAAGCGGTTATGGCCTGTTGGCCTATGGCGAGTTCTATTGTAGCTATGTTGCACATGGGGGAGACTCTTATCCCATGTTCATGGATGCTTAGAGTTGTACATGCATAATGTGTGAATTATCATCCTATTGATGACCTCTATTTAGCCTGATGTATGGGGGTGGAATGCAGTTGGCTTGGTGAGCTTGGATTCCACAAGTGGTAGGAATTGTGCATAGTGCCACAATTGAGGTCCGACTGGGAAGTCTACGATGTCATTGGTGCTAGATTTCTTGTATTTAATGTTAAATGGAATTATTGCAGGCATGTGGACCATTTATGAAGGAAACCATCCTGCAACTTCCCTTGTGTTTGCATAGATTGAAGAGGTTGGTGGTTCGTGTGGATGATCGTCTCCTTCCCTAGAATATAATGTTTCCATTGTCGGCATGCCTGCATGATAGAACACATTTCATTATTATAGGTGAGGTATCTTTGAATAAAATAATAGAGCATCTCATTGTGATAGACCAATGGATGCCCTTGTTGAATGAGGACTGCACCAATAACATACTGAGAGGCATTTGTCTCAATCTCAAATGGTTGTTGCAGGTTTGGCAAGGTGAGGACTAGTGTAGATAAGGGGTGGCGTTTTAGTTCAATGAATTCCTTCTATTGTGACTGTGACTAAAAATATTTGCCTTTGATCCACCCATGGTAACTTGAGTTAATGGCCAAGTGATATGAGAGAATGCCACCATGAATTTGTGATATAAATTAGCAAGGCCCAAGAATCTGTGAAGCTCTATTAGATTCGTGGGGACTGGATAATCCTAAATGACTTGGATCTTAGTTGGATCCACGTGCACACTTTTCTCATCAACTATGTAGCCCAACTTTTGGATCTGGTCCATGCCAAATGAGAATTTCTCTAGGTTGGAACATAGCTTGTGCTATCACAGGGTCTACAGGACCTACCGAATATGTTCCAAGTGCTCTGCCAAACTTTTGTTGAATAGGAGGATATTATCTAGGTGTACAACCATGAATAAGATCGTGAAAGTTCACAAGATGCGATCCATTAGAATCATAAATGTTGCAAGGGTATTTTTTAACCCAAAGGGTATGACCAACCACTCAAAGATACCCTCCTTGGACTTGAAGGTAGTCTTCCATACATCCATGGGTTCTATTTGAGTTTGGTGACAGTTGGACTACAAATCGATCTTGCTGAAGTACTTATCACACTTGATTTAGTCAAGAAGGTCATCAAGTTGTGGGATCATTTATATGTTCCTTACTATGATTTTGTTCATTGTCCAATAATCAATGCAGAGTCTCTAGGTCCCATCTTTCTTATGCACAATTTCCATTGGGTTCCGACAAGGTGATGAACTTGGTTGGATGTGACCTTTTGTATCAACTATTGGATCTGTTGCTTGATTTTTTTTTTTTAATAGAAGAGATCAGTGGTAGATTAGCCCATTAGGTAGAGGTTCATTGGGGGTCTAATCGATCGGATGCTTGACCTGACATTATAGAGGTACTCCCATAGATAAGGAGAATATGTCCTTGCACTCTTCCACAAATTTATCCACTTGTTTTTTCTATTTTGTGGAGGTATTTCTGGATGCCATGGATGTGGCCACATTCTTCCCCTTACTTTGGGAGTGAATTAGGAAGAAAACAAATGTCCCAGTTTGGGAGATGATCTTACTGCATTTATTAGTAAAGATCAAATAAATGTAGGTAGGTGGGGCTAACTCTAGTATCCTGTAAGGTTGGATTAATAAACATCACAACCCTCAGGGCGAGAAACATCACACAATACCTCATCCATGAAAATATTGATGTTGTAAGGTCAGTGACACTACTGGGTGATGCAGAGATCTCACCCTTAGTGGAGCCACCTGATGGTGTATGGTTTCAAGTGTGGTGTTGTCAGCAAGCCCAACCAATTAATTAAATTTCTTAAGATGAGTTTCTTTTGAATCCCCCTATCGAAAATTAACTACAATAGATCACCCTTCACCCACATCTGTGAGTGGAAGAGATGTTCACCCTCCTCCACATCTTTGGGCCCTCTTTTCTTAACCTTGGTGGTGGATACAATGGCACTGGGTTCTAGATCAATTATTTTTCCCTTTTTCAGGTTATGGATCAGAGTCAGAACATGCATCTAACTTTGAAGCTTTTAGCTTAGCCACTAGTAACTTCCTTGTGTGACATTCACTTATGTTGTGAGTGGGGCTCTTGTGGAACTCACACCACTTTCTTGTGTCTTTCTTTGTTTTCCCATTGCTAATTTTTGTTTGCAGCTTTGATAAGTTGTCCCAGGTCATTCATCCTTAGATTTGTCCATTTTTCTATGGATTGCGGGTGTCCTTTCCTTGCTTTGGGTTCATAAATGCAAAGTCCTGCTTCTTCTATTTAAATTTTTGCTCAATCTTGACAACATATCGGTATGTTGCACCAAACAAGGAGATGTACATGAACTTCGTTTCTACATGGATCCATTTGTGCAATTGGCCATGGTACTTGAGCACCACTTATTGCTCAGAGTCCTTTATACCCAACTTCGTGTGTAGGGTATGAAATATATTTGTGAACTATCGCACTTCTGGGTCCCTTTCTTCTCATAGTGTGGTCCATTAGTGTACTTTTCTTCATAGTTCCTAGCAAGGTAATACTATTCCTTAATAACATCTCAGAAAGAGTCCCAGAAGGGTGCGACTAAAAATAGTGAGGATTCCTCCTCAACCCTTTGCTCACAGTAAGTTTCCCACTAGTCCTTGACATGGGGGGTAACCTTAAGGAGTGCAAAAGTAATATTTTCTCTATTGGAAAAATTATGGACCAAAAAATATCCTTTCAACAGATTTAGCTATTTATCTAGAGCATCTACATCTATCTAGCCTTCAAATATGGGAATGTAAAAATTAAATTGTACCTTAAAAGGGGTGGTGCCTTTGATGTGACTGTTGGATGAATATGCTTTTTCCATTGGTATTCACCAAAGGATCTAGGAAAAAATATCCATCATCTTGTTCCTCTGTTGCTTGATGGTTTCTTCGAGAAAAAATTTGAAAGGATGTCCTACTCCCTCATCCTTTTTTTCTTCCACCATGCGATGTTGTCAAGGTTAGTGAGGATGGTCTTACAAGGGTTCAAGGAGTTTGAGTCCCAACTCCTTATAACCTGACCTTGTTGGGCACATGCACAAAAAATAGAGAAAGAGAAAATCACTCTAATAGCACTGATCCCAATTTATGAAGAATGGAATGAAATAAAAATTTAAAATAGAAACATAGAGATATAGTAAAATTGAACTTCAATTAATAAATAGCAAATGCTGAAAACTGTTTACATGAAGAATGAAACCAAACTAGCTCAAGTGATCGTAACTTATCATTGAGATGAGATGTGATGGATACACGCCTTTTGAATTATGTTACAATGAGGCTCGAAGGATTTTTATCACTAAGAAACAATGGGAAACCCTAAACATCCAAAAACCTAACCCTAGGAGATGAAGTGCCAAAAGGTATGGGCCCTTATGGGGTTAGTTGGAACATCAAGATCCTGGGGTCGTAACTTTGGCATATGATCTTGGTTTGGTGTGCATGATAGCTCATTAGAAAGGTATATCCCAAGAAAACAACTTTAGATTGAAAAAATGAGTGTTTTTCCATTTCCCCAAAAAACGTCATTTAGGGCCTCAAAATGGCTCTACAAGTTTAGGACCTGAAAGCTACCAAGAATAGAAAATTGTCAAAATATGAAACTGTGCTAAAAAAATAGGAAATTGGTAGAAAAATATGTTGGGGGTCCAAGTGTGATGGCAAGTGGCCACCAATATCCAGCTGGATCAATTAGTTTCCTTCATTATATTATATCATTATTTTATTCATTTTAAAGATTTCGTAACATGAAAAAAGAAAAATATTCAAATATGATAAAAATGAGAGAGTGAAGAAAGAATAAACATATTTATTTCGTTAGCAATCGTTTTGATTTGCCTCACCCATGAAAAAACAATCAAATTTTGAGTAGTGTACTCAACGTTTTAGGTTTTAGTATAACCTTAGTAATATGAACCTTGATTTTTGAGTTGATTACTCCTTCAACTAGTTAGTCTTCCAGTCACTATGAGAGTTCGTTAGTGCCTCCCATGTCACAAATTTATATTGTTGTTCCATTTTGCAACAAAATCCACCCAAGCCACCATTTTTTTGTGCTTATAATCAAGGGAAGTTTTACCATGTGCCATCCGTTCCTCATAACTTCTCGACTATCCAATGCCATCCTTCCTATTTTTTAATGTTATGCAACCAACTCAAAGAATAGAAGAAAAGATATATCAATGACTTAAAAGTTGTCCTCTTCGAGGGGGAAACCTCCTTTACATTACATAAATGAACAATTCTGGGATGATACGAATGGTAATACCTCCTTGGTATATATAGGAGTCTAAGGTCTCACAATATAATCACAGCCTACATAATAATAATAATGTAAGGGAACAACAATAAAAATAGTGGGCTTCTATGGGGCACAACAATAACAACATGGGGGATACATGGGAACACCAATAACAATAGGGGGCTACACTAAAAATAACAATAAGGGGAATACACTAGTATTATAGGGACCTAACATGCCCCTCTCCTTCAAAAAAGTGTTGTCCTCAACGCTTGAGTAGTTCCAGATGCTTCTACCTAAAACTATCTTCCTCCCATGTGGAATCTTCAATAGGTAAGTTCTTCCATTTAATGAGATACTCTGAAATTAATCGATTCCATAGTTGTCGGGTTCTTATTTATATGACTACTTCAGGCTCAAATATGATTTTTCCTTCTTCGTCAATTTTTGGCAACACTATTTGAACTGGGAGCTTATCATTGATAACCTTCTTTAAGCATGAAACATGGAAAATTCGGTGTACTCGGGAAGACGCAAACAACTCCAATTTGTATGTCATAGTACCAATCTTTTGAAACACCTTGTAAGGACCATAGTACTTGGGTGATAATTTATTATCCTTCTTAGCTTGCTTGAGGGACATTTGTTTTTATGGTTGTATTTGTAAAAATACCCAGTCACCTACATCAAGACTTATTTCATTGCTATGCTAATCTGCCCGTTGTTTCATTCGATTCTATGCCAGAGTGAGGTTATCCTTTAAGAGTTGGAGAAATTTTTGTTGATGCTTGATATGATCTTTCACTACTTAAACCTTAGAATTTTCTCTTAAATATGATGTGATGGATGGTGGGTGATATCCATAAAGTGCCATAAATGGGACATTTTTGCTGCAGTATGGAAGAAGTGTTATACCACCATTCAACTAGAGGTAACCACTTGACCCATTGTGATTTTTTATTAGATACAAAGCAATGAAGATATCCTTCCAAAAATTTGTTCACTATCTCAGTTTTCCTATCGTATTGAGGATGATAAGATGATCTATGAGCTAATTGAGTATTGAGACAAGAAAATAATTCCATCCAAAAATTTCCAGTGAAAATGGGATCTCTGTCACTTACAATAATCTTTGGGTTTCCATTTAGCTTTTGAATTTTTTCCATAAATGCAGTAGCAATTGTATTAGCTTTAAAAGGATGATATAATGCAAAAACATGTGCATATGGGTAAGTCTATCAACTACCACCATGATGAAACTCTTTCCTTCAGACTTGGGTAAACCTATGATAAAATCCATTGAGACCTCCTCCCAATGCTGGCTTGGAATGGCTAAAGTTTGTAACATACCCGGGGTATTAATTGTATAAACTTTATTTTGTTGTCAAACCAAACATTCTGCCATAAACTTCTGAATATCAAATTTAAGGCCATCCCAAAAAAATCCTTCTTGAACCTGTGATAAGTTTTTAAAAATCCTAAGTGCCCTCCTACAAGGGAGGTGTGCAATTCCAAAAGAATATTTTGCTTGAGTTGGGAATTCTTACAAAGATATAAGTGATATTTGTACCATAATGAATAATTTTTACAACTAAATTTACTGGGATCTTACTGCAACTTTTGAATGAGTGTCCACACCTCTTTGTCATTCTTCCATTCATCCCTTGCTTCAGTTATCCAATCAGGTTGGATAATAGAAATGGCACAAAGAAATGCTTCCACATCCTCATCCTTTCTTGAGAGTGCATCTGCAACAACATTTTTCTTCCCTTTTTTGTAAATGATTTCAAAGTCATAACCCAACATCTTTGTGACCCATTTTTGCTACTCTTCTGAAGATAATATTTGTTCCAAAAAGTATTTAAGACTATCATGATCTGTTTTTACCTTGAAGTGTCTTCCCATTAGGTAAAGTCTCCATTTCTTTAATGCATGTAGTATTTCCAACATTTACTTCTCATAAATAGGTTTGTGTAAATACTTTCCTTTGATTGGATGACTTTTAAAATCAATGGGTCTTACTTCTTGTATTAAAACAACACCAATTCCATTTCTTGAGGTATCACATTCCACAATAAAGAATTTTTTGAAGTTAGGCATAACTAAGATCGGTGCTTGGCACATTGCCTTTTTAAAATGTTCAAAGGTCTTAGTTTCTTATGGAGTCCAAGAAAATGCATCTTTCTTTAGTAATGTTGTTAGACGTGTTTTTATTCTCCCATAATTATTAACAAACTTGTGATAATACCCTGTCAACCTGAGAAATTCTCGAATATGCTTTATGGTTGTGGGGATTTTCCATTCCTTGATGGATTTAATTTTGTTAGGGTCTACCTTAACACCCTCATGAGATACAATACGACCCAAATATTCCACCTCTTGTACTCCAAAGAAACATTTGGAGGTTTTTAGATATAATTTTTCCTCGAATAGTTTGAGCACCCAGTCTACATGTTGAACATGACCCTTCCAAGACTTGTTTTAGATTAGTTAAAAAATACTAACACAATTTTTCGAAGGAAGGATTTGAAAATGGAATTCATCAAACCTTGAAATGTCAAAGGTGCATTAGTAAGGCTAAAAGGCATGACCAAAAATTTATAATGACCCTCATGAGTTCTGAATGTTGTTTTCAGAATGTCTTCAGACTTCATTCTAATTTGATGATATCCTGAATGAAGATCCATCTTGGTGAAGTAAATTAGTCCATGCAATTCATCCAACAATTCATCAATGATAGGAATGAGAAATTTATCTTTAATAGTGAGCTTGTTGAGCTCCTTAGAATCTGGAAACATATTCCATGATCCATCCTTCTTGTGCACCAATACTATTGGAGTAGAGAAAGAACTTTGACTAGGTTGACTTATAGCATTCTCTAGCATTTTTGCAACCATACATTCAATTTCACTCTTTTGGGCATAGGGATATCTGTAAGGTTTGATGTTTGGAGGAACACTTCTTGGAATCAAATGAATAGCATGATCATGATCACAAATACGTGGGAAGCCTTTGGGAGTCCTAAATACCTTGGAATGATTGTCAAAGGCTTTTTGGAGATCTGGAGAAATATATTATTTTGATGTTTGAACCTATAGTGAGCATAATTATGCAATTATGCCTAGTTTTTATTTCTTCAGAAGATTTTTCATGCCATTAGAGATGATTATATTTCACGTTTTCCCTGTGATACCCCTTAATTCAACTTCCTTTCCTTCCCAAAAATTTCAAGAAAAATTCTTGAAAATTAAAAGTTATTGTCCCCAAAAATTGTAACCATTAGATTCCCAGTACAACATCAACACCACCCATTCAAATGGAAAGCATTGTACTATTCAATACATATTCCCCCATGGTTAGCTTGATATTATGGCACTTTCCAAAGCAGTTTATAGTTCCTCCATTTGAAACCATCACTTGACACTCTGGTGATGTATATAGGAAGCAATTCAATTCCTTGGTTATCTTACAATAAATAAAATTATGAGTACTACCTGAATCAATCAACACTATTAGATTTTTCTTCTTGATATATCCTTCTATCATGAGATTTTGAGTAGTGATAATTCTTGCCAATGCGTTGCAAGATATGGTTAGATTCATTTATTTTTTTTGGGGTTTGTCCTTGGTGTATATCCTCCTATTTTGATGTTTCTTGTTCCTTTTATTCCTCCTCTTCACAATATATGTAGAATAATGTCTTTTCAGCGTACTTATGGCCTTTAGTGTATTTTCTATCACAATTGTAACAAAGCCCTCTTGCTATTTTTTCCTCTAGTTGTTGTGGCATAAACCTTGTAGGTTGTGGAAGGTTAGGAGAAACAACACGTCCATCTTTATAGTTGTGAGTGGTAGACGTCGTTGTTGCTATAATTTTTCTTTTAACTTTTCTTGCCACCTTGAATGCCTTCTCCAATGAATCATGTTCCTAAAAGTGAACCTCATGTTGGATGTTATCCTTCAAAGTTCCTATGGATACATCAATCCTATGCTCCTTTGGAATATAAATTACCTTGATATTCAATTTTTGGAAGTCCTCAATGTGCTCCACCATTGAACCATTTTGTTTGAGATTTATAAATTGGCTAAAGAAGGTGTTTCTCTTTGTATCATCATAATGTGCTCTCATTTCATCGATAAAAATTGACCAAGTGACAAGTGGCTTATGAGAACAAATCCATCGATACCATACAAACTAATTGGGTTCTAAATATAAAGGTGAAAGCATACCTTTTGTGTGCGTTTAACATCATGGAGATCAAAATATTGCTCCATCTATAATATTCATGTTATTGAATCCTTGTCATCAAACTTCCTCATATTGATATTTGGAATGTGGTGGTTCTTAAACAAAACATTGGAGTCTCTAAAATCATAATTCATATTCCTTTTGTCCTCATCATGATTTTCATGGATTACCTTATCACCACTAGGAAGCATTTCTTTTAGCAACTTTGCCAAACTTTCCTTCAACCTCTCTATCTTGAAATTCATCGTTGATTCCATGTCTAATTTAAAACCATCATTCAAAACTCCCATGTCCCTTTTTACACCATCTGACTTAACTCCCATGACCCTTTTTTTATACCATCTATCTTAACATTCATCATGGATTCCAATTCATTTTTTGTTACTTTTTGTGAGAGCGAAATTTGTTGCACTTGGTCTCGTAAATTCGATATATCATGGTGCATTTATTCCTCTTCTTCACACATCATAGAAGAGATTTCTGGTTTCTTACTAGGTGTGGTCATTTTTTTGTTTCAAGGCATTTTTGAATCAAAAAATGATATCTATGCTTCACTATGCCTATTTGAAACAAAAGTTATGCAAAATTAAAAAAGACACACACAGAGACATTTTTCTTGCTTTTTAGGAGCGATATTGAAATTGTTGTATCTCTATAATTCTGGATCTCCAAGATTTGGAATTTCATCTTGTGCTAGACCTATGAGTATTATTTTCAACCCCACAAGTTAGACTGATATTTGATTCATCAAGAAAGATTTATGTCCATTCGCCCATGATGACATGATTATATACTGGTTCATTAAAGCAAACTTGTATGAAGTGTCACATGTCACTGTTTCGACCTTCGGCCCTAAAAATGATACCAAAAAATATATAGTCTATTTAAGTTTAGTCACTTTTTAAGAAAGTCAAATTCAATGTTCAGGGAGAAAATTATGATGATTTTTCCTAGGTCACCTGTCTGAGATGGAATTATGGATCCTGCAAAAACCCTAACTTCCTCAGATCATATCGCTGAAAATATAGTGAACCAAGATTTGAAATTCGTATATGAAGTTCACCAATATTTCAGCTCCACATGCTTTCAATGTCAGATTTTGAATCTTTGTAGGAAAAATGTTATAGCGAAAATTCCAATATGACCTGTTTGAAGAAGCGAAACCATAGAATCCAAAGCTTTGATACCAAATGTTATGCAACCAGCTCAAAGAACAAAACAAAAGATACATCAAAGACTTAAAAATTTTCCTCTTCAAGGGGGAAACCTCCTTTACATTACATAAATGAACAATTCTTAGATGATACAAATGATAGTATCTCCTTGGTATATATAGGAGCCTAAGGGGTCACAATATAATAAGAGCCTACATAACAATAATAATGTAAGGGCACTAAAATAACAATAGTGGGCTTCTATGGGGAACAACAATAACAACATAGGGGATACATGGGCACAAAAATAACAATAGGGGGATACACTAACAATAGCAATAAGGGGAATACACAAGTATTATAGGGACCTAACAGTCAAGTACCATCATTATCTATGTTATTTACTCATGCAAGTATGGAAAGTATCCATTGACCTATTATTAGTGGGTAATATCTTATTGACTAACACATTACTCTAAGATTTTGACTTACATTCAATGGAACCCTAGGCCTATTTCCAACATTGATAGGCTACTTTGTGAACATATGGTAATGCATCAATGGTTACTAATTGAGTGGTTTCCCATGTGTCTAACAACAAAATTGTTTTTAAACACTTAGATTCATGTTATACCTTGGATTATATTTTCATCATTGGTGGAAGTGGTCACCCATATTAGTGGTTTTTCCTCATAGGGTCTCAACTCTCTTTAATGCGTTATTCCATTTGGTACATTTTAGAGGCATATTTGTTGATATCTTCTTCTATCTTTTTTACAATACCTTTAAAACCATCTCCTCATGTTCTCTCATGTTATATGATGGGAGATGTATTAGTTCTATCCTTTAAATGGATCTATTTCCATCAAATGTGGCACATTTTCTCTAGGAATGAGATTTAGAGACTATATAGTACCTTGAGGGCTTGTAGTCATTAGTGGAAAGATCCCTCACTGTCAACCATGGGAATACATCAATTTCCTTTGATCTATAGGTTCTACAAGTGTTTTATGGTAGCTCATCTATTCTTGCATGCTTGAATTTAGTTACTACCTTGATTCCCATTACCATTATTGGTGGGTTCTCACATTTGTTGATGGTATACATTAATGCCTCATAACCAAATGATATACCCCATTTTCGATAAGCTTATCTAATCAAATGGCATATTATTTTACCCTTAGTGGGTTTGGATTGAACACCTTAGGCCAATAGTAGCATCCCCTCTTTATGCTACTATCTGAATGACAAAAAACAAATACCAATCACTCTTATGACATTGGTAATTTTTTTAGGATCAATTTTTCCAATTCATTGTTCTAGTTATCATTCTAATCCATATTGAGACATACATCCATAGTGTATTTGTTTGCGCTTATGATATATTTTGACATGGATCCACTATATTTCTTGCGTAGACATGATCACTATTTTTATATATATTTCAGGGGCATGCAATGTACTTGATTTGGTGGCCATGGTTTTCCACACTTGAGCATGGGTATACTTGCCTCGAGAAGAGATTCATCTAATGTTAGACATTATTTAACGGGGGAATGAAATACACAAAATATTTCAGAAACACAAATACAAAAGCACATAAAACAAGAGAGACACAGATATACATGGTTCACCCAATTTGGGTTATGTCCATGGAGAAACAACATGTCCTTCCTTTTATATTATCCAACAAAATGAAGAGATACAACCTACAAAAAATTTATTGTAATTTCCTCTTTGCTCTCACATAGCCTCCTCATCTCTCTCTCTCTCTTACTCAGAATAATAATGCACAACCACAATACAATTCCCTCATATAAACCAAGGGTTTCCTTCTAGAGAAAAAAAACCCTAAATTAACATAACTTCTACCGTCAGGTAATCCACCTAATGAGAAACCCATATTGACTATGACATTACAATATTTTACAAGGAGATTTTTCATCTACTTTTATCTTGAGGGTGTTGCCCCCAAACCCGTGCTAGGGGAGGCTCATAAAAGTCACCATTCCCACCCCCCCCCCCCTTGACGATGATTAAATGGGTGACGTTGCTTCCTTGTTAGGAACAAGGAGCCAACACGGCTGAAACAAAAAACCTCTGAACAATTAATAAGATAATCAGGCTCCACACCCAACATCTAATATCTTGTTTTCTATTGTAGGTGCTTTCCTAATCCAAAATCTGGTCAATTCCATCTATTCCCACTCAATAGCTTCTTCCACCATACTGTATAATGCATTTCAACCATCATCTTCCCTTCTGACCTCACACATAAAGGGAAATATAATAACATATTTTACTCTTGATTTGCCTTTGTTTGGCCTTCATCACTTTCATATCTATATTTGTTAGCATCGATACACTCGAAACTCTATTAAAAAATACTTCTTAGCAATCTACTTCCAATTTATTCTCATTCTATGAGCAAGTACTTCCACTTTCATTCATCAAAGGTGTGAGTACACTAAAAATTGACTAAAAATATATTAAAAAGTGTGAAAGCCATGTGCTCTTGAGAGAGTTTTATAGGGAAACCACTTTTGTAACTCATAGAATCCCATGGAAAACAATATTAACAATATTGAAATGGTATAAAAGAGACATACTTAAAGGAGAATGTTACAAGCTATATTGTTACGTTAAAGTTATCTTTTGGCTAAAAGTAATCATAACCATTATATCCTATGTTTTTTTATCCTAATATCCTAAGCCCTTGTTTTTAGCAGTTTTCATCTCCCTTTTCTTGTGATTGAGGCCAAACACATCTTGATATTCCTCTTCCTTGCATGGAGAAGAACATAGAAGATGAAGTAGTCCTAAGTATTATGAGGATGCAACAATATAAAAAATGGTCATAGATAGTGTGGATAGTGAATTTTGGTATACTTTTGTTATTGATTTTAATAAAAATGGAGATATATCTTCTTTTCATCCCCTAAATTTAGAGTTATTTGTATCTATCTAATATATATTTTAGGATTTAATAGTAGTATTAATTGTCCTAATAGAAGTTAGTTAGAGTAGTTATTTTATTGTTGCTTATTATTAGAGGAAAGTTTGCTTCATTATGTTCAAGTCTACAAGTTTGAGTAGGAGCAAACATAATTTGCCAAGCTTGTCTCGAACCAACTATCCAACTAGGCGAGTTCCTCATAACCAACTAATAGCTAGTTTAAAGTTCTCACAAGCTACTATAGGGAAATATCAACACTCCAACTAGGTGAGTTCCTCATAACCAACTAATAGCTAATTTGAAGTTCTCACAAGCTACTATAGGGAAATATCAACACTATTCTTTAAATTTTTAATATGTTAAAGTCAATATTAACCATAAATACATAAGTTTTGTTTGCAACCATTTCTTTACTTTATAAAATATTTTCATTCCCTACACACACACACATATATATATACACACTTTCTCCTTAATGAATATTTAAAACTACTTTCATTTTTTTTTCCAATTCCAATAATAAAAGCAACCAATTTTAAATAAATTAAAATATAATTAAATTTTTTAAAGTTTAACGATTAGTGATAAATTTTGTAATATTTAATGGATAATAAGTTTAAGTGTTCATAGCATATAAGAACCCTTATAATAAGACAACCAATTATCAACGATAAAATTTTACTATGGGAAGCTGAATATCTACATGGAAAGACAAGAAGACTTTAAAGGGTGTGACATTTCTCAAAAACTTGTACAATAATGCAGGAGAATAACAAAAATTGCAAATAACATACCTATAATATAATTGAAAAGGTCAAAATTATTAAAAACTATAATACATTAGTTTTCACCATAATTAGCTATAATATTAATTTGCATACTTTTCACCATAATTTATAGATAAGAATGGTATAATAAAGTACAACTTTAGTAATAATGGTGATTAATAATTTAATTTATTTAAAAACAAAAAAATTCATATAATATAATTAAAAAAGTTGAAATTATTAAAAACTATCATTTTTCATATTTTTCACCATAATTTATATTTTATATATAAGAATAGTATAATAGAGTACAACTTTAGTAACAACGGTGATTAATAATTTGATTTATTTGAAAAAAAATCTTATTTAAAATGAGAGTTTTATGTTTAATTTTTTTAATTGATTATACTTAACTAAATTATATATTTAAAGAGTAATATTGTTATTTATGATTTATTACTTTCAATTATATATAAAAACAAAAACAAAAATCATACTCAAATGACATTTTAACATTTAAATTTAAATTTATAATTGAATTTTAA
The DNA here is from genome assembly GCA_031772625.1 of Pinus tabuliformis. NCBI lineage: Eukaryota > Viridiplantae > Streptophyta > Pinopsida > Pinales > Pinaceae > Pinus > Pinus tabuliformis. The sequence continues at coordinate 1,051,945,761 of CM062805.1, read as the reverse complement.
ATAAAAAAATCATTCACTAATGTTGTAAAGAGAATGTAATTAATTTGTTGTGAGTTTTTTACTTCATTTATATGAATATTGAAGTCATGGATGATGACAGACTATAAATCGTATCAAAATGCAAATCTTCAAAAGGTTAATAGAATGTTTCTAAAACATTTAATTTAGACATTAATATTAATTACAAATATATAATTAATATTAATAAAAAATTGTTTAAACAATTAAAAATAATATTAACGAATTAATTAAACTTCAATATAGTTCACAAAATCAATTCATTAAGGTTGTGTTTATAAGTAATAGGTAATTTTTTTTAGAATTATATGACTTTTAGACCATTAAAAACATTGACATTATGAATGGATAGTAAAATATACAAAACTTAGAATTGCCATTCACATAATATGGTGTTACAAAAAATGTCTATTTTTTATTATGATATTAGTTACAAATAGATATAAATACTAATAGAATTTTAGCTCAACAACTATAAGTTGAAAATAAGTTGCCATTATACAAATAATGGCAAGACTGAAATCATCTAGTATTGCAATTTTCACAAACTAAAATGTAGAAGAACTGTGGGCATTTGATGCAATCATATCATTCCATGTTTCATTTGCATTGCTAAGAAAATTGAACATGCTTTGTTTTATCAATTCATTAAGCTTTTGTTTATGAGTAATAGGTAATTTTTTTTAGAATCATATCCCTTCTTTTTCTATAAAAACATAAAAAAGAATGAAGATGACTTTTAGACCATTAAAAATATTGGCATTATGAATGGATAATAAAATATACAAAACTTAGAATTGCCATTCAGATAATATGGTGTTACAAAAAATGTCTATTTTTTATTTTGACATTAATTACAAATAGATATAAATACTAATAGAAGTTTAGCTCAACAACTATAAGTTGAAAAGAAGTTGTCATTATACAAATAATGACAAGACTGAAATCATATAGTATTGCAATTTTCACAAACTAAAATGTAGAAGAACAATGGGCATTTTATGCAATCATATCATTCCATGTTTCATTTGCATTGCTAAGAAAATTGAAAATGCTTTGTTTTATCTTCCTAGGAGTGAATTCATTCTCCACCAAATCATTTATGAGGCTTTCCAAAACCATTACCACATCCCTCATAGTTAGTTGTTTGTTAGGTGAATCTTTTGAACAAATCAAACTAACTTGTAGCAAAGAAAGTAGGCATTTGTATATGTTTATTTTCTCAAATTCATCTCCATCCACCTCGTTTAAAAGCTTTTGGTCAATTATCTCCTTTAATCATTTTGGAAAGGCTACATTCACCCACTTTTGAATTTTTAGCTCACCAAAAAACATGTCATTGGTTGGTCATTTCCTTGTAAGCATTTCCAATAACAAAATGCCATAGTTGTAAATATATCCTTTGATAGACACATAGTCACCTACTCCATACTCTGCATTTAAGATAACCTCCATCAAATTTTACTCAACCAATCCATACAAAATTGTTGATGAGAAATGACAAGTACAAATCCAACATTCTAAAATGGACATACCTGGTGCAACGTAGCCCACAAAGCCTTTCAAAGCAAGCGTTGAAGTAAGTGACTCGATAGAGGTTCCATCAATCAATCTTGCAATACCAAAATCAGTTACATTCCTTGACATGTTTTCATCTAGAAGAAAATTGTTGGGGTTTAAATCACAATGCACTACCTACACCATAGCATCATGATGAAGATATTTGAATGCATGGGTCACATCTATTGTAATTTTCAATCATGTTTTTAGTCCCATATCACATACATATTCACCATTGTTATCATATTTATTAGGGTACAAATTCTCCTCCAAGCTTCCATTAGACATAAATTCGAACACTAATGCTTTGAAATCAGGGTTGGAGCATGAGGTTATGATCCTCACCAGATTTTGATGTCGAACCTTTTGGAAGACACTACATTCTTATGCAAAACAATTTTCAACCATGTCATTTTTCAAATAAAAAAACTTCATAACAACAAGGATGCCATCTCTCAGAGTCCCTTTATAGACTGAACCAAAATTCCTTGGTCCCAACAAGTTTGCCCCGAAAAATCCATTAGTTTTTCTTTTAAGCTCTTGATACAAGATACTTTTGTGCTTTATCTTTTGCAAAAGAAATTATGAGGAATCAAAGTATTGCATAGATATTTTCCCTTTCCGAAGGAATCCCAAAACTAGACAAAATATCATAAAAGAAATTGCTCCACTCACTAGCAGTAACACTATTTTCACGTGTAGAATGATCTCTTAGAGTTTGACATGCAGGTAATAGGAATGCTTGTGGTCTACAAAGGCAAGGATTTCCAATTAAAGGCATAACAATATTTTTATTTGCGAAAATCCTTCCTTTTGGAACTTCCCCTATGAGGTTGTTGAAAGAAAAATTCAAACTCTAAAGCATTTTCAACTTTTGGAGAGTGACAATCGGTATTTCACTTGATACGGAGTTGGAAGAGAGATCGAGGTTCGCAAGGCTCTTTGAATTTTCGAGTGAGTCTGGAATAGACCCTTGGAAGGAATTTTGAGATAAGTCCATTAATTATAGTTCACTACAACCCCCAATTATAGGGGGGATTGTTTCGTTTAGTTGATTAAAAAAAATGTCTATAGCTTGAGCCATTGTAATTTGACAAATCTCCATGGGTAAGGAACCTTGTAAAAAATTCCATGAAAATTCAAATAGAATTGTAGATGAAAAAGTTGTGCAATTTCACGGGGTATACTTCCTCTAAGCCTGTTGGGTCCCTATAATACTAGTGATTACCCCATTACTATTGTAGTTGCATCCCTTATTAATATCATTGTGCCCCTATTATCCCCATATTGTTATTACTATGCCCCATAGAATCCCTCTATTGTTATTTTTGTGGCTTTATATTATTATTGTTAGGTTGGATGGGTTATATTATGACTCCTTAGACTCCTATATATAGAAAGGAGGTTTTATCATTTGAATCATCGAAGAATTGTTCATTTATGTAATGTAAAGGAGGTTGCCCCCTCGAAGAGAATAAATTCTAAGGCGTTGATCTATATTTTCTATCTTTTCTTGAGCTGGTTTCATAACATTTGGTATCAAAGCTTTGGATTCTAGGGTTTTTCTACTCCAAATAGGTCATCGTGGCATTTTCGATATACATTTTTTTCTACGACGTTTCAGAAACTAAAAAAAAACCCATTTGAGAATAAATCGCGCTGAACCTCGGGTCTGAATTTCAGAGCTTTTCACACTATATTTGCGGAGATATGATCTGAGGAAGTTGGCCTTTTTGCAGACTCCTAAATTACATTCCAAACAGGTGACCTGGGGAAAATTGTCATAACTTTCTCTCTGAGCATCGGATTGAAATTTCGTAAGAAGTTATAGAAAGAAGACGGATTGTAGTTTCTTGTATATATTTTTCAGAGCCAAAGGTCGAAACAGTGACTCGTGGCACATCGTACAAGTTCGCTCTACTGAACTAGTCTATAATCAGATCACTGTGGCATATTTCACATAACTCTTCCTTGGAGAATCCAATTTGGATCAGACTGGTGGCATTGGAAAGAGGACATAGAGGGACATTGCAGGTCGCAATTTCAAAACTGGATGATCCGAAAGTACAGAGATACATCAGAGACAATATCGAGCTCCTACAAAGTGAAAAAATGTGTGTAGATTCTTTTAAATTTTTGCTTAAGATTGGTTTGAAAATTTATTTTGAAGGAATTCAAAGGGCATAGTAGAGCATTTTTATTGGTAACTGATGCCCCGAGGAAAGAAAATGCAAACACCTAGTAAGCAACCTGAAAGCTCTACCATGACTCATGAAGAAGAGGAAGAAATCCTGCATGATATATCAAAATTACAAGAACAAGTGCAACAAATGTCACTCTCACAAAAGCTAATAGAAGCTAAGATAAATGCCGTGGAATCTAAGATAAAGGGCGTGGAAGCTAAGATGGACGATTCGAAGATGGATTTGAAGACATATTTGAAGAGAGACATGGCAGATTTGAAGATAGATTTAAAGATAGACATGGCCGATTTGAAGACAGATTTGACAAATTTTCTACAAGAAATACTTACTAATGGTGAAAAGGTAGTAAAGGAAACTCATGATGCGAACAAAATAATTGTTAATCATGATTTCATAGACTCTAATGTGGTATCGAAGACCCACCATATTCCAAAAAACGATATGAGAAATTTTGATGGTAAGGATCCCGCAACATGGATATTACAGATGGAGCAATTTTTCGATCTCAATAATGTGCAAAACACACAAAAGGTATGTATTGCAACTTTATATTTGGAACCAAATCAGTTTGTATGGTATCAATGGCTTTGCTCTCATAAACAAATTATCACTTGGGCAATTTTTACGGAAGAATTGACAGCACATTATGAGGATACAAAAAGCAACACTTTTTTTAGCTAATTGATAAGTCTCAAACAAAAGGGTTCAATAATGGAGCACATTGAGGAGTTCCAAAAATTGAACATAAGGGTAAAAAAATATTCTAGAGGATTATAGGATTGATGTGTTCATAGGGACTTTAAAGGATAATATCCAACATGATGTTCGCCTTTGGGAACCTGATTCATTAGAGAAGGCATTCAGGCTAGCAAGACAAATGGAAAGCAAAATATGGCAACCAAGAAGCATACCACTCACAACTATAAAGATGGAACTGTTGTTGCCCCTAGTCTTCCACAACCTATAAGGTTGAAACCACAACAATTGGAAGAAAAAAGAGCAAAAGGGATTTGTTACAATTGTGATAGCAAATACACTAAAGGTCATAAGTGTGCTGAGAAGAAATTATTCTACATAGATTGCGAAGAGGAAGAAGAAAAGGAGCAATAAAAGTCAAAAAAAGAGGATATACTCTAGGAACAAAGCCTAGATAAAGAAGAAATGAATCCAACCATATCTTGTAATGCATTGGCGGGAATTACCACTCCTCAAACCATCAAGATAGAAGGACAAATCAAGAAGAAAAAGGTAATAGTGTTGATTGATTCAGGAAGTACCCACAATTTTGTTCATTGTAAGGTAGCAAAAGAATTGAATTGCTTCTTATATCCAGCACCAGAGTGTCAAGTGATCGTTGCAAATGGAGGAACAATAAATTTCTCTGGAAAGTGCCATAATATCAAGCTATCGATGGGAGAATATGTATTGACTAGCCCAATGCTTTCCATTCCAATGGGAGGTGTTGATGTTATACTAGGAGTCCAATGGCTACAATCCTTGGGTATAATAGCTTTTAATTTTCAAGAACTTTTCATGAAATTTTCTATGGAAGGAAAGGAAGTTGAATTAAGTGGTATTGTAGGGAAACCGGTAAATATAATCAGCTCTAACGGTATGATAAAGCTTCTAAAAAGGGAACAAAGGGTGTAATTGCACAATTATGTTTGCTAGATGTTTCCACATTGGAATCATCTATTTCTCCAGATCTCCAAAAAGTCTTGGACAATCATTCCAAGGTATTTGAGACTCTCAAAGGTCTCCCACCTATTCGTGATCATGATCATGCTATTCATCTGATTCCAGGAAGTGTTCCTCCAAACATCAGGCCGTACAGATATCCCTATGCCCAAAAGAGTGAAATTGAACGTATGGTTGCAAAAATGATAGAGGCTGGTATAATTCAATCGAGTCAAAGTTCTTTCTCTGCTCTAGTAGTATTAGTGCACAAGAAGGATGGATCATGGCGCATGTGTCCGGATTATAGGGAGCTCAACAAGCTCACTATTAAAGATAAGTTTCCCATTCCTGTCATTGATGAATTACTGGATGAATTGCATGGATCAATTTACTTCACCAAGTTGGATCTTTCTTCAGGATATCATCAAATCAGAATGAAGACTGAAGAAATTATGAAAACAACATTTAGAACTCATGAGGGTCATTATTAATTTTTGGTCATGCCTTTTGGCCTTACCAATGCACCTTCAACATTTCAAGGTTTGATGAATTCCATTTTCAAACCATTCCTTAGAAAATTTGTGTTAATATTTTTTGATGATATACTAATCTACAACAAGTCTTGGAAGGATCATGTTGAACATGTTGACAGGGTGATACAACTATTGGAGGAGAAACAATTATATGCAAAAGGATCCAAATGTTTCTTTGGAGTACAAGAGGTGGAATATCTGGGTCATATTGTATCTCATGAAGGAGTTAAGGTAGACCCTAGCAAAATTAAAGCCATTAAGGAATGGAAAATCCCCACATCCATAAAGCATCTGCAAGGATTACTCGGGTTGACAGGTTATTATCGCATGTTTGTTAAGAATTATGGGAGAATAGCAGCACCTCTAACAACATTATTGAAGAAAGATGCATTTTCATGGACTCCAGAAGCAACAAAGGCCTTCGAACATCTTAAAGAGGCAATGTGCCAAGCACCAGTCTTAGCTACACCGGACTTCACAAAAACCTTTATTGTGGAATGTGATGCTTCAGGAAATGGAATTGGTGCTATTTTAATGCAAGATGAAAGACCCATTGCTTTTGAAAGTCATCCAATCAAGGGAAAGTTTTTACACAAAGCTATTTATGAGAAGGAAATGTTGGCAATACTCCATGCACTTAAGAAATGGCGACCCTACCTAATGGGAAGACACTTCAAGGTAAAAAAGGATCATGATAGCCTTAAATACCTTTTAGAACAAAGATTATCCTCTGAAGAGAAACAAAAGTGGGTCACAAAGATGTTGGGTTATGACTTTGAAATCATCTACAAAAAAGGGAAGCAAAATGTGGTGGCAGATGCACTCTCAAGAAAGGATGAGGATGTGGAAGCATTGTTGTGTGCCATTTCTATTATCCAAACAGATTGGATAAAGGAAGCAAGGGAGGAATGGAAGAATGATGAAGTGTGGGAAATTATTCGAAAGTTACAACAAGATTCCAGTATGTCTGATACATTTAGCAGGCAAAATGATTCTTTATGGTACAAAGATCGCTTATACCTCTGTAAGAATTCCCAACTAAAACAAAAGATTCTTATGGAATTGCACACTTCTCCCTTAGGAGGGCACTCAGGATTTTTAAAAACTTACCACAGGGTTAAGAAGGAATTTTTTTGGGATGGCCTTAAATCGGATATTCAAAAATTTGTGGCGGAATGTTTGGTTTGCCAACAAAATAAAGTTGAAACAATTAAGACACTGGGTGTATTACAACCTTTATCCATTCCAAGCCAATGTTGGGAGGAGGTTTCAATGGATTTTATCACAGGTTTACCCAAGTTTGAGGGAAAGAGTGTCATCATGGTGGTAGTTGACAGACTTACCAAGTATGCACACTTTTGTGCATTATCACATCCATTTAAAGACAGTACAGTTTCTACTGCATTTATGGAAACAATTCAAAAGCTAAATGGAAACCCAAAGATTATTGTAAGTGACAGAGATCCCATTTTACCTGGAAATTTTTGGACAGAATTATTTTCTTGTCTTGGTACTCAGTTAGCTCATAGCTCATCTTATCATCCTCAATCTGATGGGAAGACTGAGATAGTAAAAAAATGTTTGGAAGGATATCTTCGTTGCTTTGTATCTGATAAATAGACACAATGGGTCAAATGGTTGCCTCTGGCTGAATGGTGGTATAACACTTCCTTCCGTACAACAACAAAAATGACCCCATTTATGGCACTTTATGGATATCAACTACTATACATCACATCATATTTAAGAGAAAATTCTAAGGTTCAAGTAGTGGAACATCACATCGAACATCAACAACGAGTCCTCCAACTCTTAAAGGATAACCTCGTGTTGGCACATAATAGAATGAAACAACAGGCAGATCAACATCGCAGTGAAAGAAGTTTTGATGTAGGTGATTCGGTATCCCTACGGCTACAACCATATAATCAAATGTCCCTCAAGCAAGCTAAGAAGGATAATAAATTATCACCAAAGTATTATGGTCCGTACAAGGTGTTGCAAAAGATTGGTACTATGGCAAACAAATTGGAGCTTCCTACAACTTCTCGATTGCACCCAGTTTTCCATGTTTCATGTTTAAAGAAGGTTATAGGCGACAAGCTCCCAGTTCAAACAATATTGCCAGAAATTGACAAGGAAGGAAAAATTATATTGGAACCGGAAGCAGTCATAGAAACAAGAACTCGATAGCTACGAAATTGATCAATTTCAGAGTATCTTATAAAGTGGAAGAACTTATCCGCTGAAGATTCCTCATGGGAGGATGAGAATTTTATACAGAATCATCCAGAACTACTCAAGCATTGAGGACAACACTTTTTTGAAGGAGAGGGGCATGTTGGGTCCCTATAATACTAGTGATTACCCCATTACTATTGTAGTTGCATCCCTTATTAATATTGTTGTGCCCCTATTATCCCCATATTGTTATTACTATGCCCCATAGAATCCATCTATTGTTATTTTTGTGGCTTTATATTATTATTGTTAGGTTAGCTGGGTTATATTGTGACTCCTTAGACTCCTATATATAGAAAGGAGGTTTTGTCATTTGAATCATCCAAGAATTGTTCATTTATGTAATGTAAAGGAGGTTGCCCCCTCGAAGAGGCTGAATTCTAAGGTGTTGATCTATCTTTTCTATCTTTTCTTGAGTTGGTTTCATAATAGAGCCTATTGTGAGACAAATCGAACAATTCCAAATTTATATAATCTAGTAAGTTGAAAGGTATGCTCCACGATAAATTGTTATGATAAAAATGGAGTCTTCTTAGTTGTTTATGGGGTGTGAGGGAATTCAAAAATCCTTCCAGAGAGAAGATTTCTATTAATGTCCAAGAGACCAAGGTTTTGTAAGCTTTCAAAGTTGTTAGAAATGTTTCCTTCTAATATGTTATTACTTAAAAACAATCTTTCTATTTTTTCAAGCTTTCATATATGTAATCCCGCATAATCAACTCCACAACCGAGTTATTTTCATTGGAGGAGGTCAAGCGGGGTATAAATTTTTTAGCAAGTGGTAAGGCTCAAGATATCGGGTTTGCAAGTAGAATATTTAAAGTGGGGTGTTGAGACCTTGGCTCCAATCATTAAAATGATATTCAACAGGGTCATGCAAGACAATTTTCCAGTGGAATGGACCACGAGCGTGGTTATCCATCTTTAAAAAAGTGGAGACATCAATAATCCCTCTAACTACCACACTATTATGGTCAATCCTCTTCTTGGAAACTTGTTCGGGAGCATGTTGGAGAGTAGAATAAAAAACTGGGAAGAAAACGAGGGTAAAATAGCTAACAAACAAGTTGTTTTTAGGCCAAGGCACTCTACCATTGATCATTGCATCACACTTAGGAACTTCATCGAAAAATTTTGGGACATCTAGAGGAAGGAGGCCTTTTGTTGCTTTGTTGACTTCAAAAGAAAACTTTTGACACTATCCCTAGAGATAAACTTCGGAGAAGAATGGAAGAGCTCGAAATTCCAAGGAAGTATAGAGAAGTTGTGCATAAACTTTATGAGAAAGTTAGCACAAAAATAAAAACTAAGGAAGGCTTTTTCGAATGTTTTGGTAGTGACATAAGGTTGAGCAAGGGTGCCCTATTTCCCCCACACTCTTCGGTCTATATATTAATAAGCTGGAAGAATGGGTGAACAACACTAGTGGAGAGGGTGTTCAATTGGTGATATATGTGGTGAAATTTCTTCTGTATGCAGACGATCTTATTCTAATTGAAAAATCATCTCAAGGTTTGAGAGAGCATTTGAAGGCATTAGAGCTCTTCTGTCATGAGGTGGTGATGCAAGTAAGCACTAGAAAAACTAAAGTCATGATCTTCTCTTTGAAGCGGAAAAAACAACAAGTTAGTTTTGTTTTTGAGGGAAAAGCCTTGGAGCTAGTGGACGAGTACAAGTACTTGTTAGTGGACGAGTACAAGTACTTGTTAGTGGACGAGTACAAGTACTTAGGAATTCTTTTTCACAATCGGCTCAGTTGGGAGACATGCATAACTGAAAGGGTTCAATGGGGACGAAGATCATCTTATCTCCTTCAAAATAGATGCAAGAAATCATAATTGTGGGATTGGAAAACTAAGAAAACTATTTTTGGATTGTTAGTTACTTTGGTTGTCTTCTATGGGTGTGAAGTTTGGGGGAGAAATATGTTGGACAACAAGTGGAGATAGGTAGAAAGAATTCAAAACCATTTAATCATTAGTAACCTTAAAGTCAAATCAATTTTCCCATATGTGATCTTGCTAGCAGAGGCTGGTTTGTTTCCGATGGAAGCTTTAGCAATCATCCGTTTGTTAACGTATTTAAAAAAGGTGGATGGCATGGAAGAACACCGGTGGCCCAAGTTGATTGTGGTAGAAGAGTTAAAGCGTAGGAAGAAAACTTGGAGGAAGCAAAATGACAAGTGGATGGGAAAATGGGGAATCAATTGGTAGGATTGTCCTAATTCTAAAGTGGAAATAAAAAATTGGGTACTTGAAAAAGTCAGGATTGCCATGTGGGGAAATTAGGTTGGTCGTAAAAATGATATATGTCAATAATTTCAACCCAACATGGTCGCATAATGAAAAGACCTATATGAGTGCCGCAATTAAGGGAAGGGCTACGATTTTAATAGCACAACTAAGGACTGGATCCCATCATCTTAGACGCAAAACAGGTAGGTGGGTCATTCCCAAGGAAGAGTGGGAAGAAAGAACTTGTGTCTTTTGTGAGGAAGGAGCGGTTGAAACCGAATGACACTTCATCATGGAGTGCCCTTCATATAAGGACATTCATAGTTAGTTCGAAAGTGACCTGAAAGTGGACAATATTTGGGAGCTATTTGGGGAAGGAAAGCTTCACATGACGATAAAATTTTTAATCATGATTCACGCCAAGAAGGTTGTTATGGAGAGAAACAAGATAGTATGATGCTCTGAGTGCCTTAGGCTGTTTTGGTCTTGTGGACATCATTAAAATTCTTCAATTCAATTCATATATGTGAAATGATACCATTTAAAAAAAATTCACTTAAATTTAGAAAAGATAGGCTAATAATATTGTCGATACGTGGAGGGATATTTCCTTTCATCCTATTTGCAAAAACTAAAAGAGACATGGTAGAGTGTTTCACAAGAGGAAGCAGACATGTAGTGCGGAATCCAACTAGTTTCTAATAATAATAATAATAATATCTATTTTTAAGGTCACAACCAAGCTAGACATCAAATTGGTGTATGAGACCCCCTTGTTTGTGGGACAACGGACCCACCTCCGCGCAACGATTTGATTGCTAAATCTACGAAGGCATACATACTCTACCCCCCTTTGGTTTTGAACCTGTGACCTCTTAGGAGGAAACACATGCTCTTAACCATTAGGCCCACTCAAGCCCCTTTTTTTTAATGATAAAGTTATGTAACCATCTTAGAAGTTATTCTACTTCCGAATCAATTATAAATTATGAATTTTACATCACAATCCATTAGTTTATTACTTATTTGATTTTTATTTTTATTTTTAATTAAGTAAATAACATTAAGGTTTTTAAAATTTACGTATTCCATAATTTCCACCATTTAATTATTTCCGATAATTTTGATCATTCCATCAATTAATTATTTATCCTTTCTCATAGGTTAAAATGGTAAGCACATTCAAAACCTCAATATTTCTTACAAATTTCCTAAACCTTCAATATTTCTTACAAAATTCTTAAGAAAAATATCAACATTTTTGTCGAAGTTGATAAGGAAAAATTATATAAATTTTGTATTTTAATTAATTATAAATGTTACACAATTCAAAGTCATCTATTCAAAATTCTTGTTAAATTTGAGAAGAAAAAAATTACATGAATTTTACAATTTAATCAATTATTTGCCTTTGATAATTGGTGGAGAGTCCACTCAAAAACCACTTATCCAATGTGTTTCTAGAAACCCTTTTAACAATTCACTCTTTAATTTAATAATAATAAATTTTCACTTGAAAAGTGAATTAAAAGTAAAAGGTAAAAGTGGAATATTTTATTTTATTTTATTTGCACAAGATTAAGTTCTATTGAAGTCACCTCCTCCTTTTAGAATTTTGACCACTTAGTGTTTTTTCAAATGACAAAATTTTTCAATCAAAATTAACTATTTCTTTGAAACAATCAAATCATCATAAAACAATATTTAAAAGTAGATAATCTATTTTTTAAGTGAAGGTATATCTAATTTATTTATTTAACATTTTTGAAATTATGAAGATTTGAATTTTTCCAAATAAGTCAAAATTTTTAAAAGAAAAATTTCTATCAATTATGATAATTGTTTACAAAATTCTTTTCAAAGTTGAGAAAACAATTATCAACATTTCTATCAAAGTTGAGAAAAAAATTAAAAGAATTTCATATTTTAATTAGTTATTTCTCCTTTAGGATAGAAGGAATGCCCACTCAAAATTTTAGATTTTTCAAAACCATATGCTGGAAATTCTGATCAAATTTGAGAAGAAAAAAATATATAAATTCTACATTTTAATTAATTATTTTTCCTTGATAATTAGTGGAGTGCTCACTCCAAAAACTATCTGCCAAATATATTTCTAGAAGGTCTTTCAACAACTAACTATTTTATTTAATAATAATAGTAAATGTAAAGAGTAAAAGCCAAAAATTTCATTCACCTATTATTTATTTATTTATTTATTTTTTTAATTTTGATGATCTAGTATTTTACAAATGAGTTAAGACACTTAAAAATAAAATATCCATCAATTATGTGAAATAACAATTCCCAAATATAGTGCAAAGCATTGAGACTTCTTTAATACCACATTGTACCATCCCAACCTACCAACTCAGAGACATTATGGCTCTAATTTCACATTGTAACTCTCCCCAACAACTAGTTGAGCCTAATGCTATCGAAATCGGACTGGAAAACCCTCTAAACCGGGAGATAAACCGGAACTGGTAAAAATCCCAAACGAACAACCCAACCAGTACTACCTCATCAAGGATGGAAAATCCTTCATCATTGAACTCAAGGGCAAGTCAAACATCTCACTGGTAACTGTCAACCTGGGCAAAAGATTCATCAACTCTAGCAAGAAGTATGGTTTATTACTTTTAAGAGAAAATTAGTCAATAGAAGGGCCCATGAGAGCTAAATTGTCATTGAATGGATGCACTAAAGAACAAAACCAACAATTGGAAGAGTTGTTATAGGCGCAGAGGGGTGTGTTTTAGGAGCTTAAAGGGCTACTACACAAGAGGATGTGAAGCACGAGATCCAACAACTTCCAAACCCTCAATTACCAAACACTGGGCTATATAGGGAGTCCACTATAGAGGAAAACAAGGTGAAGAAGCAATTGTAACAATTAATGGAACAATGCGTTATTTGACCAAGTGCCTTACCATGTGGGTCACCCATCATCCTTGTGACAAATAAGGATGGCACTTAGAGTATGTGTATTATTTACGGGGCATTAAACCAAATTAAGCTCAAGGAAAGGTTCACCCTACCCAGGATAGATGATCTAATAGATTAGTTGTAACAAACCAACTATTTTGCCAAGTTTTATAGAAAATTTTGTCACTACATATCTTGAGATTCTCTTTATCACATGTATGATATTCCCTTCCCTTTTGACAAACTTGATGTCCCTTGGAAAGATAAAAAAAAAAGAATATTTTATTTCCATACAAAACTCCTTATTTTGACAAACTATATATATATATTCATGTTTTTGATATAGAGCTCATGTACATTGCGAGTTTCTCCTGATACATATTTCATATGCCATTTAGAAACATGAAAAAAATATAAATTTTGTCTGATTTTAGGCAAGTTTTACATGTTAAACTAGAAATTCACCTTCTATAGCCCATGCAACAACCACCCAACCTAATTTTGGTGGTGTAAATCCATGCATTAGGTAATCCAAAAGAAAGTGCATTTGAGAGTATCCTCACTCTAGCCAAATTGTGTGAGATCCAAGTTTGTCTTCCCTGATTTTAAGCATCCTCTTGCTATGGAAACTTGTGTTCCATATTTATTTAGTCTCTCCATTCCCTTGGTGCCATCACCCTTATGTTGGAGATGAAGATTGTTAGAGTTGATCCTTAGTGGTTTAGGATGAAGTAATATGGAAGGTGGTATTGCTCGGTGCTATGTTATAGGATCAAGTTGTAACCCTATCTTGCTATTCATTCACTTAATATATAAGAAGCTCTTTCCTATTCCAATTTTGATGCTTATGAATGAATTTTTTAATTTTTGTATTGGTTTGGATCATATGTACATGCAAATATCTCTTTTTTCCTATTGTTTTTCATTGTTATTGGATTATAGAATCAAGGAGCGGGAGAGAAGCAAGGAGAAAGAAGGGCATTCGATCTTCATTAGACTTCGGTGTTCCAAGTAGGTCTTTTAACTATTAGACTTAGATCTCATTGATTGCATGTTACCTGGGTTTTATTTTATAGTTTCTTATCCCTTGCTCTATTGAGTTTCAAAACCTACACCTCAAGGGAAAATTTCCTCAAACACCAAGATGGAATTAAAGTTAGGGTATCGCCAAGTACGAGTAAGAGAAGAGGATACCTAGAAGACTGCCTTTAGAATCAGAGAAGGTTTATATCAGTGGCTATTTTTGTCATTTTTCTTATGCAATCTACCAACTACGTTCAAGAAATTAATGAATGATACAATGTTTGCTTTTATAGATTCATTTTTTATTGTTTATTTCGATCATATATTAGCATATAATGCTACCTAGGATGAGCACATCTCACATTTGATGAAAGTCATAGAGATTAAAGAAGCACAAACTTCTTGAACATACCGAGAACTATTAGTTTTCATAACAACCTCGGGGGTATCTGAGATATGTGATAGGTGGGGGAGAGTTGAAAATGAAGCCTAAAAATACGAAGTCCATCATGAGGTGGCTCACGCCTACTAATGTTTAAGGAATTAGGAATTTTGTAGTGACAACACAGTACCTAAGAAAATTTATAACCTCATTTTCAATAATGGCAACACCTTTCCACCCCATGACAGAGAGTGGCTAGAGTTTCTAGTGGGAAAAGGGCCTTTGAGGAGTTAAAGAAGAGCATTAGGTAAGCACCAATCCAAGTATTGATTGTCTTAGTTAATAATAAAAATATTGTATTTGAAACTAGAATTAAAAGTAAGTAGAGGTAAAGTTTCCTTTAACTTACGTATTTGAAATTTTCAAAATTTAATATATTTTTTAAGCAAGTTAAAATTTTAAAATGAAAACTCCCTTAAAATCAACAATTGCTTTAAAATTTTCATTAACAATAATTTTCAAATATATATATATATATATATATAATTTCTATGAAACAATGTTTTTTATAAAATATTATTTTCTATATTTTTTCTACCAAATTTTTATATAATAATAACTTTTAAAATTTTTCATAAAAAGATAATTTCTATAAAATCTCTCTATGAAACAACATTTTCAATCAAATCTCTATAGAATAATAATTTTTTAAATTTTTTCTAGCATTTTTATAAAAGTATTTTTTCACAAAAAAATATTAAAAAAGGAAAATAATATTTTCTATGAAATATCTATAAAATAATATAATGATGATTTTTTTTTTTTAAATAAGCTAAAATTTTTAAAAAGAAAAATTTCCATCAATTAGTATAGTAATTCTTACATAATTAGTTAATTTATTTATTTGATAATTCAAACATTCTTATAAGTTTACTTATTTGATAATTTAATTATTTGTCTTATTTAATAATAAAAATATTGTATTTGAAAATATAAATAAAAGTAGAAAGACATAAAACCTCCTTTAATTTACATATTTGAAAATTTTATAATTCAATATTCTTTTAAAGGGAGTTAAAAAATTTAAAATAATAATTTCTTTAAAAGCAACCATGATTTACAAAAAATACATTTCAAACAAAAAAATTTCATAAAACAATAATTTCTAATTTTTTTTATTTTTTATTTTTTATTTTTTTTATGAAAGGATGTTTTCTACAATTTTTTTTATATGAAACGATGTTTTCTACAAAATTTCTATGGAACAATAATTTTTTATAAATATTTGTACAAATTTTGTATACAACAATAATTTTGTAATCTTTTCTACAAAATTCTAGATAACAATAACTTTTAATAAAAATTTATTTGAATTTGAAAGAGAAAATTAATATTCCTATGAATTTTATAATTAATTCACTATTTAGACTTGATGATGAGGTTCCTTTCATGAAGATTGTCAAGGAACTGGCTGTGTGCAAATTCTTTAGTGTTGGTTTTCTTTCAGAGTAGAGTTTTGTGGCGAGACTAGTTTGTAGAAATACTAAGTGGGTAGGATAAACTCTTAGGAGGGGAGGGGTGAGAACCCCTCCCTCAAGGATGTTGTTGTTGGTAACAATCATAAAGGAAGGGGACGGGGGATCCTGGAACCCTTGGAATTGGAAGCTCATCCAAAGAATCTCCATTTCTATGGGCACAATGACAATTGAAATTGAGAGGAAAATGCATTCCCAAAGCAGCTCAAAACTTGAAGTTTGTAATCCCACCAAAAGTACTAGAGGATCATAGAAAGAGGATGAATGACCATGCCTTCATATGCAAGTTTGTTGGGAGCTAGCCGACAAAAAAGAATATCAAAAAATGGATAAACAAAAATGGAAACTGAAAGGGGAGGTGGATCTAAGGCTTGGGTCAAAATGATTTTTTACGGCGATTTTATCTAATATAGATGATAAGGCAAGGGTATTTGAAGGGGGTAAGTACTTCATTAATAATGCATGTTTATACATAAGGCATTAGTAGGAATGCTTTAACGTAGAAAAAGAAGAGTTTCTTGCGGCTCTAGTATGGGTGAGGCTCTACTCTTTGCTAGTTGATTTCTAGATTCTAGATCTACGAACGAATTGGTAACTCCTTGGGAAACTTCATCAAATTTTTTGAGGTCACTAGAAGAGGAAAGAGCATGACCTATGCTATAATTTTTCTCTATATGAATATCTTTCAATCTCTTCTAGAATCGATAGAGTTGAAGTATTAGGGTGAAATTTGGTCTCAACCATTGGAACATGAACATGTTCTATTCAGATGTCACCAGTGTCACAAGCATTCCACCTGTTCTCGTACTGTCATGTGAGAAAGAATGAAATTCAAGAAGCAGGCCAACAAAGGGCAGGTGATGGATTGATGAGGGTACTCTGCCATTGTAGAAGTCTAAGGGCTCAAATATCAGAGGTG
Source organism: Pinus tabuliformis (assembly GCA_031772625.1). Taxonomy (NCBI): domain Eukaryota; kingdom Viridiplantae; phylum Streptophyta; class Pinopsida; order Pinales; family Pinaceae; genus Pinus; species Pinus tabuliformis. Next base: position 1,051,928,507 of record CM062805.1, on the reverse strand, counting down.
AAAGAGAACAATGAGAACGTGTTGTCCACCCTAGAGAGTATGGAGGAAGAATTTGTGCTATTAGAGGATATAGCTATGGAGGAGTTGCCACAGGAAGACACAAGTGATAAAAAAGTAGTAAAGCGAAAGTCTGGCCCAAAAGACAAACCCCCACCAAAATGCTTACTCTCCTTACCTGAGATTGGTGAAGTCTTTCCGATGCTTGAGGAAAGCCCAAATTTTTTGACAAAGGAAGAAATATTTCTAGTGGGACTTATCAAACCTTTGGGCATGGAAAGAACTCTTGGAGCTTCCCTAGGACCAAAAATAAATTTATGCATAGGGGTATTTGTGCTAGAAAACAAAGGGTTGTGTGAGAGAGATCACAGATGAAGAGCTAGGAGATATAAAGGGGAAGAAGGATAAAGGAAAAGAACCAATGATCAAGGAAGTGAAACAAAAAGGTATAAAGACAACGAAGGATCCACTCTTTACAACTTGGAATAGAGAAGAAAACAACAATAACTATTGTGGAGACAAAAATTAAGAGTCGAGTGGCTAGGCATCATAACATAATATTCCCCCTGATAGGTAAGGATGGGAAAATCAATCTTCTTCATGAAGATACCAAAGATGAATTGGTGTTCCATTTTAAAGATATTATGCAGGTGCCTCCTAAGAATTGGCTGCAAGCTATAAACATGATCACAACCTGCATTCCTAAAATAGTTACTAAGGATCAAAATGAAGCTTTGATGAAGAAGGTTACTTTGGAAGAAGTAGAGTTTATGGTGAAGGAAATGTAGACAAACAAAGCCCCAGGTCCAGATGGTTTCACTTTAGAATTTTTCAAGGTGTGTTGGAGCTTCTTGGGTGAGGAGGTTTGCGAACTAGTGGAGGGATCTAAGAAATCTCACAAAATCTAGAAAGGGATGAATGCTACCTTTTAAACTCTTATTCCTAAGGCTAGCAAGACTGAATATCCTAATGGATTCAAACCAATAACATTGTGTAATGTCATTTATAAAATGATTTCACTTGTCATAGTGAATAGACTAAAGCCCTCGTTGAATCAACTAATATTTCCTGAACATACTGGTTTTGTGGAAGGGTGAAAGATCTCAGATGGAATAATTGCATCACAAGAGGTGGTTCACTCTCTAAGATCCAAGAAGTATCCAAGTATGATGATCAAACTCAATTTCTTTAAGGCATATGACATGTTGAATTGGGATTTCCTATTGTAGGTTTTAGATGCTTACAATTTCTCATGGCAATGGATTTCCTAGACTAGACCTCTTGTCTCATCTCCCTTTTTCTCTATACTAATTAATGGTTCTCTGTTAGTGAATTTTAATCCAACTAGGGGTCTTTGGAAGGGAGACCCTTTATCCCCCCCCCTCTTTTTTTTTATCTTGGTGATCGAATGTTTAGGGAGACTTTTTAAAGATGTGATTTCTAAGGGAACACTTAAGGGTTTGGTGATATTTTGGGAAGACCTTCCCATCACCCATCAACAATTTGTTGATGATGTGTGTTCATTTGGGTTGGATAATCTCAAATAAGTAAGATGAATTCACTCTATACTGATAATCTTTATGTAAGCATCGGATGCTCTAACAAATAAAGAGACGTCTAACATTTTATTTTTTAATTGCAACGTCTCAATTCAACGGTACTCAGCTAGGACTCTATTATTCCAGGTTGCATCCCTTCCTTCCAAGTATATTGGTGTTCCTCTTGTACTTAATCTGAAGAAGTTTCCATGTTAGCGGGAGATGTTAGGAAAATTGAAAAATAAAGTTCAGAATTGGACTTTTAGAGCCTCAAATTTGTCCAGGAGAATGGTGTTAATAAAAGAAGTGTTACAAGCTATTCCTCTATACCAAATGGAAGTGATACCTTTTCAAAGTGCTACCATCAAGAAAATAATCATTGTTTGGAGAAGTTTTTTTTGGAGATGTGCCAACAAGAGTAAGAAGTGGGCATTGATGGCATGGGAAAAGCTTTGTTTGCCCAAAGATGGTAGTGGGTTGGTCTTGAGAGACCTAGAAACCTTGAATGAAGCATTGGGGGCTAAATTCTGTGGCAATGGGTGGTAAAGAACTTTGGAAACAAATATGGGAGAGAAAGTATAAGCCCCAATCTACTCAGGAAGCTTGTCTTCAAGATCTAAATGACTATCCTGGATCCTAGTTTTTGATATGGGCACAAGAAAGAAGGAAACTAATAAGAGACCATGCATTTTTGGATGTGAGAAGAGGGGATATAGTCATTTTTTGGGAGGACTCATGGTAGAAGCTCCCACAACTATTAGAAAAAAGAAGTGGGTGGAGATAACAAAATTTACTAAATCAAGGGGAAGCTAGAAGGTTGGAGATTTTTGGAAGGAGAATTGTGATTCTTTTGTGTGATGAATCTGCAAACTTAAGGAGGATGAGGAAGGCCAGAAGGGAGAAATATCTTGGGATAGTTTTAATAAAGAATTGGAGGAGATGAAGGTTCAAATTTCTTAGGACCATGAAAAATTTAGGTGGGGTTATAACCCAATTGATATGTTTACTCTACATGAGACATATGTCATCTTGTCAAAACACATGGAACTCGTGAAATATCTGTTTTGGAAGATGGTATGGGCTCGCAACCTTTGGCTAAAGGTAAGTCACTACCTTTGGTTGTTGGTGAAGAAAATTTTAACATGGGACCAAAACAGATGGAGAGGTGTCCTAGGGCCATCTATATGTTTGTTGTGGCAATCTTAGGAGGAATCAATAGAACACTTGTTTAATACCTACCTATTTGTGGAGGAAGTTTAGAAATCGATTTGGCTATTTTGGGTCAAATGAATTGAAACAAGGAAGATGTGGGATTGTTGCTTAGTCAATGGAGAATATTAAATTTTAAAATCTCGTTGTTAGTATATCATGGGAATTGGCGAGAGGATCTATGTGGGTGATGGCGAAGTATAACCTATGGTTAATGTTAGTATGCTATGGTTAATGTGGGTGATGATGAAGTATAACCTGAGGTTGAGGCTATCTACCTCATTGGAGGCTTCTTTTGTGTAATGTCATGTTAATTATGTCTCGGTTGTCTATGCAAAGAGTATGAAATCCCAGTTTATATGTAGTAATCTAGTTTTATGAATTTTTTATAGCAAAAGTTGAGATGTGTTCCTCCCTCTCTAGATGTTTATTTTTCAATGATGTAAAATGGCTCTTTAAAATAATGGAAGTTTTTTAATTAATTTTTTTCTTTTTTTTTATAAATTTTCTATAAAAAAAAATAACTTTTTATATAATTTCTATCATAGTTATAGAAAAAAAATCAATATTCTTACCAAATTTAAACCGTAAAAAGAAAAACAATCTGACCCCAACCAAAAAAACAAAAAAACACAATACGTACAAATTTTACATTAAAATCAGTCATATCTTTTGAGAGGTGGAATATTTCGTTAATAATCATTAGAGTGTCCATTCAAAAAATACCTACGTAATGTATTTCCGGAAAGCCTTTCAGAAACTAACTATTTAATTTAATAATATTTTTTTTACTTGAAAAGTGACTTACAATAGAAGTGGACAATTTTATTTTATTTTTTCCACGATATCAAGTTATATTTAATTCACATGCTCTTTTAAAATTTTTGATGATTGATTATTTTTAAAATGATTTAAAAATTTATAACAAAAAATAACTATTTCTTTAAAGTTTGCATGAAATAATAATTTTAAAAAGAAATTTATAAAACAATAATTTATAGAAAATCTCTACAAAACAATATTTTCTAAAAAAAATTGATTACAATTTTTATAAAACAATATATTTTTTTAATTTTTTATAAAAAAAATAACGTTTAACAAAATTTTGTTTAAATTTGAAAAAGTAAAATTATATTTTCCATAAAATTTCTATGCAAATAATTCTTCTATTAAACTTGAAAAGTGAAATAATATGAATTTCACATTATTAATTTTTTTTGGAGTGAATTATATTAACTTTGAAAATAGGGGATTACATAAAAAACGATTACAAGTCATACTAATTTGTCATAGGGAAGTCATACCATAACCAAAAATGTACCCTTCAGAGGTAGAGGAGAAACACTAGGAAACTAACAAAACTAATATCACATAGACCTAACACAAGATATTAGTTTATCTGGCCACATATAAAGTCAACTACAAAAGAGAAACCATGAACTCCAATCATAGCAGAGTCAAGGAAAAGGCTTAGAATTAGAGCCTGCCATAGGGATAGGGGTTATTGGATATGTTGGAGGTCTAGCAACTCCCATAGGGATGCCAAGATGTTGTTCAATCCTTTCCAACCTACGATCTATCTTCTCTGACTAGTGATCATAATCTTTTAAGTGCCCATGCATGTGATCTAGGGATTGTAATAGGTCCATCTAGGACTCATGGAAACCTAATAAGGTATGTCCTAAGAGAAAATTCATCTCCCAGCACACATATAAATTTTTCATATACTAATTAAATCTTCCTTGCATATATCTCGTGTCAAGGATCCATCTTGTCCACTCCGCCAACACTTCAGAATTTGAAGAAGCTTCCCTTTTAGAGTGGGTCAATTCTTCCTGCACATGCACGGAAATCTACTCCCTATACCTAGTTGCAAAACCTACTACTCTTTGATGTAGAAAGGATTTTCCTTGACAAGCATGCTCCTCATAATATGTAGCCCTTATCTATGCTATTGCTCCCTATTAAGGCATGGTGAAGACAACACCTAGGGTCTAGGTTATAAGGCTTGAAATGCACCGGACAATCAATTCTTCTCCCACCTAGATCCACCTCACATTTGAATGGTCAAAACTTGATTTATGCATAGCCCAAAGAGACACCAACGGGGACCCTTTCCAACAAAGTAGACACCTACTGATGCAACTTCCCAACTTTGTCCTCTGCTTTGCGAGACTCCAACAAACTACAAGCTCACATTGGGACTAGCTAAGATGGCTTGGACTCAGACCAGGGACCTAAGATAGTATACAAAGGCACCACCCAACCCACATAAAGACTAGAGAAAAAAGACACAACCTCCACCCAACCCACATAAAGGCTAGAGAAGAAAGATAAATACTCTAACCAGTCTATGCAAAGGATTCAAAGTTGATACACTAGTCAAGAATAATGGATCCCACATAAAAAAAAAAAAACCCACGTTCCACTCAGAATGTTCTCATACCATAACCAGTGACCCTGAGTCTCGAATAAGATCCTAGCACCAAATAAGAAGAAACAACACCCAAGAAAAATATAAAACCAATACGCTACATGACATAAATAACCAAGGCCATACCTAGTCCAGATAATCCACACTAAAGAATCACCAGATCAAATTCCTCTCAGGATATGAACCTTACTCCATACCCAACCCCACATAAGAAAAATAATAAAATTCACACTACCAACCATCCCCAAAACCTAGGTGAGAGGGAAGGAATTCCCTTGAATTGATTTGATAAAGAGAAGTTAATAAACAAAACCAAAAGGAACATGCCATACATTAGAACAATTTTTACTTGAAAGAGAGGAGAGGAAAATCCACTTTAATTTCTTGAGATGAATAGTATGATATAATTTTGATTTTATCTTCCTTGTTTGAGAATGTGGTAGTCTATATTCTAGACATGCGAATTATAGGTGATACCCGAAATCAATCCACCCTCTAGGATTCGAATTTACCAAAATTAAATCCCCTACTCCAACAACATGAAAAATGATGATGTTGAAAACTTTTGGTAAACTGTGTATTTTGTTTGAAGATGTGCCTATCTTCCTTGACTTAGTAGATCTATGAATGGACTGACACTACACTCTGCAATTTTTTCAGGGCCTACTTGATCCCTCATCCATTATAGCCTCATAGCTAGCTTCAACTTGACCTACACAACAGTCTATCCCATCTCTCTCTGGGCTATGAAATCCCACAAATGAATTAACAAAGGAATTTTAAGCATCATTGCCACCCTCGTCGCACGAACATTGTTTCCTTCGTCATAACATCTACATCCTTTCATCCGACCCTATCCTTTGAGAGTTAAGACCATCTATGAATATGTTACACTTGTCAGGGACAAATCCTTATAAACCCATCTGCAGCACAATGCCTTGTTGACTCTAGGAGTAGATTGTGCACCCCCACCTGAGCGGCAAGGGCTACGTGCAGGGCTAGTGGAGTGGCACCCAGGCAAGGGCGCACAGTCGATTCCCGGAATTGACAAGGTGTTGTGTTGCACAAGATCTCATCGATTCGAGGAATCAAAGAGGCACTCAACCAAAAAAAATTGATTATATATATATATATATATATATATATATATATATATATATTTTAAATGTATTTCATATTTATTTTTTTTAGTTTTTTAATTTCTTTTTATTTTAATAAATTCTATCTTATTTCTTGTTATTTTAATTTGATTTTTTTATTAATTATTATTTTTTTAATATTTAAAATTTATGGGTTTTTTTTACTAAATTTTTATTATTTTTCTAAATCATCTGTTTTTGGTGATATTTTTTTTGTTTTTATTTTGTTTTGTTTTATTTTTTTTAATCTCTTTTTTATATCTAATTTTTTCCTTATATGAGTTATTTCTTGTTATTTTTTTCGAATTTTTTATTCTTTATTTTTCTTAATGGTTTGTTATTATTATTATTATTATTATTATTATTGTATCATTTTTAAAAAATTTAACTCGTTTTTATGTTTTAATTTTTTTAATCTCTCTTTCTTTTCTTCTGTTTTTTTTCTTCGTTTCGTTTTTAATTTTTAGTTATTTATTTATTTATTTTAAATTTAAAAAAACATTTTGATTTTGGATTATTTATCTAATTTTTCATTTTTTATCCTTTTTTTTTTATTACACTAGCAAATTGACCCCACTATATGCTAATTCGTTAGTTGTTTTTAAAGTTTTTGTTACAATGGATCAAGTCCATCCCCTCTGTGTCAATTTTATAGTTGATTTTTATATTTTCATTGCAATGGGTCAAGTTCACCATCACTGTATGTTAATTTGATGGTTGATTTTTAATTTTTTCTTGCAATTTGTCACATTGTCTTAGGTTAAGATTTTTAAAGAGCTATATTTTTACCATTTAAAAAAAATAAATACTCCTTGTATAATGACTCTTTGATTTAAGTATTCATTTTTTAGATATTTTTAGTCATGATATTTGGTTTTGATTCAATGGCTAAATTTTTTTGAAATTTTAAGGTCTTTTAGTGTCATAATATTTTACCTTTAACACCATGGTTGAAAAACGTCAAAATTTTAAGGTTTTTTGGAGTCGTGATATTTATCTTCAACGCCATGGTTGAAAATTGTTGGAATGTTAAGGCTTTTCAGAGACGTGATATTTTATCTCTAATGTCATGCCTGAAAATTGCTAGAATTTTAACTTTTTTTGGATTCATGATATTTTATCTTTAACATTGTTGCTAAAATATTGAAAATTTACCTCGAAAGATAAAAATAAAATATTTTTCTAGCATCAATATTTTTTATTTTTGGGTTGTTTTTTCACGTTTTTTTGGGGATTTTGACTAGACTTCTTGATTTGAGGTTATAGTTCTCAAGAAGATAATAAATTTGTTTGGAGAGGCTAGGTTCGCCCACTTTGAAAAGGTAAATATAATGTATGTGGGAAATTGCTAAAATTGTACAAAAAGAGTGGAAATGTTGGGTCCCATCCTCTGCCCCAAACCAAGATTATTGCATATCCCCATGCAATTCTATTTTCTTCTCCTACTTTGATGACTTTGATTATGGAGCATTCAAGCAAGTAGTGCTTCTAGTCACATGAGTGGCCCTCTTCGTCCACTTTATAGTAAACCAAGTTTTGGCGAGTAGAGATCCAAAATCTTCTTCATCTTTTCTTTCCTCTTTGGGATTCCATTAAATGGGGATATTAAATTTCAATCCAATCGAATGGTTTCCATGTTCTTTTAGACAATTAACGTATTTGGAAAATCAATCTCAAACTATTTTGCATAGGTATGTTCCAAGAATTTGGGATTAGTTTGCTTTCCCTATGACATTAGTTTCCTTCATTCTATTATAGCATTCCTCTGATCATTTTTAGGATTTAGTATCATGAAAAGTAAAAAATGGTCAAATATGATAAAAATGAGAGAGGGAGGAAAGAATAAACATCTTTGATCGGTTAGAAGTTGTTTTGATTTATCTCACCCTTGAACAAAGAACCAAATTTTGAATAGTTTACTTAACATGGTACGTTTCAGTGTGACCTTAGGAAGATGAACCTTGATTTTTGGGTTCACTACTCCAACTGGATATTATTCTTGTTAGTATGAAGAGTTTGTCAGTGCCTCCTATGTGACAAACTCATATTGTTGTTCCACTTTGCATCAAATGTCACCCAAGTCACCATTTTTTTGTGCTTATGTTCAAGGGAAGTTTTATGATGTGTCATACACTCCTCATATTTCCTTGACTATTCGTGTCACCCTTCTTAGTTGTCAAGTACCATCATTATCTATGTTCTTTACTCATGGTAGCGTGGAGGGTCTCCATTGACCTTTTATTGGTTGGTAATATCTCATTGACTATGACACATTATTGTAAGAGTTTAACATGGATTTGATGGAACCCTAGGTCTATTTTGAACATTATGATAGGTTACTTTGTGCATATATGATAATCCATCAATGGTTACTAATTGAGTGGTTTCCCATGTGGTCAACAAAAAGACCTCATTTCAAACACTCAAATTCGTTGTATACCTTGGATTCCTTTTTCATCATTAGTGGAAGTCCTAACCTCTATTAGTGGTTTTCATTAGTGGCCATTGCTAATAGGGTCTCATCTCTCTTTCATTCACATGCAATAGGCATACTTATTGATAGGTTCTTCTATATTTTGTCTAATACATTCAAAACCATCTCCTTCTTTCCACTCATGTTGGATGATGGGAGATGCATTAGTTATTTCCTTCCAATGGGTCACTTCTCGTTGAATTTGGCATATTTTCTCAACGAATGAGATTTAGAGATTTTATAGTACCTTAGGGCTTGTAATCATCACTGTTTCAAGATCCCTCGCTATCAACAATAGGAGTACATCAATCCCATGATCTATAGATTCTATAAGTGTTTGATGATAGCTCATATATTCACACTTTTTTTAATTTAGTTGGTACCTTGATGCCCATTGCCATTATTTGTGGGTTTTCACATCTATTGATTATATACATTAATGACCAATAACTAAACAATGTCTCCCATGTTTTATTATATTATTTTTTCAAACAATATATATATATATATATATATATATATATGAAAGATTTTGAGTGAAGACCCTGGGAAAATAGTAGCATTCCCTCTTTATGCTACTACTTGAGCGACAAAACGAAATACTAGTCGCCCATATAACATTGGTACCTTTGGAGGATCAATTTATCGAGTTCATTGTTCCATAGCTTCATTCTAATATATATTAAGATATGCATCCATTGTGTATTTGTTCATTCTTATGATCATGGTTTCCGCATTGTTGTACTTGTCTTAACTTAACGACATCCTTCATATGATTATCGATATTATATTTTGGTTTTGTGTCACTTAATTTTTGATTGACATGTTCAAAATTGGACGTATTCGAAGTTGTGATTCCTCTACCTAGTAATTAGGTGGTAATGACTATCGTGTAGAATTCTTATAACTATGTAATAGTTTAGTTGCGGGAATCATGTAGTCTTCTTATCACACAAGATGATAAACCACTTATAGGAAAGGTAAGTATGTAATCTAATAAAATTACCACCCAATAGCTGGATAAATATGACAAAACATTTTCTAATAAATACATTTTCCAAAATTTCATTTTACATACCAAAAAGAGTGGAAAACACTAGAAAAGGGAGGTAAGGTGTATATGGGAAATTGTTAAAATTATGTAAAAATGGTGGACATGCTAGGTCACATCATCTCTCCCCAAGTGATATTAATGCATGTCCCCATGAAATTCTATTTACTCCTCCTCGTTTGAGGACTTTGATTATGAAATCTTTATGAAAATAATACTCTAGTTATAGGAGGAGTGGTCCTCTTCCATTTTATAGTAAACCAAACTTTGGTGAGTAATCGTCCAAAATATTCCCCATCTTTGCTTTCCTTTCTAGGGTTCCATAAAATGGGTATATTAAGTTTCAATTTATTTATTCTAATGTTTGTCATGTTCTTTTAGACATTTAATGTATTTGTAAAATCAATCTAAAGTTATTTTGCATAGGTTCGTTCCATGCACTTGGACTATTTTACTTTTCCTGTGACATTGATGATCCAAATTTTGAAGGAATGAAATGAAATAAAAATTTAAAATGGAAACAAAGAGATACGGTGAAACTGAACTTCAATTAACAAATAACAAATTTTGAAAATTGTTTACATGTAAAATGAAAGAAAACTAGCTTGAGCGATGGTAGCTTTTCTCTAAGAAGAGATGTGACAGTTACATGCCTTTTGAACTATGTTACAATGAGGCTTGGAGGCATTTTTATCATGAAGAAACATTGAGAAACCATAAACATCCAAAAATCTAACCCTACGAGATGAAGGGCCAAAAGGTATGAGCTCCACTGGGGTTAGTTAGAATGTCAACTTCCCAAGCTCATGACTTTGGCATATGATCTCTGTTTGGAACACATGATAGATCGTCAAAAAGGTCTATCCAAGGAATTTTGTTTTGACTAGAAACATGAGTTAAAGTCTTGTGTCTTCCCATTTCCCAAAAAATAATCATTTAGGGCCTCAAAACGACTTTAGAAGTTCAAGTCCTTAAAACTACCAAAAATAGAAAACTATAAAAATAGGAAATTGTGCTAAAAAATAGGAAACTGATAGAAAAAAGTGCCAGGGGTCCAAGTAAAATAGGAAAGAGGTCATCAATATCCACCTGGATCATGATTCCTCCCCCCTTAGGAAACAATGGTCCCCATTGCATTGAGTGCCTCCATGAGGTGAGGAAACTTCTACTGAACTTGTTCCCTGGTGAACCTCTTACCTTGGTGCAGGAGTTGGTTGGCTTTGTAATCCTGATATAGTTGAAAATTGTATTGGTGAGTGTTCTTAATTTGTTTTTCCATGATCCAATCAGTTGTAGCTTGTGCAATGTAATCTGGGTTGAGCTCTATTGGTGTTGACTGCTCAACAATGTTTGATATGTCCCAGAATGGCGGAAAGTATGGCTGAAGGTGGTCCGCATTGAGTATTGGGTGCATGCTAAGGAATGGGGGATACTTAGCTCAAAAGCATGGTCACCCACAAAATTGGTGATGGTGTAAGGCCCACATCATAGTGGTTGAAGCTTCTAATGGGCTCCAGTAAGGAAACCCTTTTATAAATGCAACCAAACCTTATCGCCCACTTGAAACTTATGTGGCACCTGATATTGATCATGATGTTGTTTTTACTTAGTATTGGATTTATCTAGGATATCATGAACCTATTGATGGATGTGTTAAATTCATTCAATAAACTTGATGGCCTTATTGACTTTGGATTGAACATGTGTATATTATGTCCGTGTACTTGCAAGAGGCATTAAAACATCAATGGGACACAATGGCTGAAATCCCAAACCCACTTGAAAGGGGTTGTGGCCACTTGAGCTATTGAGAGATTTTTTGTAGTTGTGTTGCACATAGGGGAGACTCTCATCCCATTATCATGCATTCTTAGAGTTGTACATGTGCAATATGTGCAGTATCATCTTTTTGATGACCTCTATCTAGCCATCATTATGTGTGGGGAATGCAGTTAACTTGGTGAGTTTAGTATCCAAAAATGACCAAAGGCTCGACTAGAATGTGCTTATGAACTTGATATTCCACTATGATATAATTGTTTGTGGGATCCAAAAATGTACCTATTAGCTCTGCTATGTTCTTTGACATTTGATCGATTAAAATAGGTGTTGAGCAGTGCTGGTTTGGTTACATAAAGTTGGCAGTAGTTTTTCCCGCTTTCTCCTTCATTTCCCCTTTTTTCCTTATAACTCCCGCTACCTTGTTTTACACCGACATTTGGCATAAAACCCTTGTTTAATTAGCTCCTGGGCGTTTTTTGTTTATAACTCTATAAACCCCAATAATCCATATAAACCCCTTATAAACCCTTTTCCCATGGATCCCGGGTGCAAGGTCTAAACCCACAACACCATATGTATTTAACCACGCGCCTGTACCACCCCTGTCACGTCAAATCAATGTGGACCCGTGCATTCATTCCGCGTTGTTCGATCTTACCTCGCCAGGATCCAATGATAGGCGCTCCTCCCGCCGCTGGAACCTGCGCATGCGATAACCCGCGGGGAAAGTGGTTTCCCCGTCGTCCCATCTGCCACGCGGCACTTGTTTACTGGATCACTCCTCCATGTATGTAAACCACCTTTTCCCACTAGCGGTGTGGGGAAACCGCTCACCTCCATCCAGTACGATCCCCGCTCGCTAACCCTCTCGCATCTCTGCCGCCCGTCAACCATTGGATCTGCCCAACCATGATTCGACGGTCCACGTTCTTCCCTAGAATATACCTTTCGATATCCCGCATGCTCCGATCTTGTTTGTCCATCTGAGCCATCCAATGGTTAGCATTCATTTTCAGCTCCTCGTCCATTTTCAATGCAATTTTCGTGTTTTTGGTAGTCCTGTGCACTTGAAGGAGAAAGGAGCCCATGGTTCAATACTCTGCGCATTAAATCCTCAGCTACCACATTCAAAGAACATCACGGCCAAGGATGAGAAGGACAATCCTTGAGCAGTTCAATGACTACAACAGTTATTGAAATTCATTCAAATAATACTTCACCTGTTTAGGAAGGACAACAAAGTACCAGTAAATGTCAAATTGATCCATTAAAACAATCAAATTGTATCAAAGACCATATCTGATTGTAAATGCGGTTGGTGGTCAGTTATGACCCCTCCACGCATAGGTTAGCAGAGATTTTTTGTAATCAACCTCCATATATACCCAGAAGCAAGATGTAATCAGGTTGATGAATGTTATTTTGATGTAAAGTTCAACTTCTGGAGACTGTAACTACTGTGATACCTGCAGCTTCTGGTCTTCATTTTTAGCTAATACAAGCTTCTTTTGCTGTTAATTGCTCACTTTCCACTTCTTCTTTATTCCAGGTTGTGCCTGTTATGCATTTATTCATGTGATGTTGATGTTTAGCATTAGAGGGGCTATCATCCCACTTCTGTGTTAGAATCTAGCTAGTATCATTGAATTTGTATGCAGGTTTCTGTTATTTTAATGCCAGAGAGCTGTCATCCTGTCTATGCATTAGGAAATAGATTTACGGACCTTTTAACTGGTTGTAGCTGGCCATCACAGGGTCCTGTGCATCTGCTAGTGTGATCAATATTCTCCATCATCACATTTTCCTTAAACTGTGAGTAATTGGTGGTCTAAAGCCTTGCAGTCTGGTGGTGTTCACCCATGTCTGGGGCTAAGAATAGTAGAAGTGGTTATCTGGCTTGAATATGCATCATTTCCTTTCATTCATCCACCATTTTCCAACATTTTTTTGAGTTTGTAATGTTCCCGAGCATCTCTGATATATAACCTAGGAGAGTTTCTTGGGGTGATAACATTAATTGGCGCCGTTGCCGGGGAGAGGAGAATTGAAGCTCAGCTTCCCTGGGAGAACAACACAGTTTCAAGCTTTGATAATAAACAAGGTTTGAACATAGTTTCTGGTTGTAATCATCTATTTGGCGACTCCACTAGAGGAAGACCATCCTTTGGTGACTCCACATTGAAGTTCTGGCTCAGTTTGTGAGACATACTCGAAGAAATCCTCAGAAATCATCAGCTGAACTAGTGCCTGACCCTGAGAGGACTGTCAAATGAAATAAATCATCACAAAAAGGAGCATCAGGATCAGGTAAGCCCAAGAAATATTATTTTTCTCTGCATGAGGAGTTTTTAGTTGAAAATACACAATTTGAAGACCTAGAGCCTAGTGCTGCTAGTGAACAAACACTTGTAGAGATTAATACAACCCCTTGTGCATTTAGTTCCCCTTTGAATCTCAATCCAAAGAAAACTTCCCATTTAGTCCAAAACATCCCTTTGTCTCACCCATCCATCACATTACTTCCTACCATTCAATCTGCTAGTGTTCTTCCACATATCCCAATCATGGCAGGACAATAAGCACCCACGAAGATAGAAAGAATTATTGCTGCTAGATATGGACCTTTAGTCTTGCATGTTCCTTTCAATCCTATGCCTATGGGAGAATATCAGAAATATATGCCTAAATTCACTGGTACAGAGGGAGTAACAGCAGAAGAACATCTTGAAGCTTTTTACAATTATGCTGATAAGTTATATATAAGTGAAAATGATGTGTGGATGAGAGTTTTTGTCTAGAGCCTTGATGGAGAGGCCAGGAAGTGGTTCAGAGAATTGCCCCAGAGATCTATAACAGATATTGAAGCATTAGATGATGCATTTTTGAAGCACTGGGGAGATAAGAAGGACTTGCTATATTACCATATTGAGTTTGGTAACCTGAAGAGGGAAAATGGGGAATCATTGCCTGATTTTAATAAAAGATTCAACCGTATGTATAGTAAGATACCAGCTAAAGTAAAGCCTACTCCCACCTCTACCAAACTCACTTATGCCAATGCTTTTGACTTTGATTTCTGCTTGTTATTGAGAGAAAGAAGGTGTGCCACTCTAGCTGATATGCAGGATGCCGCCCTAGAGTAGAGTCTAATATCATGGCTGCAGAGAAGCTCAAAAGTCAAGCTGGCAGAAGGAGGCAGAGAGGTTAGGCTTCTACTTCTTCTGCTTCATCTTCAGAGCCTAAATTAGACAAAATGACTAAGATGATAGAGTCATTGGCTGCTGAAATTTCTAAGCTGAAGGTTGAGCAGAATTCAGGAAAAACAAGGCAGCAGAACACATTTTCTCCAAGAAATCCAAATCCTTTCAGAAGAGCAAATGAGCAGTTTCAAATTATGCATAAGGGTGAAGAATCTAAAGAAGAATAGAAAGTTAAAGCTCCCTTCCAAAAGGTAGTCATGGAGGAGGAATAGTTTGAAGATGAGGATGAAATTCATTGCATGGAAGATAAAGGCAGTGTTGCATTTTTTACTTTCGATGCTTATGAAGAATCATTGCTGCAGGAACAAGACAGTCAAGAGTGGGATAGAGAAGCTGTTCTACAAACAGAACAACAGCAGAGATATAACCTGAGGTCGAATGCAAAAAATGTCAAAGAAAATCCTACCCAAAGAGATGCTGTCCAAACAGAGTCACAAAATATCAAGCAGAGAAGACCAGCAGCTGGTCCAGTCATCCTCAAAGCTCCAGTTCAAGAGTTAAAAGGTTCAGATAAGTTATCTTCTCCTTTTAGCTTTGTGTCATAAGTTTAGAAATCGAAAATATCTGTGCCTCTGGTGGAGTTTATAAAGAGTGAAATATTTAGAAAACCTATCCTTGAAGCCCTTGAGCAAGAAACTACACAAACCTCCACTGACTCTGTCAATTTGCAAGATCACAAGCCTGCCATTGTTCTTAGTCCTATGATTGAACTTGCTGATAATAATTCTCCATGTTTTTATGTCTCCTTGACCATTCATGATAAAATCCTTCACAAATGCCTGCTAGATACAGGGGCTAGCCACAATTTAATGCCTAAAGCTGTCATGGAAGAGTTGGGCCTTGACATCACCAGACCCTATCATGATTTATTCTCTTTTGATTCAAGGAAGGTGAAATGCCTAGGATTGATTACAGACCTAGCTATTACCCTAACTCAGCTGCCCATGAAGTGTATGATGATGGATATTGTGGTAGGAGATGTCCCTCCTAAGTTTGGCATGTTGTTGTCTAGAGGGTGGATTAAGAGACTAGGTGGGACATTACAGAATGATCTATCTTATGCATTGTCCCAGTTTTTGGAGGAGAAAGAAGAAGATTGTATAGAGAAGCACAGTTGGCATACATCATCAGTGATGAGAAGAATCCTACCAATCATCCCATATATGTTGTGGACACTGATTTTGGAGCATGTATTATCCAAATAGAAGAATCTCAGAAGGCCTCAATGTAGCATAGGAAACCAACAGTTCAGGCTGAGGAAGAGCAAGGAAGTCAGGTTTCGGAGATGTTCTTTGATGGGGCATGTTCCAGGGAGACTGCAAGAGCAGGGGTGGTGCTAGTATCTCTAGAACAAGAAATCATTCAGCGGTCTTTTAAGCTAGTTTTTCAAGTCACTAATAATATAGCAGAATATGAAGCTCTGCTATTGGGCCTTAATGCAGCAAAAGACAAAGGAATTACGAATATAAAGGTGTTCGAAGATGCTGATCTAATCATTCAACAGGTAAATAAGACATTTCAAGAAAAGCACCCAAGGCTAAAAGCATACAGAGATGAGTTATGGAGAATCAACGATTATTTTGATTATTTCTGTATTTCATATATTCCTAGAGCCCAAAATTAGCTTGCTGATTCCCTTGCTGTGTCTGCTAGTCTATTTATCCCTCCAATGCCTCCCAGACTAGTTTATGAAGTCCAAATGAAGTATAGACCATCCTTGCCTGACAATGTCCACCATTGGAAAGTTTTTGATGATGATGATGAGATAAATAGGTTTCTGCAAGTCATTGATGAGTTTTTCGAAATGCAAATTGACCAAGAGAATGATGCCTTGCAAGAAAACCCCCAGTCCCAGCTTAGAAATAAAATTGGTAAAAACAACATTGTCCAGCTTCCCAGCAATCATATTCCTAAGGGTTTAATTCCTCTAGAAAGACTATTTGACCAGAATGATGTGCCTTACAAAGCTGCCCAAAAAGAAGACCAATCTGCAGTCTGTAAGCATGATATAGGAAGTCCAGGTCAGCCTAGATATGTAAATTTGTCCACTCATTTTTCTGCTGATCAAAGTGCTGAATACTGCAATTTAATGAGGCAATTTGCTGATGTGTTTGCCTGGGAGTATAGTGATCTGAAAACGTATGATAAGAACATAATCCAGCATAAAATCCCTCTGGAGAAAGACACTATTCCTTTCAAACAGAAGCTGAGACCAATAAATCCTATGCTTCTTCCACTGATTGAAAAAGAAATTAAAAAATTGTTGGCTGCCAAGATCATAGTTCCTCTTAGATATTCCAAATGGGTAGCCAATCTAGTAGTGGTGAGGAAGAAAAGTGGAGAAATCAGACTGTGTGTTGATTTCAGAAATTTAAACAAATGCTCAAAGAAAGATAATTATCCCTTACCAAAAGTGGAGAATTTGCTACAAAAAGTCTCAGGAGCTAAAGTGATGTCTTTCTTGGAGGGTTTTTCAGGCTTTAATCAAATTGCTGTGCATCCAGATGACCAGGAAAAGATTGCATTCACCACTCCTTGGGGCACTTTTATGTATGCTAAAATGCCTTTTGGATTGATGAATGTTGGATCCACCTTTCAGAGAGCTATGGATATAGCATTTGTGGGAGAGAAAGATAAATATGTCCTCATCTACCTTGATGACATAACAATATACTCCAGCAGCCATCAAAATCATTTGCAGCATTTGAAAAAAGTGTTTCTGAAGTGTAGGAGGTTTGGAATTTCAGTGAATCCTAAAAAGTCACAATTTGCTTTAGAAGAAGGAAAGCTGTTGGGACATATTGTTTCTGCTACAGGTGTCCGAATTGATCTAGAAAGAATAAAAGAAATACAGACTTTGTCTGTCCCAAGATCAAAGAAGGATATCCAATCCTTTATGGGCAAAATTAATTTTGTGAGGAGGTTTATTCCAAATTTTGCAGAATTGGTTAAGCATGTGACCTCCATGTTGAAGAAAGGATCAGAGGTAAGATGGACTAATGCAGCAAGAAAACCATTTGAGTCTATTAAAAAGATAATTATTCAGTCTCCCACATTAATAAGTCCAGATTACAGCAAGGAATTCCATATATTTTCATTTGCCTCTAAATACACCATTGCAACAGTTTTATTGCAGGTAGATGAAGAAGGTTCAGAACATCCAGTAGCATTTTTTAGCAAGAACTTGAGGGATGCTGAACTGAGGTATGATATTATTGAAAAACAAGCATATGCCCTTATTAAATCCTTGAAAGCTTTCAGAGTTTACATTCTGCATTCCAAGATAATTGCATATGTACCCTCTGCTGCAATAAAATATGTCTTGACACAACATGATGCTGATGGAAGAAGGGCAAAATGGATTGCAAAGATGATAGAATTTAATATAGAACTGAAGCCCACCAAGCTTGTCATAGGTCAGGGTCTTGCCAGGCTGTTAGCTGAAGAAAATTGCAGGTCATTGGATATTGATTTCCTGTGCACAATTGCAGAAAATGGTCAGGCAGAAGAAGAGGAAGCAACTAAACCAGAGAAAAGGAAGTTAGTGGCCGAGAATCTAGCTTCTTGTAACTGGTATGCTGAAATAATTAATTTCTTGCTGAAGCTAGAAATACCTTCATAATTTACTCAAAGCCAAGCTAGAACTATAAAGCTTAGGGCAGCTAAATATTGCATCAATGAAAATATGATCTACTAGAGGGATCCATCTGGAGTGCTTTTGAGGTGTTTGGACAAAGAACAGTCAAAAGAAGTTATGCAGCAATTTCTTTCCAGCATGTGTGGAGGGCACCATTATTGGAAGACTACAACCCATAAAATTCTCAGAGCTGGGTACTATTGGCCCACTTTATTTTTTGATGTATGTTCTTTTGTTAAAACTTGTGACAGGTGCCAAAGATTTGAAGGAAAATAGCAGTTGAAGTCCCTACCCTTAAAACTAATTCATGCAAAAGGACCTTTTCAAGAGTGGGGCTTGGATTTTATTGGAGAAATAAATCCACATTCCAGTGGCCAGCATAAATGGATATTAGTAGCCACTGATTATTTCACTAAGTGGATTGAAGCAATCCCTACAAGGAAGGATGATCACAGTGTGGTCATGAAGTTTTTAATTGAAAATTCTTTACCAGATTTGTTTGTCCACACAAATTGGTCACAGACAATGCAACAGCCTTCAGGGCAAAAGAATTGGTGGAAATGTGTGATTCAATGGGTATTAAACTTGTTCATTCCACCTCATATTATCCTCAATGAAATGGTCTAGCAGAATCTTCTAATAAAAGCCTGATAAGGATAATTAAGAAGCTACTGGAAGACAATAGAAAAAATTGGGATTCCAAGCTCAAGTATGCACTGTGGGCTGACAGACTAACCATTAATAAATCCACAGGGAATTCTCCTTTCAAGCTGATATATGGTACTTAAGCTGTATTCCCAATTCAACTTACTCTCCCGGTGGAAAAGTTCCTTCAAATAGAACAAAATGAGGAAGAATACATGGCAAAGAGGATCACTGATTTAGTAAAGGTACATCAGATTAGAGAATAGTTGGTTGAAAATACTGCAGCACATTAGAAGAAGATCAAGGAAGCCTTTGACAAGAAGGAAAAAAAAGATGATTTTCAGGTTGGGGACTTGGTTTTGAAATGGGATGCATTGAAAGAAAAGAAAGGTAATCATGGGAAGTTTGATGCTTTCTGGATAGGGCCATTCATCATTTCACAGATTCAAGGGAACAACACCTTCATACTAAAAAGTATGGGAGGAGAGACAATTTTTGATGGCCCAGTTAATGGGCGTTTTCTGAAGAATTATGTGGTTTAAGGTCTTTGGCCTTAAAAGTTGTAAATATTTGGTTTTTATCAGTTTTGTATAGTCAAAGTAGACTCCATGCCCAATGGAACACTAGGAATTTTGGCTAATTTGTTTTCAGCTGGAAAGGCATTGATCTGCAGGTTCTTGAGACCTCGCAGGGAGGATCTCATCCCCAGAAGAAGCCAGTGTTAGCTCTGCTATGTTCTTTGACATTTGATGGATTAAAATAGCTGTTGAGCAGTGCTGGTTTGGTTGCATAAGGTTGGCAGCAGTTCTTTCACGCTTTCTCCTTCATTTCCCCTTTTCTCCTTATAACTCTCGCTACCCTGTTTTACACCCACATTTGGCATAAAACCCTTGTTTACTTAGCTCTTGGGCATTTTTTGTTTATAACTCTATAAACCCCGATAATCCATACAAACCCCTTATAAACCATTTTCCCATTGATCCCAGGTGCAAGGTCTAAAACCACAGCACCGTATGTATTTAATCGTGCGCCTGTACCGCCCCTGTCACGTCAAATCAATGTGGACCCATGCATTCATTCCGCACTATCCGATCTTACCTCGCCAGGATCCAACAATAGACGCTCCTTTCGCCGCTGGAAACTGCGCATGTGATAACCCACTGGGAAAGTGGTTTCCCCGCTGTCCCATCTGCCACGCGGCACTTATTTACTGGATCACTCCTCCATGTATGTAAACCACCTTTTCCCGTGAGCAGTGCGAGGAAACCGCTCACCGCCATCTAGTACGGTCCCCGCTCGCTAACCCTCTCTCATCTCTGCCGCTTGTCAACCATCGTATCTGCCCAACCATGATCCGACGGTCCACATTCTTCCCTTGTGTATGCCTTCTGATAGCCCACATACTCTGATCTCGGCCATCCATCTGAGCCATCCAATGGCTAGCGTTCATTTTCAGCTCCTCATCCATTTTCAATGCAATTTTTGTGTTTTTGGCAGTCCTGTGCACCCGAAGGAGAAAGGAGCCCATGGTTCAATACTCTGTGCATTAAATCCTCAGCTACTACATTCAAAGAACAACACGGCCAAGGACGAGAAGGATGATCCTCGAGTAGTTCAATGACTGCAACAGTTATTGAAATTCATTCAAATAATACTTCACCTATTCAGGAAGGACAACAAAGTACCAGTAAATGTCAAATTGATCCATTAAAACAATCAAATTGTATCAAAGACCATATCTAATTGTAAATGCGGTTGGTGGTCAGTTATGACCCCTCCACGCATAGGTTAGCAAAGATTTTTTGTAATCAACCTCCATATATACCCAGAAGCAAGATGTAGTCAGGTTGATGAATGTTATTTTGATGTAAAGTTCAACTTCTGGAGACTGTAACAACTGTGATACCTACAACTTCTAGTCTTCATTTTCAGCTAATACAAGCTTCTTTTGTTGTTAATCTCTCACTTTCCACTTCTTCTTTGTTCCAAGCTATGCCTGCTATGCATTTATTCACGTGTTGTTGATGTTTAGCATTAGAAGGGTTGTGATCCCACCTTTGTGTTAGAATCTATCTAGTATCATTGAATTTGTATGCATGTCTCTGTTATTTTAATGCTAGAGTGTTGTCATCCTATCTGTGCATTAGGAAATAGATTTACAGACCTTTTAACTGGTTGCAGCTGGCCATCACAGGGTCATATGCATCTTCTGGTGTGATCAGTATTCTCCATCATCACATTTTCCTTAAACTGTGATTAATTGGTGGTCTAAAGCCTTGCAGTCTGGAGGTGTTCACCCATGTCTAGAGTTAAGCATAGTAGAAGTGGTTATCTGGCTTGAATATGCATCATTTCCTTTCATTCATCCACCATTTTCAAACATTTTGTTGAGTTTGTAATGTTCCCAAGCATCTCTAATATACAACCTAGGAGAGTTTCTTGGGGTGATAACAGTACCCATAATCATTTGAAGAAGACCTTGGAAGTGGCTTCTGCTATCATACTCTTCTTGCGGACAACCAATATGGTCGCCTTACAAAATCTATCAACGACCACAAACACAAGGTCAATACCATGCTTGGTAGAAGGAAGGCTAGACATATTTTCCATGGATATGGATTCCTAAGGCTAGCTAGGATTAGGCAGAGGAGTGTATATGCCTTGCTTCTTAATGGTTGGCTTATTGATGGCATAGGAAATGAAAGATCTAATATATTTGACAACATCTTGTTAGAGTGTTGGCTAATAAAAATGCTTTTGCATAAATGCCACTATCTTCTCCACACCAAAGTTTCCTATGACCTTATTGTAATGTGCCTCCTAAATCAACTTGGCACACTGGCTTGAAGGAAAAAAAATATGACCTAGATAACACAACAATCTACATGAAGGCGAAAGTCTTGAATTGGCTTTCTTTCCATGAAGATCTTGTAGGTTGTAGAAAATTTTGTGTCATTTTCATATAGCTACGGCCATCCAAAGGTATCGTGGCCACAAGAGTTGAGAATTGTGCCCAGTGTCACAATTGGGGGCTAGTTGAGGTCATCTATGATGTGATTGGTGCTACCTTTCTTGTATTTAATGTTCAAATGGAGTTGTTGTAGGTATGTGGAACATTTTTAATGGCGATCATTCTATAACCTCCCTTCCGTTTGAATAAATTAAAGAGGTCGATGATTTGTGTGGATGATTTTATCCTTCCCTAGAATATAATGTTTCCATTGCTAGTAGACTCGCATGATAGAATACATTTCCTTGTCATAGGTGAGGTACCTTCGAACATTATCAGAGAGTGTCTCCTTGTGATAGACCACTAGATACCCTTGTTGGGTGAGGGATGCACCAATAGTATACTCTTAGGCATATGTCTCAATCTCATATGTATGTTGCAAGTCTGGAAAAGTGAGGGCTTGTACAAAGCAAAGGCAATGTTTTAGTTCAATGAATGCCTTCTGTTGTGGCACAGATCAGAAAAACTTTGCTATTTCTCCACCCTTGGTAACTCGACTCAAGGGCCAAGTGATATGAGAGAACCCCAACACAAATCTCCAATAGAAAATAGCAAGGCCCAAGAAAGTTAGTGTCATGGGGTCTAGCCAATCTTGAATGACTTGGATTTTAACTAGATCGACTTGCACACATTGATCATTAATTATGTAGCCCAGATATTGGACTTGGTCCATGCTAAAGGATAATTTCTCTAAGTTGGCACACAACTTGTGTTATCACAAGGTTTGAACGACCTATCAAATATGTTTCAAGTGATCTACCCAACTCTTTTTGAATATGAGGATATCATCCAGATATACAACCAAAAATGAGTTGGTGAAAGGTTGCAAGATGTCATCCATTAGCCTCATAAAATTTGAAGGGGCATTTGTCAACTCGAAGGGCATGACCAACTACTCAAAAAGACCCTCCTTAAACTTGAAGGTAGTCTTCCATACATCCGTGAGTTATATGGGAACTTGGTGATAGCCAGACTTCAAATCAATCTTGCTAAAGTACTTGGCCCCTTTGAGCTAGTCAAGAAGGTCATCAATCTGTGGGATTGGGTATCTATCCTTGACTGTGATTTTTTTCAATGCCCGATATTCAATGTAGAGTCTCCAAGTCCCATATTTATTCTACACAAGTACAATTGGGATCCCACAAGATGATGAACTTGGTTGAATATGTCCTTTTTGTAGCAACTCCTGGATCTATCGCTTGATTTCTTTGTTTTCTAGAAGAGAATGACAACATATTGTCCCATTAGGTAGAGGTGCACCGGGGGTTATATCGATTGAATTATTAATCTAAAAGTGCAAAGGTACCCCTTTGGATGAGGATAAGGTGTTCTTGTACTCTTCCACAACCTTGTCCACTTGCTTTTGTTGCACGACAAAGCCCTTTCTGGAGGCCATGGATGTGTCCATGTTCATCCCCTTAATTTGAGAGCGAATCAAGAAAAAAAATCCCACTTTGGGAGAAGATCTTATTGAATTTCTTAGTAGAGATTAAATAAATGGAAGCATATGGGGTTATCTCTGGTATCCTGTATAGTTTTCTACCCAAATAAATAGTAAGAGTACAAGGTCTAGACTCATATACAACATGATTCTTCCACAAGTATGGTTGGCCTAATAAAAAATCACAAATTCAAGGGGAACAACATCACAAAATACCTCATCTATGAAAGGTTTGATGTTGTAGGGAAGAAAACATTGTTGACTGATGTGGAGATCTCGCCATTAGTGGAGCCACCTGATGGTGTATGGATGTAGGTGTGGTGTTGTCGACAAGCCCAAACTCTTAATGAAATTTTCTGAGATGATTTTCTTTTGACTTCCACTATTGAAAATGAACTATATAAGAGCACCCTTCATCTACATCTATGAGTGGATGAGATTCTCACCCTCCTTTGGATCTTCAGGCTTTCTTTTATTAACCTTTGTGGTGGCCGATGATTTGTTTCCCCTTGTCGGGTTTTGGCTCAGAGTCAGAACATGCATATGACTCTAAAGCTTTTAGCTCAACCACCAATGAATTCTTTGTGTGACATTCACTTGTATTGTGAGTGGGGCTCTTGTGGAACTCATACCACTTTCATATGTCTATCTTCCTCTCTGTATTACTATTATTTACTTATAGATTCGATGAGCTGTCTTGAGTCATTCCACCTTGGCTCTATCCTTTTTTATATGGTTTGGGGGTGCCATTGACATGATTTGGGTTCACAGATCCAAATTCATGCTTCTTCTATTTGAATTTCTACTTGATCTTGAAAGCATATTGGTATACTACACCAAGTGAGGAGATGTTCAGGAACTCCATTTCCACCTAGATGTATTTGTGCATACAACCATGGTAATTGAACACCAGATGTCACTCAAAGTTCTTGATAACCATATTCATGTGTAGGGTATGAAATATATTCATGAACTCTAGAACTTCTTGGTCCCTTTACTACCATAGTGTGGTCCATTTTATGTACTTGTATTCATAGCTCCCAATAAAATAATATTATTCCTTAATAAAATCTCGGAAAGAGTCCCAAGAGGGTGTGGCTGAAAATAGTGATGATTCATTCTCTTCCCTTTTATCATAGTAAATTTCCCACCAGTCCTTGACATGGGGGCAACCTTAAGAAGTGAAAAAGTAATTTTTTCTCTATTAAAGAAATTATGGACCAAAAATATCCTTCCAGTAGATTTAACTATTTATGTACAACATCTGCGTCTATCTGACCGTCAGATATGGGAATGTAAAAATTAACTTGTACCTTAAAGTGGGTGATGCCTTTGAAGTTACTTCTAGACGAAGATGCTTCACCCATTGGTATTTACCGAAGGATATGGGAAAAATTAGCCCTCATCTCGTTCCTCTGTTGCTCGAGGGATTCTTCGAGAAACAATTTGAAAGGATATCTTGCTCCCTCATTTTTATTTTCTTCCACAATGGGAGGCTTTCAGGGGCAGTGAGGACGGTCTTACAAGGGTTCAAGTAGTTCGAGTCCCAACTCCTTATACCCCGACCTCATTGGGCACAAGCATAGAAAAATAGGGAGAAAATTTCTTTGATATCACTGATCTAGACTTATGCAGGAACGAAATGAAATACAAATTAAAAAGATAAACATAGAGATACACTGAAACTGAACTTCAATTAATAAATAGAAAATGTTAAAATCAGTTTACATGTAGAATGAAAGCAAACTAGCTTGGGCGATGGTAGCACATCTCTGAGAAGAGGTGTGATGGATACATGCTCTCTAAACTATGTTACAATGAGGCTCACATGCATTTCTATCATGAAGAAACAATGAGAAACCCTAAATATCCAAAAAACTAACCCTAAGAGATCAAGCACCAAAAGGTATGGGCCCTGAAGGGGTTAGGCTAAATGCCAACTTCTCAGGGTCATGACTTTGCACATGATCTTCATTTGGCATGCACGATAGATCGTTAGAAAGGTATATGCGAGGAAAACAACTTTCAACTACAAACATGAGTATTTCCCATTTCACCTAAAAAGGTTGTTTAGGGCTTGAAAATGGCTCCAGAAGTTTAGGACCTAAAAGCTACCAAAAATAAAAAAATGTTGAAATAGGAAACTGTGCTGAAAAATAGGAAACTAACAGAAAACAATGTTGGGCGTCTAAGTGGAATAGGCGGGTGGCCACCAATATCCACCTAGATCAATTGGTCTCCTCCATTGTATTCTACCATTATTTTATTCATTTTCAAGATTTAGTAACATGAAAAAGGAAAAATAATAAAATATGATAAAAACGAGAGAGGGAAGAAGGGATAAAATTCGTTTATTAGTTAGCAATTGTTTCAATTTATCTCACCCTTGAACAAAGAACCACATTTTGAGTAGTCTACTTAACATTTTAGGTTTTAATATAACCTTACGAAGATGAACCTTGATTTTTGAGTTGATTACTCCTTCAACTAGTTAGTCTTCTAGTCACTATGGAGAGTTTGTTAGTGCCGTATGTGTCACAAAATTATATTTTTGTTCCTCTTTGCATAAAATGCCACCCAAGTCACCATTTTTTGTGTGCTTATGCTTAGGGAAGTTTTATCACGTGCCATCCATTCCTCATATTTTCTTAACCATCCATGCCATCCTTCTTAGTTGTCTACTACCATCATTATCTATGTTCTTTACTCATGTAAGTATGAAAAGTCTCCATTGACCTCTTGTTAGTAGGTAATCTGTCATTGATTAACACATTACTCTAAGAGTTTAACCTAGATCCAATGGAACCCTAGGCTTATTTTCAACATTGATAAGTTACTCTACGCATAGATGATAATGCATCAATGGTCAATAATTGATTGGTTTCCCATGTGTTTAATGACAAAATCCTTTTCAAACACTCAGATTCATGTTGTACTTTGGATTCCATTTTCATCATTGGTGGAAGTCCTCACCTATATTAGTGGTTTTCATTAGTGGTCATTCCTTGTAGGGTCTCAACTCTCTTTCATGCGTTATTCCATTTGGTGCATGTGAGAGGCATATTTGTTGATATATTCCTCTATATTTTATCTAAGACTTTCAAAACCATATCCTTATGTTCTCTCATGTTAGATGATGGGAGATGCATTAGTTCCATCCTTCAAATGGATCTCTTTCCATCAAATTTGGCAAATTTTCTCTAAGAATGAGATTTAGAGACCTTATAGTACATTGAGGGTGATCCAAGTGGATATTGGTGGCCACCCGCCTATTTCACCTAGACCTCAAGCTGGTTTCATATGTTTCCTTGTTTATTGCAGCATTTACTATTTTTAGCAATTTTTCAGGTCCTGAACTTCCGTAGCAGTTTTAACCCCCTAAAACATGTTATTTGAGGTCTGCAGCAAACCCAAAGCCATTAGTAGGGGCCAACCGTAAATATTCTAGTGCTCAGATATATATTTCCAACAAGGTATCATATGCACAAAACGAAGATAATATGACCAAGTTACGACCCCGAGAAGTTGGCTGCCCAACTAACCCCAACAGGGCTCACAAACTCTTAGTGTTCCATCTCTTGAGGTTAGGGTTTTGGTTTTTTAGGATTTTTCCTTGCTGTTCAATAATAAATAGGCCCTTGAGCCTCATTGTAACATAGTTCAAAGACATGCAGCCACCACATCTCTTCTCAAAGATAAGCTACCATCGCCCGAGATAGTTTATGTCTATTTCTGTATGTAAGCATATTTCAGTTCTTTGATATTATTGAAATGAAGTTTTATTTCTGATGCATCTCTATGTATATGGGTATTTCTGTATTTTGTTGCGTTTCTGCATAAGTCAAGATCAGTGGTATCAGAGCGGTCTTCTCTTTCTCTGTTTTTCTTTGCATGTCCCCAATGAGGTCAAGGTATAAGGAGTTAGGGTTCGAACTGGTTGAACCTTTGGAAGACCAGTCTCGCAAAATTCGATGACCTCCCATGGTAGAGGAAAATAAAGATGAGGGGGCAAGAGATCCTTCCAAAATATTCCTTGAGGAAGCCTTCGAGCAACAGAGGAAGACGATGATGGATAAATTTGCCCAGATCCTTCAACGACTACCCATAAGTGATGCATCTTCATCAAGCAGCCACTCTGGAGGCACCACTCCTTTTAAGGTACAAGTTAACCTTGATATTCCCATATTTGAGGGCTAGATAGATGAAGATGCTGTAGATAAATGGTTAAATACGTTGGAAGGATATTTTTCAGTTCATTACTTTTCTAATTGGGAAATGAATACTTTTTCACTTCTCAAAGCTACCCCACACGTCAAAGACTGGTGGGAAACCTATTGTAAACAAAAGGAAGAGAGGGAATATTCTTTGTTTTTAGCCACACCCACTTGGAATTATTTTTGAGATGCCATCAAGGAAATAGTACCCTGTCGGGACCTATATAGATAAATACATAAAGCTGGACCACACTACGACAGGGAAGGGACCAAGATGTGCCAGAGTTTACAAATGTTTTCCATACCCTTCGTACGAATCTGGGTATCAAGGATTATGAGCAGCATTTGGTACTCAAGTAACGTGGTTGTTTACACAAGTACATACAAGACGAGATGGAGTTCCTGGACATCTCCTCGCTCGACATGGTGTATCGATACGCTGTCAAGATTGGCCAAAATTTTAAACAAAAGAAGCAAGACTTTGGATTTGTGAATCTGAAGTAAGGAAAAGGCACCCCCAAACCATGGAGAAAAGGACAAAGGTAAGGTGGGGCGACCTAGGACAACCCACCTAAGCTACAAGCAAAGAACAACACCACGAAGACAAATAAGGACATGAGAAAATGGTGTGAGTTCCATAAGAACTCCACCCACAACACAAGTGAGTGTCGGGCCAAGCAATCACTGGTGGCCGAGCAAAAGGCTTCCGAATCAGACACATGTTCTGACTCTGAGCTAGAACTCGACAAGGGGAATGACAAAGGGAAGTAGATCATTAATGCGGAGCTAAGTTCCATTGTGGCCACCACTAAGATCTAGAAGAATGATCATGAAGATCCAGAGGAGGGGGAATGCCTCTTCCACTCATAGATGTGGGTGAAGGGTTCTTTGCTCTAGTTCATTGTAGACAGTAGGAGCCAAAAAAACCTCATTTTAGTAGAGGTCGCAAAGTGGCTGGGCCTATCAACTACAACACATATGCGGTCATGCACCATTGGGTGGCTTCATCGAGGATGAGATCTTCGCGTTAGCTAGTATATCACCTTCCCTACAACATCAAGCTCTTCATAGATGAGGTATTGTGTGATGTTGCTCCTCTTGAAGTTTTTGATGTATTATTAGGACAACCATACTTGTGGAAGCAACATGTTGCCTATGAGTCTAGGCCTCACTTTGTGATTATTACTTTGGGTGATAAGTTGTACAGGATACCAGAGGTAGCCCCGCCTACCACCATCTCTTTGATCATTGCAAAGCAATGCAGTAAGATCATTTCATAGACTAGGAAATTTGTTTTCCTTATGATTCACCCTCAGGGCAAGAAGAAGTTTGTGGCCACAGCTTCTAGACAGGGCTCCTCTGCATAGCAAGAATAGATGGACAAGGTCATGGAGGAGTACAAGGACATTTTTGCCTCACCTACAGAGATGCCTCTGCACTGTCATGTCAAGCACTCCATCGATCTGACCCCGGGCGCACTGCTACCTAATGGACCGATCTATCGACGTTCTGTTCTAGAGAACGATGAGATCAAGAGGCTGATTCAGGAGTTGTTGCAGAAAGGGAAAATCAGGACAAACTCATCACCCTATGGGAGTCTGATTGTGTTGGTACAAAATAAGGATGGATCCTGGAGACTTTGTATTGACTATCAGGTGTTGAACAAGATCACTTTCTTGAATAGGTACCTAATCCCATGGATTTATGACCTTATGGACCAGCTCAAGCAGGCCAAATATTTTAGAAATATTTACTTGAAGTCTGGTTATCACCAGGTGCCTATTGAACCCTCTGATGTGTGGAAGACTGCCTTCAAGTCCAAGGAGGGCCTTTTCAAATGGTTGGTCATGCCTTTCAGGTTGAAACACGCCCCCACAACCTTCATGAGATTGATGGACGATATCTTGTGACCCTTCACCAATGCATTCGTGGTGGTGTATTTAGATGACATCTTGATCTTACCCCAAAATTGGGAAGAGCACCTCCACCATATTCGATAGGTCTTTCAAACCCTGTGACAACATAAACTATGTGCCAATTTGGAGAAATGCACTTTTGGCATGACCTAGGTTAAATATCTAGGATACATCATTGATGAGTAGGGTGTTCATGTGGACCCAGCCAAGATACAATTCATTTAGGATTGGCCAGCCCCAACCACTCTAACAAAGCTCCACAACCTTTTGGGCCTTGCCAATTTCTATCGCAGGTTCATGTTGGGGTTCTCTCATACCACTTGGCTTTTAAGTCAAGTCACCAAGGGCGGAGAGAAAGGAAACATTTTTTGGTATGAAACCTAATAGAAGGAATTTTTGGAGTTAAAGCATCACCTCTTCTCTGCACTAGTGCTCACACTAACAGACCTATAACAACCATTTGAGATTGAGACAGACGCCTCTGACTATGCTATTGGTGCAGTTCTTACTCAATTGGGGCATCCAATGGCTTACCACAATGAGACACTTTTAGACACAGTATGAAAGTGTCCCACTTATGAAAAAGAAATGTATTCCATTGTACAAGCCTACCGTCAATGGAATCATTACATTCTAGGGAAGGAAACAGTCATCCACACATACCACCAACCCCTTTAGTTCATACAGACACAAGGGAAGTTTTAGAACGATCGCCATTAGAAATGGTCCACATACCTGCAACAGATCCATTTGAACATTAAATAAAAGAAGGGAAATAACAATGATGTGGAAGACTACCTCAATCGACCACCAGTCATGGTGCTGATCACTGTGCTCGACTCCTATGGGCACGTGACTTCGGGGTGGTTGCATATTTACTAGAGTGATCCAAAATTCGACAACACATACTGGACACTCTTGGAAGGTAAGCAAGTTCCAAATTTTCACCTCCAGGATGCGTTGTTATGCCACCTAGGACACATTTGTGTTCCTTCAAGAGAGTGTTCCAAGATGATTTGGGAGGCACACTACATTCAGGTCGTTGGACATATTAGGGTAGAGAAAATAGTGGTAGTATTGCAAAAGTATTTTTTTTGGCCTAACCTTCATCAGGATGTTGGGAATTACATTAGATCCTGCACCATCTGTTCCATTTCCAAACCAAACATCTAGAAGCAAAGCCTATATACTCCTTTCGTACTCCTAGCCGACCTTGGGAATCCATATCCATGGATTACATGTGGGTCCTTCCTTCTACTAAGCACAACAATGACTGTGTTTTCGTTGTCGTCAATAGATTCTCTTAGATGGCCATTATGTCGGCCTGCAAGAAGAGTATCAAAGTGGAGGCCACTCCTAAGATATTCTATGAGTGAGTGTGGGTACACTTTGGAATACCATAGTCCATTATCTTAGATCGAGACAAAAAATTCCTAAGTGAATTTTGGTCAAGTCTCTATTCAATTTTGGAGACCAAACTTACTAAATCCATGGCTTTCCACTCCCAAACTAATGGCCAAACAGAGGTCATCAACAAGATGATCGTACACATTATGTGCATGCACAACTTGAAGCATCCACGCACATGGGATGAAATCCTCCCCTATGTCCATCATAGATACAATAGATCTATCCACAACTCAACGAGCCATAGCCCCTTTTAGGTAGAGCTGGGATTTCAGCCACTATGTCCCATTGATGTGGTCATACCATTTGTAGCTACTCAGACAGATTTGGCTCACATCTAGTCTGAAGCCGATAGGGTTAAAAACTTCATTGAACAAATTCAACACATCCACTAGTAGGTTCATGATATATTGGATAGAGCCAATGTTAAATACAAGAAGCGCCATGATTAGCATCGAGTTCCGCACAAGTTCTAGGCGAGTGATAAAGTTTAGATACATTTGTAGAAGGAGTGCCTCGCCGAACCCCACCACAAGTTTCACCTGCTCCGATATGGGCCATACAACATCACAAAGGCTGCAGGGGAAAATGTCTTCGAGCTCAAAATTCCACCATTCCTTTGTCTTCACCCAGTGTTCAATGTAGACTACCTTCGACCATAATTTCCACCATTGCTAGACACATCTGACATGGCATAGAAAATCACACTAATAGAGCTAAACCCAAACTATATGGAACATGCCACAACTGATCGAATCATGGACACACGAATCAAGAATACTTGCCAATAGAGGATCCAACTATATCGAGTTGTCAAAGCAGACCGACTCCTTCACCAGGGACTAAGTTCAACAAAAATTTCCTCACCTCATTAAGGTTTTGCACATAATGGGGATCATTTCTTCGTAAGGAGGGATGACTGATCCATGGGGTTATTGGTGACCACCTGCCTATTCCATCTAGACTTGAAGTTGGTTTCATTCGTTTCCTTGTTTATTGCAACATATACTATTTTTAACAGTTTTTTGGGTCCTAAAATTCTGGAGCAGTTTTGACCCCCTAAACGACGGTTTTTTAGGTTCACAATAGGCCCATAGAAATAGGTAAGGGCCTTTCATAAATCCCGTAATACTCAGAGAGATATTTCCAACAAGGCATCGTACGTGCCAAACATAGCTAATATGACCAAGTTACAACCCTGGGAAGTCGGTTGCCCAACTAACCCTAACGGGGCCCACAAACGCTTGGTGTTACATCTCCAGGGGTTAGGGTTTTGTTTTTTTAGGGTTTTCCCTTGTTGTTCATTAATAAATAGGCCCTTGAGCCTCATTGTAACATAGTTCAGAGGCATGTAGCTGCCACATCTCTTCTTAGAGATAATCTACCAATGCCCGAGCAAGTTTATGTCTATTTATGTATGTAAGTATATTTCAGTTCTTTGATATTAATGAAATGAAGTTTTATTTATGCTGCATCTATGTCTATATGGGTATTTCTTTATTTTGTTGTGTTCCTTCACAAGTTCGGATGAGAGGGTTTGTATTCATCAGTGGTAATATCCCTCACTATCAACCATGGGAATACATCAATCTCCCATGATCTATAGATTCTACAAGTGTTTGGTGATAACTCATCTATTCATGCTTGCTTGAATTTAGTTACTACCTTGATGCCCATTACCATTATTAATAGGTTCTAACATCTGTTGATTGTACACATTAATGACTAATAACCGAATGATATCTCTTGTGTTCAAATATCTTATCTATTCATATGACATATAATTTTACCCTTAGTGGGTTTGGATTGAACATCTCGGGCCAATAGTAGCATCCCCTCTTTAGGATACTATCTGAATGAAAAAAACAAATACCAATCACCCATAAGACATTAGTACTTTTCTCGGATCAAATTTTCCAATTCATTGTTCTAGTTATCATTCTAATCCATATTGAGACATAAATTCATTGTGTATCTATTTATGCTTATGATCTAATTTGACATGGATCCACTATATTTCTTTTCATGGATATGATCATTATTTTTATATATATATCATGGACATGCAATGTACTTGATTTGGTGGCCATGCTTTTCCACACTTGAGCATGGGTATACTTGCCTTGAGAAGGGATTCATTTAATACCTTGTTTTTTTTTAGTTTCTTTCCTAATCCAAGATATGGTCAACTCCATCTATTCCCACTCGGTAGCTTCTTCCACCATATAGTAATACATTTCAACCATCAGCTCCCCTTCCAACCTCACACATTAAGGGCAATCTATAATTACCCATTTTACAGTTGATATGCCTTTGTTTTTCCTTCATCCCTTTCATATCTATATTTGTTAGCATCGATACACTAAAAACTCTATTGAAACATCCTTCTTAGCAATCTACTTGCACTTTATGCTCATTGTATGATCTAGTACTCCCCTTTTCATTCATCAAAGGTGTGATTACACTAAAACATGACTAAAAAGCATATAAAAAAGTGTGAAAACCATGTGCTTTTGAGAGAGGTTTATAGGGAAACCACTTTTGTAACTCACAAAATCCCATGTAAAACAATATTAACCATATTGAAATGGTATAAAAGATCCCTACTTGGAGAATTTTACAAGCTATATTGTTACATAATAACCATCATATCCTATGCTTTTCTATCCTAATATCCCTAAAAATCCTTGTTTTTAGTAGTTTCATATCCCTTTTCTTGTGATTGAGGTCTAACACATTTTGGTATTCCTCTTCCTTGTATGGAGAAGAACAAAGGAGATGAATTAGTCCTAAGTGGCATGGGGATGGAGTAATCTAGACAATGGTCATAGATAGTGTGGATAGTAATTTTTTGTATACTTTCGTTATTTATTTTAATAAAAATGGAGATATATATTCTTTTCCTCCCCAAAATTTGGAGTTATTTTTATCTATCTTATATCTATTTTAGCATTTAGAAGTAGTCCTAACTGTCCTAATAGAATTTAGTGAGAGTAGTTATTTTATCATTGCTTATTATTTGAGGAAGGTTGTTTGCTTCATTATGTTCAAGTCTACAACTTTGAGTAGGAGAAAACACAATTTGTGAAACTCTTCTCTAAC
Source organism: Pinus tabuliformis (assembly GCA_031772625.1). Lineage (NCBI taxonomy): Eukaryota > Viridiplantae > Streptophyta > Pinopsida > Pinales > Pinaceae > Pinus > Pinus tabuliformis. The sequence continues at coordinate 1,051,894,252 of CM062805.1, read as the reverse complement.
CTACTATTCAACTTAGGTGAGTGCCTCATAACCATCTAGTAGTTATTTTGAAATTCTCATAAGCTACTCTAGGGAAAGATCAACATTGTTCTTTGAATTTTTAATATGCTATGGTAAATATTAAGCATAGGATACATAAGTTTTATTCGAAATAATTTCTTTACTTTATAAAATGTTTATGATACTTATTTTATTCTCTAAAACTATATATTTAGATATATATTCTCATTAATGAAGATTTGAGAATACTTTCAAGTTATTTTTTTCCAATTTCAATAATAAAAGCAACAAATTTTAAATAAATTAAAATATAATTTAATATTTTTAAAATTTAGTCCATAGGGTCTTGGATAGATGATGATCGGGTGCTCTGTTAAGGCACTCCTTGATGTGAAGTCATCAGATCAATTCCCCAACTCGATCACGATGATATAGAAGATATAGTCCTTCCAAGCTTATATATATATATATATATATATATATATATATATGAGACAAATTTTACAATATTTAATGCATAATAAGTTAAAGTGTTCATCGCATATAAGAACCCTTACCATAAGAATCCAATTATCGACAAGATTCCCTTACTATGGGAAGCCAAATATCTATATGGGAAGACAAAAAGGCTTGAAAAGGCGTGACATTTCTCAAAAACTTGTACAGTAATGTAGGAGAATAAATTTTTTTGCAAATTATAATTATATATATATGAAAAGATCAGAATTATTAAAAAATATTATATTATTAAAAAATTTATAAATCATAATGTCTTAATATTAATTTGCATAATTTAGATAAGAATGGTATAATAGAATACAATTTTAATTCCAATGGTGATTGAATAATTTGATTTATATAAAAACAAAAAAATCATATTTAAAATGAGAGATCTATAGTTACAAAATTTAAATCGACTAAATTATATATTTAAAAAGTAAAAACTAATATTGTAATTTATGATTCATCAATTTCAATTATATAAAAAAATGCATTTAAACGAGATTTCAAAATTTAAAGTTTTGTTGACTCTATAATCAAATTATTTAATTGAATTTTAAATAAAAATTCATTCGCTAATGTTGGAAGGAGAATGTAGTTAATTTTCTATGAGTTTTTTACTTCATTGATATGAATATTCATGATGGCGATAAATTGCATCCAAATGCAAATATTTATGAGGTTAATAAAAAGTTTATAAAATATTTAATTTAGACATTAATATTAATAATAAATGTAATATCAATGAATTAAATAAATTTGAACATAGTTTATAAAATCAATTTATTAAGTTAAAATATGGATTTAGAAGTAATAAGTAACATTTTTAATAATCATATTCTTTCTTTTTCTATAAAAACATAAAATTAATGAATATGATTTTTAGATAATTAAAAACATTAAGATTATGAGTGGATAATAAATTAAACCAACAATTCACATAATATTGTGTTACAAAAACATCTATTTTTTATATTGACAATAATTACAAATAGATATAAATAATAATAGAAGCTTACCTCAACAACTATAAGTTAAAATAAATGTCATTGTACAAATAATGGCAAGATTGAAATCTTCTAGTATTGTAATTTTTACAAACTAAAATGTAGAAGAACTGTAGGCATTTGATGCAAGCATATCGTTCCATGTTTCATTTGCATTGCTATGCAAATTGAACATGCTTTGTCTCAACCTCCTAGAAGTGAATGCATTTTCCCCTAAATCATTCATGAGGCTTTCCAATATCATTACCACATCTCTAATAGCTGGTCATTAGTTAGGTGAATCTTTTGAACAAATCAAACCAACTTGTAGCAAAAAAAGTGGGCATTTTTATTCGTTATTTTTCTCAAATTCATCTATATCCACCTCGTTTAAAATCTTGTGGTCAATTACCTCTTTCACTCTATTTGGAAAGGCTAGGTTCACCCACTTGTGAATGTTTAGGTCTCTATAAAACATGTTACTGATTGGCCATCTCCTTATAAGACTTTCTAATAACAAAATACCATAGTTGTAAATACATCCTTTAGTAGACACTGACTCACCTAATCCATACTCTGTATTAAAGATCACCTCTGAATTCAGCTTGTAATGTACCTCCCAATTATAATGCGCCTCCCAAATCAACTTGGCAGGTTTGTTTGAAGGAACATAAAGATGACCTATATAACACAATAGTCCATCTTGAAGGTGGAATTATTGAACTGGATTTCCAACCATCAACATCTTGTAGGTGGTAGCGAATTGTAAGTAATTTTCATATAGTTGCAACCATCGATAGGTCTTGTTCCCACAACAATTGGGAAATGTGCCTAGTTCCACAATCGGGGGTCGATTGAGGCAGTCTGCATTGTGATTGGTGCTCCCTTTCTTGTATTTAATATTAAAATGGAGTTGTTGTAGGTATGTGGACCATTTATGAAGGAAATCGTTTTGTAACTACCCTTGTGTTTGCATAGATTGAAGAGGATGGTGATCCATGTGGATTATCATCTCCTTCCCTAGAATATAATGTTTCCATTTTTAGCATGCCTGCATGATAGAACACATTTTCTTATGATAGTAGAGGTATCTTTGAACAATATTAGAGAGCGTCTCAGTATGATAGGATAATGTATGCCCTTGCTGAGTGAGGACTGCACCATTATCATACTCAAAGGCATTTGTCTCAATATCAAATGGTTGTTGCAAGTCTAGGAAGGTGAGGATTGGTGCAAAGAAAAGGCAGTGTTTTAGTTTAATGAATTCCTTCTGTTGTGACTTGGACCACAAAATGTTTTCTTTTTCTCCACCCTTGGTAACTTGACTTAGGGGCCAAGTGATATGAGAGAACCCCAACACGAATCTCTGATAGAAATTAGCAAGGCCTAAGAAGTTTTGAAGCTCTATTAGAGTCATGGGGGCTGGCCAATCCTTAATGACTTGGATATTAGTTGGATACACATGCATGCCTTTCTCATCAATTATGTAGCCTGAATATTAGACCTGGTCCATGCCAAATGCACATTTCTCGAGGTTGGCACATAGCTGATGCTACCACAGGATTTGAAGGACCTACCGAATATTTTGCAAGTGCTCTACCCAACTCTTGCTGAAGATGAGGATATCATCCAGATATACAACCATGAACGAGTTGGTGAAAGGTTGCAATGTGATCCATTAGCCTAAAAAAAGTTGCAGGGGCATTTTTCAACCCAAAGAGCATGACCAACCACTCAAACAGACCCTCCTTGGTCTTGAAGGTGGTCTTCCATGCATCTGCGGGTTCTAATGGAACTTAGTGATAGCTAGGCTTCAAATAAATCTTGATGAAGTACTTAGCCCCATTTAGCTAGTCAAGAAGGCCATTATTATGTGGGATCATTCATTTGTTCCTGACTGTGATTTTTTTCAGTGTCCAATAATCAATGCAGAGCCTCTAGGTATCATATTTCTTTTGCACAAGTACAATTGGGCTCCCACAAGGTGATGAACTTGGTCAAATGTGCCCTTTTTGTATCAAATCCTAGATTTGTCGCTTGATTTCTTCATTTTCTAGAACAAATCAATGGTTGATTGGCCAATTAGGTAGAGGTGCATTGAGGGTCAGATTGATCGAATGCTTGACTTGACAGTGCAAAGGTACCCCTGTGGGTGAGGAGAATATGTCTTTGTACTCTTCCATGAACTTATCTGCTTGCTTCTGCTATGTGGCAGAGCCCTTTCTGGAGGACATGGATGTGGCCACGTTCTTCCCCTTACTTTGAGAGTGAATCAGGAAGAAAAAAAAGTTCTTGCTGTGGGAGATGATCTTACTGCATTGCTGAGTAGAGATCAAAGAAATGTAGGTAGTTGGGGCTGCCTCTAGTATCCTATATAGTTTACTACCCAAGGTAATAATAAAAGTATGAGGTCTAGAAACATACACAACATGATGCTTCCACAATTATGGTTGGCCTAATAAAACATAAAAAACTTCAACGGGAGCAACATCACACAATACCGTACTCATGAAAAGCTTGATGTTGTAGGGCAGGTGACATTATTGCATGATGTGGAGATATAACTCTCAATGGAGCCACCCGATTGTGTATGGCTATGGGTGTGACTAAAAATAACATCTCATAAAGAGTCTCAAGAGGGTGTGACTACAAATATTGAGGATTCCTCCTCCCTTTGTTCACAGTAATTTTCCCACCAATTCTTGACATAGTGGGAAACCTTAAGGAGTGAAAAAGTAAAATTTTCTCTATTGGAAAAATTATGGACCGAAAAATGTCCTTCCAGTAGATTTAACCATTTATCTAGAGAATCTACATCTATCTATCCTTCAAATATGGGAATGTAAAAATTAACTTGTACCTTAAAGGGGGTGGTGCCTTTGAAGTGACTAGTGGATGAAGGTGCTTCATCCAATCGTATTAGATGAAGGATCTGGGAAAAAATATCCATCATCTTGTTACTTTGTCACTCGAGAGCTTATTTGGGAAAAAATTGAAAGGTGTTGGGAGCAGGATTCCGCAAGGGAAGTTTTGGGGCTAAAAGCCCAAGTTAAGTCAATTTTTGTAATATAACTGTAAAGACTCTGCATTTTGTTTTCATAGAGCATGAAGGTGTTATGTTTCAAAAAGGGTAGTCTACCCTTAGTTTGTAAAGTAAAGTCGGCTATAAGAGACCTACCCATGGTTTGCGGACCATGGGATTGTATAAAAAGAGCTAATCTCTAAGTAGTTAGAGGCATCAAACATGAAATAGAGTCATACCCGTGAAGAGAGAAGTCTAAGTCTTGGGTTGTAGTGTAGATAGAGGCTCTACAGTTGAGTGTGTAGAGGCCTGGGGCAGAAGTCCGCAGCTGAGTGCACTGACACCTGCAGCTGTGTGCACAGGGTGAACAGAGTCTGTAACACTTGGGAGATATTAATAAAAGGAGTTGTTCTGCAATTTATGTGTATTTGTTTTGTCGATGAGTTTGGATATTTGTGTATGAATTCCCTTTATTATGCTTATATGATGTGCGAATGAATGCAATTACACTGAATAATTGAATGCAATTACGAATATCTGCTTACGCGGTAATAACCTCAAGTATTTGACAAGATAAGCAAATCACTTAGGATAATTGAAGAATCTGCACGACATGCTACCATAGCAGCGCGAAATATCTAAGCCACAGGTTAGGGTTGTGCGAAGGTCGATCGTATACTTTCGTGAAGGTATTGAAGGCTGGAATAGAGGGTTTGTCTTACAAGCCCTAGAGTGAGACCACCTGCACGCAAGCAAGGATAGAAGAAATCAAATGACATCAAAACCATCTCAGGGTGCAGAAACTTGGTACCAACACCCCTCCATACTACTTCGAGTGAGACTTTAGTCCGTGCTCCACAGGCTGATGCTGAAAGGGCTAATAGTGTAGGTATTTGTTTGGCTAATTAACGTTGAACCTGGGTCAGGCCCCCTCAATCCAACAAATGGTTCTGTTGCTGAGACCAGAATCTACATAAGATATGTGTGATGTTGTATCACTGGAATCCAACTAAGAAGGAGATTGAAGACTAGTTGGATAGAAAGATCCACGAATTCACGGTACAAGAGAACAGAAACCCGCGACTAACAAAATAATAGTGGTTGGATAGATACCTATATACAGATATCCACAAGATATTTTTCAGCTACTTCCCTATCGAGCTATACGAGTGGATTACGAAGCTAGTAGATAGTGAAGGAAGGTGGAAACTTGACGGTCCTATTGTGTGGACCCCGGAGCTAGTGTGAAGGTTGGAAGCATCAGAGGATAAGATCGCCCGCACTGTCGATCATTGGCTCGATCGCATCATAGGACTTGTGAATTAATTCACGGCTGACACCTCAATCAGCTACAACGAGGCGGAGCGATGCTTTTTCAAAGGATTGCGAGGTAAGTACGTAAAATATTTGAATACCTAGATTAAAATGCTATAGTACGAAAAATGGGTTATGCAGCTACCTTGATGTTCAGGACTACACGAAGTGGAAAAACTTACATGAACGAAGGAAAAAAGGGTCTGAAGTATAGTCCCCTAATTTCGCCTCCACGAGGTGATGAAGAAGGGATAGCGAAGGTTTCTCTGCGAAGTGTTATTCAGTTAATAAATCAAGGACTCCCACGAATACCACCTTCACCCACAGCACCTCCAACTTCACCCATACCACCTCCACCTCCACCGCGGTTCAGTATGGTAAATACAATGAAGCTTCCTTTGTTCAAAGGCTTGGAAATGAGGACCCGGACCAATTCTGGTTCGTAGTGAGGGCTATATGTGAAGCTCAAGGAGTTACAGATGATCATATAAAGAAGGCGACACTGGTTAGTGCTCTACAAGATCACATGCTAACCTGGTATATTAATTAATCTAACGATAACCCGAATGTTGGAGTAGCAAACATCCAGGCAACACTAAATAGGGAATTTAGTAGGCCTAAATATGTGGCGCAGTTGATTGTGGGGTTCAAAGAGATCGTGATGCAACCAAGAAAGACGCCTTGGGAACTAGATCAGAGGTTGAAATGTATAATTAGTGAAGCCAACATGAATTTAACAGATGGACAACATCACGAGTGGTCTGTGGCTTCGCTACTACCACATTTAAGAAGTGCGCTGTCACAGCAAAAGATAACAACTTAGGTCGAGGCCTTAGAGATTGCCATGAGACTACACGAAACTCCGATGCAATATCCTAATGTAGGAGTTCAGTAGATCCATGTGCAGCTAAAGAATATGTGCCTTAAGATGCAAAGTTTAAAGCAAGATAGGACGGTTCGACCAGAGGTGCGCGAGGAGGTATGGTGCTTGAAATGAAAGAGTTAGGGTCATGAGAAAGACCATTGCTCAAACTTTGAAAACTATATTGTAGGAGGAGGACCGATGCCTTTAAGGCCAAAAGCTCAATAGGACCTAGCGCGGGGCATGCATTATGGTGCGCTATCTGCCAGGGAGTCAGAAAGCATGCCATGAATAATTGTCACTTACTACAGAAGTTTGTATAGACACCACAACAGCTGTTCTACAAGTTTTTTAGGTTGGTAGAGCATGATGAGCATACTTACAGGAGCTATGAACTAATGATGGATAAAACTCCCACCTATAGGGTTTAGGTCGAAACGTGGCCCCTTGACTAAAATGTAGGGATGGCGTGGACATGATTCCAGGGGTGCAGAAGAGGCTGAGGTGGAGGAGGACCTGGTAGAGGTTGAGGACAGTTGATTTGCTACAATTGCGGAGGACCAGGACACTATGCCCACGATTGCACTAATCCAACATGTCTCTCGTGCAAGTATTGCACATTGTTTGATCATGAAATGGAAGAATATCCTACGCTGATAGCTAGGATACGTGACAAAGGGGTTCTATCAATTCTTTCGACTCAAAACCTGCAGATGATGAGGTCTGAGCCACGCGAGGAAGATCCAAATGTAAATATAGTGCTCAAAAGTGGAATTGCGATAAGAGATGACAAGGGGAAACAACCAAAAGATAGTACATGGGTTCGCAAAGCCTCGACAAAGGAGGCTGAGTTCGATTTGGAGTGCGCTCGTGAAGCCTTCATGGAAGCTAAGAAGAGATTCGCTGAGGCCTCCACCTTAGGAAGCAAGGATAAGCCTAAGCAAGAGATGGACCCCTCGATGCTCACAACTTTCCTGGAAACCTATATGAAGTTATTTCACGATATTAAGGTTGTAAAAGGGTTACAAGAACTCATCAATAGATGTGCTGGAACCACACCAGGTGAGCCACACGTAGTACGAAAGATTGGCAAGCATAAAACAAGGATGAGATGGGAGATGAGACTGACTGCACAAATAGGAGAGTATGAAATGGATCAGGTCATTTTGGACCTAGGGTCAGATGCGAATGTCCTACCAAAATAGACTTGGGAGTGAATGGGGAGACCTGCACTGCAATGGTCTCCGATTTAGCTAAGGATGGCGAATCAGCAGAAGATCATCCCCATGGGGTGGCTGCAGGGGGTGACCGTGGATATTGAGGGAGCAAGCACGCTGGATGACTTTGAAGTAATAGAGATAGTGGATGACAACAATTCCTATCCTATGCTCCTGGGAATTGACTGGGCTATTGACATGAATGCGGTAATCAATTTGAAGTAGTGAAAGATGATCTTTGAGAAGAAATCACTGCACGTAATAGTACCCCTCGATCATGTTGAAGGATCGTGCTATATTGAACCTGTCCGTGATTATGAGAGTGATGACAACCTGGAATGTATCTATAAGATAACAGTGCGAGATCAATATTGGGTGAATCCCACCACGAATGGACGGATTACATGGGATCGTGAGAGTTCCTTCACTTTGGACTCCGACGAAGAAATAAAACGTTGGCAGAATCGGTTACATGAAGTAACTATGCTAAATTGCAACTTGATGACATTGCGCTATGTGTTGCCAGAGGTAAGAAATCTTCCTACTTATGATGGTCTGAATGAGGTAGATATCTTTTTGGATGAATTTGAAAGGGAGGTATCAGAAAAGCAGCGCTTCTAGGCCTTGGACTGGGCACAGCGCGCTATGCTCGCAAGATGGTGGGGTACGCACAAGGAAGCTTTGATGACTGGTGCGAATGTAGGAGGATGATCAGAACATGATTTGGGAAGCCTAAGATGCGGTTGACAGACAAGTATGATGGGCAGAATGATCCGCGTGCGCATCTGGCCAAATGGACCCAAGCTTATGGAGAAAAACCCCAACCTGAGTGGGTGCATCTATTCTGTCATACCCTGGATGTTATCCAAATGAATTGGTATATAGAAACAAAGCTTCACCATGGGACAGGTGAATGGGATATCCTACACAAAGGATTCATGATGACATTCAGTTTTGAGGATGGGTTTGACAGTATTGATGAAGTGCTACAAGAAGTGAAAGCAACAATATTTAGGATACTGTAGGATCCTTTAGACTTGAATCGGCCTGAATGGGCTACTTAGCTGAGTCGTGCGTTGGAATGTTATAATGTAACTACTCAAGAAGAGGAAGAGGATCTGCGGAAGATTAACATTATGGAAATAGGTGGTCATCGCGAGGTACAAGGACTACAGATTGAGAACCTTGATATAACTGCACCATTGAAAACGAAACAAGTAAACATTGGTATAGAGGCAAAACCCAAATTCGCAAAGATTGGACTACTGGGACGATGCAATGGTGGATAAGGTCATTAAGCTACTCTGCAAATACTAGGACTTATTCCTTACCAAGTTCACAGATATGAAAGGAATAATCGGGGACCTAGGAATGATGAAGATCATGTTAAAGCCTGACGCAAAGCTATTTAAGCAAAGGCCTTACCGTCTCAATCTCAAATATAAGGAGAAGGTTCGTTTAGAACTAGACAAGATGCTCGTGGTAGGCATCATTGAGCCTGTGGAAGAATTTGATTGGGTAAGCCCAATGGTGGTGCAAGAGAAGAAGCAAAAGGATGAGATAAGGATATGCATGGATCTCAAAAAATTGAATGACGCTTGTGTGCATGATCCTTTCCCGACGCCGTTCACGGATGAAGTGTTGGACAATGTAGGCGGCTAGGAAACATATTCCTTCACTGATGGGTTCTCTGGGCACCACCAAATCAAAATCGTTCCAGAGGATAGGAGCAAGACAACCTTTGCAATTGGGTGGGGCTTTTTTCAATACACTGTAATGTCGTTTGGATTGAAGAATGCGCCTGCAATATTTTCGCGTGTGATTGTTGCAACATTCAAGGAATTTATTCATAAGTTCCTGGAGGTACATTTTGATGACTGGACTGTATTTGGGTTGTGTTAGCACCTAAATTTGCCCTAGGCTGAAGGAAGGCAAAATTCAGGGTAACCACAAACCACGCTCAGTTTGGTAGCTAGCCCTACCAGAACAGGAGAGCGCTCTCTCCGAGTCACGCTCAGTGAATAGATAAGCAAAAAATGCTCTGAGATGACTTATAATGAAGTATTGATCTTAGGCTAGTAAGTGAATATGGATACAAGAAACAATTTTTATGAATGACCAAGCTTCTGGGATGGTATGGGACCAACGGTTAGCAAAGAACAGAGAATTTAATACAAAGGCACAGATTACTTCGTGAGGCAAGGTAGGCAGAAAGTGTAGCAATTTAGTTTGGAATAACGCGGAATGGAGATATTGCTGAGGAGTGTGAAAAGGGCATAGGAACATGAATCCTTTTCAACAGAAGAAGAACACTGAACATGAAATTTTCCCACAGGCAGAGCAATAAAATTGAATTCTACCTAATCTCACTTAGAAAATTTCACTGGAAATGAACATAAATTGAATTATGAAACATAATGAAATACATATGAAAACATAAGAGACACATTTGCTACACTCACAACCATAAGAATCTCATGAAACAAAGCCGTTGCCTTTCATTAATTCTCTGTCAAAAATACAGAGTGAAGAAACAGAGTTTCTTTCCCACTGTCTCCCAGAAGTTACAAGCCAACCAACCCTTTGCAAATAGCTTACATACAATATATAGAATGTGCCATGAAGATATAGAATGCCCAAGGGTTGGGGAGTTACTCGAATCATTACAAAATGGAGATGAAGATCCAACCATCAGCTACAGGTGCAGCGCTACAAACGTGACATTTGGCTTTGGTGACCATTTGCCTTCCTTCGCCACTTGGATAAAAGTCCACCTGGAAAGAAAATGCTTTAAATGCCACCTTTGGTGCCAAAAAACTGAAGTGTAGATGAGCGGGCCCACTTGGAGAAGTCGCGAATCGAAAATTCGCGAAACGGAAGCAAATTTGGCACCACTAATTTGGGGTCTATTTTGGGGCACTTGCAGGTGTCCAAAATGTGCCCAAGTGGGCTTGTTGGAAAGCTTGTCCTGTCTACTTTCTAACCCCACTATAATTTTTGAATTTGGTGCTCATTTGCCCCTCCAAATCTCCATTCTCCCAAGACTGCTTCCTGTGTGTCAAAAAAGGGGCAGAGAGGCCATTTTTTGGGTGTTTTTGACCTTTTGGAGACTCATATCTTGCCCAAATTTCTTGTCCGAGCACTAGTAGTCATGATTTTCCATGCTGAATCCAAAAATGCAAACCACTCCTCATTTGGAGCTCCCGATTTTTAGTGTCGTGCCACAGGGAGAAAAACCATGTGTTTTGCCCAAAAATTTGTCATGTGACCAAAATTTCCCCAAATTGATTGAAATTTGGGCTAGAGGTCCTCTATGAAGTGCTATGTTGTGCCAAGGAATCTTCAGCCAAGATTCAAAGCCGATCTTGCTCTTTTGCCTCTTTTGTTGCTTTGCTCAATTTTTCCTTCAAGCTCCTTATCCGAGCCTTTGCACTCATATTTCATGCCGTGTAATGATAAACCATATGCCACAATAATGCTTTGTCCTTGTCGCTTTTGCCAACAGCTTCTCTAAGTGGATGTTGATCCTTTTGAGCCAAACCTCTCGATCAGCCTCTATCTCCTGCTGAATGGGTGTCCTCTCATTTAGGCTTTGTTGGGCAGCTTGCTGGTCTTCACAGATGTTTTGCCACCTCTATGAGGCCTCCTAGGTGCATGTACCATTGTTGGCGAATCATTGTGTGTCTCTTCTTCATGATCATATGACGGATCAGATGTCATGTTTGCTGTATATTGACTGTGCTTGGACTACCCTTTGATGATGTATGAAACTATGTGTTGATATGAACTTTGCCACCAAGGGGAACAATGCAAAAGGGACTGTTAGGAAGGGGAATAATATGATGGGATTAGGGGTTATGGGGAGATATTTTGTTTAGGGACATGTAGGGGGTTTGGGTATTTGATAGGGCAGGGTTTTGGGGTTTTGACAAGGTAGGGTTTTGGGGTGTTATGTTGACAAATAAGAGGAGGGGTAGGGGATAGGGTTTGGTAGTATTTTAGGGTAGGGATAATAGGAAAAATGAGAAAGGGAGGATAGGGAAAAATGGTAGGAGAGGGAAAAATGGTAGGAAAACAAAATCTTGGCCTCAATACCTCAATTATGCAACCCTAGCCACCATGGTTTTGATGTTTTTTGAGTGGTTGGTCTTATGAGTTGTGTGGCAATTGAACATAGCCAAGAACCACCATATCATCCATAAAATTTGATGATCAAGCCATGATTTAGACCCTACCTAGAAATTTGGAGGCAAATTTCAATGAAATTCAAACCTTTTAACCCTGTGTGTGGCGCCTCCCATGTGCGTTGTGCCAGTGTAAATTTACACTGGAAAATTTCTCCCAGTGCGCCGCGCTCTCTATGTGCGTCGCGCCTTTTGGAAGGAGCCTTTTGGAGGCCTTCCTAGTGTCCAAATTGGGTTCAAGATAGCTCGTTGGAAAGGTATTTGAGTCTATTTCAAACCCGACTATAAGTGTTCAATTTGGAGTTAATTTTCCCTATCAAAAATCAAATCTCCCAAGACTGGTCAAAATGTGCCAAATAAGGCTGCCTAAAGGCAAAGTGCTGTTACAGTCAACTTTTGAATGCCTTCCTCAACTCCAAATTGAGCTCATGATAGCTCATTGGAAATATATTTGTGTCTAGTTATCATTTGACTCATCAAGAAAGTCATTTGGCCAACTTAGCTAGGAGAAAATTTGATTTTCCCAAGGTCACTTTAGAGGTGCATCAATTCTCCTAAGGAAACTATATTTTTAACATTTCTCCAAAACCATGATACCTATGTAAAAAGTGAAGGGGTTTTTTCTTCCTTGGAATGTTGTGGAAAAAAACCTCTCTCAGTTTTCCCAAATTCATCTTTTATTTCTCAGAAACCTCATTTGAGTGAAACCTATCCCGATGTGTGGAACAAGGGATTTGTCGAAATGAAGCGAAATGAAGGGGATAGGGAGTTTCTAAATTCTTGAGGAAATTTTGGGAAGTAGGGAGGGATGTTAGGAAGTAGGGGAAAGTGTAATCTCAGAGATTGAGTGAGGGGAAGGGTCCAAAAAGGCAAAACACAGGTCCAACCTAGAAAATTGCCAGGTTGTAGCTAGAAACTAGGGTTTGTGCGAAAATGAGGAATTTGGGGGATCTCAGTGATGGGAAGGATTTGATAAGGTAATTTAAGGATAGGGGAAGGTGTATGAACATCAGGATACAAGTTTTGCCGATGATTTGGCCATCCAAGAGAAATTGCCTTCAAAACCCTAGGAGAAGGAAATGACCTTACCTAGGCGCAATTGAAGCATGAACAAGGTGTAAAATGACCCAGTGGGACTTGGCATGATAATGAAAACTCTCTGAATGATGGTACACTCAGCTGAATGGTGACATGGACCGACATTTGGACAACTTTGACAAGGGTAAAATCAAACCCTAGACCTAATGCCTAGTGACCAAATTTTTCTTGAAGACTCACTGAAATGACAAAATTTGACCTTGATTCTTTGTAAGAGCATGTTTGATCACTGGAGGAAGGCTGCAAAGACTGACACTAATAGGCTGGTTAAACGCCATGTAGCAAGCTTGTGCCTAATGCTGGATACTTGTCAAAGATACTAGATCGCGCTCAATCTCAAGAAGTGTCTATTTTGTGTTCCATATGGGAACCTATAGGGGCATGTGGTTTACAGACAAGGATTGATGGTAGACCCTGTGAAGATCACGATGATACTAAACTTGGAAGCGCTGAGGAGTGTGAAATAGCTGCACGCTATTCTGGGACATACAAGTTATTATAGAAAGTTTATCAAAAGTTATGCCCAGATCACCATGCCTAGGGAGCAATTGTTGAAAAAGGTTGTCTCGTTCTTTTGGAACGATGACTGTAAGAAGAGCTTGGATATATTGAAAGAAAAGATGGTAACCGCGTCGATTCTAGTCTTCCCGGACTGAAAGAAAGAGTTTCATGAACATGTCGATGTGTCATGTATAACACTAGGAGCAGTACTAACACAGGTTGGTGGAGAAGGCTTGAACCATCCTATCGCATTTGCAAGCCGCAGATTATCCAAAGTAGAGAAGAACTATTCCACCACTGAGCGCGAGGGGCTAGCTGTGGTGTATGCACTCCAGAAGTATAGACACTACTTTCTAGGAGGCCATTTTAAGATGTATACCGATCACTCCACACTAGATTACCTGGTCAATAAGTCTGTGTTGGGGGGGAGAATCTGCAGATGGCTCTTATTGTTCTAGGAGTATGATTTTGAAGTTGCTGTGAAGCCTGGACAATTGACCGCGGGACCAAACCATCTGTCATGCATCGAAACAGGGGAGGAACGTACTAACTTGGAAGAAGGATTGCCTGATACGTAGCTATTTGCAGTTCGTGTCGCAGATGGTCATTTTGAGGATATAATCCACTTCCTAACAACAGGAACTGCATCGGAAGGATACACTGTCCAACAAAAGAAGGAATTAGTGGTGCGCATGACTGATTTCTCTGTCATTACTGGGCATCTACACAAGATGGGGACTGATGAGATATTGCGACAGTATGTACCTGAGTTCGAAAGAAGCATCATCCTCACGGACACTCATGGGGGCACTGTAAGAGGACATTATGCAGGGAGAGCAACTGCGAAGAATATTCTACGTGCAAGGTTGTGGTGGCCAACCCTTCATCAAGATTCAAAAGCATATTGCAAGGCGTGTGACGTATGTCAAAGAATGGGAAGGCCAGCGCGAAGGGATGAAATGCCTTTGAATCCACAAATGACGTTGCAATCCTTCGAGAAGTGGGTGATAGATTTTGTAGGACCTATTCAACCACAAGCAAAGATAGGAGCAAGGTACATTATCACTGCGACGGAGTATTTTACCTGCAGTATTGTGGGCTTATCGAACAACATGTAAGAAGTTGACTCGACAAACCCCTTTTAGGCTTGTCTATGGTGTGGAATCAGTAATTCCTATAGAATACATCGTGCCTAGTCTGTGTATAGCAGTGCTCACAGGTATGACGGATCGTGGAGCCCTGGAGGAGAGGCTGGCACAGCTGGATGAGCTTGAAGGAGAAAGATTTTTGGCTGGATTTCACCAGCAGGTCCAAAAGCAGTGGGAAAAGGTGTGGCATGATTGACACATCAAGTTGTGCATAATTAAGGTAAATGACCTGGTTTTTTTATATGATAGTAAGTTTGATAAATTTCCAGGGAAATTTAGGATGAACTGGTTAGGGCCTTATGTTATTAAGGAGATTACCCACGGAGGAGTGGTACAGTTGGTTAAGTTAAATGGAGAACCCTTCCCAGGAAAGGTGAATGGCAGTCGCTTGAAGCCATACACTGGCGGTCCGACCATGTGACTAAATGAAGGTAGCATAGTCTTAGTGCTCCAGGCAGCTGAAAGGAGGCACTGGACTATAAACTACACTTCCCGAGTTAGGGAGTTGCGCGATTGGAAAATGGTGTGAAGCAAGGACTTGTCATTGGGTCCATAGTAGCATGGACGTAGCTATGCTACCTAGGAAGAAATCGTGTAGGCCAGCTGGAAAGTGACTGTTAAAGTCACTATTCATGAAAATATGGCAAAAGTGAGGCCAAATGGAGTGGGCAGTTGACATTTAAGACAAAATTTATGGCTTAGATCCTTGAAAATATGTCGCCAATTCGACATTAATGAACTGATTTTGGGGGTAACAGTCGGATTTGAATTCAAAATGCCCTATAAATTACAAGTGGTTGCGGAGCGAAAAACGCTTGGCATTTTGAGAATTGAGTTGTTGTGCTTTCAGGTGCACATGAACTGTGAATTCTTTCAAGATTTGATAGTGAGTCCGGCTTTTGAACAATTGTCAAAGGAGACCCAAGCACTAGTGAATAGCATCATGTTGACATGCATAGAAGTTATGGACACTGAAGGAATGGCAGTTGAGGAGAGTGTGCAGGAAATTGCTATGGGGGCCGAAGTAGTTGCCCCGAAAGTGGCCGAAATATTGGTGGAGGTCCCTAAATTCTAAGAATGTCGAGATCAAAGCCCACCCCAACCAAGGAGACCATGAAAGACAAGAAGGGCAAGCAGCCTGCCGTACCGGTGCATGCATTTCCAAGACAAAACCCACTAAAGACCACTGCCCAGGAGAAAGGTAAGGCTATAAACCTAGAAGCAGAAGAGGAGGATATCGAAGACATTCCCATGGACGATGAGGATGTGGGAATGGAAATAGAGGAGGTTGAAGCCCAGGGTGCGGACCTTATTACACGGTTACCGGAGTATGTCCCTCCACGCAAGCCTAAATCTAAGGTCCCAAAGGACATCAATGAAAGTAAGTCTCCCTTGAAAACTCCTCTTCTACCAAATGAAATCACTTTTGACAGTCTGTGTTTGGCATGGGTATCGATATTAAATCTCGAAGACTGGGACTTGGTGGAACATGAGAAGTTCCTGCACCTGGCGATTGAACAACTGATGTGCCGCATCAGAGACATGAATATAGGGATGACTTCACTGGAGCCGTGGAAGTGGCTCAGAGGAGTAGAGAAGGAAGGATTAGTCAACCTGCTCTAGGTTCCACACTATAACTGCACCCCTGTGATAGTTTTGGTCATCAGGTAGCTGTTGTGCTTGGTGCATGATGGGTGTTTGTGTCTGGAGGAGCCAATACCCATCACTAATATGTTGATTCATAGAATAACACGCCTACCATATACAGGTGAAAATCCAGCTATGATATTTGGTGGCAAGGGTGGTGAACAGGCGCTCACAGAAGCAATGAAAGAGAAGTTCAAACTGGTAAAGAAGCCACGTGGGTACGTTATCTCCAGCATCTGCAACCCCGCTGTGAAGGTGGCAGCGCAAATCCTTGCAGGGAAGGTGATCCGAAAGTGCCACGCCGATGAAGTGTCGGCGCCTGTCGTCGTGCTTGCACAGCAGTGCATGGAAGGAGTCCAATTTAAATAGTTAGAATACCTTCATGGATAGTTCCTGGCCAACTACTGCCAAGCACAAGAGCAAAGAAATACCTTCCACTATGCGTGGCTCTTGTTATCAATTGCGTTGGTAGTGTGGGAGCTACCAGAAGAGAGCCAATTCCCCTCGGTTGCACCAGACCTTCCTGAAGTAGCGAAGTATACTTTGTTGTGGGTGACCAAGGATGCGGAGCACATTTGGGACATCAAGATCTTTTGGATATTGATGGAAATGAATATCAGGATGGCTATCATTCGCAAGCCATGATTGTCACCCACGGTAAATGCTAACATGTAGAGCTATGCTGAATTTAAAGTTGATTTCCATTGGATATCCATCAGGGCATGGAATAACTCTGCGCAAAAGTGGTACAATTTTCCATACCTAGCCACAAATGATGCCATCAATGTAGTGTTGGATAAATGGCTAGTGGAGTGGTTCACCACCACAGACTTGGTGGTGAGTGGAAGAAAGTTCACCGCACAAAAGAAGGAGGAAGAGGCCAAGCTAAAGATGGTGCAGCTAGTCGAAAAGAGGAAAAAGGAGGCCACTGAGAAGGCCTAGGAATAGGCACAGGTAGGAAGACAGAAAGGTGGCATAGAGCGGGGCTCTGACAAAGGTGCGTGGTCACCTTCCCCTGAGACTAAAAAGGAGGACACAAAGTAGCACGACGCGACCCTCAGGAGACATCCACCTGCATTAAGCACTCAAGAGAACTGGAGAAGGGAGGGTCCAGAAAGAAATCCAAGGCAACCAAGACCTTATTGGACCCCATCACATTGACAGAGGGTGACTTATATGACATCAGTGACACAGTCAGAGATGTCACCGCAAAGGCCCTACATAAATTTGAGAAGCAGAAGCAGATCATCCTAGGGGCCATCCAAACTGGGTTATAGGAGTTGTAGACCCACGTGTCACAAGCTAGTACGTTGTCCACCAGCTTGGCTATCTGCACGTCAGAGGATGTCGATATTTTGTGCACGAAGGCTTCCAGTGCGATAATGTTGCCAGATGGAGCACTGACCATGGAAAATGAGGCTGATAGGCCCACTGTTAGTGCCTTGAAAGGAGTTGGACTAAACCTAGCGGCGCTTCTGCATGAAGCACTCCACCTCTTATAGGATGGAGTAATTGCAGAGTTGAGGGCCTGTGAGCACCCTGCCCTCTAGGTGATCAGTGAATAGAAGATAAATGATGAGCATATGGCCCTACAGAGGAATTTTTCCATCGTTGATGAGGTCGAGGTGATCAACCAAAGCAAGAAGATCATATAGGTCGTGGAGGAGGCCTGCAGAATGGTCGCAGAGTTGGCCATTTTGGAGGAGGAACCAGTCGAGGTCTGCATCTGCAAATTGGCCACAGGGGTGCGCGACACTTAGACAGAGATGGCACGGGTTCAGTTGGAGCTGAACCTACGGATTGTAGAGCTCTAGTTGAGGGCCCAGCCTTCAACACTGCCAAAGGTAAAGGAACAACAGGCGATTGCTATCACAGAAGTAGTCATGACGGTGGAGAGTGGAGTATAAGACTGCACACAATTGTTTGAATAATCGTTTTAGGTCCTGACTGGCTTGCAGGAGGACCTAAACATCCAGAGGCTAGAGACGGAAGTCCACAAACTACAATAGCACTATAATGAAGTTAAGGGCACAACGTGAACCATCATGCTGACACAAAAGTTAGCCAAGCTACAAGAAGCCAAGCAGCTAAAGGAACAGGTGGATGCAATGCTGCACAAGGAACCAGTGCTTAAGGAATGACTAATGCCCTTGCTGGAGGAAGCTTACGTAGTCATAGGAAACATTGAAGGAAATATTGTGACTCTGCAAGAAACACAACAACAGCTTTAGGCTAATAGTGCAGGGGCAGTAACCGAGAAAACAGTTGAAGATGCGAAGCAGGCAATAGCTCAGTGCACAGCTGAAGTTGCGGTCATCATGGTTGAGATGGACACGCTTCACGCAAAGATCTTTGCACCTACTGAGTGACTCGAGGGCGAGTCACGATGTTAGTGTTGGGGGCTTGTTGGGAGCAGGATCCCCCAAGGGCAGTTTTGGGGCTAAAAGCCCAAGTTAAGTCAATTTTTGAAATATAGTTATAAAGACTCCATATTTTGTGGTCATGGAGCACGAAGATGTTATGTGTCAAAAAGGGTAGTCTACCATTAGTTTTGTAAAGTAAAGTTGGTTGTAAGAGACCTAGGGATTGTATAAAAAGAGCTAAGCTTTAACTAGTTAGAGGCATCGAACATGAAATAGAGTTATAGTCGTGAAGAGAGAAGTCTAAGTCTTGGGTTGTAGTGTAAATAGAGGCTCTGCAGCTGAGTGCGCAGAGGCCTAGGGTAGAAGTCTGCAGATGAGTGCGCAGACCCCTGCAACTGTGTGCACAGGGTGAACATAGTCTGTAACACATGGGAGATATTAATAAAAGGAGTTATTCTGCAATTTTTGTGTATTTGTTTTGTCAATGAGTTTGGATATTTGTGTATGAATTCTCTTTATTATGCTTATATGATGTGTGAATGAATGCAATTACATTGCATAATTGAACACAATTACGAATATCTGCTTGCGGGGTAATAACCTCAATTATTTGACAATATAAGCAAATCACTTAGGATAATTGAGGAATCTGCATAGCACATTGCCATAGTAGTGAAAAAGTACCTGAGCCACAGGTTAGGGTTGCGCGAAGATCGATTTTATACTTTCGTGAAGGTATTGAAGGCCAGAATAGAGGGGTTGTCTTACAAGCCCTAGAGTGAGACCACCTACGCACAGGTAGGGATAGAAGAAATCATATGACATCACATCCATCTTAGGGTGCGGAAAATTGGTTCCAACATCCCGCCATACTGCTTCGGGTGAGACTTCGGTCCGCGCTCCGCAGGCTGATGCCAAAAGGGCCAATAGTGTAGGGATTCGTTTGGCTAATTAACATTGAACCTGGATCAGGCCCCCTCAAGCCAACAAAAGGATCTCCTACTTCCTCATATTTCTTTTCTTCCACCATGGGAGTTTTTCAGGGTCAGTGAGGATGGTCTTCCAAGGTTTCAAATAGTTTGAGTCCCAACCCCTTATACTCCACCCTTGTTAGCGACATGAACGAAAAATAGAGAAAGAGAAAATCGTTCTAATACCGCTTATCCAAAATTATGAAGGAATGAAATGAAATATAAATTTAAAACATAAACATAGAGATATCTTGAAATTGAACTTCAATTAATAAATAGCAAATGTTGAAAAATGTTTACATGAAGAATGAAAGTAGACTAGCTTTGGCGATGGTAGCTTATCTCCGAGAAGAGATGTGATGGCTACATGCCTTCAAAAATATGTTACAATGAGGCTCAAAGGAATTTTTATCACTAATAAACAATGATAAACCATAAACATCCAAAAACCTAACCCTAGGAGATGAAGCGCCCAAAGGTATGGGCCCTGATGGGGTTAGTTGGAATGTTAACATCTCATGATCGTAGCTTTGGCATATGATCTCCATTTTCTATGCATGATATCCCATTAGAAAGATAAAAACTTATGATTGCAAATATAGTTTTTTTCCTATTTCCCCAAAAAATGTCATTTAGGGCCTCAAAGTAGCTCGGAAAGTTTGGGACCCGAAAATTTCCAAAAATAGAAAACTATCAAAATAGGGAACTATGCTGAAAAATAGGAAACTGATAGAAAAAAATGTTGGGGGTGCAAGTGGAATGGGTGAGTGGCCACCAATATCGACCTAGAACAATTAATTCAATGTATTCTAGCATTATTTTATTCATTTTCAAGATTTAGTAACATGAAAAAGACAAAATATTTAAATATGATAACAATGAGAGAGTGAAGAAAGAAAAAATGTCTTTGTTTTGTCAGCAATTGTTTCGATTTTCCTCACCCTTGAACAAAGAACCAAATTTTGAGTAGTTTACTTAACGTTTTAGATTTTAGTATAACTTTAGGAAGATGAACCTTGAATTTTGAGTTGATTACTCCTTCAACTAGTTAGTCTTCCAGTCACTATAGAGAGTCTGTTAGTGCCTCCCATGTCACAAATTTATATTGTTGTTCCACTTTGCATCAAATTCCACCCAATTCACCATTTTTTCATTCCTACGATCAAGGGAAGTTTTATCATGTGCCATCCATTCCTCATATTTTCTTGATTATCCATTCCATCATTCTTAGTTGTCAAGTACCATCATTATCTATGTTCTTTATTCATGCAAGTATGGAAAGTCTCCATTGACCTATTATTAGTGGGTAACATCTCATTGAATAACACATTACTGTAAGAGTTTAAGCTAGATTCAATGGAACCCTAGGCCCATTTTCAACATTGATAGGTTAATTTGTGCATAGGCATCAATGGTTACTAATTGAGTGGTTTCCCATGTGTTTAAAAACAAAACCATTTTCAAGTACTCAAATACATTCTATACCTTGGATTCCATTTTCATCGTTGGTGGAGGCCATCCCTACATTAGGGGTTGTTCCTCACATGGTCTTAAGTCTCTTTTATTGTGTTATTCATTTGGTGCATGTGAGAGGCATATTTGCTAATATCTTCTTTTATCCTTTGTCCAAGACCTTCAAAACCATCTCCTTATGTTCTCTCATGTTAGATGATAGGATATGCATTAGTTACAACCTTCAAATGGATCTCTTTCCATCAAATTTGGCACATTTTCTCTAGGAATGAGATTTAGAGATTTTATAGTACCTTGTGGACTTGTAGTCATAGTGGAAAGATTCCTCACTATCAAACATGGGAATACATCAATGTTCCCTGATCTATAGATTCTAAAAATTGTTTTGTGATGACTCATATATTCATCAGTTGATATATTTATACCTTGATGGTGTAAATTAATGAATAATAACCAAATGATATCTCCCATGTTCTATTAGCTTCTCTATTCAAATGACATATAATTTTACCCTTATTGAGTTTGGATTGAACACCTTAGGCCAATAGTAGCATCCACTCTTTATGCTACTATCTAAATGACAAACAATGAATACTAATCACTTGTATGAAATTGGTACATTTTTAGGATAAATTTTTCCAATTCATTATTCTAATTGTCATTCTAATCCATATTAAGGCATACATCCATAGTGTATTTGTTTGTGCTTATGATATATTTTACATGGATCCACTATATTTCTTTTCATGGACATGATCACTATCTTTTCTATATATTTCATGGACATGCAATGTATGTGATTTGGTGGCCATGCTTTTCCACACTTGAGCATGGGTATACTTGCCTCGAGAAGAGATTCATCTAATGTCTTGTTTTCTATTCTAGGTGCTTTCCTAATCCAAAATCTGGTCAACTCCATATATTTCCACTTAGTAACTTTTTCCACCATACAATAATGCATTTCAACCATCAAATCCCTTTCTAATTTCACACATTCAGGGAAATCTATAGTAACATAGTTTATAGCTGGTATGTCTTTGTCTAGCCTCCATCCCTTTCATATCTAAATGTGTTAGCATTGATACATTGAAATATCTATTGAAAAATTCTTCTTAGCAATCTACTTGCACTTTATGCTCATTCTACGAGGAGGTACTCCCCTTTGCATTCATAAAAGGTGTGCTTACACTAAAAAATGACTAAAAATATGTAAAAAAAGTGTGAAAACAATGTGTTCTTGGGAGAGGTTTATATGGAAACCACTTTTGCAACTCATAAAATCCCATGGAAAACAATATTAACCATATTGAAATGGTATAAAAGAGACCTACTTGAAGGAGAATGTTACTAGCTATATTGTTACATCAAAGTTATCTTTTGGCTAAAAGTAATCATAACCATTATATCCTATTGGCTTTTATCCTAACCTCCCTAGAAATCCTTGTTTTTAATAGTTTTCATCTCCCTTTTCTTGTGATTGAGTTCTAACACATCTTGATATTCCTCTTCCTTACCTGGAGAATAGCAAAGGAGATGAAGTAGTCCTAAGTGTCTCAAGGATGGTGGAATCTAGACAATGGTCATAGGTAGTGTGGATAATAAATTTGTGTATACTTTTGTTATGTTATTATTTATTTTAATAAAAATGGAGATATTTCTTTTTTTCCTCCCATAAATTTGGAGTTATTTGTATCTATTTAATATCTATTTAGCATTTAGTAGTGGTCTTAATTGTCCTAATAGATGTTATTTAGAGTAGTTATTTAATTTTTGCTTATTATTTGAGGAAGGTTGTTTGCTTCATTATGTTCAAGTCTACAAGTTTGAGTAAGAGAAAATATAATTTGCAAAGCTTGTATCCAACCAACTATCCAACTAGGCGAATGCCTCATAACCAACTAATAATTATTTTAAAGTTCTCATAAGCTACTATAGGGAAACACCAACACTATTCTTTAAAGTTTTAATAGGTTATGATCAATATTAACCATAGGATATATAAATTTTATTTGCAACCATTTCTCTATTTTATAAAAGATTTATAATATTTATTTTATTTCCTAAAATTTAATATATATATATATATAGTGAAGATTTGAAACCACCTTCAACCTTTTTTTCAATAATAAAAGAAATAATTTTTAAATAAATTAAAATATAATTAAAATTTTTAAAGTTTAAAGATAAATGATAAATTTTACAATATTTAATGTATAATAAGATAAAGTGTTATTATGGGAAGCCGATTATCTACATGGGAAGACAAGAAGACTTGAAAGAGTGTGCTCGTGTGAAAGGTCCAAATTATTAAAAACTATAATAAATCACAGTTTCATAATATTAATGTGCAAACTTTTTACCATAATTTATGGATAAGAATTGTATAATAGAGTACAAGTTTAAACTTTTACGGATTATAGTTAAAAAAATATTAATGTGCAAACTTTTTACCATAATTTATAGATAAGAATTGTATAATAAAATACAAGTTTAATCTTTTACCGATTATAGTTAAATTTTTTAAATGGACTAAATTATATTTAAAGAGTAATATTGTCATTTATGATTCATCACTTTTAAGATTATTATAAAAAAAAATCACATTTAAATTTTGGTTTTGAAATATAAATAAACTATTTATAATTAAAATTTAAACAAAAATTCATTCACTAATGTTGTAAATTTATAATTAAATTTTAAACAAAAATTCATTCACTAATGTTGAACTAATGTTGTAAAAAGAATGTAATATTTTTTTTTTAATTTTTTTTTTAATAGTTTTTTACTTCTTTCATATGTATTGACATCATGGGCGATGATGATGATAAATTGCATCAAAATGAAAAACTTCATGAAGTTAATAAAAAAATTCTAAAACATATAATTTAGATATTAATATTAATTACAAATATATAATAAAAGTTTATTTGAACAATTAAAAATAATATCAACAAATTAATTAAATTTTAACATAATTTGTAAAATCAATTCATTAAGCTAAAATATGTGTTTATAGGCTATAGGTGCATTTTTTTAATATAATCATATTCTTTCATTTTTTATGAAAACATAAAAAAGAATAAATATGATTTTTAGACAATTAAAAACATCAAGATTATGAATAGATAATTAATTAAATTGAATTTGGAGTTTGAGTTTCCATTCACATAATATTGTATTACAAAAATATCTATTTTTTCTTCTAACAATAATTACAAACAAATACTAACATAAGATTAACTTAAGAACTATGAGTTAAAAATGAGTTGTCATTGGAAAGACTGAAATCTTTTCATATTGCAATTTTCACAAACTAAAATGTAGAGAAAAATGGGGAATTCGATGCGTGCATATAATTCCATGTTTCAATTTCTTTGCTAAGAAAATTTGACATACTTTATCTCGTCCTCCTAGAAGTGAATGCATTTCCCCCCAAATCATTTATGAAGCTCTCCAATACCATTAGCACATCTCTCATAGTAGCTTGTTCATTAGGTGAATCTTTTGAACAAATCAAACCAACTTGTAGAAAAGAAAGTAGGCATTTGTATGCACTATGTTTTTCTTCATCTCCATCCACCTCATTCCTAACCTTGTGGTTTTGTTTGGAAAGGCTAGCTTCACCCACTTGTGAAAGTTTAACTCTCCAGAAAACATGTCACTAGTTGGTAATTTCCTTGTAAGCATTTCAAATAACAAATTCCATAGCTATAAATATCTCCTTTGGTAGACACAAACTCACCTAATCCATATTCTGCATTAAAGATAACATTCATCAAATTTTACTCAACCAATCCATACAAAATTGTTGATGAGAAAAGACAAGCACAAATCTAGCATTCTATAATGACATATATGGTGCAACATTTCCTTTCAAAGCAAGTGTTAAAGTAAGTGGCTTGGTAAGGGCTTCATTGATAAATCTTGCAATACCAAAATCAGATACATGTCGTGACACATTTTCATCTAGAAGCACATTGTTGGGGTTTAAATCACAATGCAGTACTTGCACAATAGAATCATGATGAAGATATTCGAATGCATGGGCCACATCTATTGCAATGCTCAATCATGTTGTTAGTCCCTATAACATACATATTCACCATTGTTATCATCTTTATAAGGATGAAAATGCTCCTCCAAGCTTCCATTATACATAAATTTCAACACTAATGCTTCGAAAGTGTTGGAACATGAGGTTATGATCCTCACCAGATTTTGATGTCAAACCTTTTGCAAGACACTACATTTTGTTTCAAAACCATTTTCCACCATGTCCTTTTGCAAATAGAAAAATTGCACAACAAAAAGGGTGCCATCTCTCAAAATCCCTTTATAGACTGAACCAAAATTCTATGCTCCCAACAAGCTTGCCTCAACAAATCCTTTAGTTGTTATTTGAAGGTATTGATATCAGATCATTTTGTGTTCTGGATTTTGTAAAATGTGATGTGAGGAATCAAACTATTTCATATACAAATTCCATTTCCAAAGGAATTCAAAAAGTAAACATAGCATAAAAGCAATTGCTCCTCTCACTCGCAATAATACTATTTTCACAAGTGCATAATGACCTCTTGGAGTTTTACATGTAGGCAATTGGAATGCTTGTGGTCCACAAAGGCTAGGATTTCCAATTAAAGACACAACAATGTTTCTATTTGCAAAAATCCCTCCTTTTGGAACTTTCCCTCTGAGATTGTTGAAAGATAAATTCAAAATATGAAGCATTTTCAACTTTTATAGTGTGACAATTGGTATTGGACCCAATAAGGAGTTAGAAGACATACTTAGGTTCGCAAGACTGTAAATTTTCGAGTGTGTCATCAATAGACCCATGGAAGGAATTTTGAGATAAGTCCAATATTTGTAGTTAACTACAACCTCCAATTGCAGGGGGGATTGTCTTGGTTAGTTGATTGACAGAAATGTCTATAGATTGAGCCATTGTAATTTTACCAATCTCCATGGGTAAGGAACCTTCTAATAATTCCATGAGAAATTCAAATATAATTCTACATGAGAAAGTTTTACAATTTCATGTGGTATACTTCTTGTGAGACAAATCGAGAAATTCCAAATTTGTATAATCTAGTAAGTTGGAAGATATGCTCCTCGATAAATTGTTATGATGAAGATGGAGTCTTCTTATTTGTGTAGATCATCTTCTGGATTCATTGCATTAGTTTTATTTAGATCGACGTTTCGAACCAGCGACGGTGGTTCATCTTCAGGATGTGAAAGAATGATGAAAACTGATCTTTATTTCTTTTAATAAATAGTTATGAGATGCTTTGCTAACATATATTTCAATCATAAACTAATATGTTATTGTTCTAGTTGTCTTTTGTTATTTCATTTTTTTAATTATGTTTTATTTCCTTAATTATATTAATTTAGATTTGTTTATAAGATATAATTTTAATAGGCTATGTTGTTTTAGATTTATACCCTAATTTAATTTTATTATGTTTTTACTGCAGTTATCTTTTAATTGTGCATAGTTTTGTTTTTCTAATAATTAAGTCGGTATATCCTAGTTATATTAATAATGTATAAGTTTGTTGATATTATATTTTAAATCATAAATTAATATATTATTATTCTAATTTTCTTTTGTTTTTCAAATTGTTTTAATTATGTTTCATTGTCTTAATTATATTATATTATATCTGCTATTGTAGATGTCTTATCGTGCATAGTATTGTTTTTCTAATAATTAAATTGGTATATCCTAGTTCTTATTAATAATGGTTGATGGTTGAGTTTGTTTATATTATATTTTAAGTTCTATATTATAGTAATACTATAAATATATATTATTATAGTAATATTAATAATGTATATTGTATAATATAGTTCCCTATTTCTATGTAATAATAAAGATTTTGGTTGATAACTTTAAGTTTTTGAGTTACAGTTAATTTATTTATATGTTAACCATGTTATTATATTGGGCCTATGGTTATTTTGATTGTACCCTATTTAATCTAATTATGTTTTGTTATAGTTGTTTATCGCTATGTTTTTTATTAATAATGTGTTTTATTAATGATACATTTTAATAATATCTGTTATGAAGTACATTAATATAACATTGATATTATTAATAATGTATTAAGATATATTATAAAATGTATCATTGAGTTTACTTTTCTAAATAGTATTAAAGATTATAATATTACTTTTATATTATATATATGAGTTGATGTTAATTCTAATTATTTTGTTATTCATTTTTGAGTTGTTGTTAATTTTTAATTACTAGTTAACTGAAGTTAGGGAGGGGTAACTTTGGATGATAGGGTTGGAATCCAGTTTTCACTTATGGTCCATTCATTGTCTCTATTAATGTTATTGGGGTGCTTGTTAATTTCTATGGCTTCTCTAAATTTCCTTATGAAGTAGTGATCACTTCTAGCTAGGATGCGGGTGTCTTCTATACAAATTTGGTGTTTAGTTTTTTCAAAATGTTCTGCTAAAGCTGATGATTTGGACCAATTATGTTTAATGTCGGCTGAGTGTTCCTGGATTCTTGTGTTAAAGGATCTCCCAGTCTCACCTACATAGGGTTTGCCACACGAGCAGGGAATTAAGTAGACGCCCTTGTGACATTTTGGATCAATTTTGTCTTTTATAGGATTAAGGCGGCTGTGGATGGTGTTTAGAGGTTTGAAGGTGGTTAGGATACCATTCTTTTTTAGGATGCGGGAGATTCTGTCAATAGTCCCTAATATGTAGGGGAGGTTAACTTTACCTAATATATTATCAAAATTTTTATCCTTTTTAGGTCTAGTGTTTGCTTTGTTTATGGCTTTGATAGCTTGACGTTTTTTATATCCATTTTTTTGGAAAACATTAATAAGGTGTTCTTTTTCTTTTTCTAGGTGTTCCTTATCAGAAATTCTAAAGGCTCTTGTCACTAATGTGTTAAGGACTCCTAGTTTATGGGTTGGGTGATGATGGGAGGTGGCATGTAAATATTGTTCGGTGTGAGTCTTTTTTCTATATACTTGGTGAGATATAAAGCCATCATCATTCGTAGTGATGAGGATATCAAGAAAGGGGAGGTTCTTATTGTTCTTGACTTCCATAGTGAATTTTATGGAAGGGGATAAACTATTTAGGTGTTTTATGAAGGCTTCTAAGGTTTCTCTTCTATGAGGCCATATTATAAAAGTGTCATCCACATATCTTTTCCACAATTTAGGTTTTAGGGGTGAGGACTTGAGGGCCTTGTTTTCAAAATATTCCATGAATAAATGAGCAATAATAGGAGACAAAGGTGACCCCATATCAACTACGCAAGTTTTTTATTAAATATCATCCATGAAATTAAAAAAGGTGGATCTAAGGCAGATTTCTATGAGCTTTGCTGTATCAGGATCTGTCAGTTTACACATGACATCTATGGCATCATTGATGGGGATATTGGTGTATAGCGAGGTGACATCAAAACTAACCAAAATTTCATTCTGATCAAGTTTGATGTTCTTGATTTCTTTAATGAATTCGGTCGAGTCTTTGACAAAAGAGTCTGTGTTTCCCACTAGGGGTTTTAGTTTCTGGCCAGGTGTTTTGCTAGGTGTTATGTGGGCCCATTAATGGTGTTTTCTATTGGTCTGAGAGGGATGCCATCTTTGTGAATTTTTGGAGCGCCATAGATTCTAGGTGTGTAAGAATTGCTAAGTATGAGATTTTTGTTGTCTTGAATCTTACTTGTTTTGATTAAGTTGCCTACGTTTTTGGAGATTTTGTTTAATGGGTTTTTATTGAGTTTTCTGTAGCAGCCACTGTTGTTTAGATGGTCAAGAATTTTTTCTTTGTAGTCATTTTTGTTCATGATAATGGTGGCTCCTCCTTTGTCTGCTTTCAACACTACTATGTCAGGGTTGGAGTTCAAAGTTTTAAGAGCTCGATATTCATGTTTGCTGATGTTGCTTTTGGGGGGCTTTGATTTCCTAAGAGTGATAGAATAGTCTTGTATGATTTGTTCTTTTATGTTATCAGGAAGGTTTTTGATGCCATACTCAATGTTGCACAGAATGTCTTCAACCGAGATTTGGAAAGGGGTAATAGAGAAATTTAAACCTTTCCTTAATAAGTTGAGGATATGTTCTTAGTTGTTCAAGGAGTGCAAGAGAATTCAGAATCTTTTTGGAGAGAATATTTTCACTAATGTCCAAGAGACCAAGGTTTTGTAAGCTTTCAAAGTCATCATGGATGTTTCCTTCTAGTATGTTGTTACTTAAATATGATCTTTCAATTTTTTTTATCTTTCCTATATGTGGAATGATACCATTTAAAATATTTTCCATGCCATCCTTCCTAGTTGTCAAATACCAACATTATCTATGTTGTTTAATCATGCAAGTATGGAAAGTCTCCATTGACCTCTTATTAGTGGATAATCTCTCATTGACACTGTGGGTAATCTCTCATTCATATCAAAGAAGTAAAAACTCACAAAAAAATTAATTACATTCTATTTACAATATTAGTGAATGAAATTTTATTTAAAATTCAATTAAATAATTTGATTATATAGTCAACAAAATTTTAAATGTTAAAATCTCGTTTAAATGATTTTTTTTTTTTATTATTATATAATTGAAATTAATAAATCATAAATGACAATACTTTTTAAATATATAGTATAGTTGATTTAAAATTTTTAACATAATCAATAAAATTCAAACATATAATTCTCATTTTATAAAAATTCAAACATATAATTCTCATTTTAAATATGATTTTTTTTTACATAAATCAAATTATTAAATCCCTATTGGAATTAAAGATGTACTCTATTATACAATTCTTATCTATAAATTATGGTGAAAAATATGCAAATTAATATTATGAAACTATGATTTATTATAGTTTTTAATATTTTTGACATTTTCAAATATATATATATATATATATATATATAATTTGCAAATTCCTTTATTCTCATACATTATTGCACAAGTTTTTGAGAAATATCATGCCCAAGTCTTTTTGAATTCCCATGTAGATATTTGGCTTCCCGTAGTAAAGGACTCTCGTTGATAATTGGCTTCCCATGGTAAGGGTTCTTATATGCTATGAACACTTTAACTTATTATTCATTAAATATTGTAAAATTTATTACTAATCATTAAATTTGAAGAATTTTAAATTATATTTTAATTTATTTAAAATTTGTTGCTTTTATTATTGGAATTAGGAAAAAAAATTAAAAGTAGTTTCGAATCTTCATTAATGAGAAATTATATATATATATAAATTTATGGAATAAAATCTCAATTTGTGCGTGTCATCCTTGCGCAGGGGCCATGCTAATCTTCTTTGTATCGTTCCAATTTTATCGGATGTCTCGGAAGAGACATCCGATAAAATTGGAACGATACAGAGAAGATTAGCATAAACATTTTATAAATTTTATAAATTATTGCAAACAAAACTTATTTATCATATAGTTAATATTGACCTTAACATATTAAAAATTGAAAGAATAGTGTTGATCTTTCTCTAGAGTAGCTTATGATAACTTAAAATAACTACTAGTTGGTTATGAGATACTCACCTAGTTTGATAGTTGTTTAGAGACAAGTTTCTCAAATTATGTGTGCTCTTACTCAAACTTGTAGATATGAATATAATGAAGAAAATAACCTTCATTAAATAATAAGCAACAATAAAATAACTACTCTAACTAACTTCTATTAGGATAGTTAGGACTACAACTAAATGCTAAAATAGATATTATATAGATACAAATAACTCTGAATATAGGGGAGGAAAAGAAGATATATCTCCATTTTTATTAAAATAAATAATAAAATAACATAAGTATACACAAATTTACCATCCACGTGATTTATGACCATTTTCTAGATTCCTCCATCCTCGAGACACTTAGGACTACTTCATCTCCTCTATTCTTCTCCATGCAAGTAAGAGGAATACCAATATGTGTTAAACCTTGATAAGAAGGAAAGGGAGTTGAAAAATGCTAAAAACAAGGATTTCTAGGGAGATTAGGATAAAAAACCATAGGATATAATGGTTATGATTAATTTGAGCGAGAAGATAACTTTGATGTAACAATACAACTTGTAACATTCTCCTTCAATTAGGTCTCTTTTATACCATTTAAATATAGTTAATATTGTTTTCCATGTGATTCTATGAATTACAAAAGTGGTTTCCCTATAAACCTATCTCAAGAGAACATTGTTTCTACACTTTTTTATATATGTTTCGGTCATCTTTTAGTGTACTCACACCTTTTATGAATGAAAATGGGAGTACTCGCTTGTAGAATGAGCATGAAGTGCAATTAAATTGCTAAGAACAAGTTTTCAGTAGAGTTGTTAGACTTGATCGATGCTAACAAATATAAATATGAAAGGGATGAAGGCCAAACAAAGGAATATTAACTGTAAATTTTTCTATTATATATTTCCCTTAATGTTTCACGTTGGATGGGGAGATGATGGTTGAAATGAGTTATTGTATGGTGGAAGAAGCTATTGAGTGGGAACAGATGGAGTTGACTAGATTTTGGATTAGGAAAGCACCTCCAACAAAAATAAGGTATTAGATGAATCTCTTTTCAAGGCAAGTACACCCATTCTCAAGTGTGGAAAAGCATGGCCACCAAATCAAGTACATTTCATGTCCATGAAAAGAAATATAGTGGATCCATATCAATATATATCATAAGAGCAAACAAATACGCAATGGATATATGTCTCCATGTGGATTAGAATGATAACTAGAACAATGAATTGGAAAAGTTGATCCTAAAAAAGTACCAATATCATATGGGTGATTCATATTTATTTTTTGTCATTTAGATCATAGCATAAAGAGGGGATGCTACTATTGGCCCAAGGTGTTTAATACAAACACACCAAGGGTAAAATTACATGTCATTTGAATAAATAAGTTAATTAAACATGGGAGATATCATTTGGCTATTGGTAATTAATATATACCATCAACAAATGTGAGAACCCACTAGTAATGGTAATGGGCATCAAGGTAGTAATTAAATTCAAGCAAGCATGAATAGATGAGCTATCACCAAACACTTGTATAATATATAGATAAGGAGACATTGATGTATTCCCATGGTTGATAATGATGGACCTTTCTGCTACTGACTACAAGCCCTCAAGGTAGTATAAAGTCTCCAAATCTCATTCCTAGAGAAAATGTGCCAAATTTGATGGAAAGAGATCCATTTGAAGGATGGAACTAATGCATCTCCCATAATCTAACATGAGAGAACATAAGGAAATGGTTTTGAAGGTCTTGGAAAAAATATATAAGAAGATATCAACAAGTATGCCTCTCGCATGCACCAAATGGAACAACATGTGAAAAAGAGTTGAGACCCTACAAGGAATGACCATTAAGGAAAACAACTAATATTGGCGAGGACTTCCACCAATGATGAAAATGGAATCCAAGGTATAACATGAATTTTAGTGTTTGAAAATGGTTTTTTTGTTAAATACATGGGAAACCACTCAATTATTAACCACTAATGCATTATCATCTATGCACAAAGTAACCTATCAATGTTGAAAATAGGCCTAGGTCTCCATTGAATCTAGGTTAAACTCTTAGTTTAATGTGTCATTCAATGAGAGATTACCCACTAATAAGAGGTCAATGGAAACTTTCTATACTTGCATGACTGAAGAACATAGATAATGTCGGTACATAACTAGGTAGGATGGCATGGATAGTCAAGAAAATATGAGGAATGTATGGCTCATGATAAAACATCCCTAGATCACAAGCATGACAAAATGGTGACCTAGGTGGAATTTTATCAAAAGTGGAACAAAAATATAATTCTCTGACATGGGAGGCACTAACAGACTCTCGATAGTGACTGGAAGACTAACTAGTTGAAGGAGTAATCAACTCAAAAATCAAGGTTCACCTTCATAAGGCTATACTAAAACCTAAAATGTTGAGTAGACTACTCAAAATTTGGTTCTTTTTTCAAGGGTGAGATAAATCAAAACAATTGTTGACTAAATAAATACATTTATTCTTTCTTCCCTCACTCATTTTTATCATATTTGAATATTTTGCCTTTTTCATGTTACTAAATCTTGAAAATGAATAAAACAATGTTAGAATATAATGGAGGAAACCAATTAATCTAGGTGGATATTGGTGGCCACCCACCTATTCCAATTGAACCCCCAACATTGTTTTCTATCAGTTTCCTATTTTTCAGAATAGTTTCCTATTTTGACAGTTTTGGCAGTTTTGAGGTCTTGAACCTTTGGAGCCATTTTGTTGCCCTAAACAATTTTTTTGGGGAAATGGGAAATACTCATTCTTGCAGTTGAAATTTGTTATCTTTGGATATACCTTTCTAATGGTCTATCATGCACACCAAATGAATATTGTATGCAAAACTATCATCTCGGTAAGTTGGCATTCCAAATAACCCCATAGAAGCCCATACCTTTTGGCACTTCATCTCCTAAGGTTAGGTTTTTGGATATGTAGGGTTTCTCATTGTTTCTTCATGATAAAAAGGCCTCTGAGCCTCACTGTAACACATTTCAGAAGGCATGTAGCTTTCATATTTTTCCTCAGAGACAAACTACCATCGCTCAAGGTGGTTTACTTTCATTCTACATGTAATTTTTTCTTTTACATTTTCTATTTATTAATTGAAGTTCTATTTCATTGTATCTTTATGTTTCTTTTTTAAATTTGTATTTCATTTCATTCCTTCACAAGTCTGGATTAGTGGTATCAAAGAAATCTTCTCTTTATATGCTTTTCTATGCATGTACCCAACGAGGTCGGGGTATAAGGAGTTGGGACTTGAATTGATTGAACCCTTGTAAGACCGTCCTCACTAACCACACCTCCCATGGCGAAAGAAAAGAAAGAAGAAGGAAAAGGATATCCTTTCAAATTTTTTCTTAAAGAATCCCTCGAGTGACAAAGGAATGAGATGAATCCCAGATCCTTCGACAAATACCAATGGGAGAAGCATCTTCATCTAGCAGTAAAGTCAGACGTGCCACCCCCTTTAAGGTACAACTTAATTTTGACATTCCCATATTTGAAGTCCAGATAGATGCATATGCTCTAAATAAATTTCTAAATATGCTGGAAGGATTATTTTCGGTCCATAATTTTTCCGATAGAGGATTTTTTTTTTTAACTCCTTAAGGCTACCCCTCATGTCAAGGACTAGTGGGAAACTTACTGTGATCAAATGGAATATGAGGAATCTTCACTATTTTCAGTCTCACCCTCACATGACTCTTTTTGAGGTGTTATTAAGGAACAATATTACCTTGTTGGTATCAATGATTGCAAGTACATAAAATGGTCCACTTTATGGAAAGACAGGGACCAAGAAGTGTTAGAGTTCACGAATATATTTCATACCCTATGCATGAAGTGGCATATCAAGGAATCAAAGAAAGATCTAGTGCTCAAGTACCATGGTTTTCTACATAAATACATCTAGGTAGAAATGGAGTTCCTGGACATCTTCTCACTTGGTGCAACATATTGATATGTTGTCAAGATAGAGCAGAAATTTAAATACAAGAAGCGAGACTTTAGATCTATGAACCCAAAGAAGGGAAAGGGAACCCCCAAACCACAAAAAAGGGATAGATCCAAGGTGGAATGACTCAGGACAACTTTTCAAAGCCGCGAGAAAAGAATAGCAATGGGAAGATGAAGAAATACATAAGAAAGTGGTGTGAGTTCCACAAGAGCCATACTATCAACACAAGTGAATGTCACGTAAAGCAGTCATTGGTGGTTGAGCTGAAAGCTTCAGAGTCAGACACATGTTATAACTCTAAGCCAAATCTTGACAAGGGGAAACAAGTCATTGATGTAAAACCCAACGCCATCAGTTCCACCCCGAAGGTTAAGAAATATGAGCCCCAGTATCTGGAAGAGGGTGAGCATCTCATCCACTCATAGATATGGGTGAAGGGTGCTATGCTATAGCTTATTGTCAATAGTGGGAGTCAAAGAACATAATATTAGCAAAGTTCATTAAGAGTTTGGGCTTGCCAACAACACCACACTTGTAACCATATGACATTGAGTGGCTCTACCAAGGGTGAGATCTCCACGCCAACCAACAATGTTTCCTTCCCGACAACATCAAGCCTTTCACGAATGAGGTATTACATGATGTTGTTCCTCTTGAATTTTGTGATGTTTTTAGGCTAACCATACTTGTGGAAGCATCATGTTGTGTATGATTTTAGACCTCGTACTATTTTATTAGTTTGGGTAGAAAACTATATAGGATATTGGAGGTAGCCCCATATGCCTCCATTTTTTTGATCTCTACTAAGAAATGTTGTAAGATCATCTACCAGACTGTGAAATTTTTTTTCTTCCTAATTCTCTCTCAAATTAAGGGGAATATTATGGCCACATCCATGGTCTCTAGAAAGGGATCTGCCACACAATAGAAGAAAATGGATAAGGTTGTGGAAGAGTATAGGGACATATTCTCCTAACCCATGGGTACCTTTTCAGTTTTAGATCAAGAATTAAACCGATATGACCCCCCATGCGCCTCTACCTAATGGGATAATTTGTGTTCGCTCTCTTTTGGAAAATAAAGAAATCAAGTGGAAGATCTAGGAGTTGCTACAAAAATGGAACATTCAACCATGTTCATCATCTTGTGGGAACCCAATTTCACTTGTGTAGAAGAAACATAGGACCTGGAGACTCTGCATTAATTATTAGGCACTGAAACAAATCACAGTGAGGAACAGATACCCAATCCCACTGATTGATGACCTTCTGGACTAGCTCAAGGGGGATAAGTACTTGAGGAAGATTGATTTGAAGTCTGATTATCAACAAATTCCAATAGAAACCACAGATGTATGGAAGACCACCTTAAAGTTTAAGGAGGGTCTCTTTGAGTGGTTGGTCATGCCCTTTGAGTTGACATATGCCATTGCAACATTTATGAGGTTGATGGGTAACATATTGCAACCTTTCACTAACTAATTTGTGGTTGTATATTTGGATGATATCCTCATATTCAACAAGAGTTGGGTAGAGCACTTGCAACATATTCGGTAGGTCCTTCAAACCCTATGACAACACAAGGCTTGTGCCAACTTGGAGAAATTATCCTTTGGCATGGATGAAGTCTAATATCAGGGCTACATAATTGATGAGAAATGTGTGCATGTGGAATCAGCTAAGATCTAACCCATTTAGGATTGGCTAGCCCCCACAAATCTAATAGAGCTTCATAGCTTCTTGGGCCTTGCTATTTTCTACCAGAGATTTGTGTTGGGGTTCTCTCATATCACTTGGCCATGTAGTCAAGTTACCAAGGGTGGAGAAAAAGTAAAGTTTTTCTGGTCCAACTCACATCCATCTGAGATTGAGACAGATGCCACCGGGTATGTTTTTGTTGCAGTCCTCACTCAAAAATGGAATCAAGTGGCCTATCACAATGAGACATTCTCTGATAATGTTTGAAGGTACCTTACCTATGATAAGGAAATGTATTCTATTATGTAGGTCTACTGCTAATGGCAACATTATATTTGGGGAAGGAGATGATAATCCACATGGAACACCAGCCTCTTTAATTTATGCAAACATAAGGGAAGTTATAGAATGATCACCATTAGAAATGGTCCACAAACCTGCAAAAATTCCATTTGAACAATAAATACAAGAAAGGTAGCACCAATCACATTGCAAATGGCCTCAGCTAGCCAACAATTGTGGCACCGGGCACAATTCTCAACTCTTGTGGCCATGATACCTCTAGATGGTCATAGCTATATGAAAATGACACAAAATTTGCTTCCACCTATAAGATGTTGATGGCAGGAAAACTAGTTCAATACATCCACCTTTAGGTAGATTATTGTGCTATTTGGGTTATCTTTGTATCCTTCAAGTGAGAGTGATAAGCTCATTTGGGAGGCGCATTACAACTAGGTCACATGACACTTTGGTGTGTAGAAGATAGTTGCAGTACTGTAGAAGCTTTTTTATTTTCGAACAATCTAAAACGATGTAGGAAAATATATTATATCTTTCACTTCCTATGTCATAGCTAAGCCAACCATTAAGAAGAAAGGCCTATACACTCCTCTGCCTACTCCTATATAGCCTTGGGACTCCATCTCCGTGGACTCTATGTCTAGTGTTCCTTCTATCAATTATGGTATTGACTGTGTGTTTGTGATTGTTGATATATTTTCTAAGATAACCATATTGGTTTCCAGTAATAAGAGTATCACAAGACATTCCACTTCTAAGCTCTTCTTCGAATCAGTATTAGTACATTTTGGGATCCCTTAGACCATTATATCAGATCGAGATAGAATTTTCCTAAGAAAATTTTGGTCAAGCCTCTAGTCATTGTTGGACACCAAGCTCACTAATTCGATTGCATTCCCCACCCAGAATGATAGCCAAATAGAGGTCATCAACATGATGATAGTGCACATATTACACATGTATAACTCTAAGCATCCATGAACATGGGATGAGAGACTCCCCTATGTGCAACACTAATCCCAAGTGCATGAAACATACCTATGAAAAATAGTTTTAGAATGATTTCCAAAATACATTGCAATCATTGGATTGTATTGAAATTTAATTTCTTCATTTTATGGAACTCCTCACAGGAAGGAAAATATGGAGAAGATTTTGGATCTTTACTCACCAAAATTTGGTTTACTGTAAAGTGGAAGAAGAGGGCCACTCCAATGACTAAAGCACTACTTTCTTGAATACTCCATAATCAAAGTCCTCAAAGTAGGACAAGATAATAGAATTGCATGGGGACATGCAATACTATTGGTTTGGGGCAGATGATGAGACCCAACTTTTCCATCCTTTTTGTATTGTTTTAGAAATTTCCCACATACACCATATTTACCTTTTCAAAGTGGGTGAACCTAGTGTTTCCAAACAAAGTTGCTAACTTAATGATAATTATAACCTCAAAATGACAAGTCTAGCGAAAAAACCCCCAAAAACATGAAAAAAAAGGCTCGAAAAAGAAAAGTGTTGATGCTAGAACAACATTTTTTTGCGGTAAATTTTCAACAATTTTTAAGAAGGGCATAAAAAACCTATTTTTTTTTGCAAAAAACATGAAAAAATACCTTGAAAAAAATGTTGTTGCTGAAAAAACATTTTTTTGGGTAAATTTACAACATTTTTAGCAATGGCGTTAAATATAAGATATCGTGACTCTGAAAAACCTTAAAATTCTAACAATTTTTAGGCATGACATTAAAGATAAAAGATCACATCTTTGAAAAGCCTTAAAAGCCTTACAATTTTCAACCATGGCATTGAAGATAAATATCATGACTCCAAAAAAACCTATAAATTTTGATGTTTTTCGGCCATGGCATTAAAGGTAAAATATCATGACTCCAAAAGACCTTAAAATTTCGAAATTTTGCAGCCATTGAATTAAAACTAAATATCATGACTAGAAAATCCCTAAAAAATGAATATGTCAATCAAAGAGTCATTATACCAAGAGTATTTTCTTGTAACCAATAAAAGTATAGCTCTTTAAAAGTCTTAAGTTAAGACAGTGTGACACATTGCAAGCAAAATTTTAAAATCAACTATCAAATTGACATGTAGTGGGTGTGGACTTGACCCATTGCAATAAAATTTTAAAAACCAACCATATAATTGACACACAGTGGAGACAGAATTGATGCATTGTAATGAAAACTTAAAAAAAACAAACAAATTAGCACATAGTGGGGTCAGTTTTCTAGTGTAATTTAAAAAAAAAGGTTAAAAAAAAGAAAAATTCAAAATGAAACAATTTTTTTTTTTAATTTTCAAGAAATAGATAAATAACTAAAAATGAAAAAAATAAAAAAAATAGAACATAAAAACAAGTTAAAATATTTAAAAATGACAATAATAATAATAATAATAACAATAATAATAATAATAATAATAATAATAATAATAACAACAACAACAACCACAAAAAACCCATAAAAAATAATTAAAAAACCAAAAAGATCAAGCATAAAAAATTCAAAAAAATAACTCATATAGCAAAAATATCAGACATAAAAAGATAAAAACAAAAAAAAAGAGACGAAAAAAAATATCACTAAAATACATAATTTTAAAAAATAATAAAAATTTTACAAATAAAAAAAAGAACTAGATTTTTTAAATAATTAAAAAAAAGGTTAATAAAAAATTAAAAAAAAGAAGAAGATAATATATATAAAAAATTAAAAAATTAAAATCAAAAAACATTAAAAAATATAGGAAAAAAAACAAATACGGATTACATTTAAAAAAATACAAAATATTTAAAAAAAAAAAAAAAAATTCAAAATATTCATTTTTTTGTTATGGAGTGCCTCATTGATTCCAGGAAATAATTGTGCACCCTTGCCAAGGCGTCGCTCCAGTAGCATTGCCTGCGGCCCTTGCCGCTTGGGCTGGGATGCACAGTCAATTCCCAGAGTCGACAAGGCATTATGTTGCAAATGGTCTTACAAGGATGTGCTTGTAACAAGTGTAACATAGTTGTAGATGGTCTTAACTCTCAAAGGTCAGGGCCAGATGCAAGGATGTAGATGTTATGACGAAGGGAACAATGTGGATGTGATGAGGGTGGAAATAATGCTTATCATTCCTTTTTTAATTCATTTGTGGGATTTCATAGCCCAGAGCGAGATGGGGATAAACTATTGTGTAGGTCAAGTTGAATCTAACAAAGAGGCTATAGAGGGTGAGGGATCAAGTAGGCCCCGATAAAATTGCAGAGTGCATTGTCAATTACCATATATGCTAAGTCAACCAAGAAGTGTTCATGTTGTTGGAGTGAGGGGGTTAATTTTGGTAAATTCAAATTCAGGAGGGTGGATTGATTTCGGGAATCGCCTAAATTTGTATGTCTAGAATATAGACTACCACATTCTCAAACAAGGAAGCTAAAATCAAAATGATATCTTATTATTCTTCTCAAGAAATTAAGGTGGATTTTCCTCTCTTCTCTTTCAAGTAACAACTATTCTAGTGTATGGCATCTTCTTTTTGGTTTTTTTTATTGACATCTCTTTATCAAATCAATTCAAGTGACTTCATTTGCTCTCGCCTAGTTTTTGGGGATGGTTACT
This sequence comes from Pinus tabuliformis, assembly GCA_031772625.1. NCBI lineage: Eukaryota > Viridiplantae > Streptophyta > Pinopsida > Pinales > Pinaceae > Pinus > Pinus tabuliformis. Next base: position 1,051,853,787 of record CM062805.1, on the reverse strand, counting down.
AGTGTGAATTTTATTATTTTTCTTTTGTGGGGTGGGGTATGGAGCAGGGTTCAGAGCCTAAGGGGAATTTGGTATTGTGATTGTTTAGTATGGAGTGTCTGAACTAGGTATGGCCTTGGTTATTTATTTCTTGCAATCTCTTGGATTTATATTATTCTTGGGTCTTTATGCTTCTTATTTGGTGCTAGGATCTTATTCAAGACTTGGGGTCACTGGTTATAGTATGAGAACATTTTGAGTGGAAGGTAGTTTTTTTTAATGTGTGAATCCATTATTCTTGGCTAGTGTATCAACTCTCAATCCTTTGCATGGACTGGTTGGAAGTTCTATCTTTTTTCTCTAGTCTCTATGGGTTGGGTGGAGGTCGTGTCATTTTTCTCTAGTCTCTATGTGGGTTGGATGGCATCTTTGTATATTATATCAAGTCCTTGGTTTGAGTCCAAGCCATTCTCACTAGTAGAAATGTGAGCTTGTAGTTTCTTGGAGACTGGAAAAGAAGAGGACAAAGTTGGGAACCTACATCAATAGGTGTCCACTTTGCTAGAAAGGGTCCCTTCTAGCGTCTCTTTGGGCCATGCATAAATTAGGTTTTCACCATTAAAACGTGAGGTGGATCTAGGTGGGAGAATAATTGATTATCTAATTCATTTCAAGCCTTGCAGCCTAGACCATAGGTGTTCTCTTCACCATGCTTCAATAGGGAGTAAGAGCATAGATAAGAGCTACCTATTATGATGAGCACGCTTGTCAAAGAAAATCCTTTTTGGATCAAAGAGTAGTAGGTTTTTCAACTAGATATAACAATAAATTCTAGTGCATGTTCAGGAAGAATTGACCCAATATAAAAGGGAAGCTTCTTCCCAAATAAATTCCCTCTCAGATTGTGAAGTGCTGGCACAGTGCATAGATGGATCCTTGACATGAGACATACACGAGGAATATTTAATTACTATATGCAAAAAGTATATTTGTACTAGCAGATGAAGTTTCTCTTAGGAAATACCCTATTAGGTTTCCATGAATCAGAGATGGACCTATTACAATCCTTGGATCACTTGCATGGGAACTTCAAAGATTCTCATCGCAGGTTGGAGAAGATAATGTTGAAAATGTAATTGTGTTCAGTCTTCATAATTGTCATTGTACTCATGTCATTACATATATATTATGTATCTATCAAAGGAAGAAATAAAATAAGAAAGACAATTATTATTCTTCAATCATGGGTTTCATGCTCCATTTAAGTGGTCATCTAGGTCAAGCATTCATTTCATGCTCCTAGGGTTTTTCAAGTGAATAAGAGATGTTTCATGAGTCAATAAAGTATTTTTCCTATGTATAAGACCCTATTGGGAAATTTATAACAAGAAATAAGAATTATTTTTGAGTCAAAATTGTCAATGTTGACCTGCAAGGCCAAGTTGGACTTGTCAATCCAAGTCAACCTATAAGAGGTTATTCAACCACTCGAAAATGGTATAAATACAAGTGATTTCAACGTCAATAGAAACCCTTATCACAAGAAGTTTGATCTGCAATATAAAAGTGTGAAATTCAAGGAAGAATCCAAAAAAGTAAAAGGAGAAATAAGCTGAGGAGAGAAGGAAGGAAAATTGAAGTTTTGACCTAGTTTCTGGACTATTTTCTATCACATGTGTGAAATTATAAGATGTTGCAAGGGGGTGAAGATGCAGGCCTACTGCAGGTCCAAACTTTAGATGTTGGGGGCTTAAATTATGAGTTTGCAGCAATTTTTGAAGAGTTTGACCCTTTTTTACTTAGTTTGACTTTGACTAGTTGCAAGGGTTTTTGTTGGAGGTTTGACTTAGTGCTTTGAGGAGGACTTGGTCTAGGTTTTTTTTCCTCATATTTCTCATTTGAGCCTATTTCTATAAGAAGAGAATATTTTTGACTAATTTTTCCCCTAAGAGAGGGGTTTTTCCCTAGCTAAGAGCCTACATCTTGTGTTCATTGCTTTTGTGATCTTCATTGTTTTATGGTTTTGGTAATTGTTTGATGAAAGGGAACATAATAATAACAAAAGGAGTTATTATAATAATAAAAGCAATTACCAAGTAAGATAAATAACCCTAAGTGTTGCCATATAGATTTCTTAACATCATATCAGAGCTAAGGTGAAGAAGGAAGAAGCAGCTTGGAGATCACTCTTGATAATAAAAGAAGAAGCCAAGTGTTCTAATCATATTGGAAGGACATAAGAGAGTCACAAGGAATAACGTAAGAAATAATTCAAGGGGGAGTTTTAAAGAAAGAAGACTCATCATTAATCTTGAAGAAAGGCTATTAGACTAAGAGGCTCTTGTTTACAAGAGAGCATCTTGAGAAAAGACTTTTGAAGACATATTGGAACATATTGAAAGAAACATTTTGGAAGATCTTTTGAGGAATTTATATGAAATCCTTTGCAAGGTATAAGGAATAAATTTTCTCTCTTTAATTCTAATCTCTTGATTATAGGTCATTATCTTGGAGAAGGATTTGTCTCTCTTGAAATATTTTCTAGAAAGTCTTTGAAGAAAACAAGAATCTTGGGATCATCATTAATGTAAGTTTGAAGAAATATCAATTAACTTTATAGCATCATTAAATAAGTTTTAAGAAGTGACAAGAACCTTGGGACCATAATCAAAACAAGATGGATACCTCTTGAAGGCATAAAGGAATATGATCTTCAAAAGAATAGTTGCAGAACTAAGCAAGAATAAGACTAAAGAATGGACAAAGTACTTTAAAAGTGAAGTGAGGATTAAAAGGATTCTCATTGAATCCATCAAGGATCATGTAGTTCTAGTTATGAAGAAGGGTAAAGTCACATATGAAAAGTCTTAAGACTTTTCTACTAAAGAAAATAAGTAGAAGAAAGGAAGGTTTGAAAAGTTTGAGCCTCATCAAAAGAATCAATTTCGAGGAAGACAAGATATGTCCAAAATGGAATTATATGGATGTAATTGTCATAAGAATCCTCAAAAGAGAATGAAAAATAAGAAACAAGAAAGGGATGGAGTTCACACAACTGTAGATACAAAATAATTTGATAAGAAGTCTAAGGTTGTAAATCCCAAGGACATATTTTATTTTATTAAAGTCTCATGACATCATTAATAGTAGTATATGGCATTAAAATAGTTCAAATGCATATAGACAGTTGTGTTGGAAGTAGTCATCTAGTAAGAATAGAAGGTTTTGGACCTATTCATGCATCAACACTTTGGCATCATAAGGATCACATGGATCCTCTACAAGAATACAATCATGAAAATACTTTTAAGAATATGGAAGAATCATTATGACATGGTAAGATTATAAGAAGCTTGCAAGTATAGTTATAACATAAAGGAAGTCTCATCTTCAAGAAAAGAGGTAGTTCATTAAAAAATAAATAGACTAGATAGTTGTTTGAAAGAATAAGAATATGCTTGATAACTTGAACATGAACATGGTATTTTGAAACTCTTTGAGATGGAAGACATGGTAGTTTAACCTAAAGATAACATCCAATATAGTCTCTTGAAATATTGTTGACTACAAAAGGAATTATTGAAATATAAGTGCTCTATCTCTCTTCTTATACTATTATTTTCTTTAACTTAGTCCTTTGTTTTATATACATTTATTGACTATATATTTTCTTTTTATAATCTCCTTGAAAAGGATTGCAGGTATATTCTAAACATCGTCTGTGAAAGAAGAAGTCAAAAGTTTGTGGCTAGATTCAGAAGGAGCCTCGAGGGGAGATTTAAACCTTGGAAGAAATTTGAATTTAAAATAAGCTTTGATTCAAAGGGGGAAATTGAATGTTAAAAGTAAAAATAAAAAGGAGGTACAATCATTTAGTTAAAAATGGATAGTATTTTCATGTGAGGTATGTTGAGGTTTTGCAGTTTCTTTATGATAGCTCTAAAAGACAATGAAAGTGTTACAGTTTGGAGATGGCATATTTTGCATGATTAGAATCTAGGGTTTGTATAATTTACATCTTTAAATATTTTTTGTATCTATGGTTTTTAAAACATAGATGGGACTTGAATTAGAAAAACCCTAGAATAGTGAAAACTATCACCTTTATTATGTGTTCTCTCTTGAAGCTCTAGTTCTTGATTTCTAGGGTTTGCAACTAGAATCTAAGGTACACGATAAAAACCCTAATAAGGGCTAGGTAATGGGATATCTAAGGTTTGTAACAAAAACCCTATATGAACACTTTTGAAGTAATGATAACCCTATAGTGACATAATTAACATCATGCTCTTGTATGTCCATATTTTTCTTGGTTCTACTTGTTGATGAAAATTGTAGGTACATGAAGATGGTTTTCAAAATTGTGAAAACTAGATGAGAAAATGTAAGAACAAAAATCAAATCTCATGCTTGATGGTGACCTCATGATAATGATGAGCATGATGGAAAGAGGGAGCTGTAGAAACCTTGATGATATTGAAGTTTTCATCTAATGATCATATTGATGATTGAAGGATGAAGTCGAATATGTTGTTTCTTATGACATTGGAAAGGAAGTTGTTTGGTTTAGGAAGCTTCTATTTGACTTATTCATAGGATCGATGGATCCATTATATATTGTGATAACCAAAGTATCATAAGTATGACAAATGACCCCTTTTTTCATGCTAGGACTAAGAATTTTAATAATAAGTACCATTATATTAGAAGTTTGGTACAAGATGGGGTCGTGAAGCTATAATATATTCTGAAAGATTAACAAGGAGTTGATGTTTGGACTAAATTTCTCCCCAATAAGAAGCTTGAGTATTTGATAAGCATGCTTGGATTGGTTGATATGTCCTATGTTATTGAAAGGGAGATATGATGAGTTATTGTACCTTAGGATGATTAGCCCATATGGTGGTACATTGAGTTGGTATCTTGGAAGGTAGCCTAGATGACACTTGGTGTCTTGGCAAGCAACCTAGATGACATCTAGATCCCTGTTGGGTTGGTATATTGGAAAATAACCTAGATGATACCAAGAACCCTATTAGGGTTGATGTCTTGGAAGGTAGCCTAAATGACAGTTGGAGTCTTGGAAGGTAGCCTAGATGATGCTTGAATCCTTGTTCATTTGGTATCTTGGCAGATAGCCTAAATGATACCTAGAACCCTATTAGGGTTGGTGTCTTGGCAGGTAGCCTAAATCACACCTTATGTCTTGAAAGGTAGCCTAGATGACACCTAGATCCCCGTTGGGATGGTACCTTGGCATGTAGCCTAGATGGTACCTATATGGTTTGATACCTAGGCTATTAGCCTAGATGGTATATAGATCCCTAGGATAGTCCATGTTGTTTATGATACTCTTCTTATGAGAACGCTTTAGAGAATCCTTGTACACCTTTCTAGTTAAGAGGGAGTGTTGAAAATGTAACTATGTTTGGTCTTCATAATTATCATTGTACTCATGTCATTATGTATATCTTATGTATCTATCAAAAGAAGAAAGAAAATTATTATTTTTCAAGCGTGGTTTTCATGCTCCATTTAAGTGGTCATCTATGTAAAGCATAAATTTCATGTTCCTAGGGTTTGTCAAGTCAATAAGAGATGTGACATGAGTCAAGAGAGTATTTTTCCTATGTATAAGACCATATTGGGAAATTTTTAACAAGAAATAAGAATTAATTTTTAGTCAAAATTGTCAATATTGTCCTCCAAGATCAATTTAGCCTTAACAATCCATGTCATCCTAGAAGAGGTTATTCGACCCCTTGAAAAGGGTATAAATACAAGTGATTTTGACCTCATTAGTAACAATTATCACAAGAAGTTTGATCTGCAATAGAAAAGTGAAAAATTGAAGGAAGAAGCCAAGAAAGTAAAAGGAGAGAGAAGTTGAAGCAATGAGGAAGAAAAATTGAAGTTCTGGTAATTTATGGACTATTTTTTATCACACATGAAAAATTATGAAATGTTGGATGGGGCCAAAGTTTCATACCTACTGCAGGTCTTAAATTTAGATGTCGAGGACCGAAATTCTATGTTTACAGTAGTTCTAGAAGGGTTTGACCATTTTTGACTTGGTTTGACTGTGACTAGTTGGAAGGGTTTTTATTGGAGGGCTGACTTGATGCTTGGTGGAGGTCTTGGTCCAGGGCTTTTGGTCTTGGATTTATCATTTGAATATATTTCTATCAGATGACAATAATTTTGACTTGGGTTTTCCCCTATGAGAGGGGTTTTTCCCTAACTGAGAGCCTACACCTTGTGTTCATTGTTTTTGTGATCTTCTTTGTTTTATGGTTTTGGTAATTGTTCGATGAAAGAGAACATAATAAGAACAAAAAGGATAAGTTAATATAATATCACAAGAAATTATCGAGTAAGAGAAATCAAGCTAAGTGTTACCATCACTACAAGGAAAATACCTTCTAGCCAAGGTTATAACAGAGGTTTTTAGTGTTATAAAATTGGAAAAAATTGTCAAAAAAATATATGCTAAAACATTTTTTTATGATAACGAAAGTTTTAGCAGAGATTATAATGGACTTCATCACAAATGACAAAATTTAGGCATCCAGAGGTTCTAGCAAATGTTCTTTTTGCGGTGCACTTCTAGAATAAGTAGCACCAGTGCACTACATCTATAAATGCACTGGGCTGCATACATGACTAAAATCATTGAGGATTTGAAGGCAAGAACATTGGTGCCTAAAATGTATACTTCCCCGATGCTTATATATCATAAAAAACCCTGAGGTGTTCTTTTAAGGAATGACATTGAAGCACACAAAAAAAAATGCAGTCTCGGTGCTTTCGTTTAAAATCGCAGTGCCGATGTGTATTGTTTATATAAATGCACTGGTGCATTAGCTATATAAAAGAACCAGTGTTGTTAATTTTAATAATGCACTGGGGTAGGAAATGATATTTGTAGACTATGGTGTTATTTCTATGAAAGCATTGGCACATTAAGAATTACAATGCACCAAGGCGTTAATTGTAAATAATACCGATGCTTGAAGAACTAAATGCCCTAGTGTTGTGATTTTTCGAAAAGGCAGCGTTCATGAAAAAAGATGTCATCGCAATGATTTTATATAACATAACACACCAATGCATTTTTATGTTACGGATGCACCGATTTTTTGTATGTGTTTTCTCTTTTTTGGAAACATCGACTTGTGACAGAGTAATTATTGTAATTTTTTAAATATGTTATTCATCGAAAAATCAAAATATATCTTATAATAGTATTCATATAAATTAAAATTTGATTAGTAAATTTATATATGATATTTAGATTAGTTTGTTATATTATTAGATTTCACATATCTTCATTATAATATTTAATCATCCATATATTTAATTAGTGGTGTAATATTTCACAACAACATTGGATAACACAATACAATAAATTAAAATTTATTTTATTATATATCAATAAGAGGCTCTTTGTCATACAAAATGGGATTTTTATTAGTAACCCTTTGTCTTTTAATTGGGACACTATGTCCATTACATTAAACAAAATGTCTGATTTTCATAGGAAATTATTGCAAAAAATACAACAGGTTGCATTGATATCCAAATAGATCATCATTCTTCACTGGAACTGTTGTCAGTGCTCAAACTACTTCATGAATTGGGTTATTTGGAAGAATTTTTTATTGATTTCATATTTTTTTTTGTCTTATTGATCTTGTTCCATCCACAAACATAAAAATAAGGTGTAATGAGTGTATGTACATTGGTGAGAATAATGAAAATTGAAAGAAATAATATACATCAATGTAAATCGAATAGCCATTAGAGATTTTGAGGTCTAAAATGGGCCTCAAAACAAAAATGTACAACCAAATTAAACTTTATAAGAACTAATAGGATTCAAGATGATGATGTCAACCATGGGGGATGATTCGCCATTTTTGGAGTAAAAAAGTAAAAATATAATTAAAAAAAATACTTTTTCAAGTCGTATTTCAACTTATCTACCTACTATTTTACTCAAATTTCGAGTGGGAGCACTCATTGGATGCATAATTTAATTCATCATTCAAGGAGTACTCATGTTTCATACTTCCAATGGACCCTACTACATGAAAATGAGAAATACATCAAAAAAATGTGATTGCAATCACGTTTTTTTATGTATTTCTCATGTAATAGGGTCCATTATATGTATGAAACATGGGTGCTCCTTGGATGAAGAATTAAATTATTCATCCAATGAGTGCTCCTACTCAAAATTAAAGTAAAAATGTATGGAGATAAGTTGAAAATACAAGTTGAACAAGTAGTTTTTCTTTTTTTACTCTAAAATTTGATGATGTAATCTAATCTTATTTTATTATTTCCACTATTATTTTATAATATTCCTTAGGAGGCCCATTTTAGACTCCAGAATTTCTCTAATCAATGTACCATAGCAAGAAATGACTTATAAACTATGCACATGGTTTCAAAACCAAGTCTTATGCCTTGTTGCAACAAGTCTTCTATTGGCGTAGTTCCATACTTTGTTTCCTGCATGTTTTAAACCCCGTTATAAATCATAAAATTAATATAAAGGATTTGTTTTTCTATTAATTATAAACTCGGAGAAGTAAAACAACATAGATACTTACAATTTCCACAATTAATTTTTGATATGCCAATATATGCTCACAACTCATATTTAACGCAATGTCAATCAATTCTTCTAATGCCTCTTCTTTGTATGGTATTACCTATTTGAAGACATTCAATGATCATTGTTGTAGAATAACCTAAAATATGCAAAAATGAAACTTTGAGTTGTTATAAGGAAATATTAACGATTACTAACAAACTTTGATATCAACCCTTTTCTTCCTTATTGTCTTGTTTTATGTGTTGAATGAGTTCCATTTTGTTCTTTTTTTGCAATAAAATACTTGAAAATTAATATTTAATGCTAATTTATTTATTTATTTATTTTATGTACAAAGTCAATCATGATTACATACATTTGAAGGATGTTATTGTTGAAATGACTCCTCCTATGATTCGATTATGTCCATTTCTTTGACCATCTCCTTGTACACTTTTTTGGACATTTCTACTTGCATGTTTCACGTATCAACTCATTGATCATTTGGAATTTTCATAATATTCCTAAAAAAAGCAATAAAATATTTTTATATTGATATATGAAAACTAAATATAACGAAATTGATATTGATAAATGAATTCTTTGTAGTAATATTTACATATAATTCTAGAAAATCATTTTAATTAGGAATATTACCTTTTAAATGATTCTTTTTTGTTGTTGTATTTTTTTTCTATTGCAAGTTTGACATGTCTCATTAACCATTGCTATGGAAACACTTCCTATAGTTTAGATATAATTTGGTTCTTAGAATCATTGGATTGATTTTCATATTATAAGTGGAAAGTAGATCTGTACATTTATTCCACTAGATCCCTCATAGTTTTGTAAAAAATTCCCCCCCTTTCATTAACCTCCAACACCACTCCAAATGAGCTAAGGACCAATTCATCGTCATTTACATGTTCTATAATTTTTCTTTTCTTAGAACGACATTGATCTTTTCCTTCGTTGTTTCTCCCTGTAGAACATTAAACATATATGAATTAATAGATTGTTTGAAACATGTTATCTAATATTCTTAAGTATATTATTAATGAAAATTCAAAATTAGAAAAAAAAATCATATTGAATAGTATTTTTTTTATTCACATGATTCATCCTTCTGCAATTTTTCTATCAGGAATTTATTCTCTTTAGCACTTAGATTAGAAATAATCTTATCGACCTTATTCATTTTGTGACTTTACATGACACACACTAACTAATATATATTAGTTAAACTTATATATAGTTCAAACATATTAATTTTGTAAAGAATTTACAAATAAATTGTCGTCTCTATTGTCTTCGACGTGTTATCATTGTGTCAATCAATATCTTTGTTACTTGACACCTTCTCAGACATTTTTTAATCAATATAGAACCTGTATCATTCAATACAAATGTCATTAAATATATTTTATACATAAATCAAATGATTTTTAGCCAAACAGATCTCTGGTAACTGGTGTGTTTATTTGAATAAATTCTCTGGTGCATTTATTCTAGTCAACGCATCCACATGAATTACAATAGTTCATAGTATACATTTTCTGCTTAAAGTTTCCTTATTCTTGAAAAAGGATATTGCAATTCAGATTGTGGTTATATGGTTCTCAAAATTAATTTTAGATATGCACATAAATTTTATTTCTGATTTTTTTCAAATGCAAAGAAAAAATCTCAATAATATCAAATGGCCAATTCTTCAAATTCCAGCTCATTCCATATTGCTGATTAAAATCCTTCATAGAGTTCTCCCTTTCCATCTCCAGTAAGTTCAGATTTTATTTATATTTCAATTATCTAATTGAATATTTTTTTATCCATGTCAATTTGAGTAAAAACATATCCAAATTTGAAGGATCCTGATTCAGAATTGATTTCAGATGAAAAAAATATTCCTCCATTTCAAAACATCAAAATATTTTACCAAGAGCAGTGTATTGAAAGCAGTTGGTAGATGAAAATGGACAACCTCTTCACCATGCCAATTGGAACATGACATGTTCCAGCAACAATCCCGGTTAAAATGATGGTAATAATTGTTTGGTATAACGTAATTTAAATAAACCAATTTCATTGACGTGCTTACTAATCTCATTGATATTTTACTAATTACGTTCAATATTTTTTGAAATTAGGATTCTAGTGATGATGACCAACCCACCTACCATATTCTGATGAACCCCACTAAAATGTCATGTCAAAAGAAGGTTTCATTAAGAGAAAGACTCGAAGAGGAAGCATACAAATAATGGTTGAATTAACCACCCATTCAATTCCCACTATGTCTAGATTCACCACTTAGGAATGACTATAACAATAGTAGTTCTTCATTACAAGGTGGCAATAGAGGCAATCAAATAGACGTTGGTATGGATGATTACTTATGGGATACAACTACCATAGAGGATATAATGTTAGATGCATTTCAGAATGATGAGCTAGGGGGTGATGCTCATATCATTGATACCTTATTTGAAAGCTTGAAATTGGCTTCCACCACCCCTCTCTTTGGACCTAGAAGCAAGTCAAAGTCTACTTAGCTGGGGACAACAATATTGTTGTACAACTTGAAAGCAAAGTTTGGCATGTCAAGTGCATGTTTCTTTATAATAGTGAGGTAATTCACCTGCATGATCGATCAAATCTCTTATATTTAAAGAAATATTATCACACAATCAACATTAAAAATGGTCGATTTTATGAATTTTAAATATTGGAATTGTACAATTATATTCCCCACCAAATACAAGTTCTTAAAAGATAAGGTTCTTCCGAGTGATAATGTCTTTCTGGGTACTGTGAAGAGGCAAAGTAGTTGTTGAAAATGTTGGGTGTTGAGTACATATCATATCATGCATGTCTGAATGATTGTATTCTATATAAAGGAGAATATGAAGACAAATAGATATGTCTGAAATGTGGCCATGACAGGTAACATAATTAAAAAAAAATAGGTAAATCACATGCTCCTTCTCATAAGACATTCAGGCACATGATTATAATCCCAAGGATTTAAATACTCTTTTGTTGCAAAGAATTAACTATGTTGTAAGGATGCCATGCCTCATACAGAAGTGAGTCGGGAGTTATGTGAATCCCAATAGAGTCAATAACCATGAAGCATATATAGGATACATGGCCTGAAAAACTCAAGGATGAAGTACGAAGTATACGACTTAGCATACGCATGGATGGCACCAACCCATATTCCCTCCAAAACACCAACTATTCTATTTGGTCTGTAGTAGTGATCAATAACAATATCCCCCCATGGTTGTCCGTGAAGAATGAACATCTTATGTTGGCTCTCATAATCCCTAGTAGAAGAAAAGTGAAGAATATGGATGTCTACTTACAACCATTGGTAGATGAATTGAAGTAATTATGGGAAGGGATACATGTGTATGATGTATCAAGACCCATCGTAATAGGGAGGGTTATCGCATATGTGCTTACGCGATACATGATTATCCAAGATTATGAGTTTGCCCTTGTAAATTACATTTTATTGAATTTTTTATATACTTAACAATATTGTTTTTCATATTAATTTAATTCAATGCAATTGTTTTGATCTTCATGGTCACTAACGTGTCAACCTGTATATAATAATTTTGCAGGTCTTATAACAAAAGGGTATCATGGATGTAAATTTTTTGGACCTTATCTGAAGGCTAGGTGGTCTGAAAACCTATAAAAGCTAGTGTATAACTACTGCAAGGTATTCCTTTGAGAAGAACACCCTTACAGAAGAGAAACATCCAATTTTAATGTTAAACCAAAGAGAACCCAAAGACCAGCAATAATGACACCAGCTGAATGGATTAGAACATATGAGAGAGAGAAGGAGAAGGAGTTTGTAGAAATTTTCGATTCAAATAGGAAGCCTATGTTTGATGATCCAAAATTCTTTGACACCTATGTTCAAAAATTTCCCCTTGGGATGAAAAGGAAATTCATTTTTTATGAGCTCCCATATTGGTAGCATCTTAAGATTTCCCACTTACTAGATCCCATGCATATATTTAAAAATGTTTCATCTTCTTTATGGAGGCACATATCATCAAAAGAAAGTGACACATTAGTTGTTAGGATAGATATTATTTCTTAAAAAACTAAAAAGAAACATTGGCCAAGACAAGAAACTAGAGGAGAGGCTAGTCCCTCTTGGTCTTTCAAAGAAGGTGATGTCCCATGGATTTTAAAGAAATATGATATTTCTTTCGCAAAGGAAGTTATAATGAGTGTGAGGGTGCCTTCTTTATATGGGTCTTCACTATGGTGTTGCTTCACTATGGAATACCATTTGTTGGGGTTGAAATCACATGACCATTTGAACCTTTTAAGAGTACGTATGTCAAAAACATGATTTTATTATTTTATTTTTATTTTTTTGAAATGGGATATTTAATAATTAATTTTTGTACAATGTATTATTTCCTGTGCAATGTCATTATCCTCTACTCGTGTGTGGGTGTGTGAATCATGACTTCCCCTAAGATCTACGACATGCCATATCTAGATTATCTCCATTTGCATGTTCGTTCAAATCAAAAGAGATTAATATGGCTAGCATTCCATGGTAGCATCAAGAGATAGTTGACATTGTTTGTATGTTTGAGAAGGAACTGCCGACGAGTTTCATGGACTTGCAGGTTCATCTTCTAATTCACCTAGTAGATGATGTTGGATTAGTTGGGGTGGTTTCTTATCGTTGGAAGTTCTTCTTAGAGAGGTACGTGAAGAAATTGAATGTTTTTGTTAGACATAGGGGACAACCTAAGGGATCTATGGCAGAGGGGTATATATCACATGAGTCTTTCTATTATGCCAGTGAGTACATCAAACATATCAACAACACACTAGGTGCAGTGATTTGGGATGACGAAAGGGATGAAGACAAAAGAGAAGGGGAGCTTCTTGAAATGAATGGAAAGAGGTGCATGATAAAGAGTAAGTGGCTTATCATTTTTCAAATTTCTACATAGTAACTATTCACACTGAACTTCATATTAATGCATATTTTGATCTCATACATATATATATATATATATATATATATATATATATATATATATATATATATATATATATATATATATATATATATATATATATATATATATATATATATATATATATATATATATATATATATATATATATTTGTGTTGGTTTGATTTCATTAGCGAATTCAAAAATTGAAGCCATCAATAAATTCATTCTTTACAATATGGAAGCGACACAACTATGGGTCACATTGTATGAATAGAAGAGGAGGAAATGGGATAGTGACAGGAAAGAATTCAAATGGTTGAATGGTAGAAGTGTGCCTTATCCTAATCATTTAAAATAAAATATGTCAATGACATGCCCTAATAGTTGGGTTGTTGATAAAGTCAAAGAGAAATATGATGCATCTAGTTGTTACCCACATGTTGAAGAGGATGCACTAAACATAGGATTGGGTGTAGCAACTCGGTAATTATAATCTCTTTCTGTACAATTTTAACTTCACAATACACCTTTTAATTGTAACATCTATATATATTTTATATTTTTAGTCATGTTAGAACTAAGACTTTTGTGATCCATAATGTAGATATAAGTCTTTCAAATTAATCATTTCGTTAGGATTTAGTTGACGTTTCGAACCAACTATTGTGGTTCATCCTCAAGAAAAGGTGAGAGATCAATAGATTTGAGGGAATAAATAGCAAGGATGCATCACTGCCCAGAGTTAGCCATTGGAAATTAGCCGTTAGTTAATTTGTTGAATTAGATGTTATGTAATAAATAAATATTTTATTTCGATATTATAAATTGATAATATTAAATTTAGTTAGAAACTAGTTGTTAAGTAATAAATAAATATTTATTTCATTTTGATATTATAAATAGGATATTAATATTAAATATTATATTATTAATTTTAGTTATTATAATGGTATTATCTAGAAATAATTAAATTTTTCTAATAAAGTTTGTTGGGGTTTGACTCATGATATTAGAAACTAGCTGTTATAAGTAATTAAATATTTTATTTCGGAATCATAAGTTAAATGTTTAATAGTAATGTCATCTATAAGTAATTAATTTAAATAATATAATTTGTTAGGGTCTGACCCATTCAAGGATGGGTTAGAGACTTACTGATTTAATATTATTAATTCCTCTAATAATATTATAGAAAGACTAAAATTTTGTTAGAGAATACTAAGTCGTATCCATAATATATTGGTGGTGTTCTTATCATTATTATTAATTTAAAGATTAATAATAGTGAAAATTATTATTTTAATATTTTAATTACTTATAGTTCAATATTATTAATTTCTATAATAATATTAGATTATTATTTTATTATTAATTTTAAATTAGAGGCATACTTTAATTGTGAACAAGGAAATTGACGAGAATTACTATAGAATTACTACAGAAAGATATCAGACTAGAACAAGGAGATTTACTGGTTAGTTTCAATGTTGTTTCCTTATACACCAAAATTCCCATCCAAGAAGCCATTGACATCATAAATCGCATCTTTGACAAAGACACTTCTAGGTTGGTTGGTTTTTGCCTCACTTTGACTTTCTTCAGTTTCCAGGGCAAATTCTACGAACAGACTTGCGGTGTTTCCATGGGATCCCCTCTATCACCCATCGTCGCCAACTTGTTTATGGAAGATTTTGAGACCAAAGCCCTTGCCACTGCTCAATTTTTCCCTAAAAAATGGAAAAGGTTCGTTGACGATACCTGTGTCATCTGGTCTCATGGGCGTGAGAAACTGGATCAGTTTCTTAACCACCTTAATTCTCAATCAGACTCCATCAAGTTCACTATGGAAGTTGAAGAGAATGGTTGCCTTCCCTTTCTTGACATTCTCCTCTCTAGGAGAGATGATGGTTCTATCTGTCACCAAGTCTTTAGGAAAAAGACTCATATCGAACAATATCTTCATGCCAGCTCCCATCATTTCCCAACTCAGAAATTCGGGGTTCTCAGCACTCTTGCCACCCGTGCTCTAAGAATATCTGATGACAGCCACCTATAGATATTGAAGCAACTAATAAATGTCCCTCTATACTTGGGCTAAAAGTTGTACTTGAAGGGGGAAAACCTGAAGTTGAATCATTGCATGCTATGGGAGCACGAAGAAATTGGCCTCAGGTAAGTGCAGGTATGGTTCTTGAATCTCCACCACATTTTTTTGGTTATAATGCACACTCATATTCCTATCGTAACAATGGTCACTCTCAACATTAGAAACATGGGAATCAATATCAATATGGACAACCTTCCCAATCTTGGCAACAAGGATGGAGAGGGCCAAACCATTCAAACCATTCATATCATTCCTATCCTTCACCTATCTAATCATACCCTCCTACATATGCACCTTACCCAATGCCTCAACCATCATTACCTCAGCTGAGTCAACCTATGCCACCATTACCATTACCTCCACCGTTTTAACCTTCTTAGCTGCCTGCTCAACCTTTACCCAACCCCAATAATAAAGCGGTACAAATGATCCATTATATGACCCCGCTTTCTTCATCCAGATTTTAGACTATGCTAGTTGGAGTCAATGATCTCCAATTGAGATTAGGGAAGGTAGTCACCTTAGGAAATCAAAAGCAGCCAATGGTGATTATCGATGAGAAAGGAGAGGAGGAAACTCCTGACCATTCTGAAAAATATGACATCATTCAGCTTATCCCTATACATTCTGAGCCCTTGTCATCTTCTTCCAACCGACCTCCCTATCCAGAGAGGTTAGTTGTGGAGAAGAAAGACCACATTCCTAAGTCTAGTCTGGATTCTGATCTTAGGAACCTTTTTATAAGGGTACCTTTGCTCCAAGCTATCAAAGAGATCCCCATCTGTACAAAAATCATTAGGGAACTCTGTCTCAAGAAGCCAGGGAGGAGAAGATTGGAACCCCAAACCATTCAATTTGTAACCCCAAAACATTCAATTTGTTGGTAGAGAAGCAAAGTTAATGAGAGGATGTATGCACATGGAAAAGTATATCGACCCCTGAAACCCTGTTGTCTCTGTTCAGATAGGTGATGTTCTTGTCTCCAATGTACTTATAGAGCTAGGGGCAGCCATTAATGTTATGACCAAGAAGACCATGGATCAACTTGGATTGGTCCATATTTGTCCTACTCCCACTATGCTTGAACCGGTAGATAGATCTAAAATCAAGCCAGAGGGAGTATCAGATGATGTGGTCGTTTCCCTAGATTCTTGGTAATATCCCGCAGATTTCATTGTGCTTCAGCCAAAGAATCCTGTGGGAGGGTATCCCTTGATCTTGGGGCGACCATGGATTTCTACGACTTATGCTTATATCAGATGTCGTTTTGGTGATATGTATATTTTCCATGGAGATTCCAGAAAGAAAGTCACCTTATATCAACCTATTAGATCTATTCAGGAGCTGCGAGACACTTTATGGTTAGACTACAGTAGTGATGAGGAGACTCAGCCTATTTCCTTGATACATCAAAATGCGGAGTCCTCACAGGAGGGTGAGATTCAATACTTCCTAAACAATCTAGACACCATGCCTAATTTCGAGTCATTAAGTCAGATTTTTAGGAAGGATATGACTCTCTACCTCCATCATCACCATCTCTAGTGATACCCTTGTGTACTCTTGAGCCTGATACTACTCTTGTTGAGATTAGTCTAGGTAAATCCTTGTATATTAGTTCAGACTTGGATCCTTCTCAATGAGAGCAGCTTGTGAATTTGTTGCGAAACCATCTTGATGCCTTTGCATGGGGTTATGAAGATATGAAAGGCATCCCTCCTAAAACTTGTACACACCATATCTATATTCAGGATGGAGCCCGACTTGTCTAAAAACCCCAAAGGCGAATGAACCCCGCTCTAAGAGACATTGTAAAGGAAGAATTGCAAAAGATTTCAGATTTTGATTTTATCTATCCCATTTCTGACAACCAGTGGGTCTCTCCATTAGTATTAGTCCCAAAGAAAGATGGGAGATGGCACATTTGTATTGAATATAGAGAATTGAATAAAGCCACTCTCAAAGATTACTTCCCCTTCCTTTCATCGATCAGGTACTCGATACCCTTCCTGGTAAGAAATATTTTTCTTTTCTAAATGGATTTAGCGGATATAACCAGATACAGATAGCACCCGAGGATCAAGAAAAAACCAATTTTACATGTCCATGGGGTACATTTTCTTATCGAGTGCTTCCATTTGGGCTATGTAATGCCCCAGATACCTTTCAAAGGGCAGCCTTGGCTATTTTTGCTGACCTTGAATGCGTAGAAATCCATATGGATGATTTCTCTGTGTTTGGTGATTCATATCAGGAAGCCCTCGGGAATCTAGAAAAAGTGCTCCTTCATTGCCATGAAGCTCATCTCACTTTGAGTGACAAGAAATGAAGATTAATGTGCAAGGTGGGAGTGGTTCTTGGCCATCTTATTTCCAACAAAGGTATCCAGGTTGACCCTGCAAAAATAGAAGTCATTTTGAGTCTTCCTATACCCAAAACTCAAAGGGAAGTGAGAGGTTTTCTAGGACATGCGGGCTACTATAGGAGATTCATTGAGAATTTCTCAAGGATAGCTACCCCCTTTCCAAATTTTGGCTAAATATAGTGAGTTTTCTTGGTCCATAGCTTGCCAACAGTGTTTTGAGACATTGAAGGAAAAATTAGTTCAGGCACCAGTATTGAGAGGACCAAATTGGTCCCTACCATTTCATATTTCCTCTGATGCCTCAGATACTGCTATAGGTGCAGCTTTAGGACAAGAAGAAGACAAATAATCTTACGCTATTTATTTCAATAGTAAAAAATTGTCACCCGCTGAACTCAATTATACGATTACTGAGAAAGAGTTTTTAGTTGTAATTTTTTCTATTAATAAATTCAGATATTATATTACAGGATATGAATTTTTTGTACATACTGACCATTCTGCTATAAGATATTTGATGAATAAACCATTAACTAGCGGTAGAGTGACTAGGTGGTTGCTATTATTACAGTAATTTAATATTACCATTGTTGATAAACCAGGAAATTAAAATGTAGTAGCAGATTATCTTTCAAGATTAAATAATCCTAGTGAAGCAATTCCTGTTGATGATGATTTTCCTAATGAACATCTTTTTGTTGTGTCAACAAAATCTCCATGGTTTGTTGACATAGCTAACTATTTAGTCACTGGGAACTTACCACCTCACTTATCCGCTAGTGAAAAGCAGAATATCATTCAGAAAAGTGTTGCATATTCATGGATCCAGAAGACCTCCTTTACACCGAAGTAGATCTCATTATCTGTAGATTTGTAAGAGAGGAGGAGGTGTTTTATATCTTAAAATCTACCCATGGTAGAGCTTGTGGGGGTCACTTTTCCGATATGCGGACTACATACAAAGTGTTACAAGCTGGCTATTTTTTGCCTTCCTTGTTCAAGGATGCAAAACAATATGTCAAGCGGTGTGATAGTTGTCAGTGAATTGGCCAGCCTAATCAGACCAATGAAATGCCTTTATGTCCTCAGGTTATGATTGAGCCTTTTGAAAAATGGGCCATTGATTTCGTAGGACCAATAAATCCTGCATCATCAAATAAAAAGCATATTTTGGTTTGTACAGATTTTGTTACAAAATGGGTAGAAGCTAAAGTTGTTTCTTTTGCTACTGAAAGAGTTGTTGTTGATTTTATTTTTACTGAAATCTTTACTAGATTTGGTGTGCCTAGAGAAATTGTTTCTGACAATGGATCGCAGTTTATTTCTAATCTGGTACAGGGTGTGATGGAGTAGTACAAAATATGACATAGGAAATCTACACTGTATCACCCGCAAGCAAATGGTCAGGTGGAGTCCATGAATAAGGTGATTGAGTCCATCCTCACAAAGACGGTAAACATGCACATAAAGGATTGGGCTGACAAATTACCAGAAGCATTATGGGCCTATCGAACCACTTGGAGAAACAACATAGGACACACACCATATGAGCTGGTGTACGAGAAACAAGTCCTCTTGCCGATAGAATTCCAGATCAAGACTTTCAGGACTGCAGTCCAATTGGGACTAGATCTCTCTAAAGCACAACAACATCGCCTTCTACAATTAAATGAGTTAGATGAAATCCGAAGGGATGTTATTCAACAGAACATCTTTGTTCAACAACAGTGCAAGAAGTGGCATGACAAGTCCATTCAGAAGAAGTAGTTCCAACCAAGTGATTGGGTACTCCTTTATGATTCGAGATTCAAACATTTTAAAGGAAAATTCCATACACACTGGATGGGACCCTATGAGGTGGTCAAAGTATTCGAAAATGGAGTGGTAGAAATCAAAACTATTGATGGACGAAATTATGTGTTCTTGGTAAACAGACATAGATTGAAGGTATATTTTCAGCCCCTTACTAAAGGAGATTTTATGCATCAAGTCCAACAACCATTTGAAAAGGAGTTGGTAGGTGGTAACACCAACTTGTTGAAGAATTGATTCCTTCTTGTCCTTATTAAAAAAAAAAAATCAAAGAAAAATAAAAAGAAAAAAAGTGACAAAAAAAAAAAGTATAAAAAAAAAATAAAAAATTCCTGTAATTATAAAAATCAGTTGACTGACATGATTGTAGAAGGATCAACTTGAAAACCAGCGTGTTGGAAAGAAGATCAAAATTTTAATAAAAAGGGAATGTTAAATTATTTTTAGATGTGTCGGTTGCCACCAAGAAGAAGCAGGTTCACGAAACCGAGCACTTACCTAAGTTTGGGGTAACTAGCATGGACATTTTTATCCAAGTAAACGCTTACTTCCCGCTGTAGTTATTTTTTTCTACACCAGTGTAGGTAGATTTCAAGGTAAAAATGTTGTCTTTCTTCTATTTCCCATTTCGAAATTTCCCACTAGTTTCTTTTCTAAATTCCCCAATGAATTACCTTCCTCTTTCTTCCGAGAAACTACCCTTACCCGATTTCATAAAATCCCTCTTTTCCCTTGAATTTTTTCCACATCCCATTTCATTTATCCCTCTTGGTGATATTGTTTCTGAAATCCCTGCTGTAATATTCCTTCCCATTCTAAAATTTTTACCCCTTTCCCACTTCTTTGTTTCCTCATGAATTGATTGTAGAATTTGATGCAGTCAATCCAGAAGGCATGTTCGAGAAACACCAAAGGATGGAGAATAAATTTTTCTTGTATAATGAGGAATTTTTTTTTAAGTCCAGCTACAGAAGTATGTCCTATCAGATTCTCTATTTGTTAAAATTCTCTAGTGCAATCACAACATAGTGCAAGCACATCAGTGCAAGAAGGTTTGGTGCAGAAACACAATTGACTATGAAAGCAATTTATATAGTCCTAGAGTGGTTTATTAGGGATATTTATGGGCCTGTACTTTCCTTCACATGTGTTAATATATTATCTCATTCCATGTTTTAATTGATGCTTTGTTTCATTATTTACTAATCTAGGAACAAATCTTTAAAGTGAAAGATGTGTAAGGTTTGAAATCTAATCTTTTTAATAAGTGTTGAAGTATGTCTGATTGAATTATGATGTTGACTGTGGGATGGTACTATTGTTCGATAACCTGCACACCCTCCTTGAAATAATTCCGCACTGCCTGACCATTATTAGCTTACCCGTAATCCGATCATTGTAGTCGTTGCGCCACCACTGCCTATACCGCCATTGCATCCAATCATTACGATTCACCCATAGCGGGCTGACATGAATCAACACCTGATATGGGGGGTTGTTCCATCATAACCAGGCAAGTGGGTTTGAAAAGACGAAGGGCGATGAACCTCCAGCAAAAAAATATCGGCGAACGTTGGACTCACTTAGAAATTCCTTCGAGGGTGTGAACAGAGCGAAGTGGAGTGTAGTTCGAAATGGCACCTGTGAGGAGTGAATTGTTGTCTTTACAGGAAATTGAACAAACTGCTGAGTATAGGAACAATCTTGCACCATTTCAAGAATCTGGGTTCTTGCCATTCCTACAGAAGTTTGACGGGTTCAGCATGGTGGTGGTATTAGAGTTTGCAAGGATGTTCAAAGAAGGCTGAGTCAGGGTCAAGTCCTTAAAATTCAAAATTACAGAAGAGTTCATTGCATAAGCCACAGGCTTGCCACTTACAGGGGAGCGTTGGTTTAAAAAGGAGTGGTTTGTGAAGAAGCGTTGGCATCAGTTCGTGGTTGAAAAGAAAATTAAGGTCGATTGGAGAAAGGGACTTCCATAGACTGCCATGGTCGGGAAGTGGCGAGACCTACTATTTATATTGCAGAAGTTTGTAATTGGGGAAGGATGCTATACCTTGGCGTTTGTATATCACCTTTGGTTGTTGTTGCATTTCGAGGCAGGAAAATTGATTAAATTTCGTCACTTCTTGCTTAGGAGCCTTGAAAGATGGCGAAAAACGTGTAGAGTGGAATTGCAAGCGAGGTTGAAAATAAGCTCTGCCATCATGGCGTTATTACGATTCTGGTCAAGAAGAAGTTAGAAGAAAAGGGGATAACATGGGGATCATTTCTAAAAGAATTCCAAGCTAGGGGTGCATAAGAGTCTGCTAGCACGAGTACAAGTAAGAAGAAAAAGGCAGAGACATTGTCTCATGCCAAGTGGCAAGGTAAAAGTTCACCAGTGCAAGCATAGAAGAGGTCCATTGAGAACAAACGAATCGAGTTCTCCAATCGTAATCGATGAATCACCCCAAGTTTCCCCCACAGTTCATAATCTATCGGTGCTTGTAAACACAGTGGCACACACTGTGGAAGATGAGGAGAATGCAGAACATGACATCCTATTGTTAACATTTGTCAGCAGGCTAAGGAGCAGAAAGACAACGTTGACACTGCATACTAGTGAAGTCCAATTAGAGGAGGACGAAGAGGAACAGCATGCAGAGGGTCTTCATAACTTCAATGAACCAGATGTAAAGACCCTTAATGATTTCAAGGAGCGGGGTACTGAAGACCCTGCAATTTTAGAAGGTCAGGGTACTGAAGACCCTGTGATTTTTTAAGGTCAGGGTATTGAAGACCCTACAGTGTTAGAAGGTCAGGGTATTGAAGACCCTACAGTGTTCGAAGGACAGGGTACTGAAGTCCCTGTAGTTGTAGAAGAATGGGGAACCAAAACCCCTACTGATTTGGAAAGATAGGGTGTTGAATCCCCTAAGAAGCTGGGAGAACAGGGTGTTAAGAGCCCTGAGAAATTGAGTGCACAAGGCATGGAGATTGGTGAGGGCATCCAAACCCTCAGTGACAGGAAAACCCTGAGCATAGAAACCCTCGGCGATGTCATAAAGCAGACTTTCGACAACCTTGACCTTGATGATGATGGGACTTGTTTCGAGTCCGTGGCAGAAAAGACGTTCACACCTGAAGATATTAGCACAACACCCTCCACTCTCTTCCTCAATAGTAGAATAGTAGATCTGGAGCAACAAGTCCATGACCTAGAGGCTTTGAACTAGGTCATGAAAGAGCAGAGTTGGCAGAAATAGAGCGAGGTGGAGTTACTTGCAGAAGTAAAGAGGCAAAAGCAACAAGTAAAAGTATGGAAGTATCGGGCTTCCAAATTCTATAGATGCCTCAAGAAGGTGACTAAATAGTTGCAAAAAGCCTGAGACAAGAAGCCAAAGATAGTAAAGGCAAGAATAAACATTGAAGTTCAGGACTGAGGAGCTGGCCATTCATTTTTGAAGTTTTTTTGCAGAGATAAAATGTTGTGTGATGACACACACCAGTTTAGGGACGGGGGGATGTTGGTATCCTAAATTGCCCTATTTTCTACCCCATTTCCATCAAAATCAACCTCTATTTTATCTCAATAAAAGACCCTTCTTTCCTGCACTAGTACAAGATAGTTACCCATTCCTGCACATGCTCATATTTTATATTAATATTTATTACAACACTTTATTAATAATTTTATATGGATTTCATGCTTATTTACATACCTCTTGTAACTCATATTAATTTCCTAGAGTAATCATGGAACTTAGTATTAATTATGAATGAGTGTGACTAGTGGAGGTAGATTCCTACACCGCCACGAAGACTGTTCGAGATTTCCGAGAAGCCAAATCTTCCAAGAGGATGAGTCTCAATCCTTGACTTCGAGTCTAGTTGCTGATGAACTGATGCAAGATAACAAGTGGCACACAATTAGGGAATATTTTCCAAATTTAGGTTACGACCAAGAAAAATTCATGTGTATTATAACTGTTGGCCAAGTTTCTAATTTTGATTTCTAAGGCTGTTTGGTCAAAAGGCCTGAACAAGAAATGTCTGTAATTAGTGAAAACGACTAGAGCCGAAAGGATATATAAGATATAGATCATAGGTAGGAGGAAGCTATCAAACCATTGATTGTAATTTTGTTTTATGTAATCTGGTTATTGCCTCAGCTCTAGGGTTGGACTGCTCTATTATGTATATTTCCTGAATCGAGTAATACAAGAGAACTACCCATGATTTGCTTACACATCATCTAATTTATCTTTTATGTATATTTGAAGTTCTAAGCATTTTCGTTCCTTAGAAGGGGAACGAGATCGTTGGCTAGGACCTAGCCAATCCAACTCGTTTACCCCTCTTACTTTCATTATTCAAAAATACGGTGTTGATATTTATTTTGTAGTTGTGTGATGTTATAGTTTTAATCATTATTTTTCAAGTTTTGATTTAAATTATATTTTATAGCTAACGTGTGAAATGGATCCGTGGTTTGAGAGTTAGTTGTGTTTACTTTGTTTATGAAATATCTTTCTTGCATTTCCTTTTTAACTCATTTTCGATCGGATCGTGCAAGGAACTCTTTCCTACACCAGTGCATGCGGTTGCCTGCACTTTGGTTTAATCATTCATTTGCAGTGAACAGTGAATCACTTACCTGCATATTATTTCCAGTTATTTCGCAAGTGAATGAATCATTAACTTAGTAACTATCTTCAACATTAAAAGTACATCTTTAGAGGATCTGGAAGCAGTTGCATAAAATTACCATAAACATATTATACTTGCAAAGAACATAAGCATTTTGAATGGATTACTAAAGTTAGTTAACACATGCAAAACACTTAGACTACTGTTTGATTCTTTTGAAGTGCTTTTATTTCATGAAGTTATTTCCTTTGCAAGGTTTAATGAATTGAAGAATTTCCTTTTTCATAGATAATTTACTTCAGAATTTCATTTATAGTTGCAATTCTTTTTTAGCACATCTTTCAGTCCTTTCGAAAGTAATTTGGAAACTGGGTGAAGGAAGCTCTGCCTCAGTGCAAGAGCTGGTCTCTTGTCATAGAAACAGAGTGCTCTAAGCCCTTAGGCTTAGAGCACCTTCACTAAGACATAAGTATTCAGTAAGGAAGGTCAAATATACTTTTATACAGAGATACTGTACCTGCACTAGTGCAAGTAGATTGCAATAGTGCAAGGACAGGTTGTTTGTGTGGAAGGAAGATCAGAAGGAAGACAGAATTCTGCAAGGGCCCACTTGTCAGACTATTAGCCATCCATCTGAAGATGAACATAGCATTTCTTTCCAGCATTTAATATTGTTTCCATTGTGTGGAATCTCTTTACTTGATTTACATGAAAATTATCTTTTACATTCCAGCACTAGAGTTACTTTGGTGTCAATTACCTTTTCGATTGTCTTATGTCTGATTCTACAAAGCATTTCCTTTAAGAAGTAGGATTAGAGATAGGAAAATTTCATACAATTTCTGGCATTTCCTATGCTTTGTCTCTAAGTTGATAAACCGTCGGGTTGACAATTAAGTGTTGAGGAGTTTTCTCAAGTGCAATTCCTGCACCCAACATGGACATCATTTTCGCATGGAGGATGTTGATGATGGATGCATGACACAAGACTATGGAGTGGAATTCGAGTTCGAACAATCTAGTCGTGCTAGCCACTGCAATCGAAACCTAATGCAGGGGACGTTAAGTTATGTTGGAAAGATACAAAATATCATTTAAGTGGACTTCTCTTTGTTGCAATGTGTTACTTTTAGGTGCAAGTGGTGGGACACATTTGATCAAAATAATGTAAAGGAAGATTGCGATAGTGGGCTGATATCTATCAACTCTAGAAAGATGTGGCATGAAGCTAAAGAGCCTTATTTTTTCTCAAAACACTGCAACCATGTTTGTTTTTACTCAGATGTGTTGGATAGGGATTGGTGGTTCATATTAAGACAGGAGCCTAGATCAAAAACATATTTTTGAGAACAACAATGTTATCATGCCAAGCGAGGAATATAATTAGGGTGATGACAATGAAGCATGATATGTACTTATGTTATTTCATCATTTATACTATTGTTGGATGTTTTTCTTTTCTTTATTTTGTTAATTATATTGTTTTTTATTCGTCTTGTTCGTATTTTATAATATAATTGGTAAGACTCACAAACATTTATACATGTTTTTTTGCAGTGGAGACATTTTTACACTTCAAACTAAGTATTTCCAATTGTATACAATATCTATGATAATAAGGATGCAAGGTCACAAACCTTCTCAAATAGGAAAATGCAAAGAAAATAGTGAATTTAGAAACAACATTGAAGATTTAGTCTCGATTTAGATATTTTTTGGTTTATTAATTAGTTCACATGTGTTCTCTTCTTGTTTAGTTCAAAATCAATATAAATCATCATGTAGTGATAACTCTATGGGGACTTTAACGATGAAAAAAATGTGTATTAATATGTAAGATTGAATTTTTGACTTGAGAGATAAAGTCATGCTTACTATATTTAACTTACAGCTCTTGCAACATTATGTAAACTAAAAGAAGGTCTTATGCATGTATAAAATGTTGATTACATCCTTTTATGGACCATAAGAGAAACAAATGGGCTTACTTGGATGCATGAGAGGTTTTAATTTTTTCTTCATGGATAATGGAACAATTTTGGATTTTCTTTTCAATGGTAATTATAAATAAAATTTGAATTAATAAATATTTTATGGCTAAGAATTAAATGGTAAATAATGTGATGGTGATTAAGAGGCATTTTATTGACTTTCAAATAGACTTGGTGATGTATTTTTCTTTCCTATTTAGATTATATAAAATAAATATATATTTTTATGTATTTATAAGTAAATTATTTAAAGTAGGCATATCTTTATCATTGTGACCATGATGTAATATTAACCAGGAGAAATGTGAAAACATGAATTTTAGTGACTATATTGTGATAAGCATGTGGGAAAAATAATATTTTTTTAGTAGTTCATTAAGAAATTATCAAATATATTATTTGTCAAAAGTTTAAATCTAATATAGTATCATTTTTTTTATTATTTAACTCATATTTATTATTAAAAAGAGTTAAATTTAAACAATACAATAGAAAATAGAGAACCAAAATAGCACCAAAATGTTATATCTTTATTACTAGAAAAATTACACTTGCCTCTTTAAGGGAGAACTTCCAATATAGAAAATCCCCAACTACAAGTAACTTCACAAGCCTTATTTTACATTTCTTGATCCTCATCTTTAGAGAGAGAAATTTCTAATTTAAATTGGTAAGAGTTTCTATAAATATTAAATTTAAATTGCTTGAAAATATCATAACTTTAGTAATAAATTAAATTTTATAAAAATAGATTTTTTTAGTTATATTAAATCTAAATTAATTATAAAAAATTATGACTTAAGTTTTTAAAATTTAACAATAGATTGAATTTTATAAACCAATATTGAATTGGTTAAATTGTATTTTTGAAAATTTTATTATTAATAATATTTTATGTTAAACGTTGAATGAGTTACACATTTTCGTCTTATTAGGAACTAACTAAATTATTTTACCTTCAATTATTTTTTCCTTGTGAGTATTGAAATATTTTAATAATTAAGTTAGATTTAATATCAATGAACTATCTAAGCAATAGAAAAATATTTATCGTAATTTTACAATCATAGTTTCAACCATACTAAACTTTGTAATTTATAAAAATATCTTTGCATTTTTTTGAAGTAAGTCGTTTTGCATGCAATTTCATATATAAAAGTTTGATATAAGTTCACCAATACATAATCTATAATAAATATTATTTCATAAAAATAAACATCATGATGATAACCATCTAACAAACATAAACATCATCTAAGATACACATTTGAATTCACTACCATAATCTAATTATATACACATCTAGCACATATAAATGTCATTAGCTAGCACAAATCTAATAATCTAACAGGGCATCATCATCATGATCACATCTAACAAAACACAACCATTGTAATCTAACATCATCACCACACACATTCTAAAATTAGTATACATCTCATGTCAAATAATTGATATCACATACACATCTATCTTCAAGCACATTAAATGAGCATATCTAACAAGACCTAACAATATACACATCAACACCAACATATAAATTAAGTACATAAACATGAATAAAAAAATGCAATATATATCTATATATATATATATATATATATATATATATATATATATATATATACAAGTGAAATAACTGTAATAAAATATTTGATATAACAGACATAGTAGTGTCAGCCTGGTCTACAACAGAAGATGATGGATGGTCAATTACTGCCTCAACGACTGTTGAACTATGAGGTGGATCGGGAGGAGGTGGTTGGTCTACAACAAAAGATGATGGATGGTAAACTACTACCTCAACGTGTGTCGAAATCGGAGGTGGAGGAGGAGGTGGTTGATCTACTTTGTTAGTAGAAACATAAGGCACATCGTCTAGCTTTGGCATCTGATCATTGGGTGACTTAGGAGGAGGTGTACTACTAGAAGGATCACCGACACCTTGACCATGATCTGATGGGGAAGTACTACCAGAAGCATCATGATCAACACCATCATCATCATCATCATGATCACCACCCTCATCATCATCATGATCTGGCGTATCTTCCGCTGCATGCCCTACATCCCTCATCATTGTTAGTAGCCTACTAGCTTCGACGATATGAAACATAAGAGACATCATCTTGTGCAAACAGTCCCTATAGTGATCCATGAACCAAGGATTTGCATTGATGTCTCAAGCCCTCACAAGGAAGACTCCCTCCTCAACCAAAACTCTGGAAAATTTGTCACAATAGTCTATATGAAATCTTAAACTAGCCCTATGGGATCATACTCCCATGGCCCCCTGAGGATGTGCCTCACCCTCTTGAGCCTCACCCATCTCCTCATCTCCTCCATCCGGTGGGGGAGGAGGCATGTCCCCATCGAATGTGTTGATGTCTACAAAATATATAGTACATAACAATAATTAGACAATTTAATAAAACAAGTTAAATAATGTGCTATAATAAAATTTATTCTAATTAATTAAAACAATAAAATGAAACTAGATTAATTTAAATAAAACATTGATATTACCTCTCTCATCTAGAGGCTTAGCCGATGTGAAGAGGATGTTGGTACATAGTCTTCAATCAATCCTCGCATACGGAAATTACAACAAGATAAACAAATTGTCAAACTCACTAGCTAGTGGTGCCAATGCCTCAGCGGAAATCTGGGCTAGATACTTCAGTAGGCCCCTCTTGGGAATCATCTGGCCCCACATGCAGATCTAGACCTTAGTGATTGGCCTAGGAAGTTGATGGTCAAATGTAGGCCTCATCTCTGGAAACCTCTCAAAAAAAAATGTCTAAAGCGAAAGGGAAGCTCACCCTCCCATGTATCATTGCACGACATCTATCAAAAGCCATACAAAATTGCCTCAAAAAAATGGCAGGCCATATAATACAATGTTGCACCTAAATCAAAGAATTGACATAATAAAAAAAGAGGAAAAATAATGAACTGCCCATCACTACTAAAGTTTTGTAATGGTGATGACTAATAATGAGAGGCATCTAACCTCTTGTGCAGTAAAGGAAGAAATTTGTAGGTGTCCACCATGCACCTAAAAAAATGCTAGACGAATTGCATGAGGCCCAACATATCTCTAAGAATGGGTAAGTTGACTCTCTGCTGCAACCCCATAGAGGACATAAGGGAATTGGGGAAAATCCTCCCCTCTCTTAGATAGGCCAGTGATAAAGTATATGTCCTCCTTAGAGGGCCTATACCATGCCTCAGGACTAACATGGAAACCCTTCTCCTGGACACTCCACTAGCAGACCAAATGTTCCAACAAGATGGAGTGCACCTTTAGGGATGTACCCTCCTCATAGTAATTGAGGAGGCCTACATTCCTAAGAGTTATTAGGTCACTGCACTAATAGGGCGAGGGTATAAATCCCTCCCCCTCTCTCTGGTCTCCCATGGTTGGACCATATTGTATTGGTATGCCATTTTATCCTGCTCCTACTACTACTCCCTCTATTGATGTCTCTACTACATGATTGACATATAAAATACATAAGCATCATATATATAATATAATTTTTTTTATTAATGGATTTTTTTTTTTTATAAATATGGAGACATAATTTCAATTATATATATATACCTGGTGTGCCCAAAAAATAGTAATGCATCGGCTCCATGTGCACTGTCAAACACAACCGCACTGACATTGGTGCGCACATAGTATGACACACCACTGTTGGTTCACATATTTAAATTTTCATCATGGGGCATCACACTTATGCACTGGTGCACATGTATAACCATTTCATACTAATATGGAATTTTTAGGTTATTGAACACACCGAGTTATATTTTTAAATATTATTTTTATAGTAAGTTTGATAAATATAAATGCACCAGAGGTAACCTAAAAATGTATGCACCGACGTACAATTTATAACTTTCCTCATGCATTTTCATTTACGCACCATAACAATAATGGTGTGTTCTATTCACACAATGGACTACAGTGCACCCTGTAAATGTCCCTCTAAATTTACATGGTGCACCGCTATTAGTGTGAGTCGAACATATCAAGCGCACTACGAAAGATTTTTTTTTTCCAAAATAATGGATATTTTAAGATAATTTGAAATTATAATATGCTAAAAAATTAAATTTGAGAGAAACATAGACATTACTTGGACATTTTCTCGTTAGGGAGGCATTGTGGACACGTAATTGAGAAAAAAAATTCACCACCATTCGAAAAAAATGGAAAGTCATGTATTGAGCATGGTACGGAAGGATGGTGAGAAAGAGAAGCACAGATGTTATCGCACTTGCATGAGGCAAGAGTGGCACCTGTGCTTCAAAGCTCTCCAACACTGTAGATAGTAAAAATGAAATTTACAACTAGGAGGTGGTTTTTTATTTAACCCTCCTTCAGTGCATTAGTATAACTGCACCAGTGCGGCAGATATCCAAGAGTATTGTTTTCTTTTTTAATTAAAAAACCTGTAGCGGTGCTTTTTCTAAGGCGCCCAGGGGCGTTCTAATATAGGTACCACATTAGTGCTTTTTTGGACTATAAAATTGCATTTAAAAAAAAAAATGCCTAGCAATGCTCTTTAGAAGATGCCCCATGGTGTTTTATTACATTAACAACACTGATGCTTCCTTGGAATATAGAAGCACATTTTTTTGAAATTTAAAAACTATAGTAGTAATCCTTATTGGTATGAATCAAGATATTTTAATACAATAAGGGAACCGGTGTTGCGGGTGTATATAACACCGAATTTTTTTAAAAGTTTGCCTTTTTTCGATGCTATCGATTATTCAAGCACCGGTGTGTTTTGATATTAGCGCACTGCATTTTTTTTATTTTATGAAAATAATTTTTTCCATAATGCACCATGTTCTATGTGGCACCAGTGCTTGTATGGATAATAAAGCACCATTGCATTTTTATATTGTAGATGCACTGTATAAAAAACATCTAATAAAACATTCGCCCACCCAGCTTCGCTAGTGACCTCCACTACAAACACATTTTGGGCTATTTTTATAGGGGTTTCCACAAAACCTCTGCTAGAAGGTCTTTTCCTTGTAGTGAATATAGATTTCTCAATAGATATATCATATGTTGGAAAGTATTGAACAACATCTTAGCATCCCTTTTGGTAGTTGCTATATCTCCAACATATCCAATAGTCCCAATCCCTGTGGCAAGTTCTATTTCTGAACCTTTTCCTTGACTATGCTATGATTGGATTTCTTGGTTTCTCTTTTGTAGTTTTCTCTATATGTGGCTAGATATACCAATATCTTGTGTTAGGCTTGTCTGATGTTAGTTTTGTTAGTTTCCTAGGGTCCTTCATATGCCTTTGACGGGTACATTTTTTGTTATGTTTTGTCTCCCCTATGATAGATTTATATGACTTATAATAATTCTTTATGTAATTCCCTATTTTTAAAGTTATATAATTCACTCCAAAACAACTAAATAAAAATAAATAAATTTAATAATGTAAAATTCATATTATTTTGATTTTTCAACTTTAATAGAAAAATTATTTATATAGAAATTATTCTTTTATAAAAAAACTATGCAAACTATAATTTTACTTCTTCAAATTTAAATAAAATTTTGTTAAAATTTATTGTTTTATAAAAATTGTAATCAAATAATTTTTCTATAGAAAATATTGTTTTATAGAGATTCTCTAGCAATTGTTATTTTATGATTATTTTTTTGAAAATAAATATCTCATGGAAATTTTAAGGAAATAGTTATTTTTTATTTTAAAATTTTCAAATAATTTTCAAATAATACATCATCAAAAATTTAAAAATAATAGGTGAATTAAATATAACTTGACACCGTGGAAAAATAAAGTAAACTTGTCCACTTTTACGTTTTTGCTTTTAATTCATTTTTCAAGTAAAAAATTATTATTAAATCAAATAGTTAGTTTCTGAAAGGATTTATGGAAATACATTACATGGGTAGTTTTTGAATGGATACTCTAATGATTATCAACGAAGAATAATTAATTAAATTGAAGAATTCGTATGATTTTTTCTTCTCAAATTTGATGGGGCTTTTGGATAGTTGGTTTCGAATTTTTCCTCCACCTCTAAAAAACAATTAATTGATTAAAATATAAAATGTGTAAGTTTATTTTGCTCAGATTTGATAGAAATATTGATATTTTTCCTTCTATAATTTTGATAGGAATTTTGTAAAGAGTTATTTTTATATATATATATATATATATATATATATATATATATTTCAAATACTTTAAAGATTTAAACAATCAGGGGAAAATCTCTCAACCTATGTCATCAAATATCCATAAAACTAGACCACTACATATAAATTGAGATTTCATATTGTTTATATAGACAATCAAGACATAATTAGCATGACATAACACAAAAGAATCCTCTAGTGAGGCCGAGAGCCCCAACCTCAGGTTATACTTCACCATCACCCACATAACTAGAGAAGGATAATCGAATGTCGAGCCAAGAGTATCCACGTTCCACACAAAATAAGCATTGAAACCATGCACCAGGAGTCAACCTCCCTTGGGCCCCAATATTTTAGCCAATCGTGATTTTAGCCTAGGATTCAACCTCTGTTTCCCCAATATTTTAGCCTAGGAGTCAACTTCCCATGCTCTATTAACAACAATATTTTTAAATTTTACTCTTCTCCACTGATTAAGCAGTAATCCCACATCTTCCATGTTTCGATTCATTTGACCAACAATAGCCAAAATCAATTTCCAATCCTCCTCCACAAATAGGTAGGCATTAAACAAGTGTTATATTGATTCCTCCTGAGATTGGAACAATAAACATATGGAGGGCCCTAGGAATTCTCTCCTTCTGATTTGGTCCCATGTTAAAATTTTCTTATTCACCAACAAGTAAAGGAAGTGCCTTACCTTTGGCCTAAGGTTGCAAGACCATCAAACCTTCCAAATCAGATCTTTCACCAATTCCTTGTGTCCTACCAAGATGACATATGCCTCATGCAGAGTAAACATACCAATTGGATTATAACCCCATCTCAATTTTTCATGGTATTGAGTTATATAAACCTTCCTTCATGTCAATTATTTATTAAAACTATGCCAAGATATTTCTCCCTGCTTACCTTCCCAATGCTCCTTAGGATTCTAGGTTCACCATACTAAGGAAAAACTATTATCCTTCCAAAAATCCACCACCTTCTAACCTCCCCTTGATTTAGTAAAGTTTGTTATCTCCACCCACTTCGGATTTTCTAACAGTTGTGGGAGCTACTACCATGAGCCCTCCCAAAACCTAGATATATCCCCTCTTCTCACTTCCCAAAACGTATGGTCTCTTATTAGTTTCTTGCTCACTTGTGCCCATATCCAAAGTTGGGATCTGGGACAATCATTGAGATCTTGAAGATGAGCTTCCTAAGTAGATTGGGGATTAAATTTTATCTCCCATATTTGTTTCCAAGGTTCTTTACCACCGATCACCATTTATTTTCGTTGCGAAAAACAGCCTCCAAAAATTTTCCTATGCTTGAATTTTGGAGCCTTCTTGTGATCTCATTATCTATCATCTCAAGTTGTTCATGGTCACTTCGTGATTGGTTGATCTTTTTATGTGTTTAAGCCTTCTTCTAAGATTATAACTCTTGAAAATCACTTGAGGTTCTTTACCACCCATCACCATTTATTTTTGTTGCGACAAACAGCCTCCAAAAATTTTCCTATGCTTGAATTTTGGAGCCTTCTTATGATCTCATGATCTATCATCTCAAGTTGTTCATGGTCACTTCGTGATTGGTTGATCTTTTTATGTGTTTAAGCCTTCTTCTAAGATTATAATTCTTGAAAATCACTTGCTTACACATGCTTATCTTTCAATGCATTCACAAGAACACCTCTTTCTTAGAAGCTCAGTAGTCAATTTTTACCTCTATGGATAAGGATTACATAGTCCTTGGTAATAGGAATTACATAACTCTCACACATTGTGCTATCACTAATGAAGGTGCATGCACAGTTGACAAGGAAAATGGTTACTAAATCCATATATATAGTCATATGTGCAATTTCGGTTGACAATTTCCCTCGCACTCAGGTTCAATTTACCATTATTTAGGTGAGTTTCACAACTATTGCTTTTGTGCACTTTTGATTTCATAAGTGTCATTTTCACTTTTGTGATTATTGTTTTTTCTTTTTTTTCACTTTCACAAGTGTCTCTTTTACTTTCTCTTCACTTGAACATGTGTCTCTTTCACTTTCTTTAGCTTTTACAAGTGTCATTTTCACTTTTTCTTATTATCGCAAGTGTCTCTTTTAACTATTTATACCCTTAAATGTGTTGCACCTTAGCACATTACTAGAGGTATTTATAGCACACTCTTCTACATTATTTGATCATATATATAATAAGAACATGTGCTAGACACTCTCCCACACCTTAGCACACATTCTGGTTGCATTTGACACTTGTTTCATAACTTGTGTTCTAAATGTCGCAAAGCTACACTTCAATTGTCACAATTAGAAATAAATGTTACTTTGTTTTTGTTTCAAGGTATGCATGTAGATTTTGAGTACGGTGCATCCTATTGGCTTGTTTTTTATGGTATACATGTGTGAAATTCAATTTTGGAACTTGTTTACATCATATTTTCTCCCTTGTTCAATTTGTCCAACACTTAGCCAATTTCAGATTCCACCCCTATCCTCACATCTTGTGTAATTCATGAGAATACTTAATCTCCTAGGAGAATGATGAGTACTCTACACACTTCTAAGTATTAGTGATGAAATCGTTACCTCTTAGTCCGATGCACTATGCCCATATTAATAACAACCTCCTCCACTTGCACATTGAGAAACCTTGGAGTCTAGACTACTTATCTGGTTGATTAGCCTTGCCAACTGTGCAGTGCATGGTTCCACCTACCTTGGATTGTGAATTGTGAAATTTTAATGGATAGTGGGACTTACTTGTGCCACAGTCATGCCCAATTGCACAGTCGCCTAAGGCCCCTCTTCAAATATTGTGCATTGTGTAGTTACAATGAATAACCTTGCCTCTTTGTCTCCCTAACTTGCTCAACTGCACAATCCTTTCATCTCGTGGGCCTATTACTAAACATTTCATAATTATAGTGAGTAGTAGGTCACCTTTAGGACACTACAACCCTAAATTGCGCAATTCATTAAGCCTATCCCTCAATCTCTCCACATTGCACATTGACAGTTAGTAGTCACTCCACCCTTGTCTCTTGGACTTGCCCACTACACAGAAGCTTAGTAAATCCTCTCCTACATTATCCAGTGTGTAGTTCTAGTTAGTAGTGAGGCATCCCCATACCTTTGTAACAGAGAAATGTGTAATTCCTTCTCTCTCTCTCTCTCTCTCTCTCTCTCTCTCTTGGGAAACTTCAAGCCTCAAGTCTCTAGTCATTATCTTTGGTACTTCACACACATGCTTGCCTCTTTCTCTTTCCCTTGTGTAGTGCACATATCTAGTGCATAGTCTACCACTTCCTATCTCCTATAAATGCACAATGTACCAATGTACCCAAGGAAGCCTCTCCCTCTCGACCCTTGTGCAAACCCATCACATTTAGCACTTTCCATGAGCAAGCAAACGAAGAATAGATGATTTATGGACTAATGTTGGTTTGTAATGAGTAAACTTCATTTTCAAGTGTTATCATCTCAAAAATGTAGGGTGATGCTCAAGGGAGGTTATCAAGGAGAGGTTAAACGAAGGAACTTGTGAAGAAGAAGCAAAAGGAGGAACCATCATGAAGGACAAGAAGGAATCTTGGAACAAGATAAAGAGATGGAAACTCATGCTGACTTGGAAGGTTCTAACACTCACTTAGACACTTTGGAGGGTGAAAATGAAGAACAAACAAATATCCATCATGAAGAAGTTAAAGTCATAGTAGAAAGTAGAAGAGCTTGACATTCATGAAATTAAGTCTTATGTCACCATTTCCAAGTCATGGCTTCTCAAAGTGTCATCACAAAAGTCATATGTGTCAATGTATTTTGCCACATCATTTGTAGAATGTAATTATATAATTTCCAAAATGAGATAATGTAAAATGTGTGGAAGCCCAAGGGTCCCACATGGAATATGAAAAGTCGCTAGAAAGTTTTAAAGTCATTTAGAAGCTAAAAGTTCACATAGGAATTTGAAAAGTCATAGTAGCAGATCAAGAGTCACGAGTGAGGCCAAGAATAGCATGGGAGGTGGAGAGTCACCTCATTTACTTTAAATACACCCTCATATATCAAGAGAAAGGACTAGGGTATGTTCACCTTGGCTTCTCTAGCTTGGCATAAGAGAGAATATCTTTCTTTTGAGGAGAAAGTAGTGACCTAATGTTCCACTATTGGGGCTGGTGTGGCAACATAGTAATCGTATACCTTGGGAATTCCACTTAATATATGAAGCTATCAGAGCCAATGCACTTTCATGCATATTTCGTTAATAGTTATGAGACTATTCTTTCATTGTTCGTGGTGTATGTTTATGTTAACACATACTAATGAAAATGAACTATTTCATTGGATTTGGTATGTACCTTGTTGAACATGAATTATTACTTGATTTTATGATCATTGCTATCTTTTTAACTACTTTGCAGGCTAATCAACAATTGTTTCACTCTTTTATGTGTCTCTTTTAGGATAGTACTATTAATTTTTTTCTAGAGGTTCACTTTCTTTTCTCCCTTTCGTGAAAGTACCTTATAGACATTACAATTGTATGCTTCACAGTGTCAACTTACTTTATTGATTCATAGATTGTTTGTATAATATGTCATGTTTATAATTTTATCCAAGAAAAATTCCTCAGAATAATGGTAGTTGGCCTTATTTTCCAGTTAGGGTGCCTACTCCAAAAGGTGTGAGGTCTAATTGGGTCTTCATACCAGGGAGACCTCTTTTCTTGGAATACTTCCATCACTGTCAACACCACCATAATTTAGCCCCCAGTACTTCACCCAATGTTTCTAGGTCTCTCGATCCCAACCCACAAGCATCTTTGGGAAAAAAAAGCTTCTCCCATGCCATCAACGCTCACTTCAAAGCCTTGTTGGCACCTTTCCAAAGGAATTTTTTTCCAAAAAATGATTATTTCCTTGGTGGTACCTCTTGGAATAGGAATCACTTCAATATAGTATAGAGGAATATCTTTTAACACTTCTTTTGTTAACACCACTCTTGTAGGCCCCTCTTGGGAATCATCTGGCCCCACATGCAGATCTAGACCTTAGTGATTGGCCTAGGAAGTTGATGGCCAAATGTAGGCCTCATCTCTGGAAACCTCTCAAAAAAAAATGTCTAAAGCGAAAGGGAAGCTCACCCTCCCATGTATCATTGCACGACATCTATCAAAAGCCATACAAAATTGCCTCAAAAAAATGGCAGGCCATATGATACAATGTTGCACCTAAATCAAAGAATTGACATAATAAAAAAAGAGGAAAAATAATGAACTACCCATCACTACTAAAGTTGTGTAATGGTGATGACTAATAATGAGAGGCATCTAACCTCTTGTGCAGTAAAGGAATAAAGTTTTAGTTGTCCAACATGCACCTAGAAAAATGCTAGACGAATTGCATGAGGCCCAACATATCTCTAAGAATGGGAAAGTTGACTCTCTGCTGCAACCCCATGGAGGACATAAGGGAATTGGGGAAAATCCTCCCCTCTCTTAGATAGGCCAGTGATAAAGTATATGTCCTCCTTAGAGAGCCTATACCATGCCTCAGGACTAACATGGAAACCCTTCTCCTGGACACTCCACTAGCAGACCAAATGTTCCAACAAGATGGAGTGCGCCTTTAGGGATGTACCCTCCTCATAGTAATTGAGGAGGTCTACATTCCTAAGAGTTATTAGGTCACTGCACTAATAGGGCAAGGGTATAAATCCCTCCCCCTCTCTCTGGTCTCCCATGGTTGGACCATATTGTATTGGTATGGCATTTTATCCTGCTCCTGCTACTACTCCCTCTATTGATGTCTCTACTACATGATTGACATATAAAATACATAAGCATCATATATATAACATACTTTTTTTTTATTAATGGATTTTTTTTTTTTTTATAAATATGGAGACATAATTTCAATTATATATATATACCTGGTGTGCCCAAAAAATAGTAATGCATCGGCTCCATGTGCACTGTCAAACACAACTGCACTGACATTGGTGCGCACATACGTATGGCACACCACTGTTGGTTCACATATTTAAATTTTCATCATGGGGCATCACACTTATGCACTGGTGCACATGTATAACCATTTCATACTAATATGGAATTTTTAGGTTATTGAACACACCGAGTTATATTTTTAAATATTACTTTTGCAGTAAGTTTGATAAATATAAATGCACCAGAGGTAACCTAAAAATGTATGCACCGACGTACAATTTATAACTTTCCTCGTGCATTTTCATTTACGCACCATAACAATAATGGTGTGTTCTATTCACACAATGGACTACAGTGCACCCTGTAAATTTACATGGTGCACCGCTATTAGTGTGAGTCGAACATATCAAGCGCACTACGCAAGATTTTTTTTCCAAAATAATGGACATTTTAAGATAATTTGAAATTATAATATGCTAAAAAATTAAATTTGAGAGAAACATAGACATTACTTGGACATTTTCTCGTTAGGGAGGCATTGTGGACACGTAATTGAGAAAAAAAATTCACCACCATTCGAAAAAAAATGGAAAGTCATGTATTGAGCATGTTATGGAAGGATGGTGAGAAAGAGAAGCACCGATGTTATCGCACTTGCATGAGGCAAGAGTGGCACCTGTGCTTCAAAGCTCTCCAACACTGTAGATAGTAAAAATGAAATTTACAGCTAGGAGGTGTTTTTTTATTTAACTCTCCTTCAGTGCATTAGTATAACTGCACCAGTGCGGCAGATATCCAAGAGTATTGTTTTCTTTTTTAATTAAAAAACCTGTAGCGGTGATTTTTCTAAGGCGCCCAGGGGCGTTCTAATATAGGTATCACATTAGTGCTTTTTTGGACTATAAAATTGCATTTAAAAAAAAAAACTGCCTAGCAATGCTCTTTAGAAGATGCCCCATGGTGTTTTATTACATTAACAACACTGATGCTTCCTTGGAATATAGAAGCACATTTTTTTGAAATTTAAAAACTATAGTAGTAATCCTTATTGGTATGAATCAAGATATTTTAATACAATAAGGGAACCGGTGTTGCGGGTGTATATAACACCGAATTTTTTTAAAAGTTAGCCTTTTTTCGATGCTATCGATTATTCAAGCACCGGTGTGTTTTGATATTAGCGCACTACATTTTTTTTTTATTTTATGAAAATAATTTTTTCCACAATGCACCATGTTCTATGTGGCACCAGTGCTTGTATGGATAATAAAGCACCATTGCATTTTTATATTGTAGATGCACTGTCAAAAAAACATCTAATAAAACATTCGCCCACCCAGCTTCGCTAGTGACCTCCACTACAAACACATTTTGGGCTATTTTTATAGGGGCTTCCACAAAACCTCTGCTAGAAGGTCTTTTGCTTGTAGTGAATATAGATTTCTCAATAGATATATCATATGTTGGAAAGTATTGAACAACATCTTAGCATCCCTTTTGGTAGTTGCTATATCTCCAACATATCCAATAGTCCCAATCCCTGTCGCAAGTTCTATTTCTGAACCTTTTCCTTGACTATGCTATGATTGGATTTCTTGGTTTCTCTTTTGTAGTTTTCTCTATATGTGGCTAGATAGACCAATATCTTGTGTTAGGCTTGTCTGATGTTAGTTTTGTTAGTTTCCTAGGGTCTCTCATATGCCTTTGACGGGTACATTTTTTATTATGTTTTGTCTCCCCTATGATAGATTTATATGACTTATAATAATTCTTTATGTAATCCCCTATTTTTAAAATTATATAATTCACTCCAAAACAACTAAATAAAAATAAATAAATTTAATAATGTAAAATTCATATTATTTTGATTTTTCAACTTTAATAGAAAAATTATTTATATAGAAATTATTCTTTTATAAAAAAACTATGCAAACTATAATTTTACTTCTTCAAATTTAAATAAAATTTTGTTAAAATTTATTGTTTTATAAAAATTGTAATCAAATATTTTTTCTATAGAAAATATTGTTTTATAGAGATTCTCTAGCAATTGTTATTTTATGATTATTTTTTTGAAAATAAATATCTCATGGAAATTTTAAGGAAATAGTTATTTTTGGTTTTAAAATTTTCAAATAATATATCATCAAAAATTTAAAAATAATAGGTGAATTAAATATAACTTGACACCGTGGAAAAATAAAGTAAACTTGTCCACTTTTACGTTTTTGCTTTTAATTCATTTTTCAAGTAAAAAATTATTATTAAATTAAATAGTTAGTTTCTGAAAGGATTTATGGAAATACATTACCTGGGTAGTTTTTGAATGGATACTCTAATGATTATCAATGAAGAATAATTAATTAAATTGAAGAATTCGTATGATTTTTTCTTCTCAAATTTGATGGGGCTTTTGGATAGTTGGTTTCGAATTTTTCGTCCACCTCTTAAAAACAATTAATTGATTAAAATGTAAAATGTGTAAGTTTATTTTGCTCAGATTTGATAGAAATATTGATATTTTTCCTACTATAATTTTGATAGGAATTTTGTAAAGAGTTATTTTATAAATGGAATATATATATATATATATATATATATATATATTTCAATTACTTTAAAGATTTAGATTACATCGTTCATAGCTAAACAATCAGGGGAAAATCTCTCAACCTATGCCATCAAATATTCATAAAACTAGACCACTACATATAAATTGAGATTTCATATTGTCTATATAGACAACCAAGACATAATTAGCATGACATAACACAAAAGAATCCTCCAGTGAGGCTGAGAGCCCCAACCTCAGGTTATACTTCACCATCACCCACATAACTAGAGAAGGATAATCGAATGTCGAGCCAAGAGTATCCACGTTCCACACAAAATAAGCATTGAAATCATGCACCAGGAGTCAACCTCCCTTGGGCCCCAATATTTTAGCCAATCGTGATTTTAGCCTAGGATTCAACCTCTGTTTCCCCAATATTTTAGCCTAGGAGTCAACTTCCCATGCTTTATTAACAACAATATTTTTAAATTTTACTCTTCTCCATTGATTAAGCAGTAATCCCACATCTTCCATGTTTCGATTCATTTGACCAAAAATAGCCAAAATCAATTTCCAAACCTCCTCCACAAATAGGTAGGCATTAAACAAGTGTTATATTGATTCCTCCTGAGATTGGAACAACAAACATATGGAGGGCCCTAGGAATTCTCTCCTTCTGATTTGGTCCCATGTTAAAATTTTCTTATTCACCAACAAGTAAAGGAAGTGCCTTACCTTTGGCCTAAGGTTGCAAGACCATCAAACCTTCCAAATCAGATCCTTCACCAATTCCTTGTGTCCTACCAAGATGAAATATGCCTCATGCAGAGTAAACATACCAATTGGATTATAACCCCATCTCAATTTTTCATGGTATTGAGTTATATAAACCTTCCTTCATGTCAATTATTTATTAAAACTATGCCAAGATATTTCTCCCTGCTTACCTTCCCAATTCTCCTTAGGATTCTAGGTTCACCATACTAAGGAAAAACTATTATCCTTCCAAAAATCCACCACCTTCTAACCTCCCCTTGATTTAGTAAAGTTTGTTATCTCCACCCACTTCGGATTTTCTAACAGTTGTGGGAGCTACTACCATGAGCCCTCCCAAAACCTAGATATATCCCCTCTTCTCACTTCCAAAAATGTATGGTCTCTTATTAGTTTCTTGCTTACTTGTGCCCATATCCAAAGTTGGGATCTGGGACAGTCATTGAGATCTTGAAGATGAGCTTCCTAAGTAGATTGGGGATTAAATTTTATCTCCCATATTTGTTTCCAAGGTTCTTTACCACCCATCACCATTTATTTTCGTTGCGACAAACAACCTCCAAAAATTTTCCTATGCTTGAATTTTGGAGCCTTCTTATGATCTCATGATCTATCATCTCAAGTTGTTCATGGTCACTTCGTGATTGGTTGATCTTTTTATGAGTGTTTAAGCCTTCTTCTAAGATTATTAACTCTTGAAAATCACTTGCTTACACATGCTTATCTTTCAATGCATTCACAAGAACACCTCTTTCTTACAAGCTCAGTAGTCAATTTTTACCTCTATGGATAAGGATTACATAGTCCTTGGTAATAGGAATTACATAACTCTCACACATTGTGCTATCACTAATGAAGGTGCATGCACAGTTGACAAGTAAAATGGTTACTAAATCCATATATATAGTCATATGTGCAATTTCGGTTGACAATTTCCCTCGCACTCAGGTTCAATTTACCATTATTTAGGTGAGTTTCACAACTATTGCTTTTGTGCACTTTTGATTTCATAAGTGTCATTTTCACTTTTGTGATTGTTGTTTTTTCTTTTTCTTCACTTTCACAAGTGTCTCTTTTACTTTCTCTTCACTTGAACATGTGTCTCTTTCACTTTCTTTAGCTTTTACAAGTGCCATTTTCACTTTTTCTTATTATCGCAAGTGTCTCTTTTAACTATTTATACCCTTAAATGTGTTGCACCTTAGCACATTACTAGAGGTATTTATAGCACACTCTTCTACATTATTTGATCATATATATCATAAGAACATGCGCTAGACACTCTCTCACACCTTAGCACACATTCTGGTTGCATTTGACACTTGTTTCATAACTTGTGTTCTAAATGTCGCAAAGCTACACTTCAATTGTCACAATTAGAAATAAATGTTACTTTGTTTTTGTTTCAAGGTATGCATGTAGATTTTGAGTACGGTGCATCCTATTAGCTCGTTTTTTATGGTATACATGTGTGAAATTCAATTTTGGAACTTGTTTACATCATATTTTCTCCCTTGTTCAATTGGTCCAACACTTAGCCAATTTCAGATTCCACCCCTATCCTCACATCTTGTGTAATTCATGAGAATACTTAATCTCCTAGGAGAATGA
This sequence comes from Pinus tabuliformis, assembly GCA_031772625.1. Lineage (NCBI taxonomy): Eukaryota > Viridiplantae > Streptophyta > Pinopsida > Pinales > Pinaceae > Pinus > Pinus tabuliformis. Next base: position 1,051,810,194 of record CM062805.1, on the reverse strand, counting down.
TGAGTACTCTACACACATCAAAGTATTAGTGATGAAATCATTACCTCTTAGTCTGATGCACTATGCTCATATTAATAACAACCTCCTCCACTTGCACATTGAGAAACCTTGGAGTCTAGACTACTTATCTGGTTGATTAGCCTTGCCAACTGTGCAGTGCATGGTTCCACCTACCTTGGATTGTGAATTGTGAAATTTTAATGGATAGTGGGACTTACTTGTGCCACAGTCATGCCCAATTGCACAGTCGCCTAAGGCCCCTCTTCAAATATTGTGCATTGTGTAGTTACAATGAATAACCTTGCCTCTTTGTCTCCCTAACTTGCTCAACTGCACAATCCTTTCATCTCGTGGGCCTATTACTAAACATTTCATAATTATAGTGAGTAGTAGGTCACCTTTAGGACACTACAACCCTAAATTGCGCAATTCATTAAGCCTATCCCTCAATCTCTCCACATTGCACATTGACAGTTAGTAGTCACTCCACCCTTGTCTCTTGGACTTGCCCACTACACAGAAGCTTAGTAAATCCTCTCCTACATTATCCAATGTGTAGTTCTAGTTAGTAGTGAGGCATCCCCATACCTTTGTAACAGAGAAATGTGTAATTCCTTCTCTCTCTCTCTCTCTCTCTCTTGGGAAACTTCAAGCCTCAAGTCTCTAGTCATTATCTTTGGTACTTCACACACATGCTTGCCTCTTTCTCTTTCCCTTGTGTAGTGCACATATCTAGTGCATAGTCTACCACTTCCTATCTCCTATAAATGCACAATGTACCAATGTACCCAAGGAAGCCTCTCCTTCTCGACCCTTGTGCATACCCATCACATTTAGCACTTTCCATGAGCAAGCAAACGAAGAATAGATGATTTATGGACTAATGTTGGTTTGTCATGAGTAAACTTCATTTTCAAGTGTTATCATCTCAAAACTGTAGGGTGATGCTCAAGGGAGGTTATCAAGGAGAGGTTAAAAAAAGGAACTTGTGAAGAAGAAGCAAAAGGAGGAACCATCATGAAGGACAAGAAGGAATCTTGGAACAAGATAAAGAGATGGAAACTCATGCTAACTTGGAAGGTTCTACCACTCACTTAGACACTTTGGAGGGTGAAAATGAAGAACAAACAAATATCCATCATGAAGAAGTTAAAGTCATAGTAGAAAGTAGAAGAGCTTGACATTCATGAAATTAAGTCTTATGTCACCATTTCCAAGTCATGGCTTCTCAAAGTGTCATCACAAAAGTCATATGTGTCAATGTATTTTGCCACATCATTTGTAGAATGTAATTATGTAATTTCCAAAATGAGATAATGTAAAATGTGTGGAAGCCCAAGGGTCCCACATGGAATATGAAAAGTCGCTAGAAAGTTTTAAATTCATTTAGAAGCTAAAAGTTCACATAGGAATTTGAAAAGTCATAGTAGCAGATCAAGAGTCATGAGTGAGGCCAAGAATAGCATGGGAGGTGGAGAGTCACCTCATTACTTTAAATACACCCTCATATATCAAGAGAAAGGACTAGGGTATGTTCACCTTGGCTTCTCTAGCTTGGCATAAGAGAGAATATCTTTCTTTTGAGGAGAAAGTAGTGACCTAATGTTCCACTATTGGGGCTAGTGTGGCAACATTGTAATCGTATACCTTGGGAATTCCACTTAATATATGAAGCTATCAGAGCCAATGCACTTTCATGCATATTTCGTTAATAGTTATGAGACTATTCTTTCATTGTTCGTGGTGTATGTTTATGTTAACACATACTAATGAAAATGAACTATTTCATTGGATTTGGTATGTACCTTGTTGAACATGAATTATTACTTGATTTTATGATCATTGTTATCTTTTTAACTACTTTGCAGGCTAATCAACAATTGTTTCACTCTTTTATGTGTCTCTTTTAGGATAGTACTATTAATTTTTTTCTAGAGGTGCACTTTGTTTTCTCCCTTTCGTGAAAGTACCTTATAGACATTACAATTGTATGCTTCACAGTGTCAACTTACTTTATTGATTCATAGATTGTTTGTATAATATGTCATGTTTATAATTTTATCCAAGAAAAATTCCTCAGAATAATGGTAGTTGGCCTTATTTTCCAGTTAGGGTGCCTACTCCAAAAGGTGTGAGGTCTAATTGGGTCTTCATACCAGGGAGACATCTTTTCTTGGAATACTTCCATCACTGTCAACACCACCATAATTTAGCCCCCAGTACTTCACCCAATGTTTCTAGGTCTCTCGATCCCAACCCACTGGCATCTTTGGGAAAAAAAAGCTTCTCCCATGCCATCAGCGCTCACTTCAAAGCCTTGTTGGCACCTTTCCAAAGGAATTTTTTTCCAAAAAATGATTATTTCCTTGGTGGTACCTCTTGGAATAGGAATCACTTCAATATAGTATAGAGGAATATCTTGTAACACTTCTTTTGTTAACACCATTCTCCTGGCTAAATTTAAAGCTCTGAAGGCTCAATTCTTAAATTTATTTATCAATTTTTTGAACAGTTCCTGCCAACATGCCGACTTCTTCAAATTAAGTGCAAGAGGCACTCTAAGATACTTGGAATAAATGGATGTAACCTAGGATTCTAGATTCCTATCCAAGTACCATTAAACTGAGGCATTGCAATTAAAAAAGAAAATGTCAGACCTCTCTTTATTTATTAGAGTGTTTGATGCTTCCATAAATAATGTCAATAGAGAGTAAATTGATATTGCTTCATTGATATTAGAAGTCATAATAAATACACAAAATAAAAATGTTGTTGATGGGTGATGGGAAGTTCTTCCCCAAATATCCTCAGACCCTTAATCTTGCCCTTAGAAATCGCATCTTTAAAAAGTCTCCCTAAACCTTCGACCGCCAATATAAACAAAAAGGGAATAAAGGGTCTCCCTTCCAGAAACCCATAGTTGGATTAAAAGTGACTGACGAAAACTATTAATCAATATAGACAGAAATGAAGATGAGACACAAGATCTAGTCTAGGTACTCCATTTCCATGAGAAACTGTAAGCATCTAAAACCTACAAGAGGAAATCCCAATTCAAACTTTCATATGCCTTCGATAAATCGAGTTTGATAGAGATACTTGGATACTTCTTGGATCTTATATAGTGAACCACCTCTTGTACTACAATTATTCCATTAGAGATATTATGCCCTTCCACAAAACCAATTTGTTAAGGGCTTCAGTCTATTCACTATAAAAAGTGAAATAATTTTATAAATGACATTACACTGCTATTGGTTTGAATCCGTTATGATCTTTAGTCTTGCTAGCCTTAATAATAAGAGTTAAAAAGGGTAGCATTCATCCCTTTCCAGTTTATTTGAGATTTCTTGGGTTCCTCCACCACTTCTCAAACCTCCTCACAAAAGAAGTTGTGACACGCCTTGAAAAAATCCAAAGTGAAACCATTTGGACCTAGGGATTTATTTTCTGTATTTCCTTCACCACAAACTCCAGTTCTTCCAAACTAGCCTTCCTCGTGAAGGCTTCATTCTTATCCTTAGTAACTATTTTAGAAATGTAGGTTGTGATCCTATTTATATCTTGCAACCTATTCTTTGGAGGATCCTGTAGAATACCTTTGAAATGGAACACCAATTCATCTTCGATCTCTTCATGAAGAAGCTTCCTTTGCCCATCCTTACCTTTCAGGGAGAATATGATCTTATGATGCCTATGTTTAATCATTTATTTGTGGAAGAAACTAGAATTTTTCTCCCCTTCCTTTAGCCACCAGAGTCTTGATTTTTGTCTCCACAAAAACTCTCCTTCCTTTCTTATGCATTGCAAGTTGTAGAGAGTGAATCCTTCATTACATTTCTACTTTTTTGTTTAGTTTCCTTGATCATTGGTTCTTTTCCTTTATCCTTCTCCCCTTTTATATCTCTTGGCTCTCCGTCTTTGATCTGTCTCACACAACCCTTTATTTTCTAGCACAAATACCCCTACGTATATTTTCTTTCTAATATTGGGAAGCTCTGAGAGGTCTTTCTGCACCTAACTGTTGATAATTCCCACTAAAAATATTTCTTCCTCAATCAAAGAATCTAGGATTTCCTCAAGCATCAACAATACTTCACCAATCCCGGGTAAGGAGAGTAAGCATTTTGGTGGGGGTTTTTCTTCTAGGGTCTTCCGATATGCTACTTCTTCTTCACTTGTGGCTTCTTGTGGAAACTCCTCCATAGTTATTTCCTCTGATAGCACAAATTCTTCCTCCATATTCTCTAGGGTGGTAAACACGTTCCCATAATTTGTTCAAAGGGTTCTCTTTCACCTCTGATCTTTGACCCCTTATACTTCTATGATGGTAGGGTACTGTCATGAATCCATCACCCACCCTTTGTTGGCCTCTTCCTGAATTTCCTTCTTTCTCACGGAAATTCCAAGAATAAGTGGCCATGCTCGTGACAATAGAGACATTTGTTTACGTGTTCATGTTCCAAGGCTTGAGAACAAATTTCGCCCCCTAATAGTTCATCTCTATTGATTCTAGAAGATATTGAAAGATATTCATATAAATAAAAATTCTAGCATAAGTCATACTCTTTCCTCTTCTGGTGACATTAGAAATTTTGACAAAGTTTCCCAAGGAGTTACTTATTCCTTCTATGATTTATGGAATCCAGAAATCAGTTGGGAGAGAGTAGAGACTCACCCAGACTAGAGCTGCAAGAAACTCCTCTTTGTTTGGGTTAACACATTCCTCTTAATGCCTTATGTATACTCCCACATTATTCATGAAATATGGGCCCCCTTCAAATACCCTTGCCTTGTCCTCTAGGTTAGAAAAAATCTTCGTAAAAAATCCTTTTGACCCAAGCCTTAGATCCACCTCCCCTTTTGGTTGCCATTTTTCTTGTATCCTTTTCTCGATATCTGTTTCTATCGGCTAGCTCCTGAAAAAATGTAGATAAAGGCATGGTCCTTCATCCTCTTTCTACGCTCCTCCAGGATTTTTGGTGGGATTACAAGTTCTGGTTTTGAGTTTCTTTGGGAATGCATTTTCCTCTCAGTTTCGGCTACCATTGTGCCCATAGAATTTGAGATTCTTTGGATGAACTTAAAATTCCAAGGGTTTTAGGACCCCCTTTACTTTCTGGTTGTTACCAACCACAACATCCTTGAGGGAAGGGTTCTCTCCCTTACCCCCATGGGATTTCATCTTGCCCACTCAATATTTCTACAAACTAGTTTCCCCACAAAACTCTACTCTGAAAAAAAACCAACACTGAAGAATTTGAACGCAACACATTCCTTGACAATCTTAATGAAAGGAACATCATCATCAAGTCCAAATAGTGAATTAATTATAAAATTCATAGAAATATCAATTTTCTCTTTCTCTTTCAGTTAAATTTTTATTAAAAGTTATTGTTATCTAGAATTTGGTAGAAAATATTATAAAGTTATTGTTGTATACATATTTTGTAGAAATATTTATAGAGATTATTGTTCTATATAAATTTTGTAGAAAACATTGTTTCATATAAATTTGATAGAAATAGTTGTTTTATGAAATTTTTTGTTGAAAATTATTGTTTCATAGAAATTTTAAGGAAATCATTATTGTTTTTAAGGAAATTATGATTTTAAGTTTTTTAACTCCCTTTAAAAGAATATTAAATTATGAAATTTTCAAATATGTAAATTAAAGGAGTCTTTATGTCTTTCTACTTTTAATTCTATTTTCAAATACAGTCTTTTATTATTAAGTAAGAAAATTAATTAAATTATCAAATAGGTAAATTGTTGACTAATCATTAGGATTGGGTGAATATATGTAAATAGAAAATAAAGAGAGTTTGAATATGAAGAGACATTGGGAGATGAAACCCAAGAGTCTCCCTCCATGTATATATGTATGATCAACCTTAATGCACAAACACAATTTAGTTTGAGGAGTCACCTCCTAACTTAACATGGTATCAGAGCCAACTCCATTTTTGACATCCCTTTATACCCTTGTAACTCCCTCCTACTCATGTTTTGCATTTCCGCTACCTGCACTCTCGACCTCAAGTCTATGACACTGATGCGTAGAAGAGACCCAGCGGAAAATTGACTCTGAACGCTGGTGATTCTCTAAGCATGAATGGTATTTTTGCTGAACTTTTGAGGGTTGGAACATTTATTGTTTTTTAAGAATGCAATCTTTGATTGTGACTGTGTAGTATATTAAGTGCAATGGTGGTATTACATTAAGTTTGATGGTGGTATTATGCTGGCATGCCTCCACGATGTGTTATTAACGCCACTATGTTATCATTGTATGTTGAACGTTGGTCTCCTCCCAAACTACGCTCTCCCCATACCACCCATCGTGGTTGCTCCAAACAGTCTCCCCATATCACGGTGGCTATTTAATACGACTGCCTCAATTACTGCGCAACAGTCATAACTCTGTCACCACGCTGCTCTCCCCACTGCGCAGCATAACGTACCAACCGTGTTTACTCCACGTTGCCAATACTGCACGCTGCCAATGCTCCAATACTCCACGTTGTCTATACCAATCTGCTCCCGATTTTTTTTAATACATTGCATTTTTTAATATATAACACTGTGTTTTTTTAATATATTGTGTTTGGTGCCACTGCAATATCATGGAGTCCTACAATACCACCCTCCACCTGTCCCACTCCACCTCACCCAAGTTAACTGGTATAACGCTCGACCTTACCTCTGTTGAATGCTGTCATACCGACTCCTCCCACCTCATTTGCTCAGAACTGCTGCCCGGTCATATGATATTACGTTATGTGTCCATATATTACGTTGATGTGTGCTATGATAGTCCACTGGTCAACATATAACACAGGCCCATTTCATTTCATATAACTCCTACCACTCCTCTGCCATACCATATATAACGTGTCCCGATAGTCATAACTGTGGGGCCCGAACCTGCCTCCCTCATATAAACCCTCCCCCGGTATAAACCTTCCTCATATAACCGTCCCCCAATATAAACCTTCCATATATATCATAATTGTAATTTTTTAACAAAATTGCCACCAGCAGTGCATTTCTGGCCACTAGAGTACATTTTTACACAGTACACACATTCAAAATACATTCATTGATATCTTTTCTAGAGTACATTTTTACACAGTACACACATTCAAAATACATTCATTGATATCTTTTGTTGGAGTAGTTCTCTTGGGAAAAGAGAACGATCCTGAATGGTCAAAGAAGATAAAACACACTCTCATTTTCAATGAGTTGTGGAAAAGAGTTTGTGTAGGAGAAGGAGATAATGAACCTGCAAATCCCCACCTCAGGTATGGAAATTTCTATTTGGGAAAAAAAAGAACAACAAGGCTTATGCCTTGATTGCAGCATTTTTAAATGAAGAGGTGAATCGCCATATTTCACCATTTTCAAATGCTTTTAAAGCCATATAGAATTTGAAGGAACTCTATGACTCACACTCTGAACTTGAAGTTGTCCAATTGATAATTAAATTGTTCAGTCTTGAATTGAAAAATGATGATACTCTTGCTTTAGCATCAGAAGTAAGATCTACTATGCATGATATCAAAACCATTGGTGTTCAAATAGACATTCCTTGCATAGCTTGTGTCAAGGAAATATATCCCACTTTTTTAAATTACCTTGAATCATTGCAAGAAAGTGGAATCCTCACCTTTGACTCCCTTGAGAAAAGTTTGTTGAGAGAGAGGTCGGGAAGAAGACAACTCCTTAATACTCTGAAGAAGCTTTGTGTCTTGCATATAAAGAGAAGAATCATGCACAAGATTTTTCTAGAGGAAGAAGTGGTCGAAGAGGAAAAGGGAGAAGGAATTTAAGAGGTGGGGGGGCAGATAGTTCCAAGGAGAAAATTTTGATCTTCATTGCATACATTGCAATAGAGATGGACATGATGCATCCACATGTAAATTTCCTTGGGAGATAATTTAGCAGGAAATAAATGAAGCCAAAGGTAAAACCAATGACAAAGGGAAAGGTAAAGTGTTGATTTTTTTAGCTTGGGAGGTACTCCAAGCCCTAGGGTTCAAGTTTTGGAAGGAAAAACACCACAAGGGCAGCTTGTAGGCTTGGAGCCCAAGTGTGGGGTTTTTCAACCATCAATGTTTGGGCCAAAACAATGATGGATTTGTAGCATGTGTTGGATGGGGATGATCGTGCTCGGTAAGATGATTCCAACACAATGAGAATCATCCAATTCTGAGTTGTCATTAGAGAGAAATGATTTTTTAAAGTTGATAAGTTAATTATTGGTTTTCAAGTCATATAGGCTTGATGTAATTCATCCAATAGATGGGTCTCTTCATAATCCATTGAAGCCCCTCATATGGATATAAAAGGAGGGTGAATTGATGTTATTTGAGCATCCATCCTCCAAAGGAACTCTGAATTTGGAGAAGGTTAACCACAGCTAGAAGAGGACTTGGAACAAGGTGGGAAATTTTTTTTGGAGGCCGAGGAACAACATGGAGGGTTTATGCTTGAGGCCAAGGTACTGTAGGCGACATCATAGTTGTTGAGGGGTTGTTGGTTGCTTTTTCAAGGTTAGATTGCTGGAAAGTGCAATCCGAGGAGCCAAGGTACAAAACAGAGATGATTTAAGGGTTGTTTGGGGTGATTTGAGGGAGACCAAGGCCACATATTGTTGTTGTACTAGGCCGTAGGCCATCGCGGACATCTAAGTCTATTTCATGGGCAGTGTTGGGGTTAACAAAGCCCCCTTGAGGTAGTGTTGATGTGGAAGAGTCTTTCCTAGGAGGACTGCAGTCATTGAAGGGCTTAGTTGCTAATTGCATCGAGGATTGAGGGCTGAAATTTGTGCCCTAACCATAATTGTAGTGACAACAAGTGCAAGCATGGAGGATCAGTTTACCTTGCAGCCTGTGGGAGCCAATTTGAAGATGAGATTGGGTGATCGTGTGTCTTCATCGGAGTAGATATTGTAGTGATGTGATTGGGTACCTTAGATCTAATTGGAGGGCAGTGCGTTGGCTACCTAAAGTAGCCCTAGAGAAGCAAACAAGAAGGAAGTTGCCGGTGTGTGATTAGGTGAATGTCAGGCCAGGGTAACTCCTCATTTGAGCGAAAGAAAACACTGAATGATTTATTCATTAGCTAGCACTTTATTTATACAAATACAAAACGGATCAGTTCATCTTCTAGATGACTGTCCGGCTTCACCTCATCCGTTTCGGATTAGGTGTCAACATTCCCCCCCTTAATCTGAAGGGATGTTGGTGAGTCCAAGCATCATTCTGAATCTTTCAAGCTTTTCTCTTCCAAGCGCTTTGGTGAAGATGTCTGCAATTTGCTCATTTGTGGAACAATGACGAAGATGGATTGTTTTGGCCTCAACATGATGTCGGATCAGATGATATTTAGTATTGATGTGCTTAGTACGATCATGGAACTTTGGGTTCTTGGCCAACTTTATTGCAGATGTGTTATCAATCATGAGTGGAGTTGATTGTATTTGTTTTACCTGCAAATCTTCAAGAATTTTCCTGAGCCACACAATTTCTTTCGTTGCTTCAGCTGCTGCCACATATTCTGCCTCTGTTGTGGAATCTGCTGGTACTGATTGTTTGCGTGATCTCCATGAGACAGCTCCTGATCCAAGACTCATAGTATATCCTGAAGTAGATACCCCTGTTTCTTTGTCTCCATCGAAGTCTGAATCAGAGTATCCAATCAGGTTGAAGTCGTCCACCTGTGTATACTTGATTCCAAGGTCTTGAGTTCCCTTCAAGTACCTTAGAACTCTTTTTGCAGCAGACCAATGTCCCTCACAAGGCTTTTGCATAAACCTGGAGAGGATTCCAACAGCAAATGAAATGTCTGGTCTGGTAGTAGTGAGGTAGATGAGACTTCCTACAAGCTGTCTATACTTGGTTGCATCCTCAAATTCTTTTCCTTCAATAGATGTGAGCTTCAAGTTTTGTTCCATTGGAGTAGAAAGGGGATTGCACTCTGTCATGCCAAATATGTTTAACAAATCTCCAATGTATTTCTTTTGAGAAAGAAATATGGACTTTGGATGTTGGGTTACTTCAATGCCAAGATAGTAATGAACATAGCCCAAATCAGTCATTTCAAAAAAATTTCCTAATTCTTTCTTTATGGATGCAATATAGCTTTCATTGTTCCCTGTCATTAAAAGATCATCTACATATACCACAAGATATACAACTGTTTTGCCAACTTTCTTGACAAATAAAGTTGCATCATCAAGATCAAAATGTTTGAAGTTGAGTTTCAGAAGATGCTCAGTCAGTTTTTCATACCAGGCTCGTGGTGCTTGTTTGAGGCCATACAAGGACTTCACAAGTTTGCATACTTTGTGTTCATGTCCTTTCACAGCAAATCCTTCAGGCTGGGACATAAAAACATTCTCTTTTAGATCTCCATTCAAGAATGCAGTTTTTACATCCATTTGATGGACTTTCCAACCGTTCTGAGCAGCTAGTGCAAAGAGTGTCCGGATGGTGGCCCATTTTGCTGTGGGAGCAAAAGTTTCCTCATAATCGACCCCTTCCTTCTATGCAAAACCTTTTGCCACAAGCCTAGCTTTGTGCTTGTCAAGTGAGCCATCAGCTTTGTACTTGTTCTTGTAGACCCACTTGCAGCCAATTGGTTTGGTTCCAAATGGAGGATCAACCAGCTTCCAAGTGCCATTCTTTATGAGGGCATCATATTCCTTCTGCATCGCTTCTTTCCATTCATCATGAGAAGCAGCTTCTTTGAAGGAAGTTGGTTCAAAATCTGTAGACAAGTTCAATTCACAATCATAAGTAACATCCATATCAACAGGTGAATTAGAGTTATCTACATCACCTCCATCTTGTCGGTTTGAATTTCGGGTTCCTGTTTTTCCAATTTCATCAGGATGAACACTTTCAAGTGTCTTTGTCAGCCACTTTGGGGGACCTTTCTGAGATGGTCCAGGCTGTTCTGTTGATTGAGTTGGGTCTGAATCAAGATTGAGTCTCCCAATTCTATCAATTACATCACTTAAAGCATCATCCGTTGTTGGAGTGTCATGCAGGGGAGATTGTTCTTCAGAAGAAGATTCCACATGTTGATCTAGTATAGGAATCCCCCCTTCAAGATGTGGAAACTGATTATCAAACTCTTGAAATGATTTCGGTTTTGTGAATCTATCCAAGCGATCAAGTTGCCGCTCAACAACATTGTCAGATTTGGATGATTCAAGAAAAATGACATCTCTAGATAAAACAAACTTTTTATTTACTTCATCATAAAGGCGGTATGCTTTAGATGTGTTTGAATACCCCAGGAAGATACACTTACGACTTCTTGCACCAAGTTTGTTTCTATGTACCTTTGGTATTAAAGCATAACAGGTGGAACCAAATATCCTGAGATGTTTTACCGAAGGAACATGTCCATACCACAATTCATAAGGAGTCTTGTTTCTTATAGTACTAGATGGACATCTATTCTTTATATATGCAGCACATAGAACAGCATCAGCCCAAAACATTGTCTTTACATTTTTTAAGAAAAGCATAGATCGTACCATATTCAAAATTGTTCTGTTCATTCTTTCAGCTACACCATTCTGTTGAGGATTATAAGGCACAGTTGTTTGATGTTTAATCCCATGTTGGCGAAGATAGTGTTCAAATTCATTTGATGTATATTCTTTTCCATTATCAGTGCGAATAGACCCAATATGAGATTGTGCATCATTTTCAATCCACTTATGAAAATTCTTAAATGTTTGAAAAGCATCAGATTTGTTCTTCAATAAGTAAACCCAACACATTCTGGTGTAATCATCAATAAATGTCATGATATATTTATTTCCATTTGCAGAAGGAACAGGCATTGGACCACATAAATCTGAATGAATAAGTTCAAGCTTCCTATGTGCTCTTGAATGTGAATCATGAAAAGACTGTTTGCTATGCTTTCCTAGAATGCAAGCATCACATTGTTTATGTTTTCTAGGAATTGTAGGCAAACCAGCAACACCATTTTTCTTCAACAAGCGGAGACTATCATAGTTTAAATGTCCAAATCTAGCATGCCATAATAAACTTGATGGAAGTGCACCTTCTTCATGATGAGAAATATATGAGAAATGTTGTGCATGAGCAGAGGTTCCTTGCAGTTTAAGGAGTCTTTCTTCTTCTATACCCCTCATGACAAGTGAGTGGTCAGATGCCTTTCTTACCTCAAGCTTGCCATCAAACATGTGAATGGAGTGACCTTGCTGGCGGATGTGAACCAGGGACAGCAAGTTTCTCTTCAGCTGTGGGAGATATAGAACATGATCCAGAAGAAAGTCTGGAAGACCAGGCAGTTTAAGCCTGATTGTGCCAAGCCCTGATGGCTTGATTTTTCACTGATCTGCAAAGTATACTGCTCCATCAACATTGTTAGTGAAATCTTCAAAGAAATCTCTCCTATGAGTCATATGACAGGTTGCTCCTGAATCAAGCAACCAGTCATTTTTCGAAGAAGCAAGTGAAGCATTAAACAAATCTTCATTTACTCCAATATTACATTGTGCCTCAATATAGTGTGCAGATTCGGGTGCTTTACCTTTGTCTGAGTCATCAGTTTTACCTTTCTGCTGATTTCTTCTCTGCTCAACTTTGTCCCATGGTAGCTTGCATGTAGAAGCATCATGTGATCCATTTCGTTTGCAGCGAATGCAATGCAGATCTGCCTTTTCTGCTTGAGAATGTCTGCCCCCCCTGCCTCTGAAGTATCTTCCTCTTCCTCTTCGTCCACCTCTTCCTCTTGCAGAATCTTGAGCAGGATGCTTTTCTTTGTGAGAAAGGCAAACAGTCTCTTCAGAAGATTCAGGGACTGTTTTCTTTCCAAAGGCTTTCTCTCTTTCAGCAAACTTTTTCACAAGAGAGTCAAAGGTTATATCTTTAAGGTCTCCATTTGCTTGTAAAGACTCAAGATAATTGGAGTAGGTAGGATAGAGTGCTTTGAGAAAGGCAATAAGAGAGATATCCAGCTCAACCTTAGTGGATTTTATATCATGCATTATAGACTTTATTTCAGATGCAAGAGCAAGAGGATCAGTATTTTTCAATTCAAGAGTGAAGAGTTTAATCATGAGCTGAACAACTTCAAGTGCAAAATGTGTATCATAGAGTTCTTTCAGCTTTTGTATAGCTTCAAAAGCAGTGGAATAGCAGGAAATATGACGACTTACTTCCTCATTGACAGATGCTGCGATCAATTCAAAGGCTTTGTTGTTCTTGTTTTCCCAAATGGCGAGTTCTTTGTCTGATGTGGGCTGCACAGGGTCTCTGTCTTCTTCTCCGACACACGCACCTTTCCACAACTCATTGTAGATGAGGGTGTGTTTTACCATCCGAGACCATTCAGAATAGTTCTCCTTGCCAGTGAGAACTATTCCGACCATAGAAATGATTGAATGCATTCTGTAAAAATATCTCTGCTAAAAAAAACTTTTGTAGATAAAAGACTTCTGCTGTAAAAAAAAATCTTATGCCACAGCAAGACTTCTGCTGGAAAAAAATCTTATGCCACAGCAAGACTTCTCTGGAAAAAAAATCTTATGCCACAGCAAGACTTCTGCTGGAAAAAAAATCTTATGCCACAGCAAGACTTCTCTGGAAAAAAAAATCTTATGCCACAGCAAGACTTCTGCTGGAAAAAAAAATTCTTATGCCACAGATTTCCAAAAAAAAATAGCAATCTTTAGATGTTTGAGACACTCTGTCCTTTATAGCCAAAGGCTGTCACATGCTATAGAGTAATTCTATACATTTTACTGTTCTCGGCACATGCAGTATTCTATATATCTACCTTTAGAATTTCGGTTTTCAATACAGTTTATATAAACCTCAGGCTTTGGTCTCAATACACAATTCTATGGCTCAGCATCGATTTCAATACAATTTATTAATACAAGACCTCGGCATCTTCAATACAGTAATACAAAACCTTGGCATCTTCAATACAGTTTATCAATACAGTGGACAAAAGGTAACAACGACAAAAGAAACCTCACACCAATACAAGGACTTCACAAGCCTATGATACCATGTTTCCGCTGCGCCACGTTTCCGCTGAGCCAATGTGGAAGCATTCGGATCAAAACCAACTGCATCTGTTATATTAACAAAGCTCAAATCCACCGATAAAACACGGGTCTCCTCAACAAAAATATTCTTATGCCACAGATTTCCAAAAAACGCCCTTTTTAATGGTGCTTGTAATTATATAACACGGAGGACCCCGCGGGATTCGATTTATGAGCGCAAGACAGAATACTTCCGCTGCGCAACCCTGTTCTTACCACAGTTTACAATCTTTAATAAGGCAGCATCAAATACATTCAGAACGCGGCATCATATACAATCAGAACGCAGGCTTCAATATATTAACCCAGCATTCAGAACGCAGGCTTTAATACATTAACGCAGCATAAAATATATTCAAAACGCGGCATCAAATACATTCATAATGCAGGCTTCAATTCATTAACCCAGCATCAAATACATTCAACGTTGCTTTCCAGATGTACAAGACACACCATTAACGCAGTCATGAAGGCACCATCAGTTTCATTTGAATGGAAGGAGATAGATTTTTTTGTTTTTTTACCAGCATCGAAAACGCTTCAACGTATACCACGGACAGAGGGCGCAGTCTCTGTCAGGAATCCCTCAGCAGCAGAGGGCGCAGTCTCTGTCAGGAATCCCTCAGCAGCAGAGTGCGCAGTCTCATGAGAGGGCAGTGTCAGGCAGAGGCACAGAACAGACCAGGAGTTACAACCAATTTGGGACCTGTGCTCTGATACCATGTCAGGCCAGGGTAACTCCTCATTTGAGCGAAAGAAAACACTGAATGATTTATTCATTAGCTAGCACTTTTTTTATACAAATACAAAACGGATCAGTTCATCTTCTAGATGACTGTCTGGCTTCACCTCATCCGTTTCGGATTAGGTGTCAACAGTGAATATTGGAGCCTTATGAGTATTGCTTTGATAGACGAAAGAGGCTACTAGAACGCAGATTGAAGATCAAGTACTGACCAACCTAGAGAGCAGTTTGATGAGCCCGTGTACATGCAATAGAAGTGACTTGTAACATTGTTAGGTAGAAACCCTCTTGGAGTCTCAATGTTTAGTGGCCTTGATGGACTAAGGCACTACTAGTGAGTAGTATGAGAGTGAAGGACCGACAGGACAAAATACGACATCGAATTTGTACAACAAAGTTTTTCATTGTATCTTGTATACGGTAGACTGTTGTATTATTCAGATTTGGTTTAATATAACGAAGATTGGTGATTACATTATTGTACAATTTTGTTAAAAAACTGTGTATATTTGTGTATATGTGATTTACTGCTTTATATTTCCACTTTGAAAAGTAGTTTATGGTTGAGATTCTTGGTTTGGTAGCATCAGTGATTTTAAGACTCTAACCTAGATCCAAGGTCGTGGAAATTAAACATAGTATCAGAGCGTGTCTTAGCTACTTTGGAAGTAAGTAAATCAGAGTTGTACACATCGAATTACAACGTGAGAGGGAGTTGGTCACATTGTAAGTGAAGGGCTCACTACAATGTCGAAGTTGCAGGTAGGTGTCTGGTATGAGGACGGGTTGGAAGGGTACTCCAATTATAGTCCTTAGAAGGAAAGGATCAAGTTGATCTTATAGGTCAAAAAGCTCTAGGATTTCACCGAGAAAGAGATCAAGAAGCCAACCGGCCCTAAGGAGCTCGAAATATATGAAGAATTGGATGCGAGGATGAGATTGATCATCCTAGATTGTGTGAAGGATGCCCTAATACCTCATTTGTCTGGGAAGAACAATGCACATGAGATTTGGATTTCTCTTCAGAATTTGTTCCAGAATAAGAATGAGAACTAGGTACTGGTATTGGAGGATAAGTTGAAGTCCACCAAGATGTTAAAGGGTGAAAGTGTGATCTCATATCTAACGAGATTTTCTCAGGTCGAAGATGAGCTTGCTTCCATCGATGTGTTTACCTTAGATGGAGATGTGGTAAGGATTGCATTGAAAGGGTTCACTGAGGATTGTAAGTCCTTCATCAAAGGGATCGTTGTCAGGGAGAAGCTGTCAGACTAGGATAAGTTGTGGGATGACTTCATCAAGGAAGAGTTGTGAGATGAGGATCTTCATCCGAAGAAGAAGGCTTCAGATGATGACATGGAACTTGCATCGTGAATGAAGGGTAAGAAAAAGAAGGACTTGAGTAAAGTCAAGTGTTTTAACTGTGGCGAGATGGGTCATTTTTTGTCGAGATGTATGATGAAGAAGAAGGGGAATGCTGAGAAGAAGAAAGGAAAGCAGGTTGCCAGTGTTGCCACTTCAGCTGAGATAGATGATCTCTCCAGGAGATTGGAAGAGGAGGAATTTGATATGATTTCTCATTTATCGCAGGGTACTATCACTGAGGATGGATGGTACGTGGACAGTGGTGTGACGAAGTATATGACAGGGTCACATGAGTTTTTTGAGACTCTAGCTAAATGGGAATCAAAGTTGCACATGGTGTTGGGCGACAAGAGTTAGTTGGAGATCCGAGGATCAGGTGTTGTGTCATTTAGGATGGAGACATGATGTGTGATGCGGGTCTAAGATGTATTGTTTATACCAGGACTAAGATATAGTGTGATTTCTGTCTCAATGATCGAGAGGAAGGGGTTTGAGGTCTTTTTCCAGGATGGGAAGGCAAGACTTAGTCCCTGAGGCTCTAAGTCCAATGGGATTGTACTGAGAGTTAGAGAGCATGGCCTTTATAGGTTGATGGGAAAGACTATGGATCATGGGAAGAAGCATGTGGAGTAGGTGAAGGTTCCAGAGAAGCAAGAGAAAGTGTAAGTGCAGGTGTAGGCTTCAGAGGAGTAGGTACAGGTTCCCAAGAAAAAGGTACACCTTCCTGAGAAGGTCCAAGTTCTAGAGACTCAGAGGGAGTCTAGTTTGATAGGGAGCTTGCTAATTCAGAGGGAGAATCTGCAACCCAAGAAGAGCATGTGTTCAGTGGGGAGAAAGGGTGCTCCTACAACTGCAAAGAATGAATCATGGAGAGAGTGAAATATATTACAGAATAAGAAGAAGAAGTAGGGTGCTTCGAGAAGTGACAAAGACACTTTCAAGAAGGGTGTAGTTCATTATACATGGATTGCTACGACTGTGAGTGCTAGGAGTTGGGTAAGTGTTGCGCGTAGTGATGATGATGATGAGAGACTTCCTAGTCTTGGAAGTACCTCCCTTGCTAAGAGGGAGTGTTGATTTATGTATCTTGGGAGGTACTCCAAGCCCTAGGGTTCAAGGTTTGGAGGGAAAAACACCACAAGGGTAGTTTGTGGGCTTAGAACCCAAGTGTGGGGTTTTGCATCCATTGATATTTGGGCTAAAACAATGATGGATTTGTGACATGTGATGGATGAGGATGATAGTGCTCGGTGAGACGATTCCAACGCAATGAGAATCATCTGATTCTGAGTTGTCGTTAGAGAGAAATGAATTTTTGAAGTTGACAAGTTAATTATTGGTTTTCAAGTCATGTAGGCTTGATGTAAAATTCCTCCAATAGATGGGTCTCTTCATAATTCGTTGAAGCCCCTCATATGGATATAAAAGGAGGGTGAATTGATGTTATTTGAGCATCCATGGTGAGAAATACATCCTCCAAAGCAGCTCTGAATTTGGAGAAGGCTAGCCGCAGCTAGAAGAGGACTTGGAACAACATGGGAAAATTTGTTTGGAGGCCAAGGAACAACGTGGAGGGTCTGTGCTTGAGGCCAAGGTGTTGTAGGTGACAACCTAACTATTGAGGGGCTACTTGGTTATTTTTCCAAGGTCAGATTGTTGGGCAATGGAGGCCAAGGATCCATGGTAAAAAACAAAGTTCTTTTAAGGGTTGTTTGGGGTGATTTGAGGGAGACCGAGGCCACCGCTTGCTGTTGTGCTAGGCTATAGGCCATAGCCAATAGCTAAGGTTGTTTCAAGGGAAGTGTTGGGGTTAAAAAATACTCCTTGAGGCGATGTGGATGTGGAGGAGTATTTCTTAGGAGGACCACAATCATTTAAGGGCTTAGTTGCTGACTGCATGGAGGATTGAGGGCTGCAATTTGTGCCCTAACCAGAATTGCAGTGACATCAAGTGCAAGCATGGAGGACAACAACGTTTTGTGGAGGATTGTTGGGTAAAGTGTTTACCGTGTCGATTTTTGGTAGCATCAGATGTGCTCTAAGCATTAAATTTTGTAGAGAGGCTAGGACACATGTATTTTAGAATACCCAGAAATAATTTTGGGAAATTCCACTCGGAGACAGTTTTATTAAAATAATTAATTATTTTTAATGGATGCCTAAGTCTAAACTTAGGAAATTAAAATAATTAAAGGGTACAACCTCCCTCCAAATTTTTTCCTACGCTTCGTTTTGGAGCCTCCCTCCTAAAATCCCAGCAACTTATCTCACATTGACCCAGGTAGTTGTGCTTTCATTGAGCTTTATCTTCTACATTTTGGCTTGTGTTTTCTCACTTGGTTTACTATCTAACCCACAAGTCGATCTCTTGACTTGGTTTTAACCCGGTTCCAAGCTTGCCTTAGTGAATTGTGCAATCCTTGAGGGAAACCAACCTCACTCCAGGGAATTGTGCAGTCCAAGCCAGCAAGTGAGCCTTCAGCTCTAGAATTGCACAGAGCCAGCTGACAACCTGCCTTTAGATGGGAAATTGCGCAGAGCCTGAGAGGCAGTCCAGAACCACTAAGCCCAAAATTTTTGCAAAACCTACTTTGCTCAAAAATTGCTTAGTGGATGAACCAGAGAGTTTCCTGTCCTTCCCAAAGCTACACAATCTTTCTAGGTAGTGCATGGTAGTTTTCCTGAAAAGAAAGAAGCTAAGAGGAAAAGCATGCCTAGGAAGTACGGATCTATTATTAGTTTCCCGAAGGTAACACATTGCCATCTTTAGAAGTTTCTTCCAATCGTCTTTGTTGTCCTTGATCTCAAGCATACGTGTCATGAAATCCATTTTTCTCAAATATATGTAATGGATGCCTCTATAGCTCACTTATACATTCGATCATCACGCTCTAACTTCCCTAGGAGATCAAGGAGCCTTCGGAGCATTGTCATCACTTTTTGGGGTGAGTTTTGGTTTTATCACCTTTTGTTGCTTTTTCTATCACTTTTGTTTGTTTAGCTTGTAAAAGTGATGTTTCACTTGTTTCTATGAACTACTGTTGGCGTTTTACCTTGTAGAAGTGTTGTTTCAAGTTATATATTTCCTTTCTTAAGAGTTGCATGAGTTTTCCCATTTTTGCACCAATGGTCGTCGTTGCGGAAACTCCCTTCACATGCTTTGTGTTCCTTCAGTTTGATCCATTGTTGCACTTGTTTTACATGCATACATATACACTTAGTCAGATCTGCACTCATCCTTACATCATCCTTCAGATATTCCTATTTTCACACTCCCCATGGATAGATCTTAGCTCCCCCTGCCTGGATCTCACACTTCACAACATGCACTATGAAATCTGGGACCTAAAGGCCTCTACCTTGGCTTCTGGAATTACGTAGAGCCCTTCCTGGGCTGCCTCTAACTGCGCACTGTATAATTCAAGGATCTAGTCTCCCAGCTTGGTCACTGAGACTGCGCAATGTGTAGTCTCTCCCAGGAGCTCACCCAGACTAAACTAGGCATTGCATAATTCCAGTGATCGAGCTTCCACACTAACTATTGGGACTATGTAGTGCATAGTTCCCACATTCATTCAATCACCCCTGTCAGTTAAAATTGCACAATTCCCCTCATCATATGCCTTGGTTTCTATTGGATCATTCCGTGAAGTTAGATTTTTAAGAGTTCATGTTTGCTTTCCATGAGTGTCCCTTCTGTCCCACAAGTACCACACTCGTGAAGCACTTCTCTCAAGCATTCATTTTACCATGGCACCAAAGAGAGTTGCTTCAAGAGAGACCATTGAAAGTAGTACTAGGGAAGCAGTTGAGAAAGCACTAGTTTACTTGCCAATATATGAAGATTCCCAACTGTTTACAGAAAAGGAATCAACACTAACATGGTAGCAAGACCAAAAACAATGGCAGAAGGCAAAAATCTAGTACAAGATCAAGGAAAGAGGAAATTTCTGACATAATAAAGGGAGAACAAAGTTGCAGAGAAAAAGTGCATTCAATCTTCATGCAAGAAGCTTTGACAGTAGAAGCAAAAGGAAGTAGAGGACACAAACAATAAAGAAGAGGAAGAGAGAAGAGAAGAGATTGCAGGTAGCAGAACTGAGATCACAACAAGCAGAACAAGAATCAAAGGAAGAACAGGAGTTGAGAAGGAAAGAAGAGGAAAAGAAGAAGAAATAGGAAGAAGAACAAAGGCAAGGCGCAATGACATAGAAAATAACACCAATACAGGTTGATAAGATGGAAAAGCTAGTAGCTTAGGAAGAGAGTGAACAGATGCAGGTTCCCTCACCAAAGCTAAGCACAAAAACCAAGTCCAGCTAGAGGTCGACAGGTACATGGAGCAGCTAAGGCGAGAGGCCACCAGGGATGACTTGGAGCTGAGCACACCAAACATGCATAAGCACACTGGTGGTCCTATCATGGTCTACACCATGCTTCACATGCTTCAGGACAAGATGGACACAGGTTCCAAGACCATATACCCAGAAGCTACAGAGGCAAGAGTCCACTATCAGGAAGACACCATCAAGCAGTTTGGGGACATCATAGCATAGTATCAAGCTTGGCATCAGTATGTGACCAAGAATCATTAAGTGGAGGTTTCTGAGTTGGTCTTCCCTAAACTTTGGATTCATAGTCTTATGTCTTGTTAGGCTGTCTCTAGCCTATTTTGTATCACATGGGTACATGTGGAAAATTTATATTATTTGTAAATATGTTGTAAGTGAAATTCCAAGTGTCACTAGTGGAATGTGAACAATCACTATGTAATGTAAAGAGTTATTTGTAAAGAAGTTGAAGAGTCATGAGGGTAGTTGAAGAGTCACAAAGGGGAATGTCAAGGATCACCCCACCCTTTGTTATAAATAGAACCTCATAAATCATAGAACAAGCTTTTGGGAGCCAACCGTTTGGCTAGGCATTACTTAGAGAAGGCTTGGAGAGTATTGTGATGAGCCTTGGCTTCTCCACAGTACAAAGCAAGTACACTTCTTTGGAGGAGCAGGAGTTATTGACTGTAATGTTCCACTATTAGGGCTAGTGGTTGTCAATGGTGTATGTATGGATGGAACTTTCACTTAACAATACTATAACTGATCCAACACATTTTCATGCATATGTTTTTATTATAGTTGGACTATTCTGGTTTCTTTAGCAATGTATGTTATTTAAGTTACATATTTGTGTTTTGTATGCAACTATATGAATCTTGTTCAAGGTGTGTTGTTGGTTTAACCCATCACGTTGGATTATGGACTATTTCGCTTCTAGCTTGTGATGTCATTCTGCTCGTGTGTTCTTTTCAGTATGCGTACTATTACATGTTTCTAAGGGACACACTTCCTTTTCCCCTCCGTGTGTTAGAACCCCCATGCATCTCACTTGACCTGCTGCAAGGTCACACACTTTCTTCTGACAAAGTTATCATACTTACCTTTTTGTGATACCATGGTCAAGGCACTATATTACTATCCACTGCTGGGACTTCTACTCCAAACGCTCTGAGGTCTAGTTGGGACTTCTTACTGGGGAGATGGAATTTCCATGTTGGCAGGTCCAACACCGTCAACATTTCTAGCGCTAGAAGGAGGGCGAGATGACAAGTTGATCCCTCAAAGTATGTTTTGAATATCTACACATAATTCATGACTTACATTACAAACTCAACTCTAGCATGTTTTTCTCATGCACATGATTTGGAAGTGTCATAGGATGTCATCGATGACTTGTCACGAATCAAATACAACATTGAAGGAGAAATAGCCTTGTTAAGACACGAAGTTTCCTTCTTAGGCTTCTGTGAGAGGAATAAAATCCCATCAAATGACATTGCCTATGGGTTTTTCACTTACACGTTCGAAGGGCATGTTAAGCAATGGTGTCTCACATTTCCCACAACCTCTATTCACTCTTTTAATCATATGATGAGAGATTTAGGCAGTGATTTCTTCCGTTATGACTGTAAAGCACTCAATAAAAAAATTCTAGAGTTATGAAAAGCACCTGATGAATCTATTGTGCAATTTTGGGATCACTTCTGTAATCTTTCTTTTCAAATCCCTGAAGATGAAATTGATTGGAAATTTCTCAAAGAAATATTTCAGTATCTTCTTCACGTATATGAAAATCCACATGAATTAGAATCATTCGAACCCCTCCCAACATACCTTGGTGTTAGAGCTTCCAAATCTAAGATGGATGAGGGTGTTGTCACAAGTGACCCTCCATCCTCCTCTCATCAAACATCTCTAGCTCCACAGAACGAGGTGGGAGAAGTTGTGAACCAATATGTTGAACTGTCACCTCCTCCCACCCCACTTGCTCTGCATATCTACATAGATTTGGACTGCAACCTTGATGGTTGTCACATGATCTTGTTTTCTCAACCTCCATCCTATGGTTCCTATGATCTTCCAGATTTTATTGTGTTGTGTTCATCCATTCCAGACTCCACATCTGTTGTGCACAAGGATCAAGTTGTCGATGGAGTTGGTGTTGAGTATCCAACCTGCGTTGTCATTTTTGATGAGTATGTGTGGGAGTATGAAGAAGAAGCTACAGTGAAGGATGACCTCCTTCCATCCACACCTCATCCGCTCTATCTGACATCTTCTTGGTTCTTCTATTTCTAATTTTTCATGTGAAAATTCATCCCTGGATGTTTCTACTTTCGATCATTCACAAGACACATAGGATGTCAATCCGTCATTTGATTGCGGAGAGGACAAATCTTTCTTTCTGAATCCACCCAATTTGTCATCTTTTCTTTATGAAAATTTAGAGGGTGAAAAATTGTGTTCCTCATCAACCCCTCTGTATGATTCGTTATATCATGAGGATGTTGATGCACATCTCAAATTTTCTGATCATGGTTGTCATGATCTTTTCACACATTCATTTGATCACGATTCAGATTCACTTATTGTTGGTATTTCTAAGCCACCTGGGTTTGATGATGTATCTTCTGATGAAGTGGAGACCCCTCAAGCTTTCAAGGTACTTCAGCCCGAGCTGATGGTTATGTCAGGTTCTCGCAGCCCTGAGGTTAGTTCCACTTCTGATCAGAAATCTGTTGAATCACCACAGGCTCCTGATCACTCTCTTGTTTGCATTGAAAATGAATCTAGTTTACATATTTCACATCCTCCACTAGAATCACATGATACTATCGTTTATGCATTGGAGGAGTCATACGTAGCAAGTCATGTTGCGAAATAATTTTTTTTTTCTTTCTACATGTTTTCTCATATGTCAAGATCGAAAGGGTGTATGTGCTTGTCATTTGCGCACAATGTGATACAACACCATGGTTCATTTGCAGAGTGCCTGTCATGTGCTTTTACTCTTTTATTTTATGTGGACGCATTAAAACTTCGAGCGTGTTGGTTTTCATTTCTTTATCTTTCTTTCTTGTTGGTTTGCATGAATATCTTTCTTGTCAACCATGCCTTCACTTACATGGGCCAACCAATGCATCGATGGCTTCATTGGAAATATCACTTCACGTGAATAGGCCCATGCACTATTTAGCTTAGGAGTAGGAGTAGTGTTTGCTTTTTCTTTCTTGTTAGGATTTTTCTTACTTGTTTTTGCTTTCATTTTACTTCTGCCCTTTGCTTGTTTATTTCCTTATGCACCCGTAGGATTAGCTTTTCCATGAACCGTGTTTGGCTTCTTGAGACAAGAAGGGTGAAATACAAGAGGACTTGTACAACTATAAACATTTGGTTGTCTATTTATTCCCTCTCCTTATGAAGATCTTGCGTTCCTTTAAGTCAATGATACCCTGATGGAAAATATGTTCCTTTTAGAGTGAGTCTTGGTGAAAACACAACGCTTGCACTTTTAACTAGTACCACCTACTCTAATCAGTTTTCTATTTTTTGTTAACCCTTGTCATCTCAGTCAAGTAGAGTAAGGTGAGGGGGAAAACCTTAAAAAGTATGTCAGAGGTATATATAACATCCTTCTCTAAAGGGACAACCTCTTCTTCTCTCAATAAGTCAGGATCCTTCTTCCGCCTCACGAAATAAATAAGTTCCTATGCATAATTCTTTGAATAAATGAAAAATGAAAAAAATAAAATAAAGGCGAAAGAAGAGAAAGGCTTCCTGCGTAGGGAGGTGAAGTAAGTAACTCTACCAGGGTACTGTCTAAGCTCGTTGGCAGTGGAGCAATGATTGTGTTCCTGAAGTGACTCTGTCGGGGTACTGTCCAGGCCTATTGGCAGTAGAGAAACACCAGAGATGAAACTTAAACTCTAATAGTCTATATTACTTGTGCATCAATATACCCCTCATCCCCAATCGAAACAACTTAGTTAACTTGGCTTGGTATGTATGTTGCTGACAAAATAGAATGGTAGGCACTACATCTTCAACTCAAGCTAGTGAAGAAGCCATGATGATCAAATAATCAAACAATACTTTCGGAAGAGTTAGACTCACTTTACACAAGACAAGGTCCATATAGAGAGCTAGAGTTCTATGAGTGTGTCTCCAATATTGTAGCAGCTACAACCACCCTCCAAAATTTTGCCTACGCTTTGTTTTGGAGCCTCCCTCCTAAAATCCTAGTAGCTTATCTTGCACTAACCTAGGTACTTGTGCTTTCATTGAGCTTTATCTTCTACATTTTGGCTTGTGTTTTCTCACTTGGTTTACTTTCTAACCCACAAGCTGATCCCTTGACTTGGTTTCAACCCGGTTTCAACCCGGTTCCAATCTTTCCTTAGTGAACTGTGCAATCCTTGAGAGAAACTAGCCTCGCTCCCAGGAATTGTGCAGTCCAAGCTAGCAAGTGATCCTTCAACTCTAGAATTGTTCAAATCCAACTAACAGCCTGCCTTCAGATAGGAAATTGTGAAGAGCCTGACAAGCATCTTAGAGCCACTCAACCCAGAAATTGTGCAGAACCTACTGTGCTCAAAAAATGCTCAGTGCATGAACCAGAGAGTTTCTCAGTCCTTTCGAGAACTATACAATATTTCTAGGCAGTGCATGGTAGTTTTCCCAAAAAGCAATAAGCTAAGAGAAAAAGCATCCCTAGGAAGTAGGGATCTATTATTAGTTTCTCGAAGGTGACACATTTCCATCTTTAGAAGTTTCTGCCAAGTGTCATTGTTGTCCTTGATCTCAAGCATACGTGTCATGAACTCCATTTTTCTCAAATATATGTAATGGACGCCTCTAGAGCTCAATTATACATTTGATCATCAATCTCTAGCTTCCCTAGGAGATCAAGGAGCCTTCAAAGCATTGTCATCACTTTCCAGAGTGAGTTTTGCTTTTATCGCCTTTTTCTCCTTTTTCTGTCACTTTTGTTTGTTTATCTTGTGAGAGTGTTGTTTCACTTGTTTATATGAATGACCACTGGAATTTTAACTTGTAGAAGTTTTGTTTCAAGCTATAGATTACCTTTCTTAAGAGTTGCATGATTTTTCCCATTTTTCCACCAACAGTCGCCATTGCGGCGACTCCCTTCACATGCTCCATGTTCCTTCGGTTTGATCCATTTACATGCATACATATACACTTAGTCAGATATACACTCATCCTTACATCATCCTTGAGATCTTCTTGTTTTCACACTCCCCATGGACAGATCTAGGCTCCCCCTACCCAGATCTCCCACTTCACTGCCACTGCCTTGGCTTCTGGAATTGCGTAGAGCCTATCTTGGGTTGGCTCCAATTGTACACTGCATAGTTCTAGGAGTCAGTCTCCTGGCATGGTCGTCGAGACTACACAATGCATAATATCTCTTAGGCCCTAACCCAGATTGAATTGTGCATTGTGCAGTTCTCGTCATAAAGCATCCACATTGACTACCGAGACGCACAATACATAATTCCCATAGTCATTTAGTCACCCATGTCGATCAAAATTGTGCAATTCCCCTCATCATATGCCCTGGTTGCTACTTAATCATGCTATGAAGTTAGATTTGTAAGAGCTAATGTTTTCTTGCCATGAGTGTACCTTTTGTCCCACAAGTACCACACTCATGAAGCACTTCTCTCCATCAGTCATTATACCATGGAACCAAAGAGAGTTGCTTCAAGAGAGATCACTGAAAGATGTACCGGGGAAGTAGTTGAGAAAGCGCTAATTTACTTGCCAATATATGCAGATGCCCAACTATTTACATAAAAGGAATCAACACTAACATGGAAGCAATACCAACAACAATGGAAGAAGGCAACAATCCAGTACAAGATTAGGGAAAGAGGAAATTGCTAACATAATAAAGGGAGAACAAAGTTGTAGAGCGAAAGCACATTCAATATTCATGTAAGAAGCTTTGACAATAGAAGAAAAATGAAGAAGAGGACATAGACATCAGAGAAGAGGAAGAGAGAAGAGTAGAGCTTGCAGGTAGCAGAATTGAGATTGTAGCAAGCATAACAAGAACCAAAGGAAGAATGGGAGCTGAGAAGGAAAGAACAGGAAGAGAAACAGAAACAAGAAGAAGAATAAAGGCAAGGCATGATGACATAGGAAATAGTGCCAATATAGTTTGATGAGTGTAAAAGCTAGTAGCTGAGGAAGGGAGTGAACAGATGCAGGTTCCCTCACCAAATCTAAGCAGAAGAACCAAGTATGGTTAGAGGTCGATAGGTACATGGAGAAGCTAAGGCGAGAGGCCACCAGGGATGACTTGGAGCTGAGCACACCAAACATCCAGAAGCACATTGGTGGTCTTTTCATGGTCTACACCATGTTGCACATGCTTCAGGACAAGATGGACATAGGTTCCAAAACCATATACCCAGAAGCTATGGAGGCAAGAGTTCGCTATGAGGAAGAGACCATCAAGCAGTTTGGGGACATCATATAATAGTATCAAGCTTGGAATCAGTATGTGACCAAGAATCATCAAGTGGATGCTTCCAAGATGGTCTTGCCCAAAACTTTAGTTTCATAGCATTGTGTCTTGTTAAGCTGTCTGTAGTCTATTTTGTCTCACATGGGTACATGTGGAAAATGTATATTATTTGTAAATATGTTGTAAGTAAAATTCCAAGTGTCATTAGTGGAATGTGAACAATCACTATGTAATTTAAAGAGTTATTTGTAATGAAGTTGAAGAGTCATGAGGGTAGTCAAAGAGTCACAAAGGGGAATTTCAAGGGTCATTCCACCCTTTGTTATAAATAGAACCTCATAACTCATAGAACAGGATTTTGGGAGCCAAGATTTTGGCTAGGAATTGCTTAGAGAAGGCTTGGAGAGTATTGTGACGAGCCTTGGATTCTCCACAACGTAGAGCGAGTAAAACTCTTTGGAGGAGCAAGCGGTATTGACTGTAATGTTCCACTATTGGGGCTAGTGGATTTCAATTGTGTATGTATGGATGGAACTTTCACTTAATAATAATATAACTAAGCCAACATGTTTTCGTGCATATGTTGTTATTGTAGTTGGACTATTCTGGTTGCTTTAGAAATGTATGTTATTTAACTTACGCATTTGTGTATGAACTATTTTGTATGCAATTTTATGAAACTTGTTGAAGGTGTGTTGTTGGATTAACCCGTCACTTTGGATTGTGGACTATTCCACTTCTAGATTTTGATGTCATTTCGCTCGTGTGTTCCTTTCAGGCTGCATACTATTATAGGCTTATAAGGGACACACTTACTTTTCCCCTCCATGTGTTAGAACCCCCATGCATCTCACCTGACTCAGTGCAAGGTCACACACTTGATTCCGACAAAGTTATCATACTTACCTCTGTGTGTTACTGCGGTCAAGGAACTATATTAATACCCACCGTTGGGACTCCTACTCCAAACGGTCTGAGGTCTAGTTGGGACTTCTTACTGGGGAGATCCCCTTGCCATGTTGGTGGGTCCAGCGCCATCAAAAAAATCTTCTAGAAGAAGATGGAGATCAAGTCAATATGATTTGAGCCATTGATTATAATTTAATCTAAGTCATTGATTACTCAACAAGAATATTATAAGAAGGACTTCGATGTGCATTTGGAACACACATCGAGTGAGAGATGAGAGATCGATTTTCTCAAGAGAGCAGCACAACAGTTGTCGGAGAGGTGATCGAGGATACTTCTTGCATTGAGGGGAAGGGATAATTTTCTGGTTGGAGAGTTTCCTGATCTGGGGATACATTGCAGAGAAGACAGGGAGAGATCCAGAAGAGGCAGTGTAGAGCCTTGCTATGCAGCGTTGTAGCCATGCTGAGGCAACACAAATCCTGTGAGGATATTCAACATTTGCCAGAGTCAAGTTACAGAGCCAGAAGCTGGGGTGTGAGACCAGAAGGACAAAGAGTTGAAGTTCTAGAGGAAAATGGACTAGCAATAAGGGTGACGCAGAGCCTAGTAGTTATGACACTGAACTATGTAGGATGACGTAGAGGCAGCGCGGAGGTAGTGTGGGGCTTTCGATCAAGAGCCAGGATTAGTATTGAATCTCTAGTGATAGTGTGAGGTATTTATCAGTAATTTCTCTGCCAGTCAAATTCTTTGTATTGGATAGCCAGTAAGGCATCCAAAGATTGTATTCAGAAACTACTGCATAATGATACAAGCTCTCAGTTGTTGCATGAGTTTTCCTGCATTGGGTTTTTCCAGAGACATTTGTCCAAAAACAATGATGTCAATTATGTGTTGGTTATTTATGCTTGCCCATTTCTTTTTTCTGCATATAACTTAATTAGTGAAAGTTGCATTCGTATTTACTTCAATATTTGCAGTGTAACACAATAAATAGCTTGAATGAATTAACAAGTAGGAGAAGTAATATCAGTTTGCTGCAGTAGGGATTTGGGTCTCTAGATTTTCACATGGTATCATAGCACAGGTGAAGCAAGAGAGTAGATCAAAAGAGCCCAGCGTTGAAGATAAGGAGGGAGATCGAAGTGCTATGTAGGCAGCAAATCGAATCCCCAAAAGGGATTGTGTAGTCCAAGCCAGGAGTGCAAGATTCTCAAGGAAAATCTTTCTTTGAGTGAGTTGACAGAGAGGTAAGATTTCCAATTCATGATTTTTCAGTGGCAGAGGGAGTAGCACAGCAATAGATCCAACGCTAAGCAGTGTTCAAGTGAGATGCAGTTTTTCACAGTAGTTACTGAGGCAAAAAAAAATGTGAGAAGAAGGAAGAAGACACCTTTTTGAGGGAATTTCTTCCTCAGTGAATTCTGAGCCAAGGAATTCTATTTCTTATTTTATGAGCAATAGTAGCAAGGAGCAGATCTATTAAATCCAACAGGGACTGTGTATGCCAGCCTAGCAATTGCACAGAGGAGAGAGGGAGTAGTTCAACTTTTCTGTTGGTAGAGATGGAAGCTAATGGGTTTAGAGATCAAGATCGATCGGACAAAGAATACAACTATGTGATCTGGAAGGATAGGGTCTCCTGCTTTCTAGATAAGCATGATCTCAAAGCCCATGTCGATGCAAATTCACTCAAGAAGTACAAGGCTGAGATGGTGAAGGCAAAGAAGTTGATTCTTGATGGAGTGAGGGATCACGTTGTATGTCACATTGGTGGAAAAGGGATGGCCAAGAGATGTCAAATGCCTTGGATATGTTGTATTGAGGATCTTCCAAGCAATAGAAGATGTACTTGGAGGAGAAAATGAGATCTGCGAGGATGCAGAAAGGGGAACACATTGATCTGTTCCTATCAAAGCTTCAGTAAGTCCGAGATCAGTTGGTAGTTGTAGGATCATCACCTCAGCCTACAAAGATGGTGAGTTTGGCCCTCAATTCAGTCTCAGAGAAATGGAAAGTATTTCTCAAGAGTATCATGGGAAGAGATAAATTTCCTGATTGGGAAGGAATGTGGGCCTCTCTTCAATAGGAAGAGATGAGATGGGACTTAGTTAAGTGAAAACTTGATGGCAACAACGCCAATGGGATGAATCCCAAGGACGAGGAGGAGAATGTAGCCCTCGCATCAGATTGCCAACAGGAGCAAAGGAGGAAGAAGAAGGACATTTCTAAGATCAAACATTTCCGGTGTGGTGAATTTGGTCATGTTGAAAATGATGGACTTGCAAACATGTCAAGGGGATCTCCCCAATAAGAAGTCCCAATTGGACCTCAAACCATTTGGTGTAGGAGCCCCAGCAGTGGGTCGTAAGGTAATCCCTTGACCGCGATGTCGCACAGAGGAAAGTAAGATAACTCAATCAGTAGCAAGGGTGTGTCTGATGTAGAGAGTTAAGGAATGTGTACGAGAGGTTCCAACACATTGAAAGGAGAGGAAGCTGAAAGTGAGTTCTAGGTTAAAAGGGATCTATCCCACCTCATCTAGGAACACACCACACAAAGTACATGTGTAGAATTTTGTAGAATTTTTTTACACATTAGCTAGCTCCGATACCATGTAGAACTTTTTCTAAAAATTAGCTAGCTATGATACCATGTAGAAATTTACCCCTTGTAGATCACCTGGTAATGCAATATACTAAAGCAAAACACTTGATCTACTTCTACAAACAATTTATTAGAAGCTTAATCGAACATGTGAAACATCAATAAGAACACATATAACTAATATGGAGAAATCAAACACACATAACACAGAAGATATAACTAGGGGAAAGCACCAGCCTAAAACCCCATCGCTGTATTGTCATACAAGTGGAAATATGTCCGGATTATACAAAGCCTTAGCTCAGAAGCTATCCAGCTCTCAGTAAAATCCCTCTACTACTCATAGACAGTCAAAGGTTTCTCACAAACCTTGTCCTCTGCCCTCCAAGCCTCCTATTTCTATGCACAGTTTTTCTTGGGTCCTCCAGCTGCAACCTGTGTGATTCTCACCTCACACACAACACCGACCTCTGAAATAACTGCACAAACCTGAATGAGATAAATAATCATCATGGATGAGCTTCCTTTATAGGAAAAATTTTCATCCAACTGATAGTACACTATCCCATC
This sequence comes from Pinus tabuliformis, assembly GCA_031772625.1. Lineage (NCBI taxonomy): Eukaryota > Viridiplantae > Streptophyta > Pinopsida > Pinales > Pinaceae > Pinus > Pinus tabuliformis. The sequence goes on along the minus strand of CM062805.1, from coordinate 1,051,779,055 downwards.
TCTTATCTCAACTGGATCTCTGTAAGAACTAACATGCAACAGTTATCCAGGAGTGAATCCTCAGTTATCTAAAATAATAGTTGTCACATGCATGCAAGCATTAACAAACTATATTTTATTATTTTAACAACTTGTTAAAATAATCTAACTGGACTTGACAAGTTAGAACACTATTTAGAACTAAGTCAACTGATTCTCTCATTATAGAACTCATACTTATTCCCTCAATCAGTGGAGGAAATTAAGATAAATTCCTCAATCACTGGGACAACTCATGTGCATGCTCACAAAGAATTAAAATTTTAATTTCCTTAACTAATTAACTCAATTGAATTAATTAATTAATATTTCCAACTGCTGTTAAGACCAGAATTAATTTTGCCTCCTATAGATAGACTAGGGACTGCTATAAATAGGAAGGGACCCAGAAATGTTATTTTTAGAACTTTCTATTTTTAGCAGTTTCACCTCTCACCCAAGGTGGCCAATGACCTCACTAGCCAAACTACTATTTTTAGACATGATATTTTTAGAAGTCCTATTTTTACCACATTCTAAATTTAACATTTCTTGTTGCACATTTTTCAACAACATGCATAGCTTCCACTGAAGCAGTCCACTCAGATGCGACATCCACAACAACAAGGTAAGATAACACAAACAACACTCACAGATCAATGCGAGATGAGTATGACAATTGATATAGCAAGGTTCATGAGAAAGGATTGTCTGATGTCTGGCAGAGAAGTCGACACAGACGGTGACAACATTAACCACATATGCAACACATTAACAACAAGATTCATATAATTGCATACAAATTAGTTCATATACAAGTACGTAAGTTAAACAACATATATCATTAAGGCAATTGGAGTAGTCCAACTACAATAACAACATATGCATGAAAATGTGTTGGCTCTTATTATTAAAGAAGTGTAAGTCACAATCATACAATACACCATGTAAACCTGCTAGCCCCAACAATGGAATTTTACTGCCACATCTACCAGCTCCTCCAAAGAGATGTACTAGCTCCATGCAGTGGAGAAGCCAAGGCGCATTACAATACTATCCAAGCCTTCTTCAAGATAGTCTTAGTAGAAGCTTGGCTGACCAAAATCCTATACAATGACTCTTCACCTACTCTATGAATGTTACATCCAACCATTGACACTTGACTTACACTTGACACAACTCAACATTACAATGCACATGTACTCATGTGAGACAACATGGCTTGAGCAAGCCTTGCAAGACATCACTGACACTCAGTCTGCTAAGATGAGACCAACTCTTTGACATGCTTGTGATGGTGAAGGTGATGAGTTGATACCAAGCTTGGTCATCCATGATGGTGTGCATGCACCTCATGGTGACATATTGTTGAAGCGAACTCTTACCTCCGTTGCAACCAGTGCATTGATTCGACCCCTTCATCCAACTCATCTCCTAACATGTGCATGGCCTTCTTGGGTGCAGCTGAACTGGAAACACACTGATGCATAGTATCCGTACTAATCTTCAAGTGTGTGCTGGTGGTCATGCATATCATCTTGTCGAAGTACATGTTTAGCTCCAGTTGGACTTGCTTCTTATCTTTGCCTTGGTGAGTGTGTTGAATGGGTTGGATTGCATGCGTGTGCATAATGATATGCATGTTGTTGAATCCCTTGCATGTGATCACCAACATTGATAACCATGTCAGCTCCATGTTAGTTGTTGGGATGGATCTTTAACTTGTACAGGCGCAGTTTCATCCTTGAGTGCACGATGTGCCCACTGTTGTTCCTATTCCTGTTGCAACTCATTCATCTGTTTGTGCAGCTTCATGTTCTTCCTGAGTTGCTGCTTCATCACATGCAACTCCTTCTTTGTTCCCTCTTCTTCCTTCATGTGATCTTCATGTCGCGCCGTCACTTCATAGATAGAGTCTCCAAAGTTTCTTTAATCATTAATAGACCTGCTTGAGCTTGGAACCTTATTCTGCCTCCAAGTTGTCAAAAACCCTCCTCTTGCATTCATTGCATTTGGTATGCTTTCTTCAGCTGTTGTTCATGATGTTGCTCGATGTGATGCTACTGTTGTCATATCTTGATGTCCTTGTCTACGAACAACTTGATGTCTTCGTGGGTAGGAAAGTCCATGGACACTTGATCGACTGCATCCCCAAGTGTACTCTGAATGATGTCTTTGTCTCTGCTCTACTGAAAACCAATTTACTTGTATTACTGAGAGGCAGATGAACACCTACAATACCTGGAGACATGGCAACACTCATGGTAAGAAATTTGTCAGTTGAAAACCAAAATGAACATGAGAACTGACTTGTATCATACCTGGTTGAATAATCATGAAGGCTGCGTAATTTCGGCCGAGAGGTTGGGAGACTGACTACCAAGACTGCAAAAGGCATAGTCTGGGCTGCTGGGAGACTGGGTGACTGTTGGAACTGCATAATGCACAGTCCAGTTTGGCTACTAACTACTAGGATTGCGCAATGCTCAATTCGAGCTGGGAAGGATTGCTGGCCCAAGGACATATTTGTGCTATTTTTTGGGCCAAGCAGCCATTGTCCTCCAAAAATGCGCAAAACACACCTGGAGGCTAGTGTTGGGTGGGAATGCGCAAATCATAGGAAGGTGAGCCTTCCTTTTCTAGATTTCACAATGTAGCCTTGGTGAAGGCAGAGCCCGGGCCAAGGTTGGCCCGATTTGCCGACGGGAAACTGAAATAAAGTAAGTCAGTGAATGCATGGTGACACTAAGTGATAGCAAAAGTGATTAACAATGCATGCAAAACATGAATGAAAGATTCAACAAACATATCAACATGCGTGTGGATGAGGCAGTTCATTGGTTGGGTGAACATTCGTGCAAAATAGTTTCATGCATGCAACAACAATGAGATAGCAATGAAAACTGAAACAAAGTTAGGACAAGCTAGTATACATGTAAATGATAACAAGCGTTTAAAGAAATCAAGCAAATAGTACCCCTATAAGAGAAAACACAAAAAGCGACAGAAATGCAGCACAAGCATGGGAAGTGGGCTTACCCCAAAACAACTGCGCCGAATGTGCCAACTACTACTATATTGGATGTGGGATGTCAAAGCTGCAAGGTTGATGTGAGGAATGAGCTCTGCAGCATCCGGTTGATGAGTTTTGAGAACATCGAGGTTGTGATGCACATGCCACAAATCTAAAGGAAGCGACACTTAGTGGGAGGTTTCTGAATTTCTCCTTGCATGTAACCTCCAACTACTAACATAGATCCCTGAAACAAGGGATGCCTTTGCATGCTTCCTTGGGAGAAGAATCCCATTCATGCAAGTCTATTTTGCTCAGTCCTAGAGGGAACCGCTCAACTCAGCTGCACATGCAAGAGACTGCTTGATTGTTGGAGAAAAATATGCATTTATGGCTGGGAGCCGGGTTGGCTGCCCAAGAGATTTGCACAATTTCTGGGTAGAGCAGATGACTGCTGCCAAGATTTGCGCAAATCCTGGGCTGAACAACCTGCTGCTGGGAAAATCTGCGCAAATCCTGTTGGGAGGGTTGGCTGGCAGGATTGCGCAATCTTGGAGCTCAACAGGTTGTTAGAGAGGATTGTGTAATTCTTAGAGGGAAGGCTGGTTGCCCTCCAGAAATGCAAAATTTTCAAGGGGAAGTTGCTCAGCCTGCAGCTGGACCATGTCCAGGTGAGCAGCTTATGAGGAGAATGGATCAGCTGTGATTGACAGGCTGCCTTTATTGAGGAAATTACTGAATCCTGAGTACTTGACGAAGCAAGACAAAGTGTTGTGCAAGGTTGGTAGGGAGGCTCCAAAACAGGCTAAGGAAAAATTTTGGAGGGTGGTTGTAGCCGCTACAATAGGTCACTACACTACGTAGTGTCCTCTCAAGAAGAAGGACAAGGATGAGAAACATGATCCAAAGGCTGCAACCGCAAGGATCAAAGAGGAGGAGTTTTCCATGATTTCCCAGATACATCCATGGGAGAGGTGGGGTGATATAGTACTGTAGTTCAAAAGAACTGTAGATGGGTAGGTTCCATTGAGGAGTCCACCTCATGGATAAATACCTTGCTACGGGAGCCCATATCAGAAGTAGCAAGATGGACCAGTGTCATTTGGTGTAGAGGAATTCTAGAGTGAAAGTTGCAGTGGCTAGGATCACGAGAGATTGAGCATCTCATAGCAAAGTTGTTAGTAGTGCAGTTGGCACATTGCAGAATTAATAGAAACACAAAGACTTCAGAGGGTCAACACAGAGACTAGCAACAGTCAGAACTCCAACAATAGATGCATCACACTAAACACCTTTGGTTCATTATTTTGGATGTTTTTTTGTTGCAACAATAGCAGAGTTGCAGTGCAGATGCAGTTGGCAGCAACATGTAGAGTTAGAAGTAGCACAAATGTAACATTTGCACAGTGGTTGGTGGGTAGTGATGTTATACATCAGCAACATAGAGGGAGATGTTACAGAGTCAAGGTGATGCTTCAGCAGGTTGCATTACTAGAGCACATTCCTCGCTAAGAGAGAGTGTTTATTTCTCGTAGCATCGGATGTGCTCTAAGACTTAGAGGCTAGGACACATGTATTCCAAAATACCCATACATAATTTTGGGAAATTCCACTTGGAGGTATTCTTATTAAAATAATTAATTATCTTTAATGAATTCCTAAGTCTAAACTTAGGAAATTAAAATAATTAAAGGGTATTAGTAAAACTAGGTGTGAATCTCCTAAAAGAAGATGAAGATCGAGTCAATAGGATATGAGCCATTAATTAGAATGGTTGTTTATTACTCAACGAGAAGATTATAAGAAGAAATTCGATGGGAATTTGGAACACACATCGAGTGAGAGATTAGAGATAAATTGTCTCAAGAGAGTAGTGCAGTAGTTGTCAGAGAGTTCATCGAGGAGATTTCTTGCAGTGAGGGGCAGGGATAGTTTTCTGGTTGGAGAGTTTCCTGATTCGAGATACATTACAGAGGAGGCAGAGAGAGATCCAAAAGAGGCAACGTAGATCCATGCTAGGCACAATAGAGCCACGTCGAGGTAGTGTAAATCCTGTGAGGATATTCTATATTTTCTGGAGAGTTGAGTTCCAGAGAGAGAAGCCGGGGTGTGAGACCAGAAGGATAGAGAGTCGAAGTTCCAGAGGAAAATCGACCAACAAGAATGGTGATGCTGAGCCTAGTAGCTATGACGATGAACTATGTAGGCTGACAATCAGGCAGTGTAGAGGCAGTGTGGGGCTTTCCATCTAGAGCCTGGATCAGTATTGAATCTCCAGTGATAGTGTGAGGTATTTCTCACTAATTTCTCTACCAGTCAGATTCTCTGTATCGGATAGCCAGTAAGGCATCCAAAGATTGTATTCAGAAACTACTACATAATAATACAAACCCTTAACTACTGCACCGATTTTCCTGCATTTGGTTTTTCCGAGGACATTTTTCCAAAAACAACGGTGTCAATTGTGTGTGTGGTTATTTCTTCTTGCTCATTTCTTGTTTCTGGATATAATTTAATTAGTGAAGACTGCATTCGTATTTACTTTTCTATTTACACTGTAACACAATAAATAACTTGCATGAATTAACAAGTAGGAGAAGTAATATCAGTTTGCTGCAGTAGGGATTTCTGTCTCCAGATTTTCATAGACTAGATTTGATCAGTTTACCTTGCAACTTGTGGGAGCCAATTTGAAGACGAGATTGGGTGATTAATTTGTCTTCATTGGAGCAAATATTGTAGTGACGTGATTAGGTACCTTATATTTGATTGGAGGGCAGTGTGTTGGCTACCCAAAGTAGTCCTAGAGCAGCAGACAAGAAGGACATTGTTGGTGCATGATTGGGTGAATATTGGAGCCTTATGAGTAGTTCTTTGATGGACGAAAGAGGCTACTAGAAGGTAGATTGAATCTTGGGTATTGGCTAGCCTAGAGAGCAGTTTGATGAGCCTGTGTACATGCAGCAGAAGTGACTTGCAACATTATTAGGTGGAATCCCTCTTGGAGTCTCGATGTGTAGTGGCCTTGATGAACTAAGGCACTACTAGTGAGTAGTATGGGAGCGAAGGACCAATACAAAAAGACACGACATAAAATTTGCCCAAGGAAGTTTTTCATTGTATCATGTATACCATAGAATGTTCTATCATTCATATTTGGTTTAATATAACTAAGATTGGTGATTGTACAATTTTGTTAAAAACCATGTATATTTGTGCATATGTGATTTACTACTTTATATTTTCGTTATGCAAAGTAGTTTATGGTTGAGATTCTTGGTTTGGTAGCGTCAGTGATTTTAAGACTCTAACCTAGACCCAAAGTCATGGAAATCCAACATAAAGCACCCAAAACTGCTCATTATGTTGTGGAACATTGTAATATTGGAGTAACTAAAGACTTGTTTAATGCTTCACTTGCTTCTTGGAAAAATGATTGGTTGCTTGATTCAAGAGCAACTTGCCACATGACTTTTAGAAAAAAAAAATTGAAGAATTTACTGACAATGTTGATGGAGCACTATACTTTGCAGATAATTCAAAACTCAAGCCATCAGGGCTTAACATAGTCAAGCTCAAACTGCCTGACCTTCCATACTTTCTTCTGCGTGATGTTTTATATCTCCTGGAGTTGAGGAGAAACTTGTTGTCTTTGGTCCACATCTGCCAACAAGGACACTCCATTCATATGTTTGATGGCAAGGTTGAGGTCAGAAAAAACATAAGATCACTCACTTGTCATGACAGGGATAGAAGAAGAAAGACTTCTAAAAATGCAAGGTACCTCTGCTCGTGCACAAAAATTCTCATACAATTCTCATTATGATGAAGGTAAATTTCCATCAAGTCTTTTATGGAATACTATATTTGGACACTTCAATTATGAAAACTTCCGTATGTTGAAGAAAAGGGTGTTACCGGTTTGCCTAAAATTCCTAGGAAACTTAAACAATGTGATGCTTGTATCTTAGGAAAGCACAACAAACATTATTTTCATGATTCACATTCCTAAACACATAGGAAACTTGAACTTATTCATTCATACTTATTTTCCACAATGCTTGTTCCTTTTGCAAATGGAAATAAATATATGATGACATTTATTGATGACTACACCAGAATGTGTCAGTTTATTTATTCAAGAACAAATATGATGCTTTTCAAACATTCAAGAACTTTCATGCATAGATTGAAAATGATGCACAATCTCATATTGGATCTATTCGCACTACACTTCAAATGAATTTGAAAACTATCTTCACCAGCATGGGATCAAACATCAAACAACTGTGCCTTATAATCCCCAACAGAATGGAGTAGCTGAAAGAATGAACAGGACAATCTTAAGTATGGTATGTTCCACGATGTTTCTCAAGAATGTAAAATGATGTTTTAAGCTGATGCAGTTCTATGTGATATGTATATAAAGAATAGGTGTTCATATAATTTTATTAGAAACAAGAATCCTTACGAAATGTGGTATGACCACATTCCTTTAGTAAAGCATCTCAGGGTCTTTGGTTCCACCTATTATGCCTTGATACCTAAGGAACAAAGAAACAAACTTGGTTCAAGGAGTCGTGTGTGTATCTTATTGGGGTATTCAAATACCTCCAAAGCATACCATCTCTATGATGAATTTAATAAGAAGTTTTTAGTGTCTATAGATGTGATTCTTCTTGAATCTTCCAAGGCTGACAATGTTGTTGAGCAGCAGTTTGATCCCTTGGATAGATTTAGACATGGAAAGTCTTTTCAAGAATTTGATAATGAGATTCCACATCTTGAAGGGGGGATTCCTATACTAGATCAATTTGTGGAATCTTCTTGTGAAGAACTCTATCCCTCACATGAAGCTCCATCCACTAATAACACTTTGAGTGACATGGTTGGCATAATTGGGAGACTCAATCTTGATTCATCCCCAACTTAGTCAATTGAGTAGCTTGGGCCATCTCAGAAAGGTCCTCCAAAATGGCTGACAAAGACACTTGAAAGTGCTCATCCTGATGAGGTTGGAAAGACAAGAACAAGAAATTCAACCATGCAAAATGGAGGTGATGTAGAATATTCTAATTCTCCTATTGATATGGACATTTCTTATGACTATGAAGTAAATTTGTCTTCAGATTTTGAACCAACTTCCTTTAAAGAAGTTTCTTCTCATGATGAATGGAAAGAAGTGATGCAAAATGAGCATGATGCCTTGATAAAGAATGACACTTGGGAGCTGGTTGATCCTCCATTGGGAACAAGAGCAATAGGCTGCAAGTGGGCCTATAAGAACAAGTATAAAGTTCATGACTCACTTGACAAGCACAAAGCTAGTATTTTGGCAAAAGGTTTTGTATAAAATAAAGGGGTTGACTAAGAGGAGACGTTTTCACCCACAGCAAAATAGGCTACCATCCATATACTATTTGCCTTAACAACTCAGAACGGTTGGAAAGTCCATCAAATGGATGTTAAAACTACTTTCTTGAATGGAGATCTGAAAGAGAATGTTTTTATGTCCTAGCCAGAAGGATTTGTTGTGAAGGGTCATGAATATAAAGTATGCAAGCTTGTAAAATCATTGTATGGCCTCAAGCAAGCACCATAAGCCCAGTATGAGAAGTTAATTGAGCATCTTCTGAAACTCAAATTCAAAAATTATGATCTTGATGATGCAACTTTGTTTGTCAAGAAATTTGGCAAAACAATTGTATACCTTATAGTGTATGTAGTTGATCTTTTGATGACCAGGAATAGTGAGAGCTATGTTGCATCCATAAAGAAGGAATTGAGGAAAGGTTTTGAAGTGAAAGACTTGGGGTATGTTCAATACTATCTCGATATTGATGTAACTCAACTTCCGAAATTTATATTTCCTTATCAGAAGAAGTACATTGGAGATCTGTTGGACAAGTTTGGCATGGATGAGTGTAATCCTTTGACTACTCCAGTGGAACAAAACTTAAAGCTCACATCCACTGAAGGAAAATAATTTGAGGATGCAACAAAGTATAGACAGCTTGTAGGAAGTCCCAACTACATGACTACTACTAGACCAAACATTTCATTTTTTGTTGGAATCCTCTCCAGATTTATGCAAAAGCCTTGCGAGAGACATTGGTCTACTTTGAAAAGTGTTCTAAAGTACTTGAAGGGAAATCAAGACTTTGGACTTAAGTATACACATGTCGGTGACTTTAGCTTCATTGGATACTCTGATTCAAACTTCTATGGAGATAAATAAAATGAGGTATCTACTTTAGGTGATACTATGAGTCTTGTATCATGAACTCTCTCCTGGAGGTCATGCAAATAATCAGTTCCAGCAGATTCCACAACCAAGGCAGAATATGTGGCAGCAACTGAAGCAACAAAGGAAATTGTGTAGCTTAGGAAAATTCTGGAAGATTTGTAGGTGAAACAAGTGCATTAAACTCCACTCGTGATTGAGAACACTTTTTCAATAAAGTTGGCCAAGAACCCAAAGTTCTGTGATCGAACGAAGCACATAAATACAAAATATCATCTCATTCGACATCATGTTCAAGCCAAGACAATCCATCTACACTATTGTTCAACAAATGAGCATATTGCAGACATCTTCACAAAAGTTCTTTTAAAAGAAAAGTTTGAAAGATTCAAAATGATGTCTGGACTCACCAACATCCCTTCAAATTAAGGGGGTGAATGTTGGTACCTAATCATTGGGATTGGGCGAATATGTGTAAATAGTGTACATATGAAGAGGCACTAGGAGATGAAGCCCAAGTGTCTCTCCCTCCATGTCTATATCTAAAATCATCCTTAATGCATAAACAAAATTCAGTTTGAGGAATAGCTAAGAATTTTTGAATGATCAAATAAGTAAATTATCGAATTTTGTGAGAAATTATTGTACTATATAATAGATGGAAATTTTGCTTTTTAAAATTTAAATATATATTTTTTTAATTTTTTAATTTTTTAATTTTATTTTTTTATTTTTTATTTTATTTTTATTTTTATTTTTATTTTTTATTTATTTATTTATTTTTTGTGTAAATGCTACTTCTATTAAAAAAGAGAAAAAAATAATATATACAGAGAGGTCAAGACCTCAGAGGGGGCTGAAGCCATCCCTCAACCAGATATCTTGATAGACATAAACCCCTGTGACAACAATCTCGGGATTAAGAATACTTAAGACATGTTTTTCAAATCCCTTACAGACAAAAGTGCGAACCAGAGTTGTGAACATCACTGCAAAACTATCGAGGACTATGGCTTTACTAATAATCATTCTGCCCTGATAGCCATATACAAAATTTGACAAAAACAATGGCTTTCTGAGCCATGACCTGATACAACTCATTATACTATAATGGCGAGTATCGATACCAAACCAGGAGTTGAAACAGAACAGAATTGACATAATCCAGAGAAGCATAGCAAAAATATGTAAAGACCAGAAGGGAGACTGCCATCAGTGTGCATTGTACCGAAGAAATCAAGCATGTTTCAGAGAGTCCGGAGCGTCCCTTTCCACCTGGCTAGGAGAGCCCATCCACATGTCGACTGCGTTGTCTCCATCTCCCATGTCGCCGCCACCTGGAGGAGCTTCCAAATTCAGAATGCCACCGGGAGGGTGCTCCGGCTCGACCGTAGGCAAATTGCGCTGTGTAGAATCAACTGGAGGCTGAGGTGCTGCAGGCGCATTCCCCTCTTCCTGCACATTGTCACAATTGAACACAATACCAGCCACGTCTCCCCGAAGAACACTTTCGTCCTGAGACTGAGATGTTGTGGTATGAACAGAGCTGCTGGGTTTATCCTCCTCCTCAACTAAGATCACTATAATGCTGGCTGCCATAACGGGTTTATTGAGCTGACTGTGAAATTTGAAATGGGTGGTTTGGAAGGAATTATGCGGGAAGGGCCTGCCATGATCAGAGGGCGGAGAGGACGGGGAGGCTGAAGCCAACGGAATGATATTTTGGGGGGCAGACTGAGAAGCATGACCATGATTACCACTGGTGCCTCCACGGCAAGAAACACCATGGCGTCGCACCATTTTCAAACTAACAGAGAGACCTGGGAAGGGTATTAAGCAGGACCAGACAGAATAGGGCCAAGAGTGGGTGAACCAGGCTGAAACCAAATTCCGGATGAACCCCCAAGCGACCAGAGTGAAACAGGGGTGCGGGAAAAAAAGAAGACGGACATGGAAGGAGCCGATGAGAGCGATAGCTGAAACCAAAAGCCGAGCCATGAATAAGAAAGCCTACGCGGGATCTCAAACTGGGCACGCATTCATTGTCGAATGCTTAACCATCATTTTGTACCCCTTAGCATTCATATCAGTCGCGATGGGTTTGTGTGAGCTGCGCCGGATCACCAGGTGTAGAGACAGCTGGCGGCGGAGAGTTAATCCGCTTTAAATGAGCCTCGAGGACACCCGCATCTGGGTAAAATTTTAAATTTATTAAAAAAAAGGGTAAATCATCATTATTTCAAAAATTTTAATAATTATTATTTTTTTTATATAAATTATTTATTGAAAATTTATAAAATTTATTTTTTTATAAATATTTTATGGAAACTATAATTTTTCTTTTCTAACAAAATTTTTGTGATATTTTTTTTTATAAAAATTCTAGAAAAAATTAAACAAATTATTATTCTATAGAAATTTTGTAGAAAATGTTGTTTGATAGAGAGATTTTATAGAAATTATTATCCTATGAAATTTGTTAAAAGTTATTGTTAAATATAGAAATTCTGTAGAAAAATTATAGAAAATAATATTTTATAGAAATTTTATATTTTATAGAAAACATTGTTTCATAATTGACAAAAAAATTGTTGAAAATTATTGCTCATGGAAATTGATGCTTTTAAGAGAATTTTTGTTTTAAAATGTTTAATTGGCTTTAAAAGAATATTAAGTTTTCAAATTCTTAAATAAGTAAATTAAAGGAAACTTTACCTATACCTACTTTTAATTCTAGTTTCAAATACAATATTTTTATTGTTAAATAAGACAATCAATACCTGAATTGGTGTTTGAATAATCTTCTTCTTTAAGTCCTCAAAGGTTATTTTCCCACTTAAAACTCTAGCCACTCTCTGTCATATGGTAGAAAGGTATTACCATTGTTGAAAATGAGGTTATAAAATTTCTTAGGTACTGTGTTCTCGCAACAAAACTCCTTATGTCATAAACATTAGTAGGCATGATCCACCTCATGATGACCTCCATATTTTTAGGCTTCGTCTTCAACTCTTCCCCACCTATCACTTATCTCAGATACCTCCAACATTCTTATGCAAACTAATAGTTAACATTGTTATGCAAACTAATAGTTCTTGATATTCTCGAGCAGTTAGTGCTTCTTTAATGTTTCTAGCACTTTCATCAAATGTGATATGTGTTCTTCCTCGGTAGCATTGTATGCCAATATATGATCCAAATAAATAATAAAAAAATGAATCTATAAAAGGGAACATTGTACCATTCGTTAATGTCATGAACATAGTTGGTGAATTGCATAGGAAAAATGACATAACTATCCACAAATATAAACCTTCTATGATTCTGAAGGAAATCTTCTAGGTATCCTCTTCTCTTACTCATACCTAGTGATAACCTGACTTTAAGTCCATCTTGGTGTTTGTGGGAATTTTCCCTTGAGGTTTAAGGTTTGAAACTCAGTAGAGCCAGAGGTAAGAAACTCTAAAATAAAACCCAAATAACATATAATCAATGAGATCTACTTGGAACATTGAAGATCAAATGCCCTTCTTTCTCCTTGCTTCTCTCTTTCTATAATCCAATAACAAAGAAAAACAATAGGCAAAAAGAGAGATTTACATGTACATATGATCAAAATCAATACAAAAATGTAAAAAAAAGTCATTCATAAGCATCAAAATTGGAATAGGAAAGAGCTTCTTATATATTGTGTCACATACCCGTAACCTCAACAATATTTATTTATTTTTTTTAAACAACACAAGTCCTTGGTAAATAAATCACCATCTCTATGCACAGTTATATTATGTTTTGCAAATAATTAAACATCGTATGCTTATCATTTACCAACATAGGTTTACCGCAGACTTATATTATGGATATGGTATGCTAACCGTGGGCTATTCTACGCATGCTGAGACATCACAATAACGAATAATAATAAGGCACACATATATCTTCACCACGGCAACTATAATGCTGCTAACCGTTGACTCATGTTATGTTGAATTATTATATATGTATAGCACTTTGGCAAACGATGCATATTATGGTTAATTATTTGGGTTGCTTCGGCTGTTTCCTTGGTACTGTCCGAGTGCGCCACCCGAGACTGCCGACGGCGTTGCCATGTGACGAGTGCACGCGGCGTTCCCTCCGTCGGTCCGATCACGTGGAGGGCAGATGGCTGCCATAAATTGTCTGCCAACCTCACAGCTCGATCAAAGGCTGAGATTCTCCGTGGCAGATCTAACGACGGAAACACATCCAAATGTCCCGCCCAATGGTGAATGTATAAGGTTCTATTTTCTACTTGTTGGGTTATTGTTATTCCGCTGCCGTGCCATTCCGTCTCATTCGGGCTGCTGTAACCTTACGCGCCGAGAGAATGAAGGAGCCGAGACGCTGCTTCATCCAGCTCCACTGCAAGTGCAAGGTAAGCTTCAGCGTTCCACTGGTTATTTCCTCTGTTCATTACCTTACTGCATGTTGATTTATTCGGGTTTTCCTTGCTTTTCAAACCGACTAACGATTATTCGATGGTTGCATGCAGTGGTATCCATCTCTGGTTTGCGGTGGATGAGGAGGTCCGCCTATGGAAATCCGGTGCTTGCGGCTCTGCCACAGGTGCGCGGTTGAGTGAGGATATTTGTTCTTTGTTTTGCTGAGACTGCTGACAGAGGGTTTTCTTTACGCCTATCCGCAGCCCACCTTTAACCTCACCGTTTTGATCGCAAGTGGCTACGGAAGGCTTCCTCTGTCTCGCTTTTATGACTGCTTTGGGCCGGTTATGGGTTTATCAACCCTAATGCTACCAGCGTTGAGTCTGGAAAGTTTCTATATGCATGCAATGCTGCATTCGTATAACTGTGATTTGGTATTTGAACTGTTAATATAGATATACGCCGGAGGGCGTTTCAGCCACGGCACCATTGGATACTGTTTGGGCATCAACCCTATGTAATTTCTTGTTTAATGTTTAATACAGCCTTGCGGCTTTCTCCGTTCTGTCATGCGACTTGTGTGCAGCTACAATTAACAGTGTAATATTTTAGTATTTGTAATGAATTCCAGTGTTAAGTATATGCTACTGTCTCTGTTGGTGGAAATACTGGTTGACTTGTATTTTTTTTTTGAGGTCGGGGAGAATCCTATCCACCCGGATGCCTCGAACTCCGACCATGCAACCTTTGTTGATTTTTGCTGCAGTATATTATCTCATGAGGGTTTTTATGCATATGTTTATTTGGTATTTCGATTTGTATATCTCATTGTCTGTTTATCTGGCTTATATGACGGTCCATGGACAGTGCAGACTGCTCGGTTAGCTGGTCATATGTCTGCGCTGTGTAAGGAACAGGTCTAACATGCTGCTCGTAGCAAGAGCTACAACGGGGTTTCATAACCAGTGTTCTGTATACCAATTTAATGGCAGTGCTTGGTATCGCTTGGTTTGTTTTATAAATTTTAACATGTATACAGCCGCTTCTCATTCTATGAACGCTGCTGGTTCATCGCATTTTAATTTTATTAAGGGTTCTCATGACCCGGCACTTCCCTAAGAGGGTTCATGAATGCTCGTTTAAGAGGGGTCTCGGGTAACAGTGTTTCCCTATAGGAACGCTTGTGCCGAGATACCCAGCTGCCCATATATCTCGTTTTCATGAGATAAGGCGCATAAAGGGTGTTCAACACCGCAAGATTATATATCCTTTTATCTTTCTGTGCGCTGTATATAAATGTATATTTTAGTTGTGAATGCAAGGTTACCGAGTTTAATTGAATAGTTATTATTATTTTATTATTGGGGTTTCTCTGTGGCTTCGAGAACAACCCGTCTTCTCTCGGCTCTGACCCGGTTCTATTCCGTTTCTTTTGCCTTGAGTAGGCAAAACTGCCTTCAACCTTGCTGTTTGCTTGACTTGTCTTGCACTTCCATCTGAATAGCGGAACTTGCTTGGTCTGTCCGCGTCCCACCAGGCTCTGGAACGAGTTGCTGGCCTTGTGGCTCAGTCTCCGTCTTCCATTTCAGAACACAGAGTTCCAAAGTATATATATATATATATATATATATATATATATATATATAATGACCTGTACTGTGCAACTTGTTCTATACAACTGCGATGTCACCAATATGGCAATGGTAGTATTCTTTCCAAGAACCTATTTATTTATCTCATAGCTATCTACAGTCTAACTTAAATGACTTGTGACACTTACAGAGAAATAAGGGTCAGTCTCACTTACCTGATTGCTGCCAGTCCTTAATTTCTCAATAGGTCATCTGCAAGCTCTTGCATAATATTTTAAGCATAATATTTTAGCCGCCCAACCACGAGACTCGTCTTTCGAGACCAGAGTCTCCCCCCTAGCTTCCTCTTGCCGGATCCCTATCCTCAACAAGGGTGCACAGTGTGCTCGACTATCTGGTCCTTACCAGACTTAGTGTTCAGCTCACTTTTCTTTTTTCCTCTCTCTTTTCTCTCTCTCCGTCTGCCTATCACTACAGCACAGACCTTTTGTCATTTTTCCCCTTTTCCTTTGGGAATTTTCAGTTAGAGAGGGTGGTTAAAGTCAGTTCCAATAACTGACTTTTCTTGCCAACTCCCTCCCAAGAGTTGCCAACAATATCATGAGTATTCTTTTCCTTTTAAACATTTAAGTTCATAAAAAAAATAAAAGAAATACTCTGAAATCTTCCTTTAACAATCAATGAGATAATCTTGCAATGTCATTTCTAAATTCAGTCTTTTACCGTAGTAAAAACTAAATATTTACATTCTCTTGGGGTCATCACATCTCCCCCTCCTGAGATTGGACATCGTCCTGATGTCTGCTGTTCACAAACAGTCCCGGATAAGCCTTCTTAAGAAGCTCTTCATCTTCTCAGGTGGCCTCCTCAGGCCCATAGTGCTGCCACGGCACTTTAACTTGGGTAATAACTCGCTTCTGCAACTACACTTCTCTCCGGTCGAGAATGCTCAGCGGTTCGACCAGGACCTCTCCTTCCGATTCGACCTGCAATCATCAATAATATCAGTTAATTTCTATTTTCAAAAATATGTATCAATAGTTCAACTGAATTCAGTCCTTACCCGTATGTCTTGCCATTTGATCACATGCTTAGGGTCGTAAATGTATTTTTTAAGCACGAAAACATGGAATACATTATGAATTCTAATATGGCTTGGAAAAGCAAGCTGGTAGGCTACCGGCCCAACCCTTGCTAAGACCTGAAAAGGTCCAAAATAGCGGGGTGCGAGTTTAGCGCAACCACTCCATTGCAAGGTACTTTTCCGGGCTTGTATTCTTACATAAACATGGTCGCCCACCTGATACTCTTTGAACCTTCGCTTCCGATCTGCAAAATTCTTTTGCCGATCCTGGGCAGCCTTTAAATTAGACCGCACTCTTTTTACCATGTCCTCCATTTCCTTGAGCATTTATGGCCCCAACCTTAATTTATCCTCTGGCCCACTCCAGCTTGAGGGCATACGACATTTCCGTCCGTACAAAACTTCAAATGGAGACATCTGGATCGAGGTGTGGTATCTGTTGTTGTATGCGAACTCTACCAAGTGTAAATAATCCTCCAATTGCGTTGGTTTTTGCATGACACATGCTCTTAACATGTCCTCAACAATATGATTTACCCGTTCTGTCTGTCTGTCAGTCTGGGGATGGTAAGCTGTACTGAAATTCAGCTGCGTACCCAGTTCTGTAAAACAATGCTTTCCAAAAGGCAGATGTAAATTTTACATCTCAGTCTGATATTATCGTCTTTGGAAGCCCATGCAGTTTGAACACGTTTTGCATAAAAATGTGTGCAATCTGTACTGCTTTGTAGGTAGAATGCACGGGTATAAAGTGTGCTGCCTTACTTAGCTTATCTACTACAACCATAATAGAGTCATTATTCCTCCTTGTTCTAGGCAGTCCAGTTATGAAATCCATGGATATGATCTCCCATTTCCATTCCGGAATGGGCAAGGGCTGCAATAACCCTGCTCGATGTAGGTGTTCTGCCTTAATCTGCTGACATTCCAAACACCGCGCTAAATACTCAGCCACGTGCTTTTTCATACCAGGCCAATAGTATTCCCTTCGAAGCGCAGTAAACATCTTCTAGTATCCAGGATGACCTGCGTAGTGGCTGGTATGAAATTCATCCAAAATCAGATTTTTAAGATTGTTGTCGTTAGGTACAAACAACCTCTTTTTATAGAGCAGCATTCCATCCTCACTTAATTCATACCCCTGCTGACTTTCCTTGCCGGAAAGTGGTATTTGCTGTTTCATTTGCTGATATTCTACATCGTGGTCTGCTGCCACTTTTATCTTTTCGTGCAAGGAATTCTCCCATTTACTGAGCGTAACTTCGTATAAACATTGCACCTTTCGACTTAGTGCATCAGCCACGCGATTTTCTTTGCCTTTCAGATGTTTGATGTCGAAATCAAATCCACTTAAGAAATATGCCCAATGGGCTTGCCTTGCATTCAGGGTGGGCTGGCTGAAATAGTTTGTTAAACTATGATGATCTGTTAACAACAGAAATTTCCTTCCTAGCAAATAATGCCGCCACATTTTAAGTGCATGTATGACGGCTGCCAATTCTAAGTCGTAGGCAGAATATTTCTGCTCATGCTCCTTCAACTTCCTCGACTCATAGGCGATCACTTTTCCTTCTTGCATTAACACGCCGCCCACGCCCTCTCGACTAGCATCGGTACATACTACATAATCCTTGTCAGGATCAGCTATACTCAAGATGGGAGCAGAGGTGAGCAAATGCTTGAGTCGCTCAAAGCTTTGCTGACATTCTGGGGTCCATTTGAATGTCCTTCCTTTCTTCTGCAAGGAAGTGATAGGATATGCTACCCTCGAGAAGCCTTCCACAAATCTTCTATAGTAACCGGCCAGTCCCATGAAGGACCTGATATCCGCCACATCCTTAGGTACAGGCCAATCCATTATGGTCTTTATTTTCTCAGGGTCCACTGCAATCCCTTTCTTTGTAATTACATGGCCTAAATACTGAATCTCTTCTTTGTAGAAGTCGCACTTGCTGAGTTTAGCATACAACTGATGCTCTCTAAGAGTTTGCAGTACCAATCGGAGGTGTTCCTCGTGCTCCTCCTTTGAACGAGAATAAACCAAAATATCATCAATAAATATCAGCACAAATTTGTCTAGAAATTGATGGAACACACTATTCATTAAGCACATGAAGGTGGCGGGTGCATTAGTCAACCCGAAAGGTAACACTACAAATTCGTAGTGTCCATACCGGGTTCTGAAAGTTATTTTTGCGATATCCTCCTCTTTAATTCTGATCTGATGGTAACTAGATCGCAAATCAATCTTAGAAAATACCGTTGCCCCTTTGACTTGATCAAAAAGCTCATCGATCCGGGGTAAGGGGTACTTGTTTTTTATTGTGAGTTTGTTTAGCTGTCGGTAATCAATACACATACGGAGGGTTCCGTCTTTCTTCCGGACGAATAGCACCGGAGCTCCCCATGGAGACACACTAGGACGGATGTAATTTTTGTCTAGCAATTCCTGTAATTGCATTTTCAATTCGGTTAACTCAGGTACACTCATTCTATAAGGTGCCCGCGAAACTGGGGCAGCCCCCGGTAGCAATTCAATGGTGAAGTCAATATCTCTTTTAGGAGGTAACCCCGGGATCTCTTCCGGGAACACATCTGCGAATTCTTTTATCACCAGAATATTGTCTAGTGTGGCCGTTTTATCCTTGGTTTCTGCATATCCCACCTGAATGGCATATATCTGGCACCGTTTTCTGATGCACTTTTCTAGCTGGGATGCGGTGATTGGTCGGACCTGAACTGGTCGCTTAATCCCTTGCATCTCTTGTTCTTTTCCAAAATCATCCTTGTATCGAATGATTTTCGTCTTGCAGTTCACTATTGCCCAATGCTTTTCCAGCCAGTCCATTCTGATTAGGACATCATATGAGCCAAGTGGAAGCATATTCAGATCTGCTAGCACTGGTTGTCCTGCTATTGTTAGGGGACAATTATTAATCTTTTCCATTACTCGCCTTTTAGCCCCCATAGCTAGTTGTACCAGCCAAGGGTTCCTGAATTTTTCAGGTTGTAATTTACACTGTTCAACTATCTTTGGGCTAATATAACTTAAAGTAGCTCCTATATCTATTAGAACAGTGATTGAAAGGTCTGAGATTTTACCTTCAAATTCGACCATGGTGGGTTGGTATTCCGCCTGGCGATTGTCCAGGGCTGCATTTATCCTTGGCACACTTTGTCCCACATCGCCGACAGTTGACGCCTCATGAATATGGGATATCTGATCAGTTCCCTTCCGTTGTGGGCAGTTCTTGATGTAATGCGGTCCGCCACAACCCCAGCACTGCACTGGAGGTCTGGTTATTCCTTCATTGTCCAGCTTGGCAGATTGCTCACCCATTCTGGTTTCGCCGATTGTCTTAGTTCTGAACGAACCTCTGGGTGCTGCTCTATTGTTCTGCCCTTTACTGCTTCCTTTAACTCCGCTTCCTCGACCTCCTTTACTGTTTCCAGCAGTTTTGCTATTCTTTTTCTCACTCCATTTCCTATTGGAAATGTCTCCTTTCTGTTTGTTCTGCTGATAATAGATTCTGGCCTTGCGAATAGCTTCATCCATTGTTCTAGGATTGTCAAATTCAATCCTTTCCCTCATATACATGGGTAAACTACTAAAAAATATTTGCACTTTGGCCTTTTCTTCCTTCAGGTAAGGCACATAACGAAGCAGGGAAGTAAAACGATTAATAAACTCATCCATGGTCTGCTGTCCTAATCGAAGATCATGGAACTCCTTCGCCTTTTCATCATAAAAGTGCTCCGTCAAGTATCTCTCTTTAAAATACTTCTGAAACTTTTCCCACGTTATGGTTCATTCACTTACCCCTTTAACAATTTTTACTTCCTCCCACCACAGGGTTGCCTTCCCTTGCAGCTGGAAGATAGCCAATCGTGCCTTCAAGTTATGGTTGTACTCATATAGCTGGAAATATTTGTTCATATTAATTAACCATTCTTCAACCGCCTCCTCTTTTTCTCCATCGAAGTGTGGGGGTTTGATTTTCTGAAATTCTCCTTGCAGTTCTACCCTTTGACGTTTTGAGGTCTGCAGCTCGGATGCATTGCCAGATTGATCCTCACCTTCTGCAGAACTTTCAGGTTCCACTTGATCGTGCTGTTCCTCCATCACTCTCTGTTGTTCCGCACTAGGATTGGCTAATGGAGGGTTCTGCCTCCCTGACAGACTCCTCAAAATTCTCTCCTTCTCCATCGTTAATCGTGCATTATCCTCCCGCAACCGGGCCATCTCATTTTCCAAGTCCTGGACTGTCTCCAATATAGCCAGGTCCGTGCTCCGCGTTTCCTCCCCAAGCTGTACCCACAGCTCTGGGTTGTCTCTGGGGTTGGTTGCAGGTCCCTGTTCTGTTGTGGGCCTGTGCGGAGTGCTGCTAGCTTTCTGCATTTTTACTGTTAATCTCTAATGTCTTCTGTGATTCTTCTTTCTTCTTTCCTGGTATAAAATTAAGGAAATATTAGCACTGTAAGTTACTTACACAGTTTAGCTACAAAAAATACAACACTATGATCACCTCCCATTTAGCAGGTTAGGCTCGTTCCCAGAGGTCACGGTATGGGAACCTCGGCTCTGATACCAATTTGTCACATACTCGTACCCTTAGCAAATTTTTTTTTATTTTATTTTATAAACAACACAAGTCCTTGGTAAATAAATCACCATCTCTATGCACAGTTATATTATGTTTTGCAAATAATTAAACATCGTTTGCTTATCATTTACCAACATAGGTTTACCGCAGACTTATATTATGCATAAGGTATGCTAACCGTGGACTATTCTACGCATGCTGAGACATCACAATAACGAATAATAATAAGGCGCACATATATCTTCACCACGACAACTATAATGTTGTTAACCGTTGACTCATGTTATGTTGAATTATTATATATGTATAGCACTTTGGCAAACGATGCATATTATGGTTAATTATTTGGGTTGCTTCGGTTGTTTCCTTGGTACTGTCCGATTGCACCACCCGAGACTGTCGACGGCGTTGCCATGTGACGAGTGCACGCGGCGTTCCCTCCGCCGGTCCGATCACGTGGAGGGCAGATGGCTGCCATAAATTCTCTGCCAACCTCACAGCTCGATCAAAGGCTGAGATTCTCCGTGGGAGATCTAACGGCGGAAACGCATCCAAATGTCCCGCCCGATGGTGAATGTATAAGGTTCTATTTTCTACTTGCCGGGTTATTGTTATTCCGCTACCGCGCCATTCCGTCTCATTCGGGCTGCTGTAACCTTACACGCCGAGAGCATGAAGGAGCTGAGATGCTGCTTCATCCAGCTCCGCTGCAAGTGCGAGGTAAGCTTCAGCATTCCACTGGTTATTTCCTCTATTCATTACCTTACTGCATGTTGATTTATTCGGGTTTTCCTTGCTTTTCAAACCGACTAACGATTATTCCACGGTTGCATGCAGTGGTATCCATCTCTGGTTCGCGGCGGATAAGGAGGTCCGCCTATGGAACCTGGGTGCTTGCGGCTCTACCACAGGTGCGTGGTTGAGTGAAGATATTTGTTCTTTGTTTTGCTGAGACTGCTGATAGAGGGTTTTCTTTACGCCTATCCGTAGCCCACCTTTAACCCCACCATTTTGATCGCAGGTGGCTACGGAAGGCTTCCTCTGTCTCACTTTTATGACTGTTTTGGGCCGGTTATGGGTTTATCAACCCTAACGCTACCAGCGTTGAGTTTGGAAAGTTTCTATATGCATGCAATGCTGCATTCGTATAACTGTGATTTGGTATTTGAACTGTTAATATAGATATACGCCGGAGGGCGTTTCGGCCACGGCACCATTGGATACTATTTGGGCATCGACCCTGTGTAATTTCTTGTTTAATGTTTAATACAGCCTTGTGGCTTTCTCTGTTCTGTCATGCGACTTGTGTGCAACTACAATTAACAGTGTAATCTTTTAGTATTTGTAATGAATTCCAGTGTTAAGTATATGCTATTGTCTCTATTGGTGGAAATACTGGTTTCCTTGTATTTTTTTTTTTTGAGGTCGGGGAGAATCCTATCCACCCGGATGCCTCGAACTCCGACCATGCAACCTTTGTTGATTTTTGTCGCATTATATTATCTCATGAGGGTTTTTATGCATATGTTTATTTGGTATTTCGATTTGTATATATATTTGTCTGTTTATCTAGCTTATATGACGGTCGATGGACAGTGCAGACGGCTCGGTTAGCCAGTCATATGTCTGCGCTGCGCAAGGAACAGGTCTAACATGCCGCTCGTACCAAGAGCTACAGCGGGGTTTCATAACCAGTGTTCTGTATACCAATTTAATGGCAGTGCTTGGTATCGCTTGGTTTGTTTTCTAAATTTTAACATGTATACAGCCGCTTCTCATTCTATGAACGTTGCTGGTTCATCGCATTTTAATTTTATCAAGGGTTCTCATGACCCGGCACTTCCCTAAGAGGGTTCATGCATGTTCGTTTAAGAGGGGTCTCGGGTAACAACGTTTCCCTATAGGAACACCTGTGCCGAGATACCCAGCTGCCCATATATCTCGTTTTCATGAGATAAGGCGCATAAAGGGTGTTCAGCACTGCAAGATTATATATCCTTTTATCTTTCTGTGTGCTGTATATAAATGTATATTTTAGTTGTGAATGCAAGGTTACCGAGTTTAATTGAATAGTTATTATTATTTTATTATTGGGGTTTCTCTGTGGCTTCGAGAACAACCCGTCTTCTCTCGGCTCTGACCCGGTTCTATTCTGTTTCTTTTGCCTTGAGTAGGCAAAACTGCCTTCAACCTTGAGGTTTGCTTGACTTGTCTTGCGCTTCCATCTGAACGGCGGAACTTGCTTGGTCTGTCCGCTTCCCACCAGGCTCTGGAACGAGTCGCTGACCTTGTGGCTCGGTCTCTGTCTGCCATTTCAGAACACAGAGTTCCAAAGTATATATATATATATATATATATATATATATATATATATATATATATATATATAATGACCTGTACTATGCAGCTTGTTCTATATAATTGCGATGTCACCAATATGGCAATGGTAGTATTCTTTCCAAGAACCTATTTATTTATCTCATAGGTATCTACAGTCTAACTTAAATGACTTGTGACACTTACAGAGAAATAAGGGTCAGTCTCACTTACCTGATTGCTGCCAGTCCTTAAGTTCTCAATAAGTCATCTGCAAGCTCTTGCATAATCTTTTAAGCATAATCTTTTAGCCACCCAACCACGAGACTCGTCTTTCGAGACCAGAGCCTCCCCCCTAGCTTCCTCTTGCCGGATCCCTATCCTCAGCAAGGGTGCACAGTGTGCTCGACTATCTGGTCCTTACCAGACTTAGTCTTCAGCTCACTTTTCTTTTTTCCTCTCTCTTTTCTCTCTCTCTGTCTGCCTGTCTCTACAGCACAGACCTTTTGTCATTTTTCCCCTTTTCCTTTGGGAATTTTCAGTTAGAGAGGGTGGTTAAAGTCAGTTCCAATAACTGACTTTTCTTGCCAACTCCCTCCCAAGAGTTGCCAACAATATCATGAGTATTCTTTTCCTTTTAAACATTTAAGTGCATAAAAAAAATAAAAGAAATACTCTGAAATCTTCCTTTAACAATCAATGAGATAATCTTGCAATGTCATTTCTAAATTCAGTCTTTTACCGTAGTAAAAACTAAATATTTACATTCTCTTGGGGTCATCACAAAGTGAATGAATAAGAGCTTGTTATATATTAAGAGCTTCTACTTTTAATTCACTTTTCAAATAAAAGATTAATATTATTAAATAAATATTTAGTAAGTTGTTGAAATACTTTCTAGAAATATATTGCCCAGGTGGTTTTTGGATTGGGCTCTATACCCATTATCAAGGACAAATAATTAATTAAAAAGTGGAATCATATAAATTTTGGGCTAATGGTTGTGAAAGTATAACATTTTGAGTGGACATTCCTTCTGTCATAAAGGAAAATTAATTAATTAAAATATTAAATTCACATAATTTTTTTCAACTTTGATAGAAATGTTGATAATTATCTTCTCAATTTTTAGAGGAGATTTGTAAACAATAATTTTACAACATAGTTTATAATGGATGGAAATTTTTCTTTTAAACATTTTGACTCATTTGAAAAAAATAAAATCATCCGAATTTTAAAAAGGTTAAATAAATTACATTTATCTTCACCTAAAAAATTAGGTTATCCACTTTTAAAAAAGGTTAAATAAATTAGATGCACCTTCACCTAAAAATTTAGGTTATCCATTTTAATTATTGTTTTATGAAGAGTTGATTGTTTCAAGAAAATGGTTAAATTTGAATTTTATTTTTTTTTTACATTTTTGAAAAAATAATAAATATTCAAACTTAAAACAAATAGGCGAATTAAATATAACTTACTTTGTGCAATAAAATAAAATAAAATAAAATAATTCATTTTTAATTTTTTCTTTTAATTCACTTTTGAAGTGAAATTTTATTATTATTGAATTAAAGAGTGTATTGTCAAAAGACCTTCTAGAAATATATTGCATAGATAGATTTTGTGTGGACACTTTATCAATTTTTAAGGGCAAATAATTGATTACATTGTAAAATTTATGTAATTTGTTCTTCTCAAATTTGACAAGACATTTGAGTAGTTGGTTTTGAATAGTCTAACATTTATAATTAATTAAAATATATATAATTTTTACTTTTGAGTAACTAGCTTTGAATCATCTAACATTTATAATTAATTAAAATATATATAATCTTTTCTTTAAGGGATGTTGATATTTTTTCCCTCATCTTATGAGGAGTTTTGTAAGAAATATTAAGGTTTTGAGATTTTTAATTAAGAGTTTCCACTTTTAATTCACTTTTCAAATAAAAGACTAATATTATTAAATAAATATTTAGTAAGTTGTTGAAAGGCTTTTAGAAATATATTCGGCATGTGGTTTTTGCAATGGGCACTCTACCCATTATCAAGGACAAATAATTAATTAAAAAGTAGAATTGATATAAATTTTGGGCAAATGGTAGTGAAAGGCTAACATTTTGAGTGGGTATTCCTTCTATCATAAAGGAAAAATAATTAATTAAAAAAAAATTCACATAATTTTTTTTTGTCGTTTTTGATAGAAATGTTGATAATTATCTTCTCAACTTTGAGAGGAGATTTGCAAACAATTATTTTACAAAGTAGTTATAATTGATGGAAATTTTGCTTTTAAAAATTTTGACTTATTTGAAAAAAAATAAAATCATTAGAATATTCAAAAAGATTAAATAAATTACATATATACTCACCTAAAAAATAGGTTATCCACTTTTTAAAAAGTTTAAATAAATTAGATATACCTTCACCTAAAAATTAGGTTATCCATTTTAATTATTGTTTTATGAAGATTTGATTGTTTCAAGAAAATGGTTAATTTTGAATTTAAATTTTTTGACTTGTTTGAAAAAATAATAAATATTCAAAATTTTAAAACAAATAGGCTAATTAATTATAACTTACTTACTTTATGCAATGCAATGCAATAAAATAAAATAAAATAGTTCATTTTTAATTTTTGCTTTTAATTCACTTTTGAAGTGAAAATTTATTATTATTGAATTAAACAGTGTATTTAGACTTCTGTGATCCATAATATGTTAGATAATCTTCGGCATAATCACATAATCAATCTTGTGTCGACGCATTTCGAACCAACCAGTGTGGTTCATCGTCAGGACAAGTTGAGGAACTAATCTGGCTTAGCGTGAATAAATAGCGTGTGCAGAGACTCCAACAGCTATAATGCTAACGGCTACTTTTGACCGAATGAACTTGGTCAAACCACCAACCTCGGTAATCTAAAATAAATAGGTATAATATAATTATTATCCAAAAATCAAATTATGTTGGTCATTATATACAATAATTAATCTATATTTAATTCCTATAAAATACAAGTACTAATCTATATTTAAATAAGATGGTCATTATATTTTGTAACATATATTAATAAAACTATAATTAATTATTATAAAATACTAGTAAAGGTAATACTCCTAGTTATTTATAGAATCTAGTTATGTTAGGTAATTGTGTAATAATTAATCTATATTATAAAATATAAGTATTAATCCCTATTTAATTAAGATGGTCCTTAATCCCATAATATATTAATAATATATATTTAATTATTAAAAAATACAAGTAGAGGTAATCGCTCATATATACTTTTAGAATCTAGTTATGTTAGGTAATAGAGTAATGATTATTTAATGGTCTTAGGTAATATAATATTTAAATATATTGGTCCAATAAAATAATAAGTTATATATATTTTTCAAATAATCAATTTATTAATAAATTAAATTAGAATGTAAACCATTAATCATCCTAGAATTTAGTTATAGTATAACCAATAATATCGTTATATCATCAATTAGATCTATATTTATTATAAATTAACCCAGACCTTAGGTCAAAATACTATTACCTATAAGAGCTTACTATAATATATGGTAGAAAGTTTACTACTATACTAATCATAATCTATCTTAAAGGTCTAATAATCATCAAATCTTAATACATAATTATTTATTCCAAATTTTTACTCAAGTTAATAATGTCATTAATACTTATACGGTTGACAAAGTGTTATTCGGCTGACTTAAGGCATGGGAGGACCAAGTCCTCAGCCCTGGCTGAGCATGCGGGAAAAACTATGCATCATGTATGTATAGAGGAGGCTCAAGTCATTGCCAAAATTGCGCAGTTTCACCATCGCAAATTTAGAGAGGCCCTGGAGATTGAGAAAAGGCCAAACAACCTTAATAGGGATGATGGCTGGAAGATTAGCAGTTGTTGGGTCCCAGCCTTGTCCTCCTAGCCCCCTCAACCATAAAAATAAGGAATGGCTCATTTAATTTAACTAATTTCAAATAAGGAATGGTTCATTTACTTAAACTAATTTCAAATAAGGGTGGGTTCATAACGGATTCAGTTTCAGTGGTAAAAATAACTTCTGAGATGGTGACGTAACTTTTATCATTAAAAGAACTCACTTGGTGGAAACTCGTTGGATTCATCCCATCTCATGACGGATGATTGGTGATGTCACTAACTAACGCTCAGGGCACGTCACAACTCCGTCTTCTTCGCCGAAAGGCTCACACAGACCCCCTTTTTCCATTTATAAATAGCTGCCTTGCTTCTCACAAAAACCATACCTGCATTTCTGCTTCCTCTTTCTGTTTTTCCAATGCCGTGGGAAGGCTGCGTTCCACTTTCCATCTCTGCGACCATGTCATCTCTTGCTTTTGCTTTTCCGAAGCTGTTGCTGCTCCTCATTTTTTGCTTCACCCCCACCCTCTCATTTCGGGATGATCGACAATCCCTGGTAGCATTCAAGAATCTGATTACCAGCGATCCACATCATTCCATGGCAGATTGGAGTCCCGCCAACCCCTTGTGCAACTGGACTGGTGTTACATGCAGCCGCCATCATCCAAACAGAGTGGCGTCCCTCGACCTCGCTGACATGGATCTGCGCGGTTCCATTTCTCCTTCGCTCGGCAATCTGTCCTTTCTCCGCTCACTCCTCCTGCCACACAATGCGTTCCACGGTCATATACCGCCTCAATTGGGACGGCTCGTTCGTTTGAGGGAGCTCCAGTTGGCAGATAATGAATTGGAGGGAAATATCCCAAGTCAGCTAGGCAGTTGCAGAAATTTGAGTATCCTGATGCTCTCCCACAACAATCTCACCGGAAATATCCCCCAGGAGTTGCGTTCCCTCACAAATCTGCAACAACTCCACGTGGAAGACAACGAGCTCACAGGTACCATTCCCTCTTTCTTGGGAAACCTTTCCTCCTTGATTCTTTTGCGTTTTGATCAGAATAGTTTCACCGGTGCCATTCCAAGTCAACTCAGCGGCTGCAGAAATTTGGTTCACTTGGCGCTCTCCTACAATGCTCTGACTGGAAATATCCCCGAGGAGTTGGGTTCGCTCCCACATGTGCAACAACTTTACTTGGGAGGGAACAACCTCATAGGTACCATTCCCTCTTCCTTCGGTAATCTTTCTACCTTGACTGACTTGGGTATTGAAATAAACTATCTCGTCGATCCCATTCCACCACAGTTGGGTTTACTCTCCCGTTTGCAATCGCTCGACCTTCGTGTTTTCCAATCTATCCACTTTGACTTACTTAGATATGGCAACCAACGATCTCAAGGGTAGCATTTCACAAGAATTAGGGCTGCTTGTCAACTTACAAATGCTTATGCTATATGAAAATAATTTGGTAGGATCTATTCCTGCATCTTTTTCAAAATTGCATAATTTGAATATACTTTATTTGTGGGGAAATCAACTTAGTGGAAATATTCCAGATTCTGTTGGAAATTGTTCCAAAATCATAGGGCTAGATTTAAGTTATAACAATTTGAGTGGGAGTGTCCCTATAGAGTTCGGTAAGTTATCCCTGTTGGAAAAATTATACTTGCACTCTAATCAACTTGATAGTGGAAACACTACAAACATACTCTTTCTTGTATTTCTTACCAATTGCTCTCACCTACAGTCACTAAAATTGCATAACAATAAACTAGGTGGTGTTTTGCCCCCTGACATAGGAAGACTTTCTACCAATTTGTCTCACTTGTCATTATCAAACAATGGCATACAAGGAAACATCCCTCCACATATAGGCAATCTTAGTAGCCTATCCTTTCTAGATTTAAGTGGAAATCTTTTAAATGGTACCATTCCACATATAGGAACGCTTGAAAAAATAGAAAGATTGTCTTTAAGTAACAACAGATTAGAAGGAAGCATCCCTAATGACTTTGAAAGTTTACAAAACCTTGGTCTCTTGGACATTAGTGGAAATATTCTCTCTGGAAATATTCCAAATTCCCTTGCACCCCTCAAACAACTAAGAAGACTACATCTTCATCATAACAATTTATCCGGAACCATACCTTCCAACTTACTAGATTGTACAAATTTGGAATTGCTCGATTTGTCTCACAATAGGCTCAGAGGAAGTATACCACATGAAATTGCAAAACTTTCTCATCTCCAATTCTATTTGAATTTGTCATGGAATTTATTAGAAGGTTCCTTACCCATGGAGATTGGTAAAATTACAATGGCTCAAGCTATAGACATTTCTGTCAATCAACTAACCGGGACAATTCCCCTTGCAATTGGAGGTTGTAGTGAACTACAATTATTGAACTTATCTCAAAATGCCATCCAAGGGCCTATTCCAGACTCACTCGGAAATTTACAGAGTCTTGCAAACCTAGATCTCTCTTCCAACTCCTTATCAGGTCCAATACCAGTTGTTCCTCTCCAAAACTTAAAAATGCTTCAAAGTTTGAATTTGTCTTTCAACTACCTCATAGGGGAAGTTCCAGAAGGAGGGATTTTTGCAAACAGAAAGGTTGTTGTGTCTTTAATTGGAAATCCTAGCCTTTGCGGACCAAAAGAATTCCACTTACTTGCATGTAAAACTCCAAGCAGTCATTCTGCACTTGTCAAAATAATATTATTGCCATTGAGTGGAGCAATTACTTTTATGCTATGTTGTCTACTTCAGAGATTCCTTCGGAAAGGGAATATGTCTATGCAAAACTTTGATTCCTCAAATTCCATTTTGCAAAAGCTAGAGCACAAAAGGATCTCGTATCAAGAGCTTCAAATAGCAACTAATGGATTTGCTGAGGCAAACTTGTTGGGAGCAGGGAATTCTGGTTCAGTCTATAAAGGGACTCTGAGAGATGGCACCGTTGTTGCTGTGAAAGTTTTCCATTTGCAAAATGACATGGTTGAAAATGGTTTTACAGTAGAATGCAGTGTCTTGCAAAAGGTTCGACATCGAAATCTGGTGAGGATCATAACCTCGTGTTCCAACCCTGATTTCAAAGCTTTGGTGTTCGAATTTATGCCTAATGGAAGCTTGGAGGAGCATTTGTATCTTAATAAAGATGATAAAAATGGTGATTGTGAGTGTCAGATGGGACTAACAACACGATTGAACATTGCAATAGATGTGGCCCATGCATTCGAATATCTTCATCATGATTCTATTGTGCAAGTAGTGCATTGTGATTTAAACCCCAACAATGTGCTTCTAGATCAAAACATGTCAGGGCATGTAGCTGATTTTGGTATTGCAAGATTGATCAATGAAGCTGCTACCAAGCCACTTACTTCAACACTTGCTTTAAAAGGCACCGTGGGCTATGTTGCACCAGGTATGTCATTTTAGAATGCTAGATTTGTACTAGTCTATTCTCATCAACAATTTTGTATGGATTGGTTGAGTAAAATTTGATGAAGGTTATCTTTAATGCAGAGTCTGGATTAGGTGAGTCAATGTCTACCAAAGGAGATATTTACAGCTATGGCATTTTGTTATTGGAAATACTTACAAGGAAACGACCAACTAGTGACATGTTTTCTGGAGACCTTAACATTCACAAGTGGGTGAACCTAGCCTTTCCAAACAGAGTGAAGGAGGTAATTGACCACCAACTTTTAAATGAGGTGGATGGAGATGAATTTGAGAAAAATAGGGCATACAAATGCCTACTTTCTTTGCTACAAGTTGGTTTGATTTGTTCAAAAGATTCACCTAATGAACGACCAACTATGAGAGATGTGGTAATGGTATTGGAAAGCCTCAAAAATGATTTGGGGGGAAATGCATTCACTTCTAGGAGGATGAGACAAAGCATGGTCAATTTGCTTAGCAATGCAAATGACACATGGAATGATATGCTTGCATCAAATGCCCATGGTTCTTCTACATTTTAGTTTGTGAAAATTGCAATACTAGAAGATTTCAATAGACTTTCCATTGTTTGTATAATGACAACTTCTTTTGAACTTCTAGCGGTTGAGATAAGCTTCTATTAGCATTTATATCTATTTGTAATTAGTGTCAAATTAAAAAATAGACACTTTTTGTAACACCATATTATGTGAATGACAAATCTAAGTTCTGTATATTTTATTATCCATTCATAATGTCAATATTTTTAATTGTCTAAAAATCATATTCATTCTTTTTTAAGTTTTTATAGAAAAAGAAAGGACATGATTCTAAAAAAAAATCACCTATCGCTTATAAACATATATTTTAGCTTAATGAAATGATTTTGTGAACTATGTTGAAGTTTAATTAATTTGTTGATATCACTTTTAATTCGAACAAACTTTTATTTGTAATTAATATTAGTGTCTAAGTTAAATGTCTTAGAAATATTTTATTACCTTCATGAAGATTTGTATTTTGATGCAATTCATCCTCATCATCATCCATGATGTCAATATTCATATCAATAAAATAAAAAAATCACAAAAAAAATAATTACATTCTCTCTTTACAACATTAGCTAATGATTTTTTATTTAAAATTCAATTATAAACAATTTATTTATATCTTCGAAATTTAAATGTTGAAATCCCATTTGAATGTAATTTTTATTTTAATTTTATATATAATTGAAAGTAATGAATGATAAATGACAATATTACTCTTTAAATATGTAATTTATTTGATTTAAAATATTTAACTATAATAAATAAAAATTTAAACATTGAATTCTTATTTTAAATATGATATTTTTGTTTTTAAATAAATCAAATTACTAATCACCATTAAAACTAAAATTATACTTAATTGTACGATTCTTATCATAAAGCTATGATTTATTATATATTTAAATAATTTCACCCTTTTCAATTATATTATAGAAAAGTTATTTGAATTTTTTTATTCCATACATTATTGCACACTTTTTTAAGAAATGTCACGCCCTTTCCAGGCTTCTTGTCTTCCCATGTAGATATTCAACTTCTCATAGTAAAGGATTCTCATCGATAATTGGCTTCCCATTGTAATGGTTCTTATATGCTATGGGCACTTAAATTTATTATTTATTAAATATTTTACTAATTGTAAACTTTAAGAATTTTAATTACATTTAAATTTATTTAAAATTTGTTGTTTTTATTATTGATATTGGAAAAAAAGAGTTGAAAGTAATATACATATATGGAATTTAATAAATATTGTAAATATTTTATATTTCTATAATTATTTAATATAATGTGTTTTTCATAATAATATAAAATGAGTGATATTTAATAATGTTTTAAGATTCGAGTTTATTTATAAATTGTAATTTTCTTTAAAATTTCCACAACTCATATTTGTAGAATTATTTTAATTTAATGATATGACAAGTATATATCTCTTAGTTTTCACCCTTATTAAATTTAATAGTTGAGTAATGATTTTGTAACTTACACTTCCTATTATCAAGGACAAATAATTAAGTAAAAAATAGAATTCATATAAATTTTGGACAAATGGTTTTGAAAAGTCTAACATTTTTAGTTGGTATTCCTTTTATCATAAAGCAAAGATAATTAATTAAAAAATAAAATTCATATAATTTTTCTTCTCAACTTTGAGAGGATATTTGTAAATAATTATTTTACAATGTAGTTGATAATTGATGGAAATATTGCTTTTAAAATTTTTGACTCATTTGAAAAAAATCAAATCATTAGAATTTCAAAAAGGTTAAATAAATTACATATATCTTCACCTAAAAAATAAGTTATCCACTTTTTAAAAAGGTTAAATAAATTAGATATACCTTCACATAAAAAAATAGGTTATCCATTTTAATTATTGTTTTATGAAGATTTGATTGTTTCAAGAAAATTGTTAACTTTGAATTTAAATTTTTTGACTGGTTTGAAAAAACTAATAAATATTCAAAATTTTAAGACAAATGGGAAAATTAAATATAACTTACTTTGTGCAATAAAATAAAATAAAATAGTTCTTTTTTAATTTTTTTCTTTTAATTCACTTTTGAAATGAAAAATTATTATTATTGAATTAAAGAGTGTATCATTGAAAGACCTTCTAGAAATACATTAGATAGGTGGGTTTTGTGTGGACACTCCATCAATTGTTAAGGATAAATAATTGATTAAATTGTAAAATTTATGTAATTTGTTTTTCCAAATTTGACAGGACATTTGAGTAGTTGGTTTAGAATACTCTAACATTTATAATTAATTAAAATATATATAAGTTTTACTTTTGAATAGTTGCCTTTGAATGGTCTAACATTTATAATTAATTAAAATATATATAATTTTTTCTTCGAGAGATATTGATAATTTTTTTCTCAGTTTATGAGGATTTTTTTTTTTTCAGTTTATGAGGATTTTTGTAAAAAATATTTATGTGAAATATTGATATTTTTTTCCCCAGCTTATGAGAATTTTCGTAACAAATAATTAGGTGGGATATTGATATTTTTGTAAGAAATATTGAGATTTTGAGATAGTTTTATAAGAAATATTGAGGTTTTGAATTTGCTAACAAGCCATGGAATGATCGGAAATGATTAAATTATCGAAAATCATCGAATACGTAAATTTTAAAAACCTTAAGCTCATTTACTTAAACTAATTTCAAATAATTAATGGTTCATAACGGATTCAGTAGTAAAAAGAACTTCTGAGATGGTGACGTAACTTTTATGATTAAAAAAAGCACTTCGTTGAAACTTGTTGGATTCATCCCATCTCATGAAATAATAATAATTTTCAATTACGGATGATTGGTGATGTCCGAAACTTAAAAAAATTTCAAGTTTGAATTTGTGTTGCACATAAAAGCCTAAGAGGTTATTCTACATTTGCTAGTGAGTGGAGCAATTATTTTTATGTTTTTGTCTATTTTTGAGATTATTTAGGAAAGGGAATATGTCTATTCAAAATTTTGATTCCTAAAATTCTATTTTGCAAAAGCTAGAGTACAAAAGGATCTCGTATCAAGAACTTCAAATAGCAACTAAGGGATTTGTTGAGGCAAACTTGTTGGGAGCAGGGAATTTTGGTTTAGTGTATAAAGGGACTCTGAGAGATGGCACTGTTGTTGCTGTGAAAGTTTCCATTTGTAAAATAACATGGTTGAAAATGGTTTTACAGTAGAATGTAATGTCTTGCAAAAGCTTTGACATCGAAATCTGGTGAAGATCATAACCTCGTGTTCCAACCCTGATTTCAAAGCATTGTTGTTCGAATTTATGTCTAATGGAAGCTTGGAGGAGCTTTTGTATCCTAATAAAGATGATAAAAATGGTGAATATGTGTGTCAGATGGGACTAACAACACGATTGAACATTGCAATAGATGTGGCCCATGCATTCGAATATCTTCATCATGATTCTATTGTGCAAGTAGTGCATTGTGATTTAAACCCCAACAATGTGCTTCTAGATGAAAACATGTTAGGGCATGTAGTTGATTTTGGTATTGCAAGATTGATCATGAAGCTGCTATCCAGCCACTTACTTCAACACTTGCTTTAAAAGGCACTGTGGGCTATGTTGCACCAGGTATGTCATTTAGAATGCTAGATTTGTACTTGTATCTTCTCATCAACAATTTTGTATGAATTGGTTGAGTAAAAAATGATGAAGGTTATCCTTAATGCAAAGTGTGAATTAGTTGAGTCAATGTCTACCAAACGAGATATTCACAGCTATGGCATTTTGTTATTGTAAATACTTACAAGGAAAGTGCAAGGAAACAACCGACCAGTGACATGTTTTCTGGAGACCTTGACATTCACAAGTGGGTGAACCTAACCTTCCCAAATAGAGTGAAGGAGGTAATTGACCACCAACTTTTAAACGAGGTGGATGGAGATGAATTTGAGAAAAATAGTGCATACAAATGCCTACTTTCTTTGCTACAAGTTGGTTTGATTTGTTCAAAAGATTCACCTAATGAATGACCAACTATGAGAGATGTGGTAATGGTATTGGAAAGCCTCAAAAATGTTTTGGGGGGAAATTCATTCACTTCTAGGAGGATGAGACAAAGCATGTTCAATTTGCTTAGCAATGCAAACGAAACATGGAATGATATGCTTGCATCAAATGCCCACGGTTCTTCTACATTTTTGTTGGGTTGTGTTATATTTTTTCCATGTAGTTAATAGGGGGTTTGAGGGGCACCCGTAACCCCACTTTATGGGGTCTTGAGCAGCGCCCCAGAAAATTTTGGTTTTGGACCCTATGTTAGGCTGGGCGGACCCACCTATGGTTTTTTGCATGATTTTCGCACATGTTTTTTGGACGTGATGGTTTTCAGTGCATGGTATTGGATGCTTCGGCTGTTGGAGATCAGATGCACAACAAATAATAAAACATATACACAGCCATAAAATCATGCACAGGCAACACAGGAATTTAACGTGGTTCACCCAACCAATCTGGGCTACGTCCACCAAACATAGGCATCGACAATTCTTTATTAATCAAACAGGAGATTACATAAATCAAATCCTCACAAACTCTCACTCTCACACCCCTCAAACACTCCGTATGGACATCTTATTTATAGCAAAGAGAATCTAACTGCCTCATAAATCCTCTCACATCAAATTTAGGATGCATTAACTCCCTCCCAACAAACTGGAGCTAATCTAGTAACAAATTCCTATTGTTGTCACACATTAGAGATTTTTGCCTAATTTATGAAACAGAAAATCTCAACAATCTCCACCTTGACAACAATTAGCCTGATGCCCTGTTTGTTTATTATTTTATCTTTTCTGCAAGCCAATAGAAGCCAAACACCAGCGTAGCTTCTCCAACAAAACTGGTTTCGTGAACATGTCTGCACAGTTTTCCTTTGTATGCACCTTTTCAAGAGAGACTCCCCTTTCAGTGATAACCTGTCTTACAAAATGGTACTTAATTGGAATATGATTTGATTTACTATGATAGGCCGGATTCTTAGCCAAATGTATTGCACTTTGACTATCACAAAGTAACCTGATGTTGTCCTGTAACCTACCAAACTCACCAAGCAAACCTTTCAACCAAACCGCCTCTTTGCAAGCATGCGAAGCAGCAATGTATTCTGCTTCAGTAGTGGATAAAGCAACAATGTTTTGTAGCTTTGACATCCAGCTAATAGCTCCACCTGCAAGAGTAAAGACATACGCTGAAGTTGACCTTCTCTTATCCAAATCACCTGCAAAATTGGAATCAACATATTCGCAAACAAATTCACTACTCTTATTGTAAGTGATACAATAACTACTTGTGCCTCTCAAATACCGAAGCACCCATTTCACTGCTGACTAGTGCTCTTTACCCGGATTTGCCATATACTTGCTGACAACCCCAACTGCATGTGAAATATCTGGTCGCGTACACACCATCACATACATTAAACACCCTACTACATTAACATATGGAATTTGAGACATAAATTCCTTTTCTTCATCTGAATTAGGACATAAACTCGAATAAAGCTTGAAATGGGAAATGAGAGGGACTGACACAGGCTTCACGTTATTCATACCAAACCTCAAAAGTATTTTCTCAATATACTTTTGTTGTGATAGCCATAGCTTACCATTGCTTCTGTCTCTGAAAATATCCATGCCCAAAATATGTCTTGCTACTCCTAGATCTTTCATATCAAACGTCCTTGCCATCTGAGCCTTCAACCTGTTGATTTCTTCTATGCTTTTGCTTGCTAAAAGCATATTGTCAACATACAATACCAAGATAATGAATATGCCATTATTTAACTGTTTAAAATAAACACAATGATCATATTCACTTCTAACATATTTCTGACTCAACATGAAAGAATCAAACTTCTTATACCACTGCCGAGGCGACTGCTTCAGGCCATATAATGACTTCTTGAGCCTGCAGACAAATTTCTCATTGCGATGCTGAACAAACCCTTCCGGTTGTTCCATATAAATTTCCTCATCTAAGTCTCCATGTATAAATGTAGTTTTAACATCTGATTGCTGCAACTCTAAATCAAGCAAAGCCACTAATGCTAACACAATTCTAATTGAAACAATTTTAACCACTGGTGAAAAAATCTCATGAAAGTCAATACCGGCTTTCTGAGAAAACCCTTTTGCAACCAGTCTCGCTTTGTACCTGTCTTCCGTATCATTCACACCCCGTTTCAGCTTGAAAACCCATTTACACCTCACAGTTTTCCTGTCTTTCGGAAGCTCAACCAGATCCCATGTGCCGTTCTTACCCAAGGCCATCATTTCGTCCTTCATGGCTGCTTTCCACTTGTCACTTTTCGAACCTGTATCTGTCGTATTTTCCTCCTCCTTCTCTGTCGAAGAATCTGCTTTTGAAGTTTGTTGTTGTCGCTTCCAGCAGTCCTTCTTTAAATGCCCTGATTTGCCACAAAACTAACACTTTAGCTTACTCTTCTTCCCTTTTGACTTTGAACGTGAGTCGCTCGGCCTCCTGGAGTGTCTTTCGTTCGAACGACCTCTAACCATCATAGATTCTGATGTAGAGGTTTCAGAATGCGACCTTCTCCTTGTTTCTTCCGATAATAAGGATGCAACTACATCATCAAACTCAATAGTTTCTGATGAACTAAGACTTATAGAAGTAACAAAATGATCCCATGATTCGGGCAATGAGCACAATAAAGTAATAGCTTTATCCTCGGATTGAATATTTACTTCTATACTTTGTAATTGCACAGGAAGAGTATTAAAAGCATTTAAATGATTAGCAATCGATTTACCTTCCTTCATTCGCAAACTGTACAACTGTCGCTTCAGGAGAATCCTATTGGTTAAGGATTTGGTCATGTACAGTTTCTCCAGTTTCGTCCACAAACCAGCAGCTGTTGTCTCCAACACGATATTAAACAGGACATCATCAGCTAGACACAGTCGAATAACACTTATCGCTCTTTCATCCATCTCGGCCCACTCATTATCTGTGATGTTGTAAGGCTGTTTGGATTTGCCCAACAATGCCTTTGCCACACCATGTTGGACAAGCAAATCGTACATTTTCACCTTCCAGATCTTGAAATTATTCTTGCCATTAAACTTCTCAATTTCAAACCGGGCACTTTGAGTTTTCGCCATCTTGTATCAGCAAAAAACACAATAATCTCCAAAAACAACTTTAAATAAATGAAGTTTGTGTTTAAAAAATGCCTTTGCCTTTAAAAACAAACAAACATCTGCCCTTTGTATTTCACATACAAATTTCTGCCATATGCACTTATATCCTTGCTTTTAAAAAAACTTTTGTTTTTGTTTTGTTGCTGTGCAACTTACAGTACATTGGGCAAAAAATTAATCTCAAAAAACAAACAATTCCTCCACGCAGCAATAACTTTAAATACCATGTTATGAAACCAGCTCAAGAAAAGATAGAAAAGATAGATCAACGCCTTAGAATTCAGCCTCTTCGAGGGGGCAACCTCCTTTACATTACATAAAATGAACAATTCTTGGATGATACAAATGACAAAACCTCCTTTCTATATATAGGAGTCTAAGGAGTCACAATATAATCCAGCCGACCTAACAATAATAATATAAAGCCACAAAAATAACAATAGAGGGATTCTATGGGGCACAGAAATAACAATATGGGGGTAATAGGGGCACAACAATATAAATAAGGGGTATAACTACAATAGTAATGGGGTAATCACTAGTATTATAGGGACCCAACATGCCCCTCTCCTTCAAAAAAGTGTTGTCCTCAACGCTTGAGTAGTTCTGGATACTTCTGCATAAAATTCTCATCCTCCCATGTGGAATCTTCAGCGGATAAGTTCTTCCACTTGATAAGATACTCTGAAATTGATCGATTTCGTAGCTGTCGAGTTCTTGTTTCTGTGACTGCTTCCGGTTCCAATATAATTTTTCCTTCCTCGTCAAGTTCTGGCAATATTGTTTGAATTGGGAGCTTGTCACCTATAACCTTCTTTAAACATGAAACATGGAAAACTGGGTGCAATCGAGAAGCTGCAGGAAGCTCCAATTTGTATGCCATAGTACCAATCTTTTGCAACACCTTGTACGGACCATAATACTTTGGTGATAATTTATTATCCTTCTTAGCTTGCTTTAGGGACATTTGCTTATATGGTTGTAGCCGTAGGAATACCCAATCACCTACATCAAAACTTCTTTCACTGCGATGTTGATCTGCCTGTTGTTTCATTCTATTTTGTGCCAACACGAGGTTATCCTTTAAGAGTTGGAGGACTTGTTGTTGATGTTCGATGTGATGTTCCACTGCCTGAACCTTAGAATTTTCTCTTAAATATGATGTGATGGATGGTGGTTGATACCCATAAAGTGCCATAAATGGGGTCATTTTTGTTGCTGTATGGAAGGAAGTGTTATACCACCATTCAGCCAGAGGCAACCATTTGACCCATTGTGTCTGTTTATCAGATACAAAGCAACGAAGATATCCTTCCAAACATTTGTTTACTATCTCAGTTTGCCCATCAGATTGAGGATGATAAGATGAGCTATGAGCTAACTGAGTACCAAGACAAGAAAATAATTCTGTCCAAAAATTTCCAGTGAAAATGGGATCTCTGTCACTTACAATAATCTTTGGGTTTCCATGTAGCTTTTGAATTGTTTCCATAAATGCAGTAGAAACTGTACTGGCTTTAAATGGATGTGATAATGCACAAAAGTGTGCATACTTGGTAAGTCTGTCAACTACCACCATGATGACACTCTTTCCCTCAGACTTGGGTAAACCTGTGATAAAATCCATTGAAACCTCCTCCCAACGTTGGCTTGGAATGGATAAAGGTTGTAATAGACCTGGTGTCTTAATTGTTTCAACTTTATTTTGTTGGCAAACCAAACATTCCGCCACAAACTTTTGAATATCTGATTTAAGGCCATCCCAAAAAAATTCCTTCTTAACCCTGTGGTAAGTTTTTAAAAATCCTGAGTGCCCTCCTAAGGGAGAAGTGTGCAATTCCATAAGAATCTTTTGTTTTAGCTGGGAATTCTTACAGAGGTATAAGCGATCTTTGTACCATAACGAATCATTTTGCCAGCTAAATGTATCAGAAGTACTGGAATCTTGTTGTAGCTTTCGAATAAGTGCCCACACTTCTTCGTCATTCTTCCATTCCTCCCTTGCTTCGTTTATCCAATCTGGTTGGATAATAGAAATGGCACACAACAATGCTTCCACATCCTCATCCTTTCTTGAGAGTGCATCTGCCACCACATTTTGCTTCCCTTTTTTGTAGATGATTTCAAAGTCATAACCCAACATCTTTGTGACCCACTTTTGTTGCTCTTCAGAGGATAATCTTTGTTCTAAAAAGTATTTAAGGCTATCATGATCCGTTTTTACCTTGAAGTGTCTTCCCATTAGGTAGGGTCGCCATTTCTTAAGTGCATGGAGTATTGCCAACATTTCCTTCTCATAAATAGCTTTGCTTAAAAACTTTCCCTTGATTGGACGACTTTCAAAAGCAATGGGTCTTTCATCTTGCATTAGAACAACACCAATTCCATTTCCTGAAGCATCACATTCCACAATAAAGGTTTTTGTGAAGTCCGGTGTAGCTAAGACCGGTGCTTGGCACATTGCCTCTTTAAGATGTTCAAAGGCCTTTGTTGCTTCCGGAGTCCATGAAAATGAATCTTTCTTCAATAATGTTGTTAGAGGTGCTGCTATTCTCCCATAATTCTTAACAAACTTGCGATAATACCCTGTCAACCCAAGAAATCCTCGCAGATGCTTTATGGATGTGGGGATTTTCCATTCCTTAATGGCTTTAATTTTGCTAGGGTCTACCTTAACTCCTTCATGAGA
Source organism: Pinus tabuliformis (assembly GCA_031772625.1). Lineage (NCBI taxonomy): Eukaryota > Viridiplantae > Streptophyta > Pinopsida > Pinales > Pinaceae > Pinus > Pinus tabuliformis. Next base: position 1,051,737,976 of record CM062805.1, on the reverse strand, counting down.
TACAATATGACCCAAATATTCCACCTCCTGGACTCCAAAGAAACATTTGGATCTTTTTGCATATAATTGTTTCTCCTCCAATAGTTGTAGCACCCTGTCAACATGTTCAACATGATCCTTCCAAGACTTGCTGTAGATTAGTATATCATCAAAAAATACTAACACAAATTTTCTAAGGAATGGTTTGAAAATTGAATTCATCAAACCTTGAAATGTTGAAGGTGCATTGGTAAGGCCAAAAGGCATGACCAAAAATTCATAATGACCCTCATGAGTTCTAAATGCCGTTTTCGGAATGTCTTCAATCTTCATTCTGATTTGATGATATCCCGAACGAAGATCCAACTTGGTGAAGTAAATTGATCCATGCAATTCATCCAGTAATTCATCAATAACAGGAATGGGGAACTTATCTTTAATAGTGAGCTTGTTGAGCTCCCTATAATCCGGACACATGCGCCATGATCCATCCTTCTTGTGCACCAATACTACTGGAGCTGAGAAAGAACTTTGACTTGGTTGAATTATACCAGCCTCTAGCATTTCTGCAACCATACGTTCAATTTCACTTTTTTGGACATAGGGATATCTGTACGGCCTGATGTTTGGAGGAACACTTCCTGGAATCAGATGAATAGCATGATCATGATCACGCATAGGTGGGAGACCTTTGGGAGTCTCAAATACCTTGGAATGATTGTCCAGGACTTTTTGGAGATCTGGAGAAATAGATGATTCCAATGTGGAAACATCTAGCGAACATAATTGTGCAATTACACCTCTTTGCTCCTTTTTTAGAAGCTTTGTCATGCCATTAGAGCTGATTATCTTTCCTGGTTTCCCTGCAATACCCCTTAATTCAACTTCCTTTCCTTCCGTAGAAAATTTGATGAAAAGTTCTTGAAAATTAAAAGCTATTGTACCCAAGGATTGTAGCCATTGGACTCCTAGTACAACATCAACACCTCCCATTGGAATGGAAAGCATTGGGCTAGTCAATACATATTCTCCCATGGATAGCTTGATATTATGGCACTTTCCAGAGCAATTTATTGTTCCTCCATTTGCAATCATCACTTGACACTCTGGTGCTGGATATAGGAAGCAATTCAATTCTTTTGCTACCCTACAATGAATAAAATTGTGGGTGCTTCCTGAATCAATCAACACTATTACCTTTTTCTTCTTGATTTGTCCTTCTATCTTGATGGTTTGAGGAGTGGTAATTCCCGCCAATGCATTACAAGATATGGTCGGATTTATTTGTTCTTCATCTAGGCTTTGTTCCTGGAGTATATCTTCTTCTTTTGACCTTTCTTGCTCCTTTTCTTCTTCCTCTTCACAATCTATGTAGAATAATTTCTTCTCAGCACACTTATGACCTTTAGTGTATTTGCTATCACAACTGTAACAAAGCCCTTTTGCTCTTTTTTCTTCCAATTGTTGTGGTGTCAACCTTATAGGTTGTGGAAGACTAGGGGCAACAACACTTCCGTCTTTATAGTTGTGAGTGGTATGCTTCCTGGTTGCCATAATTTTGCTTTCCATTTTTCTTGCTAACCTGAATGCCTTCTCTAATGAATCAGGTTCCCAAAGGCGAACATCATGTTGGATATTATCCTTTAAAGACCCTATGAACACATCAATCCTATGCTCCTCTGGAATATCTTTTACCCTTATGTTCAATTTTTGGAACTCCTCAATGTGCTCCATTACTGAACCCTTTTGTTTGAGACTTATCAATTGGCTAAAAAAAGTGTTGCTTTTTGTATCTTCATAATGTGCTATCAATTCTTCCGTAAAAATTGCCCAAGTGATAAATTTTTACGAGAGCAAAGCCATTGATACCATACAAACTGATTTGGTTCCAAATATACAGTTGCCATACGTACCTTTTGTGCGTTTTGCACATTATTGAGATCGAAGAATTGCTCCATCTGTAATATCCATGTGGCGGGATCCTTGCCATCAAACTTCCTCATATCGATTTTTGGAATATGGTGATTCTTCGATCCAACATTAGCATCTATGGAATCATGATTAACATTTCTTTTGTTCTCATCATGAGTTTCCTTTACTACCTTTTCACCATTAGTGACCCTTTCTTGTAGCAACTTCTTCAATTCTTCCATGTCTGTCTTCAAATCTATCTTCAAATCTGCCATCGAATCCTCCATCTTAGCTTCCATGCCCTTTATCTTAGATTCCACGCCATTTATCTTAGATTCCACGCCACTTATCTTAGCTTCTGTTAGCTTTTGTGAGTGTGACATTTGTTGCACTTGTTCTTGTAATTTTGATATATCATGTAGCATTTCTTCCTCTTCTTCATGAGTCATGCTAGAGCTTTCAGGTTCCTTACTAGGTGTTTGCATTTTCTTTCCTCGGGGCATCAGTTACCGATAATAATGCTTTACTATGCCCTTTGAATTCCGTTAAACCAAGCTTACACAAAAATTTAAAAAAAAAACTACACACCTTTTTTTTCACTTTATAGAAGCTTGATATTGAATCTGATGTATCTCTGTAATTTCGGATCATCCAGTTCTAAAATTGCTACCTGTAGTAGCCTTCTACATCCTCTTTCCAATGCCACAAGTCTGAGCCAAATTGGATTCTCCAAGGAAGAGTTATGTGAAATCTCCCACAGTGACTTGCTTTTAGACTAGTTCAGTAGAGCGAACTTGTACGACGTGCCACGAGTCACTGTTTCAACCTTTGAATCTGAAACACACACACAAGAAACTACAGTCCGTCCTCTTTCTGTACCTTCTTACGAAATTTCAATCCGATCCCCAGAGAGAAAGTTATGACGATTTTCCCCAGGTCACCTGTTTTGAATGTAATTCAGGAGTCTGCAAAAAGACCAACTTCCTCAGATCATATCTCCGCAAATATCGTGCGAAAAGCTCTGAAATTTGGACCCAAGGTTCAGCGCGATTTCTTCTCAAATGGGTTTTTTTTGCAACTTCTGAAATGTCACAGAAAAAAAGTTATAGCGAAAATGCCACGATGACCTGTTTGGAGCAGCGAAACCCTAGAATCCAAAGCTCTGATACCAAATGTTATGAAACCAGCTCAAGAAAAGATAGAAAAGATAGATCAACGCCTTAGAATTCAGCCTCTTCGAGGGGGAAACCTCCTTTACATTACATAAATGAACAATTCTTGGATGATACAAATGACAAAACCTCCTTTCTATATATAGGAGTCTAAGGAGTCACAATATAATCCAGCCGACCTAACAATAATAATATAAAGCCACAAAAATAACAATAGAGGGATTCTATGGGGCACAGAAATAACAATATGGGGGTAATAGGGGCACAACAATATAAATAAGGGGTATAACTACAATAGTAATGGGGTAATCACTAGTATTATAGGGACCCAACATACCAACACGCATTGCATACTTTTTCTCTCCGCTCTCACTTTACTTTCAATATTTTTGTCTCTCTTTGTAAATCAAAAGTGCAATGGAGCAATGCAAATACAATATAATAATGTCTTCTCCATCAGCTTACGGCAAAGAAAAATCAAATGCTCAGCTTTTGAATATCTTTATCACACCCTTTTGCTTGGTATTGCAAATAAAGCCGAAATGCAAATAAGTCTGGGAGATATATATGTATCTATACAATGTGTGCACACAACGCTGGGCGAGCGTGTCCCGTTTCATTGATGGCCATATAAAACATTTTATATATGACAGCACGTAAAACATCAAATATGCATACCTCCAGCAACGCAAGGGATGTTATACTTCCAGCACGTATCCACACAGCAAAGGATCATACGCTCCACGCAGCAGGTTAATGTATGTTCCACGCAGCTGTATACTAATTTCACTGCTGGTTCATTACACAGCACGCAGGTGCACACTTGGGACCGAGTTCCCTCTGCGCAGCACCTCCAGGCAACAATTCAATCACACCTCCATGCACTTTGCGCTCCAGTCCGGTCCAGCTGTGCCACGCCTCCAACTGCTCTGATACCACTTGTTGGAGATCAGATGCACAACAAATAATAAAACATATACACAGCCATAAAATCATCCACATGCAACACAGGAATTTAACGTGGTTCACCCAACCAATCTGGGCTACGTCCACCAAACACAGGCATCAACAATTCTTTATTAATCAAACAGGAGATTACATAAATCAAATGCTCACAAACTCTCACTCTCACACTCCTCAAACACTCCGTATGGACATCTGATTTATAGCAAAGAGAATCTAACTGCCTCATAAATCCTCTCACATCAAATTTAGGATGCATTAACTCCCTCCCAACAAACTGGAGCTAATCTAGCAACAAATTCCTATTGTTGTCACACATTAGAGATTTTTGCCTAATTTATGAAACAGAAAATCTCAACATCGGCATGTATAAATATGTATTATAACATTGAAAGGAACATAATGAAAAATCAAGTTGGTAGTCCCGGTTTTGGGATTCAGGGGAAAATCTCTGTGTATATATGTTTTATGTGTTCTGCTCTCGCATTATTTATTTTCTGTGTTTTAGAATTCGTATGTAGGTAATTTCTGTATGGGGTTAAAACCTACATTTGGTATCAGAGAAAATTTGGCTTCAAGGGGACGCGTTTGTTGCTAAGGGGTTTCGCTTGGGCTTGTGGTAGACCCTATTCAGTGGGAGATCTGTGAGATCGATTCTGGTGGTGAAAGAAGATGGCGAGTAGTGTAAAGATAGAGATCAGGAAATTTAATGGTCAGAGTTTTGAGTTGTGGAAACTCAAGATGGAGGATTTGTTGGTGGATAAAGATCAGTGGATCATGGTAGATCCGGGTACTAAACCAATGGGAGTGTACGATGGAGAATGGAAGAAGTTGGATCAGAAGGCAAAGAACACAATACGATTGTGTGTCTCAGATTTAGTATTGTTGAATGTATCAGAGGAAGCTACAACAAAGGCTTTGTGGGACAAGTTAGGGACTTTGTACCAATATAAGTCTCTGGTGAATAAATTGTTCCTGCGGAAAAAGTTGTATAACATGAGGATGAAAGATGGAGACTTGGTGACAGAGCATTTGAATGCATTTAATACTATGGTAAGTTAGTTAGCATCTGTTGATATTAAAATTTCAGATGAAGATAAGTGCATCAATTTGTTGTGTTCTATACCAGATTCGTGAGATAGTCTGGTTATTGCAATAGGTAGCAATGCAACTGCCTTGCAATTTGATAAAATAGTCTCAACCTTGTTGACGGAGGAGATGAGACGGAAAAATATGGACAGCCAAAATGGTGATGCGTTGTTTGTACGAGGACGGTCCTAGAACAGAAACAAAAATATGTCATCGAGTGGGAGATCTAAATCTAGAGGGAGATCTAAATCTCCAGGAAAACCTGTAAAGGTGGTGTGCTGGAAATGCAGAAAGGAAGGCCAGTCTTCAAAGGGGACTATAAATCTAAATCTTCTGACAAAGGAAAGGGATTTGATGAAGCTCCTTCTGCAGAGGCAAAAACCACCTCAGATGAAGGTGGGGATGTGTACTTGGCTTCTTCAAGTACACATGTAGATCACGAGGCATGGTTGATTGACTCAGGTGCATCCTTTCACTTCACTCCCCATAGAGAGTGGTTCTGTGAGTATGAGAAATATGATGGTGGTGATGTCTTCTTGGGGGATGGCAGGAAGGGTAGAATCATTGGTCGTGGAAAAGTAAAGTTGAAGCTGCAAGGTGGAAGGGTTAGAACACTTCCGGGTGTTCTACATATTCCTGCATTAGCCAGAAATCTAATTTCTGTTAGTAAGCTGGATGATGCAGGTGTAAAAACTGTTGAGAATGCAACAAGATGATGGAGCTTAGTGGAAAGGAGTCGCCTTCACTAAGTGGGCCCGTAGGCTATTTTTGGCGCAAAGTCTATTTTTAGACATATGGATCATGGTCTATGAGTTGCAGGATGCTATTTGTGGATGATTGGTCATGTTGGTAAAAATAGATGGACTTCTATTTTTAGACATATGGGTGGAGTCTATTTTTAGACTGCTAGGCTAAAAGTAGAATAGTCGAATATTATTAGCTCATAATAATATTTGGACTATAAACATTATCTTATCCTCTTGGATCACTTCAGTTCGAGCTACGGATGTGGCACATGCAACTGCCAGAAGGAAATACGATTTTCTTATGGGTCAGTTGAGCTATTGCATGATGGACTTCAGTTAGAACTCAAGTGATTGAGTTTGGTGGAGTTGATTGAGGAGTTGATGGAGTTGTGTTCAGTTTGACTTGGTTGAACTAGTTGTATTTATTTTAACTGAAAATACACTAGTGATGAGTGATGTGAATTAATTTTTAATTAATTCACTAATTATTAACCCATAAAGCAACTAAAGAATACATCAGTTAACTCAGTGCATGGACAGTTCAGTGGAGACAGGTGTTAGAGGTTGAGACTGTTATCAGTTGTGACTATAGTTGTGCATTAGATTTTCACATGCATTGATGGAGATTGCCAATGAGGATTGTGAAGTACAAGCCAAGGAAAACGAGCTTGGATCATTCTTATTCTTGCTTTGGATTGCGCAGTAGAGGTAGGCAGACAACGAAGGAGATTTGAACCTGTGACTTGATTCAGATCTGATCTAGTTTGTGTGTAGCAGGTGGAGATAGTACTGAGTACATGTGAGGAGTATTGTACTATGTATTGTTACATGTTCTCTATCATTATAATATACAGATAGTGTGGGGTTTTCAACTGTATGCTTTCCCCGGGTTACATACTGTGTTAATGTGCGCATGCGATTGATGTTTCATTGTTTTTAATTCCACGAAATTGATGATCAATGTAGAGGAGGTTATGTATTATTCATGCATTCCACAATAGTGTATAATCAGGATAATCTCTGTGAATAAGTGTCATATTATTCAAAATTTTTACATGGTATCAGAGTAGAGTTGATCATCAAATATATTATTCAGAAAGTGGTTACATTTTATTTCTTCAGGCAAAGTATGTAATCGGCCTAGGTAGCCTCTGGATTCATCCTTCCTTTGGAAGGTGAGATATTTGGTAAAAGCCCATACATTCAATCTCTGTACAAGAAATAATTTGTTCTCACGAATTTTAGATCAGAAGCGGTTTAGTTTTGTGCTGGTGGAATTCGAATTTGTATCAGTGTTTTCATGGTGTCAAAGTTGAAATTTCTTTCAACAGATTGCGATTGGAGTATGCCCTTGAGGGCAGCTCGAATTATATTGCATGGAAAGACAGGATGGAGGCGGTGTTAGATGACAATGGGCTGAAGGATATCATAGAGGCTGAGGTCCCAAAGCCTACTGATGCTGCTCACGTTGAGGTTTGGCAAAAGAAGACAACAAAGTGTCAAAGGATTCTGTTGGAGGGCGTAAAGGATCACATTGTGTCCAGCCTGCATGGAAAGGCTTATCCATACTTGATGTGGAAAGCGTTGACAGATTTATTCTAAAGCAAGAGCGACCAGAGGAAGTTGGTGCTCAAGGGTAAACTCAGAAACGTTAAGTGTGAGAAAGGAGGTAGTATGCCCAAGTATCTCACGAAGTTCACCCAACGCAGGGATGAGCTGGGAAGTGTGGGGGTGACTGTCAATGATGAGGACTTGGTGAGCTTGGCTTTCCTTGGTCTTTCGAAGAGTTGGCATTCCTATCAGGACTCTGTCAATGGTCGAGAGAAATTTCTAGGATGGGAGAGACATTGGTCAGATCTTGTGCAAGAGGAGATCAGGCGGAATACCAGGGACGGATCTTCATCAAAGGCACCTGATGAAGAAAATTGTGCTTTGGCTGCCAAAGAAATGAAGGGGAAGGACAAGAAAGCTTCTCATTCCGGTGCGAAAGGCAAAAAGCAGGACATGTCCAAGGTGAAGTGCTTTCACTGTCACCAGCACGGACATTATGCCACAAATTGTCTGCAGAAGAAGAAAAATAAGCAAGCTGCTAGATTTGCAGTGGGAGAGGCCTTAGTCTCGCAGTTTGAGCTTGATTTTTCCTTGATCGCATGCTTGGTATCAAGTTTGATGGGATCGGTATGGTTCTTGGAAATTGGTGCGTATTTTCACATGACAGGAGATCAAGATTTGTTTTCTGATATGGAGGAGAAAGATATTGGAGTGCACATCGAGATGGGTGATGATGGTAGATACAGTGCGATCAGTATCGATACCATTTCCTTTGAGAGGGAGTCTGGTAAACCCTTCGTATTGAAGGAGGTGATGCATGTTCTAGGATTGAAGAAGAATCTTATCTCTGTGGTGATGTTAGAAGACAAGGGATATGATGTTGTTTTCAGCGAGGGAAAGGCTTTCCTACGCAGTAAGACAACTAGAGAAACCCGAAAGATAGGGGTTTGAGTCAGGAACCTTTATCAGTTGCATGCAGATGGCTGCGTAGCAATGGCATGCAAGGCAGTAGGATTGGTGAGTCGGGATGATGGCAAGCTATGGCACAAGCGGTTGGGCCACCTTCACCATGGAGCCTTGAAGATACTGCAGCAGATTACTACTGGGCTTCCCAAAGGCACTCTTGCGCAGTCAAATCAGTGCAAGGGGTGTACTTTGGGAAAATTTGTGAAAGCCACCTTTCACGAGAAGGATAGTTGCGCCACGACGATCCTTGAGAGAATTCACACAGACGCGTGTGGACCTTTCTCAGTAGCTTCTACAGCAAAGCACAGGTACTATGTGATCTTTGTTGATGATTTCTCTCGAAAGTGCTGGATATTCTTCATGCTGAAGAAGAGCGAGACATACTCAAATTTTTGTGAGTTCAAAGCACTGATCGAGGGGGAATCAGAGAAGAAGGTGAAGGCTCTTAGGAGCGATAATGGTGGTGAATTCATCTCTAGCAAGTTCAAGGACTACTGCAGCGTAGAAGGGATTCGAAGAGAGCACATAGCTCCCCATAACCCACAGCAGAATGGGGTTGCTGAGCGGAAGAACATAATGATCGTGGGTGATGCACGGGCGATGTTGCATGATTAGGGCCTACCCCTTCACTTGTGGGCGGAAGCATGCAATACTGTAGTATATGTGCAGAACCGTTGTCCTCACAGGGTACTTGGCATGAGTACACCCGAGGAGGCTTATTCTGGTAAGAGGCCTGATATTTCTCATTTGAGGATTTTTGGTTCTAATGTTTACATGCATGTGACGAAGGATGCCAAGAAGAAGCTGGAGCCGACCGCAGAGGTTGGGATATTTGTGGGGTACACTGATACGCCCCACAACTATCGTGTGTATTTTCCAGATAGTCGCAAGACTGTTGTGCAACGGGATATCAAATTTCAGGAGGAGAAAGCCATGAAGTGTTTGCTTGAGAGGGAGCCATACTTGCATGCAGATGAGGAGCTATTAGTTCCTAAGGATGAGCTTCAGGACGTGGATCAACCACAAGATGAATTTCATGGAGTGGAAGAGACCATTCATGCAGTGCCAACCATCAGAGGGAGAAAGCGCACTACAGAAGCTGAGCGACTGGCTCAAGATGCAGAGAAGGTTGTAGGACCACCTACAGGCCAACGTAGATAGAGACAGTCACCTGATCGGTACACTGGATACATGGCGCTTGTGAGCAAATGTGTTGTGACTGAGCCATCCTCTTTCAAGGAAGCTGTGGAGGATCCCGCATGGGTAGATGCCATGGTGGAAGAGTATGATTCGATTGTCAGAAACAGTGCATGGGAGATTGTCCCAAGACTGGAGGGGAAATTAGCGGTGGGTACGAGATGGATCTACAAAGTGAAGCAGGCAACTGACGGGAGTGTGGAGAAGTACAAGCCAAGAGTTGTTGCCCGAGGCTTCTCACAGATAGACGGGATCGATTATGAGGAGACCTTTGCACCTGTCACAAGGTATTCTTCCATACAGACGATTCTTGCTCTCTCAGTGCAGATGGGGTGGCACATTCATCAGATGGATGTGAAGACTGCGTTCCTCAACGGAGTCATTGAGGAGGAGGTGTACATAGAGTAGCCCGAAGGTTTCAAGATCTTCAGTAGCGAGTCGCATGTGTGCAGGCTCAAGAGAGCATTGTATGGGTTGAAACAAGCACCACGTGCTTGGTACACATGGATAGACAGTTATTTCACCAGACTTGGATTCTCCAAGAGTGAGGTGGATCCTAACCTATACCAGATTGTGGTGGAGGGTAAGTTTCTTATCATTTTACTTTATGTAGATGATTTGATTTTGACAGGTGATGAGTTGTTGATACTTTCATGCAAGGATGATCTTGCTAGGGAGTTTGAGATGAAGGACTTGGGCCTCCTTCATTATTTCCTGGGATTGGAAATTTGGCAGCGCAGTGATGGACTATTTGCTTCTCAAGGTAAGTATGCTCGGGAGATACTGGAGAAGTTCAACATGCATGGCTGCAAGCCTGTTGATACTCCTCTTCCTGGAGGTTGGAGGAAGGAGGATGTTACTTCAGCAGAAGTAGTGGATGCCACTATTTATCGATAGTTGGTGGGGTCGCTTATGTATCTAGTCAATACACGACCCGATATATGCTATGCTGTTAACCAACTTTCACAAGCTATGGTTAAGCCAATCAAGCTCTTTTAAAAGGCAGGCAAGCATGTATTGCATTATCCTAGAGGCACATCGGGATATGGATTGTGGTACAGACAGGAGGATGAGGTGAAGCTATGTGGCTTCACGGATGCAGATTGGGCAGGGAGCCCAACAGACAAAAAGAGCACATCTGGAGGGATTTTCAGTATCGGGTCAACAACAGTTTCTTGGTACAGTAGGAAGCAGAGATCCGTGGCACTCAGTTCAGCAGAGACCGAGTATATGGAAGCAATTTTGGCTACATACGAGGCTATATGGATGAGGAAGATCCTGGTCGGGTTGTTCGGTTCATGCTTGGGGCCTACTGTGATTTATTGTGATAACCAGAGTTGCATTAAACTCTCGAATAATCCAGTATTTCATGATATATCTGATGTGCAGTGGAGAAACATGTTACTTTCATACATTCCAACAGAGGATCAGGATGCTGATATCTTGACGAAGGCGCTCACCAGGAGCAAATTCGAATACCACCGAGGCAGGATAGGGGTTGAAAATAATCCATATCTTGTTGAGAGGGAGTGTTGAGAATGCAACAAGATGATGGAGCTTAGTGGAAAGGAGTCGCCTTCACTAAGTGGGCCCACAGGCTATTTTTGGCGCAAAGTCTATTTTTAGACATATGGATCATGGTCTATGAGTTGCAAGATTCTATTTGTGGATGATTGGTGATGTTGGTAAAAATAGATGGACTTCTATTTTTAGACATATGGGCGGAGTCTATTTTTAGACTGCCGGGCTAAAAATAGAACAGTGGAATATTATTAGCTCATAATAATATTTAGACTATAAACATTATCTTATCCTCTTGGAGCACTTCAGTTCGAGCTACAGATGTGGCACATGCAACTGCCAGAAGGAAATACGCTTTTCTTATGGGTCAGTTGAGCTATTGCATGATGGACTTCAGTTAGAACTCAAATGATTGAGTTTGGTGGAGTTGATTGAGGAGTTGATGGAGTTGTGTTCAGTTTGACTTGGTTGAACTAGTTGTATTTAGTTTAACTGAAAATACACTAGTGATGAGTGATGTGAATTAATTGTTAATTAATTCACTAATTATTAACTCATAAAGGAACTAAAGAATACATCAGTTAACTCAGTGCATGGACAGTTCAGTGGATACAGGTGTTAGAGGTTGAGACTGCTATCAGTTGTGACTATAGTTGTGCATGAGATTTGCACATGCATTGATGGAGATTTCCAATGAGGATTGCACAGTACAAGCCAAGGAAAACGAGCTTGGATCATTCCTATTCTTTCTTTGGATTGTGTAGTAGAGGTAGGCAGACAGCGGAGGAGATTTGAACCGGTGACTTGATTCAGATCTGAGCTAGTTTGTGTGTAGCAGGTGGAGATAGTACTGAGTACTTGTGAGGAGTATTGTACTATGTATTGTTACATGTTCTCTATCATTATAATATACAGATAGTGTGGGGTTTTCAGTTGTATTCTTTCCCCGGGTTACATATTGTGTTAATGTGCGCATGCGATTGATGTTTCATTGTTTTTAATTCCGCAAAATTGATGATCAATGTAGATGAGGTTATGTATTATGCATGCATTCCACAATAGTGTATAATCAGGATAATCTCTATGAATAAGTGTCATATTATTCAAAATTTCTACAAAAACAGTGTTCGAGAAGGATACCTGCAAGATGGTTCGGGGAGCACTGATATTGATGCAAGGAGTTCAGATTGGAACTCTGTACAAGCTGCAAGGTAGCACTGTTGTTGATGGGTGCAACAGTTCCGTGGTTCCCGAAAGTGGAGCATAAGATCTAGTGGTCTCTAGAGAAAAGACCATGATGTGGCGTCAAAGGCTTGGACATATTGGAGAGAAGGGCCTTTGAATACTTCATGGTAAAGGTATGGTAGAAGGTATGAGTAATAGCTCTCTGGATTTTGATTTCTATGAAAATTGTGTATACGGGAAGCAAAATCAGGTGAGTTTCCCCTCTGGTGGTAAGAGGGCGAAACATATATTAGAGCTTGTGCACAGTGATGTGTTTAGACCTGTGAAGGTTCCATCAATGGGTAAGTATGTGTACTATGTATCATTTATAGATGAATTCTCAAGGAATACATGGATATATTTCCTTAAGAAGAAATCTGAAGTCTTTGATAGGTGTAAAGAATTTAAGGCTCTAGTGGAAAACCAGACAGAGAAGAAGATAAAGGTGCTGAGGATAGATAATGGTGGAGAGTTTTGCAATAAGGAATTTGAAGAATTCTGCAAGAAGTGTGGTATAGCATGGCAGAAGACTACTCCATATACACTTTAGCAAAATGAAGTTTCAAAAAGAATGAACAAGACGTTGATGGAAAGGGCAAGAAGCATGCTCAGTGGTGCCGGGTTAGGACAGGAATTTTGGGCAGAGGTGGTGGATACTGCATGTTACCTGGTCAAAAGGTCACCTTCATCAGCGTTGGAGGATAAGACTCCACAAGAGGTATGGACTGGTAAGAAACCCTCTCTTTCACATCTAAGGGTATTTGGATGTGATGCATATGTACATGTTCGAAAGGAGAAAAGGACAAAATTGGATAGTAAATCTGAAAAGTGCATCTTTATTGGGTATAAGGATGGTGTAAAGGGTTATAAGCTTTGGAACCCAGTAACAAGGAAGGTTATGTACAGTCAAGATGTGGTGTTCAGAGAGGTGAAATATGTTATTAAACATGAAGTCCAACCAAAGGAACCTGAGAAGATAGAGTTTGAGCTAAAGGAGGAAGAATCAGACTCTACAGCAGAGAAGGAATTAGAAGATGAAGAGCCACAAACTCCGACTGTGAGAAGATCAGTTTGAGAAAGAAGGCAGACAGAAAGCTATAGTCCATCTACTTTCTATTCAATTTTTTCTTTGTCTGTTACTGATGATGATCCCAGAAGTGAAGGAAGCAGTGGATTCAGAGGATGGAAAACTCTGGAAAGAGGCCATGGTTGATGAAATGGCATCTTTGCACAAAAATGAGGCTTGGGATCTGGTGGAGTTGCCGGCTGGAAGGAAACCCATTGGAAACAAATGGGTGTTCAAAAAGAAGACAAATGTACAAGGAAAAGTGGAGAAATACAAAGCTCGATTGGTAGCAAAAGGTTATTCCCAGGTGCTAGGAATTGATTTTGGTGATATTTTTCTCCTGTTGCCAAGGTAACTTCTATTAGATTACTTTTATCTGTTGCTGCTGCTTTTGATTTTGAGGTAGAATAGATGGATGTGAAGACAACATTTCTTCACGGGGATCTGGAAGAGGAGATCTACATGAAGCAACCTAAAGGCTTTACAGTGAAGGGTAAGAAAGAACTGGTGTGTAAGTTAAAAATGTCTTTGTATGTGTTAAAACAGTCACCAAGGATGTGGTATCAGAAATTTGATACATTTATACGGGGACTTGGCTTCACTAGAAGCAAAGCGGATCACTGTGTGTTTTTTAAAGTAATTGGTGACCGTGTTATTTATCTGGTCTTGTATGTGGATGATATGTTGTTGGTTGGAAATGAAAAAGAAGTTATCCAGGATTTGAAGACCCAATTGTCCTCCAAATTCGACAGGAAAGATCTTGGTGCTGCAAACTATATTTTGGGCATGGAAGTTAAAAGAGATCGAGTAAAGAGGAAGCTCTGGTTAAACCAGACGAAGTATGTCGAGACAATATTGTAGAGGTTTAATATGCAGGATAGTAAACCGGTGAAGGTTCCTATTCTTGTAGGTGTGAGGTTATCTGTTGAACAGTGTCCCAAGACACAAGAAGAGGAAGAGGACATGTCCCGTGTTCCATATGCAAGTGCAGTCGGTAGCCTGATGTATGAAATGGTCTGTACTAGACTAGACATTGCACATGCAATGGGAGTATTGAGCAGGTTTATGTCAAAACCAGGGAAGGAGCACTGGACAGTGGTGAAGCGGGTTTTCAGGTATTTGCGTGGCACTAGTGATTATGGTTTGTGCTATCAAGGAAGACTAGGATTGGATAGAGTGTTGGATATTCATGGCTTTGTTGATGCAAACTGGGCTGGATATATGGATCAGAGAAGATCTAAAAGTGGGTATGTGTTTAACCTATTTGGAGGTGCAGTCAGTTGGATGAGTAAGAAACAATCTGTAGTGGCACTATCAACTACATAGGCAGAATACATGGAAGCCACTCATGCAAGAAAGGAAGCAGTTTGGTTGCAGACATTGTGTTCAAGTATGGGGTTAGTACATGAATCTATAAGGATAGACTGTGACAGCCAAAGTTTAATTTTCTTGGCAAAGAACCCCGCATATCATTCAAAGACAAAGCACATTGATGTTCAGTATCACTTTCTGAGTGATATGATAGAAGACAAAAAGGTATTGCTGGTAAAGGTCGACACTTTGAAGAATACTGCAGATGCATTCACAAAATCTATGAGCTCTGAGAAGTTCTCTTGGTGTAGAGAGACAATGGGCATTTCAGGGTTGGAAAAATGACTAAGCTTTCTTGTGGCCCCTTGTGGAAAGAAAACAACAAGTGGGAGAATGTTGGGTTGTGTTATATTCTTTCCACGTAGTTAATAGGGGGTTTGAGGGGCACCCGTAACCCCACTTTATGGGGTCTGGGGTAGCACCCCAGAAAATTTTGGTTTTGCACCCTATGTTATGTTTGGCGAACCCACCTATGGTTTTGTGCATGATTTTTGCACATATTTTTTGGACGCGAAGCTTTTCGGTCGATGGTATTGGACGCGATGGTTTTCGGTCCATGGTATTAGATGCTTCGACATATATAAATATGTATTATAACATTGAAAGGAACATAATGAAAAATCAAGCTGGTGGTCTCGGTTTTGGGATCTAGGGGAAAATCTCTGTGTATATGTGTTTTATGTGTTCTTCTCTCGCATTATTTATTTTCTGTGTTTTAGAATTCGTATGCAGGTAATTTCTATATGGGGTTAAAACCTACAATTTTAGTTTGTGAAAATTGCAATACTAGAAGATTTCAGTAGATTTTCCATTGTTTGTATAATGACAACTTCTTTTCAATTTATAGCAGTTGAGATAAGCTTCTATTAGCATTTATATCTATTTGTAATTAGTGTCAAATTAAAAAATAGACACTTTTTGTAACATCATATTATGTGAATGACAAATCTAAGTTCTGTATATTTTATTATCCATTGATAATGTCAACATTTTTAATTGTCTAAAAATCATATTCATTCTTTTTTAGGTTTTTATAGAAAAAGAAAGTACATGATTCTAAAAGAAAATCACCTATAGCTTATAAACATATATTTTAGCTTAATGAATTGATTTGTGAACTATTTTGAAGTTTAATTAATTTGTTAATATTACTTTTAATTGTTTGAACAAACTTTTATTTGTATTTATTATATATTTATAATTAATATTAATATCTAAATTAAATGTTTTAGAAACATTTTATTACCTTCATAAAGATTTGTATTTTAATGTAATTTATCTTCATCATCATCCATGATGTCAATTTTCATATCAATAAAATAAAAAACTAACCAAACAAAATTAATTACATTCTCTCTTTACAACATTAGCAAATAATTTTTTTATTTAAAATTTAATTATAAATAATTTATTTATATTTTCAACGAAAATTTAAATGTTCATATTTGAATGTAATTTTTATTTTATTTTTATATATAATTGGAAGTGATGAATGCTAAATGACAATATTACTCTTTAAATACGTAATTTATTAGATTAAAAATATTTAACTATAATACATAAAAAGTTAAACATTTAACTCCCATTTTAAATATTATATTTTTGTTTTTAAATAAATCAAATTACTAATCACCACTAGAATTAAAGTTATACTTTATTATACAATTCTTATCTATAAATTATGGTGAAAAGTATGCAAAATAATATTATGAAACTATGATTTATTATATATTTTAATAATTTTGCCCTTTTCGATTATATTATAGATATGTTATTTGCAATTTTTTTATTTCCATACATTATTGCACAAGCTTTTAAGAAATGTCACCCCTTTCAAGTCTTCTTGTCTTCTCGTGTAGGTATTCAACTTCTCATAGTAAAGGGTTCTCATCGATAATTGGCATCTTGGTTCTTATATGCTATGAACACTTAAACTTATTATTTATTAAATATTTTACTAATCCTTAAACTTTAAGGATTTTAATTATATTTAAATTTATTTAAAATTTGTTGTTTTTATTATGGAAATTGGAAAAAAAGAGTTGAAAGTAGTCTTAAGTAGTCATTAAAGTATATATGGAATTTAATAGTAAATATTTTATATAGTAAAAAAATTGTTGTAAATAAAATTTATGTATTCAAAAAATAGTATTGATATATTAAAAGTTCAAAAAATAGTATTGATATTTCTTTATAGTAGCTTATGTGAATTTCAAAATAACTATTAGTTTGTTGTGAGGAATTTGTCTGGATGGATAGTCCGTTAGAGACAAGCTTGGCAAATTATATTTTCTCCTACTCAAACTTGTAGACTTGAACGCAATGAAGCAAACAATCTTCCTCTAATAATAAGCAACAATAAAATAACTACTCTAACTAACATCTATTAGGATAGCTAGGACTACTATTAAATGCTAAAATAGATATTAGATAGATACAAATAAATCCAAATTTATTGGAAGAAAAGAAGATATATATCTATTTTTATTAAAATCAATGACAAAATAACAAAAGTATACACAAATTTACTATCCACACTATCTACGACCATTGTTTAGATTCCTCCATCCTCGAGACACTTAGCACTACTTCATCTCCTCTATTCTTCTCCAGACAAGGAAGAGGAATACCAAGATGTGTTAGGCCTCAATCACAAGAAAAGGGAGAAGAAAACTACTAAAAACAAGGACTTAGGAGATTAAGATAAAAAAAAATATAATGGTCATGATTACTTTTAGCTGGAAAATAACTTTGATGTAACAATATATCTTGTAGCATTCTCCTTCAAGTAGGCCACTTTTATACCATTTCAATATTGTTAATATTGTTTTCCATGGGATTATGTGAGTTACAAAAGCTGTTTCCTATAAACCTCTCTCAAGAGAACATGGTTTTCACACTATTTTTATATACTTTTAGTCATTTTTTAGTCTACTCACATCTTCGATGAATGAAAAGGGAAGTACTTGCTCATAGAATGAGCATAAAGTGCAAGCAGATTGCTAAGAAGGATTTTTCAATAGAGTTTCCAGTGTATCGATGTTAACAATTATAAATATGAAATTGATGAAGGCGAAAGAAAGGAATATCGATTGTAAAATATGATATTATATTTCCCTTTATGTGTGAGGTTGGAAGGGGAGGTGATGGTTGAAATGCATTATATGATATGACGGAAGAAGCTATTGAGTGGGAATAGATGGAATTGACCAATCTTTGGATTAGGAAAGCATCTACAATAGAAAATAAGGTATTAGATGAATCTCTTCTCGAAGCAAGTATACCCATGCTCAAGTGTGGAAAAGCATGGCCACCAAATCAAGTAAATTGCATGTCCATGAAATATATATATAAATAGTGATCATGTCCATGAAATAAATATAGTGGATCCATGTCAAAATAGATCATAAGAACAAACATATACACTATGGATGTATGTCGCAATATGCATTAAAATGATAGCTAGAACAATGAATTGGAAAATTTGATCCTAAAAAAGTATCGATGTCATATGAGCGATTGGTATTTTTTTTTGTCATTCAGACAATAACATAAAGAGGGGATGCTATTATTGGCCTAAGGTGTTCAATCCAAACCCACTAAGGGTAAAATTATACGCCATTTGAAAAGATAACCTTATTGAACATGGGAGATATTATTTGGTTATGAATCATTAATGTATACCATCAACAAATGTGAGATCCCACTAATAATGGTAATGGGCATCAAGGTAGTAACTAAATTCAAGCAAGCATGAATAGACGAGATATAACCAAACACTTGTAGAAACTATGGATCATGGTACATTGATGTATTCTCATGGTTGATAGTCACGAATATTTCCACTAATGACTACAAACCCTCAAGGTACTATAAAGTCTCTAAATCTCATTCCTCGAGAAAATTTTGCAAATTCGATGAAAAGAGATGCATTTAAAGGATGGAACTAATGCATCTCCTATCATTTAACATGAGAGAACATAAGGATATTGTTTCGGAGGTCTTTGACAAAAGATAAAAGAAGATATTAACAAATATGCCTCTCAAATGTATTAAATGGAATAACGCATTAAAGAGAGTTGATACCCTATGAGGAACAACCACTAATATAGGTGAGCACTTCCACCAATGATGAAAATAAAATCCAAGGTATAGCATGAATTTGAGTGTTTAAATTTTTTTGTTGTTGTTAAACATGTGGGAAACCACTCAATTAGTAACCATTGATGCATTATCATCTATGCACAAAGTAACCTATCAATGTTGGAAATAGGCCTAGGGTTCCATTGAATCTAGGTTAAACTCTTAAAGTAATGTGTCAGTCAATAAGAGATTACTCACTAATAAAAGGTCAATGGAGACTTTCCACACTCACATGAGTAATGAACATAGATAATGATGGTACTTGACAACTAGGAAGGATGACATGGATAGTCAAGAAATTATGAGGAATGGATGGCACATTGTGAAACTTCCCTTGATCATAAGCACAAAAAAATGGTGGCTTGGGTGGAATTTGAATCAAAGTGGAACAACAATATAAATTTGTGACACAGGAGGCACTAACAGACTCTCCATAGTGACTGGAAGACTAACTAGTTGGAGTAATCAACTCGAAAATCAAGTTCATCTTATTAGGTTATACTAAAATCTAAAATGTTGAGTAGACAACTCAAAATTTGGTTGTTTGTTCAAGGGTGAGGAAAATCGAAATAATTACTAACAAAATAAAGACGTTTATTCTTTCTTCGCTCTCTCATTTTTATCATATTCGAATATTTTGTCTTTTTCATGTTACTAAATCTTGAAAATGAATAAAATAATGATATTATATAATGGAGGAAACTAATTGATCTATGTATATTGGTGGCCACTTGCCTATTACACTTGGATGCCCAACACTATCAGTTTCTTATTTTTCAGCACAATATCCTATTTCAACTGTTTTTTATTTTTGGCAATTTTCAGGTTGCGAAATTCTAGAGCCATTTTGAGGGCCTAAATGACATTTTTTGGGGAAACAGAAAAACATTCAATTTGCAATCAAAAGTTGTTTTCCTAGGATATTCCTTTCTAATGGTCTATCATTCACACCAAGTAGAGATCGTATGTCAAAGTTATGACCATGGGATGTTGACAGTCCAACTAACCCCATCAGGGCCCATACCTTTTGGCAATTCATCTCCTAGGGTTAGGTTTTTGGATGTTTAGGGTTTCTCATTGTTTATTAGTGATAAAAGGAACTTAGAGCCTCATTATAACATAGTTCAGAAGGCATGTAGCAATCACATATCTTAATAGTGATAAGTTACCATTGTCGTAGCTAGTTTGTTTTCATTCTTCATGTAAAAAATATTTAGCATTTGCTATTTATTAGCTGAAGTTTATTTTTACTGTATCTCTATGTTTCTATTTTAAATTTGTATTTCATTCTGTTCCTTCATAAATTTGGATTAGCGGTATCAGAGCGGTTTTCTCTCTCTCTATTTTTTCGTGCATGTCCCCAGTAAGGTTGGGGTATGAGGAATTTGGACTCAAACTGCTTTAACCCATGCAAGACCATCCTCATTGACCTTGATAGCTTGCCATGGTGGAAGAAAACAAAAATTAGGGAGTAGGAGATCCTTTCAAATTGTCCCTCAAAGAAGTCCTCAACCAACAGAGGGACAAGATGATGGATAGTTTTTCTTATATCCTTCGGAGAATACAAATAGAAAAAGCACCTTCATCTAGCAGTCACTTCAGAGGCATCACCCCCTTTAAGGTACTATTTAATTTTTACATTCCCATATTTGAAGGCCAGATAGATGCAGATGCTCTAGATAAATGGATAAATTTGCTGAAAGGATATCTTTTAGTTCATAATTTTTCCAACAGAGAAAATATTAGTTTTGCACTCCTTGAGGTTGCCCCCCATGTCAAGAACTAGTGGGAAACTTACTGTGAGAAAAGGGTTGAGGAGGAACCCTCACTATTTTTAGTTGCATCGTTCTGGGACTATTTCTGAGATGTTATTAAGGAATAGTATTACCTTGCTGGAAACTATGAAGACAAGTACATAAAATTGAAAACACTATGATAGGAAAGGGACCAAGAAGTGTGAGATTTCATAAATATATTTCATACCCTACACACAAAGTTGGGTATCAAGGACTCTAAGTGACTATTGGTGCTCAAGTACAATGGCTATTTTCAAAAATGCATCAAGATAGAAATGGAGTTCCTAGACATCTTCTTGCTTGGTGTATCCTACCGATAAATTGTCAAGATCGAGCTGAAAATTAAATAGAAGAAGTGGGACTTTTCATCTACAAACCCAAAGCGGGGCAAGGGAACCTCGAAACCATAGAACAAAGGAAAGATCCAAGGTCGAATGACCTAGTGTAACCTGTCAAATCTACAAGAAAAGAATAGAAATGGGTAAACAAAGAAATACACGGGAAAGTGGTATGAATTCCACAAGAACCCCACTCACAACGTAAGTGAATGTCATGCCAAGAAGTCACTAGTGGCTGAGATGAAAGCTTCATAGCTAGATGCATGTTTTGATTTAGAGCCATAACCCTACAATGGGAAAAAATCATTGATCTAGAACCCATTTCCACCATTTCCACCACCAAGGTTAAGAAAAGTGAGCCCGAAGATTCGGAGGAGGGTGAGCATCTCTTCCACTCACAAATGTGGGTGAAGGGTGCTCCATTGTAGTTCATTGTCAATAGTGGGAGTCAATAGAAAATCATCTTAAGAACTGCTAGTATTTGGTTGGGATTTCCGACAACACCACACCTGCATCCATACACCATCGAATGGCTCCACTAAGAGTGAGATCACTACGTCACCCAGTAGTGTCGCCTACCTTACAACATCAAGATTTTAGTGCATAAGGTATTGTGTGATGTTTCTCCCCTTGAAGTTTTTGATGTTTTATTAGGCCAACCATACAATATTTTGGAGGTAGCCCCACCTACATACATTTCTTTGATCTCTACTAAGAAATGTTGCAATATGATCTCCTAAACTAGAAAATTTATTTTCTTCATGGTTCCTCTCAAAGTAAGGGGAAGATCGTGGCCACATCCATGGCCTCCATAAACAACTCTTCCACATAACATAAGCAAGTTGATGATTTTGTGGAAGAGCATATAGAAATATTCTCCTTACCCATGGGGTTACCTTTGCAATGTCAAGTCAAGCATTCGATTGATGTGACCCTAGGTTCACCTCTACCTAATGGGCCAATCTACCACTGATCTCTTCTAGAAAATGAAGAAATCAAGCAACATATCTAGCAGTTGATACAAAAGGGAACATATGACCAAGTTCATCACCTTGTGGGATCCAAATTGTACTCGTGTAGAAGAAAGATGGGACATAGAGACTCTGGATTGGTTATTGGGCACTAAAACAAAATCACAGTCATGAACAAATAAATGATCCCATAGATTGATGAACTTCTTGACTAGCTCTAGTGTGCTAATTACTTCAGCAAGATCAATTTGAAGTCTAGTTATCACCAAGTTCCAATAGAACCCAAATATGTATAGAAGAATGCCTTCGAGGGTCTTTTTCATTGGTTGGAGATGCCCTTCGGGTTGTCAAATTCCCCTGCAATGTTTATGATGCTAATGGATCACATCTTATGACCTTTCAACAACTTGGTCATGGTTGTATATCTAGATGATATCCTCATCTTCATCAAGATTTGGGTAGAGCACTTGGAACATATTTGGTAGGGTCCCTTCAAACCTTGCAACAACAAAAGTTATGTGCCGACCTAGAGAAATGTTCATTTTGAATGGATCATATCCAAAATATGGGCTAAATAATTAATGAGCAAGGTGTGCACGTGGAGCCAGATAAGATCCAATTCATTTAGCATTGGCCAACCCCCACAACTTTAACAGAGCTTCACAACTTCTTGGGGCTTGCTAATTTCTATCATAGATTCATGGTGGGGTTCTCTCATATCAGTTGTCCCTTGAGTCAAGTTACCAAGGGTAGAGAATTTTTTTTTTTTTTGTCCAAGTCACAACAAAAGGAATTCATTGAACTAAAACACTGCCCTTTCTCTACACCAGTCCTCACCTTTCCAAACACACAACAACCAATTGAGATTGAGACAAATTCCTCTGAGTATGTTATTGGTGCAGTCCTCACTTAACAAGGGAATCCATTAGACTATCACAATGATATGCTCTATGATACTATTTGAAGATACCTCGCCTATAATAAGGAAATGTGTTCTATCATGTAGGCTTGCCGACAATGTAAACATTATATTTTGGGGAAGGTGATGATTATCCACATGGACCACCAACATGTTCAATTTATTTCAGACACAATGGAAGTTGTAGAATGATTTCCTTCAGAAATGATCCACATACCTGCAATAATTCCATTTAACATTAAATAAAAGAAAGGTAGAACCAATTGCATCGTAGACTACCCATTCAACCACTAATTGTGGAACTGAGCATAATTCTCAACACTTGTGGGCACAAGACTTCTGGATGGCCACAACTATATGAAAATGACTTGGGATTCACTACCACCTACATGATTTTGATGGTAGGAAAGCTAATTCAATATTTCCACCTTTAGCATGGATTATTGTGCTATCTAGGTAATATTTGTCTTCCTTCAAGAGAGCGTGCCGAGCTGATATGGGAAGCGGATTACAGCTGGGTCATAGGAGATTTTGGTGTGGAGAAGACAATGGAGATCAGGAGGAGCACCAGAGATGGTTCTTCATCTAAGCATGATGATGAAGAAAATCTAGCCTTAGCCAGTAAGACAAGGAAAAGGAAAGGGAAGGCTTCCCATTCCAAGTCGAGTTCTTCTCATGGTGGGAAGAAGATTGACAAATCTAAAGTGAGATGCTTTAATTGTCATGAGATGAGTCATTGTACAACTAATTGCCCATCGAAGAAGTCCAAGAATGGATCCTTGGAAGGATCTGAAGGTGAGGCATAAATGGACTTCACTCTCATCGCATGCATGGTGTATTCGATGATGGGTTGTGGTTGGTTTCTTGACAGTGGAGCCTCATTCCACATGACCGACCATAAAAGTTTATTCAGTACATTGGAGGAGAAATACCTCAACATACTCATAGAGATGGGTGACAATGAAAGGTATAGTGTTTTAGGAGTGGGCACAGTGACTTTTTAGAGGGAGCATGGAGCTTCTATCACCTTGACAGATGTGAAGTATGTGCTTGGACTGAAGAAGAACTTGGTATCGATCATGATGTTGGAGGACAAAGGCTATGATGTTGTCTTCAGTAATGGAAAGGTTTTCCTTAGACACATCAGCACGGGATAGGTGAAACAGATCAGTTCACGGGTACATAACCTGTATGCTCTTGAGGTTAAAGATGCATGCAAAGCCTTGAGGAGCAAGGAAAATGTTAGAGACTTGGTGGTTGCGAGGGAGAGTAAATTACCTCTCAACATGAAACACCAGAAGAAGTCTCAGATAATTGTGGAGGAGCTACTATTAAAGAAGTCAATAGAGGGATCACATGCATCCATACCTCCAAGTGTGAGGTGGGGTGATGTGAAGTGACAGTCCCATGAAGGCTGAAATAGGGACAGGATCCTTGAGTTACCCAACCTCTTTGATTAGACCTTGCTACAGGAGCCCCAATGAGGAGTAGTAGGATTGGCTGAGTGGGTAGAGACAGATGCGGATGGAGCGGCAGAGGGAGCTTCAACATCAGAGGGTGTTTCTACCCCAACAAGGAGGTCAGTTGGGAGATCAATTACTTAATTCTCAGTAACTGAGTTACAATGTAGTAATGGGAAGCACGATGAAACATGATGAGAGGAGGTACATTGCGGATGCATCACTGGGAGATAGGACCAGTAGCAGAACGGATGCAGTAGGAGAAATCCGTAGGATTGATGTAGTCAAAGATCAAAGTGATAGAGGCTAGAGCAGTCAGATAATAAAAAGCACAGAGGTGCAGAGTTTTCAGTCAATAGAGGCAATATCAGTCAGAGACTTTGATGACAAAGGCATCATTCTGATTCAGGTTGGATATTTTTTTTTGGAGTTGCTAAAGCAACAACACTAGAGAGAAGTGTTGCATGTAGAACATTCCAAAGGTTCATGATCAGGATCGAGTTGAATTCCTTTCTTGTTGAGAGGGAGCGTTGAAAGTAGCAACAAGAAATGCTAAAAATAACATTGCTAAGGATAGAATTTCAGGATATATTCCGATTTTAATTTGTCCTTGAATTTAAATTCGAATTTAGTCTCACGAACTGTTTGAAAAATAATTAATTAATTCATCCTGAGTTAATTAGTTGGAGAAATTCAAACAAGAGTCTTTGTGAAGTCATGCAATAGTTATCCCTTTGATTGAGGAAGTTATCCCTTAATTAAGGAGATACAGATGAGTTGTATTTGATTTGTAATTAGTTAGCTCAGTTAACTGAGTTAAGTCTAGTTAGATTAGTTCCAAATAGTTTGTGGAACTGATTGTCAGTTCAGTCAATTAATGCATGCATGCATGAAACTAGTGTACTCCAGACAACTGAGGGTTCTCTCATAAATAACTCATGCATGTCAGTTTAGACAAAGACCTAGTTGAGATTAAGGATAGGGACATTGTACTAGTAGTTGGAGGAATTTTTCCTATAAAGGAAACTCATCCATGCAGAAGGAATAAGGTTCGCTGAGGATTGCACAATTTTACAGGGTGTGAGATCAGTGTGACTGATCAATGTTACACTTGGTAATAGTAGGATCACCCAGGAGAAACAACACAAGGAAATAGGAGGCTTGGAGGGCAGAAGAGAAGGTTTGTGAGAAGCCTTGTTTGCCTGTGAGCATCTAGGAGGATTGTACTAAGAGATGGCTAGCAGTGAGAGCTAAACTTTTGCATAATCTTGATGTATTTCCACCTTGTACGATAATATAGATAGTGGTGTTTTTAGCTGAAGCTTTCCCCTGAGTATTTTCTGTGTTTCATGTGTGTTTGATTCTTATTCTTTGTTATATGTGTTCTATTTGATCTTGCTCAAATCGATTAAGCTTCTGCAAAGTTTGATAGTAGAAGTAGATCAAGTATTTTGCTTTAGTTACATTGCATTATCAGGTGATCTACAGTGAGAATTTCTACAAAAAATTTGTTTTTCACCAACAACCAAAGGAAGTGGCTTACCTTTGGCCAAATATTGCGAGACCATGCTACCTTCCAAAGTAGATATTTCACTACTTCCTTATGTCTTGCCAAGGTGACATATTCCTCATTCAAATTAAACATACCAATTGGATTATAACCCCACCTCATTTTGTGATGGCCATGAGCTATCTGAACCTTCCTCTTCACAAATTCTTTATTAAAACTATCCCATATATTTCTCCCTATTGACCTTCCCAATCCTCCTTAAGTTTATAGGTTCACCAAAATCAAGAATCACAATTCTACTTCCAAAATCACCCCACCTTTTGGCCTCCCTTTGATTTAGTAAAATTTTCTATCTCCACCCACTTTGATTTTTCTGATAGTCATGGGAGATGCTACCATGATTCCTCCAAAATCCTGGTTATATCCCCTTTTCTCACTTCCCAAAATGCATGGTCTCTTACTAGTTTCATACTCACTTGTGCCCATATCCAAAACTGGGATCCATGATAGTAATTGAGATTTCGAATACAAGCTTCCTGAGTAGATTGGGGCTTATACTTTCTCTTCCATATTTGTCTCCAAATTTCTTTACCACCCATCACCCATGGCCACCGTAATTTAGCCCCCTGTGCTTCACATAAGGCTTCTAGGTCTCTTAAGGCCAACCCTCCAACATCTTTGGGAAAACAAAGCTTCTCCTACGCCATCAACGCCCACTTCTTAGTCTTGTTATCACCTCTCCAAAGGAATTTTCTCCAAACAATGATTATTTCCTTGATGGTACCTCCTGGAATATGCATCACTTCCATTTGGTATAGAGGAATATATTGTAACACTGATTTTGTTAACACCACTCTCCCGACTAAATTTAAAGCTCTGAAGGCCTAATTCTTAACTTTATTTTCCAATTTTTCTTACATCTCATGGCATCATACTGGCTTCTTTGAATTAAGTGCAAGAGGCACTCAAAGATACTTAGAAATAAAGGATGCATCCTAGAATCTAGAGTCCTAGCCAAGTACCATTGAACTGAGACATTGCAATTAAAAAATAAAATGTTATACTTCTCTTTATTTATTATAGTGTCTAATGCTTACATAAAGACTTCCAGTAGAGATTGAATTGATCTTGCTTCCATGAGATTATCCTGGCCCTTTGTCTTTGATCTCTCTCGCACAACCCTTTCTTTTTCAACACAAATACCCCTACACATAAATTTATTTTTGATCTTAGGGAAGCTATGAGAGGTCCTTCTATGCCCAACAAGTGACAAGTCCCATTAGAAATGCTTCATCTATAAAAGAATTTGGGCTTTCGTCAAGCATCGATAAGACTTCACTAGTCCCGGGTAAGAAGACGAAGCATTTTGGTGGGGCTTTATCTTATGGGTACTTCCACTTTGCTACTTTTTTGTCACTTGTGGCTTCTAGGGGAAACTCCTCGATAGCTATTTGTTTGAAATGCAATTTAAATTTCAAACAAATTTGACCAAAAACATGCCCAAAGAAATTCCAAATAGAAAACAACCAAACTATAACCAATAAAATTAAATTAGAAACTTGAGAATGGCATGATGAATATTGTTATCATGATGAACCTTTATTTATCCAATAAAAAAATTTATTTAATTTTTTTATTTCAAATATAAATTAATTTATATTTTAAATATTTTTTTAATAATAAATATAGTAATTTGTTTTTAAAAAATAATTTTACTAAAAAATATTAATTAAATTAAAAATCCAAAACGAGATTTTTTTATATATATAGTATATATAAATTTAACATTTAATACATATATGACATAGCATAGGAATATTGGGGTTTTGAATTTGCTGAACATTTTCAGATGTGAAAAAGGACAAACAATCGATGGAATGATCGAAATGATGGGAAATGATTAAATTATTGAAAATCATAGAATACGTAAATTTTAAAAACCTTAAGCTCATTTACTTAAACTAATTTCAAATAAACTAATTTCAAATAAGGAATGGTTCCCCTTTTTCCATTTATAAAGAGCTGCCTTGCTTCTCACAAAAACCATACGCACTGCATTTCTGCTCCCTCTTGCGGAAACACTCTTTCTGTTTTCCCAATGCTGTGGGAAGGCTGCGCTACACTTTCCATCTCTGCGACCATGTCATCTCTTGCTCTTGCTTTTCCGAGGCTGTTGCTGCTCCTCATTTTTTGCTTCATCCCCACCCTCTCATTTCGGGATGACCGACAATCCGTGGGGAATTTTGGTTCAGTCTATAAAGGGACTCTGAGCGTTGTTGCTGTGAAAGTTTTCCATTTATAAAATGACATGGTTAAAAATGATTTTACAATAGAATGCAATTTCTTGTAAAAGGTTTGACATCGAAATCTGATGAGGATCATAATCTCATGTTCCAACCCTGATTTCAAAGCTTTGGTGTTCGAATTTATGTCTAATGGAAGCTTGGAGGAGCATTTGTATCCTAATAAAGATGATAAAAATGGTGAATATGAGTGTCAGATGGGACTAACAACACGATTGAACGTTGCAATAGATGTGGCCCATGCATTGGAATATATTCATCGTGATTCTATTGTGCAAGTAGTGCATTGTGATTTAAACCCCAACAATGTGCTTCTAGATGTCAAAGGCACCGTGGGCTATGTTGCACCAGGTATGTCATTTTAGAATGCTAGATTTGTACTTGTCTTTTCTCATCAACAATTTTGTATGGATTGGTTGAGTAAAATTTGATGAAGGTTATCTTTAATGCAGATTCGGATTAGGTGAGTCAATATCTACCAAAGGAGGAGGTATGTCATTTTAGAATGCTAGATTTGTACTTGTCTTTTCTCATCAACAATTTTGTATGGATTGGTTGAGTAAAATTTGATGAAGGTTATCTTTAATGCAGATTCGGATTAGGTGAGTCAATATCTACCAAAGGAGGAGGTATGTCATTTTAGAATGCTAGATTTGTACTTGTCTTTTCTCATCAACAATTTTGTATGGATTGGTTGAGTAAAATTTGATGAAGGTTATCTTTAATGCAGATTCGGATTAGGTGAGTCAATATCTACCAAAGGAGGTATTTACAACGATGGCATTTTGTTATGGAACCAACCAGTGACATGTTTTCTGGAGACCTTAACATTCACAAGTGGGTGACTTTCTTTGCTACAAGTTGGTTTGATTTGTTCAAAAGATTCACCTAATGAACGACTAACTATGAGAGATGTGGTAATGGTATTGGAAAGCCTCAAAAATGATTTGGGGGGAAATGCATTCACTTCTAGGAGGATGAGACAAAGCATGGTCAATTTTCTTAGCAATGCAAATGACACATGGAATGATATGCTTGCATCAAATGCCCACGGTTCTTCTACATTTTAGTTTGTGAAAATTGCAATACTAGAAGATTTCAGTAACTTTCCATTGTTTGTATAATGACAACCTCCATTGTTTGTATAATGACAACTTCTTTTGAACTTCTAGCGCTTGAGATAAGCTTCTATTAACATTTATATCTATTTGTAATTAGTGTCAAATTAAAAAATAGACACTTTTTGTAACACCATATTATGTGAATATTAACATTTATATCTATTTGTAATTAGTGTCAAATTAAAAAATAGACACTTTTTGTAACACCATATTATGTGAATGACAAATCTAAGTTCTGTATATTTTATTATCCATTCATAATGTCAATATTTTTAATTGTCTAAAAATCACATTCATTCTTTTTTACATTTTTATAGAAAAAGAAAAGACATGATTCTAAAAAAAATCACCTGGCCCTTATAAACATATATTTTAGCTTAATGAATTGATTTATTTATATTTTCAACTGAAATTTAAATGTTGAAATCCCATCTGAATATAATTTTTATTTTAATTTTATATATAATTAAAAATAATGAATAATAAATAACAATGTTACTCTTTAAATATAAAATTTATTTGATTTAAAATATTTAACTATAATAAATAAAAATTTAAACATTAAATTCTCATTTTCAATATGATATTTTTGTTTTTAAATAAATCAAATTACTCATTACCATTAAAACTAAAGTTATACTTAATTGTATAATTCTTATCATACAGTTATGATTTATTATATATTTGAATAATTTCTCCCTTTTCAATTATATTATAGGAAAGTTATTTGCAATTTTTTTATTCCCATACATTATTGCACAAGTTTTTAAGAAATGTCACGCCCTTTCAAGGCTTCTTGTCTTCCCGTGTAGATATTCAACTTCTCATAGTAAAGGATTCTCATCGATAATTGGCTTCCCATTGTAATGGGCACTTAAATTTATTATTTATTAAATATTGTACTAATCATAAACTTTAAGAATTTTAATTATATTTAAATTTATTTAAAATTTGTTGTTTTTATTATTGAAATTGGAAAAAAAGAGTTGAAAGTAATATATATAGATATATAATTAATAAATATCGTAAATATTTTATATTTCTATAATTATTTAATATAATGTGTTCTTCATAATAATATAAAATAAGTGATACTTAATTTAAGATTTGAGTTTATTTATAAATTGTAATTTTTTTTTTTTTAATTTCTACAACTCATATTTGTAGAATTATTTTAATTTAATGATATGACAAGTATATATCTCTTAGTTTTCACCTTTACTAAATTTAATAGTTGAGTAATGATTTTGTAACTTACACTTCCTATTATCAAGGATAAATAATTAAGTAAAAAATAGAATTCATATAAATTTTGGGCAAATGGTTTTGAAAAGTCTAACATTTTTAGTTGGCATTCATTTTATCATAAAACAAAAATAATTAATTAAAATATAAAATTCATATAATTATTCTTGTCAACTTTGATTGAAATGTTCATAATTTTCTTCTCAACTTTGAGAGGATATTTGTAAATAATTATTTTAAAATGTAGTTGATAATTGATGGAAATATTTCTTTTAAAATTTTTTGACTCATTTCAAAAAAATCAAATCATTAGAATTTCAAAAAGGTTAAATAAATTACATATATCTTCACCTAAAAAATAAGTTATCCACTTTTTAAAAAGGTTTAATAAATTACATATATCTTCACCTAAAAAATAGGTTATCCATTTTAATTATGGTTTTATGAAGATTTGATTGTTTCAAGAAAATCCCTAATTTTGAATTTAACTTTTTTGGCTTGTTTGAAAAAAATAATAAATATTTAAAATTTTAAAATAAATAGTCAAATTAAGTATAACTTACTTTGTGCAATAAAATAAAATAGCTCATTTTTAATTTTTGCTTTTAATTGACTTTTGAAGTGAAAATTTATTATTATTGAATTAAAGAGTGTATTGTCAAAAGACCTTCTAGAAATACAATGGATAGGTGGGTTTTGTGTTTGAGTAGTTGGTTTTGAATACTCTAACATTTATAATTAATTAAAAATATATATAATTTTTACTTTGAGTAGTTGGCTTTTGAGTAGTAGAGAGTGAGAAGTGGAGAGAGAGAGGGAGTGACAAGGGAGAGATGGAAGGAGAGTGTGTATCTTTGGGGGTGAGATAAAGAGACAAAGAGAGAGAGATGGAGAGAATGGGGAGACAAGGAGAGAGGAGAGATGCAAGGATATAGTAACAGAGTTTGGAGGGTGAAGAGAGAGAGAGAGAGAGAGAGAGAGAGAGAGAGAGAGAGACGAAGGAAGAGAGAGAGGATGTGAGAGAGTGGAGAGAATAGGGAATGATAGATGGATTTGGAGGGGGAGAGAGAGGGAGGTAAGAAGAAAGAAATAGAGAGAGAAAGGTGGAGAGAGAGAGAGAGAGGGAGTGATAAGGAAGATGGAGAGAGAGGGAGAGAGGACAGTAGGAGGGAAGAGAGATAGAAGCAAGGGAGAGGGAGAGAAGGGGAATAGAGAGAGAGAGAGAGAGAGGGAGAGGAGGGGGGAGGGATAGATAGATTGGAGAAAAAGAGTGTATGTTTTGGGGGTGATATAGAGAGACAAAGGGAGATAGAGATATAGATGGAAAGTGAAGAGAGGGAAGAAGAGAGAGATGGAGAGAGGGAGGGAGGGATAGAGAGATTGATAGATATGGAGTGAGAGAGTGTGTGTGTTTAGGGGTTTGAGATAGAGAGACAAAGAAGGAGAGATGGAGGGAGATATAGATATAGATGAAGGGGGGAGAGAGGGAAGAATATTTCTTGCACTAGATGCATTGATTCAATGTAGATGGTGATTTCTAATCCTATTTGATTGCTTGTACTAGATGCATTGATTTTAGTGTAGATGTTGATTTATAATGATATTTGATTGTTTGCACTAGATGCATTGATTTCAATGTAGATGATTTCTAATTCTATTTAATTGCTTGCACTAAATGCATTGATTTCTATGTAATGGTGATTTCTAATCCTATTTGATTGCTTACACTAGATGCATTGATTTCAATGTAGATGGTGATTTCTTGGCAGTTGTCTATAACGCGACTTTTTGAAAGCCTTTCTGGCGGGTTTTTCCAGTCGAAATCGGACAGGAATTTATTGGAATCGCAAGTTTGATAGCTAGTTTCTGCACAATGAAAGCGTCCCAGGGTTTTCGAGGGTGCTGAATCTAAATATGCAGTTAAAAAACCATTTTAACTGCAACAAATCAAGATTTAACCTCAATTTCTTCCGGATTCCGTCATCGGAATCTCCAAAAAGTCGCATTATAGACAACTCCGATTTCTTGCACTAGATGCATTGATTTCAGTGTAGATTTTGGTTTATAATCCTATTTTCTTACTTGCACTAGATGCATTGATTTCAGTGTAGATTTTGGTTTATAATCCTATTTTCTTACTTGCACTAGATGCATTGATTTCAGTATAGGATTTATCTTTTTATAATCCTATTTTCTTACTTGCACTAGATGCATTGATTTGAGTGTAAATGTTGATTTCTAATCTTGTTTGATTTCTTACATTAGATGCATTGTTTTCAATGTAAATGTTGTTTTCTAATCTTATTTGATTGCTTGCATTAGATGCATTGATTTCGGTTTAGATGTTGATTTCTGATTTGATGTAATTGGATGTATGATGGTACATTAATTTTAAAGTGATTGGATTAATATTGTGCATTGATTTCAATGTAAGCACAAAAATTATTGACAATGTACATTGATTTTTGTGTTATAGTAATTCACCCTATTAATATTGGAGAGAAAGAGAGACAAGATATGATGTTTATGGCAATAGCTCGAGCTAAATATTTAAATGGTTTACGATTTAACCTATCCTTTTCATATAATCGATATGAAAAGATGACAAAAGTAACAAGGGTGACAATATGAATAGTAGAAGAAAATAGTTTCAGATTAATCACAATGAAGACTATTTGTAATTGACTATATTCTTATTATTCACATTTTCTATCATTCAACACTATTACATTATCACTTTACATTCAAAATTTTATTTTATCATTTTTCATCATTAAATTTATTAACAATATTTATCATCTCAATAAACTAAGGCAACTAAGAAAATTTAAAATTAAAATGACAAGATTAATCTGAGGCATATTTAACATATTTAAAATGATTATATTAATATTAAATGAATTTACATATTATTGATAAAATTAATCATATGTTCGTTAGATTTTCTTTGGCCGCACACGACTGAAACCAGCTTAGATCCATCTTAACTTCAAATCTATCAAGTGCCAAGAGGGATCAAATCTCTCGAGGTGAAAACATTTCCTCAAGTTTTTCACTCAATAACAAGGTTTTCACCTCAAGAGATTTGATCCCTCTCGGCGCTTGATAGATTCGGAGTTAAGATGGATCTAGGTTGGTCTAACATTTATAATTAATTAAAATATATATAATTTTTTCTTCTGGAGATATTGATATTTTTTTCTCAGTTTATGAGGATTTTTGTAAGAAATATTTATGTGAGATATTGATATTTTTTTTCTCAGCTTATGAGGATTTTTGTAAGAAATATTTAGGTGGGATATTGATATTTTTATAAGAAATATTGAGGTTTTGAATTTGCTGAACATTTTTGCTTGTGAAAAAGGACAAGCAATCGATGGAATGATTGAAATGATCAGAAATGATTCAATTATCAAAATTCATTGAATACATAAATTTTAAAAACCTTAACCTCATTTAATTAAACTAATTTCAAATAATTAATGGTTCATAATGGATTCAGTAGTAAAAATAACCTTTGAGATGGTGGCATAACTTTTATCATTAAAAAGAACACTTCGTGGAAGCTCGTTGGATTCATCCCATCTAATGAAATAATAATAATTTTCCATGACGGGTGATTGGTGATGTTCTAAACTTAAAAATGTTTCAAAGTTAGAATTTTTCTTTTAACTATCTCACAGAGGAAGTTCGAGAAAGAGGGATTTTGCAAATAGAAAGATTGTTGTGTCTTTAATTGGAAATCCTAGCCTTTGTGGACCACAATCATTTCACTTACTTGCATGTAAAACTCCAAGAGGTTATTTTGCATTTGTCAAAATAATATTATTGCCAGTGAGTGGAACAATTGCTTTTATGCTATGTTGTCTACTTTTGAGATTCCTTCGAAAAGGGAATATGTCTATGCAAAACTTTTATTCCTCAAATTCCATTTTGCAAAAGCTAGAGCACAAAAGGATCTCGTATCAAGAGCTTCAAATAGAAACTAATGGATTTGTCGAGAAAAACTTGTTGGTAGCAGGGAATTTTGGTTCAGTCTATAAAGGGACTCTGAGAGATGGCACCGTTGTTGCTGTGAAAGTTTTCCATTTGCAAAATGACATGGTTGAAAATGGTTTTACAGTAGAATGCAGTGTCTTGCAAAATGTTCGATATCAAAATCTGGTGAGGATCATAACCTCGTGTTCCAACCCTGATTTCAAAGCATTGGTGTTCGAATTTATGTCAAATGGAAGCTTGGAGGAGCATTTGTATCCTAATAAAGATGATAAAAATGGTGAATTTGTATCATCAACAATTTTATATGGATTGGTTGAGTAAAATTTGATGAAGGTTATCTTTAATGCAGAGTGTGGATTAGGTGAGTCAATGTCTACCAAAGGAGATATTTACAGCTATGGCATTTTGTTATTAGAAATACTTACAAGGAAACGACCAACCAATGACATGTTTTCTGGAGACCTTAACATTCAGAAGTGGGTGAACCTAGCCTTTCCAAACAGTGTGAAGGAGGTAATTGATCACCAACTTTTAAACGAGGTGGATGGAGATGAATTTGTGAAAAATAGTGCATACAAATGCCTACTTTCTTTGCTACAAGTTGGTTTGATTTGTTCAAAAGATTCACCTAATGAATGATCAACTATGAGAGATGTGGTAATGGTATTGGAAAGCCTCAAAAATGATTTGGGGGGAATGCATTCACTTCTAGGATGATGAGACAAAGCATGTTCAATCTATCTAGAAATGAAAATGAAACATGGAATGACATGCTTGCATCAAATGAACATGGTTCTTCTACATTTTAGTTTGTGAAAATTGCAATAATAGAAGATTTCAGTAGACTTCCTTTATAGTGGTTGAGATAAGATTCTATTAGCATTTATATCTATTTGTAATTAGTTTCAAATTAAAAAAATAGACACTTTTTGTAACACCATATTATGTAAATGACAAATCTAAGTTCTGTATATTTTACTATCCATTCATAATGTCAATATTTTTAATTGTCTAAAAATCCTATTCATTCCTTTTTACGTTTTTATAGAAAAAAGAAAAGACATGATTCTAAAAAAAAATCACCTATCGCTTATAAACATATATTTTAGCTTAATGAATTGATTTTGTGAACTATGTTGAAGTTTAATTAATTTTTTGATATTAATTTTAATTATTTGAACAAACTTTTATTTGTATTTATTATATATTTATAATTAATATTAGTGTCTAAATTAAATGTTTTAGAAACATTTTATTACCTTCATGAAAATTTGTATTTTGATGCAATTTATCCTCATCATCATCCAGGATGGCAATATTCATATCAATAAAATAAAATACTCATAAAAGAACTAATTACAATGATTTATTTATGTTTCCAAACAAAATTTAAATGTTGAAATCCCATTTGAATATAATTTTTATTTTATTTTTATATATAATTGAAAATGATGAATGATAAATGACAATATTACTCTTTAAATACATAATTTATTCGATTTAAAATAGTTAACTATAATAAATAAAATTTTAAACAATTTTCTTTTAGTAAGTAAGCACCCACAGGGGATTTGAACCGGTGACCTATCACAAAGAGTGCCTTAACAATGCACCCATTTACTGTCAATCCAAAGCCTCATGAGAAAACATTTAACTCCCAATTTAAATATGATATTTTTGTTTATAAATAAATCAAATTACTAATCACCATGAAAACTAAGGTTATATTTTATTATACAATTCTTATCTATAAATTATGGTGAAAAGTATGCAAAATAATATTAGTAAGCTATGATTTATATTATTATGATTTATTTTAATATTTTTATTATATTATAGATATGCTATTTGCATTTTTTTTTATTCCCATACATTATTGCACAAGTTTTTAAGAAATGTCATGCCCTTTCAAGTCTTCTTTGTCTTCCCATTGTAATGGATTCTCATCGATAATTGGCTTCCCATTGTAATGGTTCTTATATGCTATGAACATTTAAACTTATTATTTATTAAATATTGTACTAATCCTTAAACTTTATTTAAATTTATTTAAAATTTGTTTCTTTTATTATTGAAATTGGAAAAAAAAGAGTTGAAATTAGTCTCAAAGTATTCATCTAGGTAGGTAGGTATAATTTTAGGGAATTTAATAAATATTGTAAATATTTTTTATAGTAAAAAAATGGTTGCAAATAAAACTTATGTATTTTATAATTAATATTAACGATAATATATTAAATATTCAAAGAATAGTTTATGTGATAGGCATTTTGCTGAAAAACGAGGGGAACAGGGATGAATAGCTAGGGTTTACAGTCTTTAGTAGGTGTTGAACTCCATGGAAGGGCATAAAGGAGGGAGCTCCACTCCCTCCTACAAGTAGACTATGGCTAGCTGAGGTAAGAAACCAATAGAAGATGTCAGAGGTCTTGCAGAAGAAGGGAAAGAAAGCATGGAAGAGGAGCAAGAGGGAAAAAAATCAAGGGAGAATAATAGCACAAAAGAAAAGGAGAAAGAAGATAAGGAACAGGGAGAAAAAACCAAGGCACAGAAGGGACCACGTAAACCCAAAGCTGAGGTCACACCCAAAGTAGTTCTGAATGATATTGCTCTGCAGGCACACAGGGACCACCTGCGGACATATGCTATCATTTGTAAATTCATGGGATTATGGCCCACTGAAAAGGCATTATAGACATGGATTAAATACCACTGGAAACCTAAAGGAAGCATTGACCTACATCTTGGGTAAAAAGGGATTCTTCACTGTGGTTACAGGCTAGTCTGAACAGGTACCAAATACTCGAAGAAGAAGAAGAGATAACAAAAGTAGATCGGGGAATGGAGGGAAGTCTAGTGGAGAAAGAGAAAGAAGAAGACAAAGATCAAACAAAGGATAATAATAAACAAAAAGAGGCTATGATAAGTGATGTAGATCTAGAGATGGACCAGGAAATGACCCAGAGTGAGATGGAAGTGGAGGACCATGAACTACAGGAGATTCTTGATAGAGAACACCTAGATTTGGAACGGTTCTTGAAACAGGGAACCATGGGAGGGGTAGATTTGTTACCTCAAGAAGAGTTCACTAGAGTACAATAGATGTACATATGGAAAACTCAGACTAAAGGGTTGGATAGGCGAAGAAACACTGAGAGACAGGGTAACAAAGGTGTGAAAACTATGAAAAATACACTAGGATTAGCACCTAGTTACCTAGGAAAGAAAAGAGGCAGAAAAAAGCAGAATGAGCTATTGATGGAATGTGGAAAGCTAATGATAGATTCAGGTAAGATGAAAGACCTAAGCAGTTACTCCTTTACAAATCTTTAATGATGAAGTTCACTTCTTGGAATATCAGGGGTATAGGTAGTAAAAGGAAACAAAGATTACTTAGTAACATAATGAAACAAGAAGCTCCGAATATGATCTTTATACAGGAAACTAAATGTTCCATTCAGAAAATAAAAGAAATATATAGCAAATGGCTCAATCGATTTGAGTTTCTATAAGTCAAGTTAGAAAATATAGCAAGAGGCATACTAACTCTTTGGAACCCCAAAAATATTTGCATAATAGATCCTGAGGCTTCCAGAAATTATTTATCAGTGGTTATTCAACCTGTGGGGGATAGGGAGACCTATCTGGTCACGAATGTTTATGGTCCTCAGAGAAAGGATGATAAACTCAGGTTTCTAGATTCTCTTGTGGATCTTAGAGAGATACATGTAATAATACCATGGATCATGGGTGCGGACTTCAACATGATCAAATCACTTTCGGAGAAAAAGGGGGAACCAGAATTCTAAACAAAGACTCTTTAGCATTTCAAACTTTTATGGATAATATGAAGCTAGTTGATATTGATTTGAGTAATGGTCTCTTTACTTGGAACAATAAAATAGGAGGAGAGTCTCAAGTAGACTCAAAGTTAGACAGATTCATAATGTTAGAGGACCTTATGCTCATCGATAAGGAAATGGTAGCGAAAATTCTCCCCTATGGAGGCTTAGATCACTGGCTGGTTCAACTGGAGGTTCAGGGCATTGGTACCCCTAGGAATAGACCTTTTAGATTTGAGAATATCTGGCTCACTGATCCAGAATTCATCAACAACATTACAAATTGGTGGTATGAAGATTTACATATTCAGGGTACAAGAATGTTCCTTCTACATAGAAGACTAAAACATATCAAGCTCGGGCTTAAAGATTGGAACAAGAATGAATTTGAAAATATTTTTGAGGGGAAAAATTTGTTGAAGACAAATTACAGGAACTTAACCAGGCGCTTATCACGGTTGGCTTTGATAAAGTCAGAAATGATTAAGCCACCAAATATCAGCAAGACTGGGAGAATTTATGTAAACAAGAGGAAATATTTTGGAGACAAAAATCTAGAGTTCAATGACTAAAAGAACGAGAGAGAAATACCAGATTTTTCCACAGATCCACCTTGGTAAACAGAGCTCATAATAGAATCTTTTCGATCAAGGATGAGGGAGGGAAACTTCTTAATTCCCACAAAGATATAGAAGTTGTGTTAGTTTAGCATGTGGTATAGCAAAGGAAAACATTTTAGATAGAGAGCATTTCATCAAGTACTTAACAAGACATATACCTAGGCTGGTGTTTAGAGAGGATAATTTCAACCTTAATAGGCCAGTGAAAGAAGAGGAGGTTAGTGAGGTCCTCAAGGAAATGTAGAATGGTAAAGCGCCAGGCCCTAATGGCTTCAATGTAGATTGCTTTAAAGTTTGCTGGAATATTGTTAAACAAGATATTCTAAATGTAGTAGAAGATTCCAGGATGAATAGAACCATTCTGAAGGTGATCAATACCTCCATCTCCCTGATCCCTAAACAGGACAATGCTCAAACTCCAAATAAGTTTAGACCCATAGCTTTGTGCAATGTGGTTTACAAGATAATATGAATGTTTGTTGCCAATAGACTCAAACCTCTTCTTCCTACT
Organism: Pinus tabuliformis; assembly: GCA_031772625.1. NCBI lineage: Eukaryota > Viridiplantae > Streptophyta > Pinopsida > Pinales > Pinaceae > Pinus > Pinus tabuliformis. The sequence continues at coordinate 1,051,698,442 of CM062805.1, read as the reverse complement.
CTAGTGTTTGGGGAACAATCTGGTTATGTGGAAGGCAAGAAAATCCTCAATAATATTATTCAAGCGCATGAGGTGGTGCACTCACTGACTATCAATAGGAAGGTTGGAATGTTCATGCAACTGGACCTAGCCAAAGCTTATGATAACTTGAGCTGGACCTATATTAGGAGGGTTCTTATTGCTTTTGGGTTTCATCATAACTAGGTTATATGGGTTATGGCCCTGGTCACTTCTTCCAACTTTTCAATTTTGGTTAACGGTTCTCCCTCCGAGACTTTTATTCCTTCAAGAGGTCTCAAGCAGGGATATCCACTCTCTCCCTTTCTCTTCATCCTCATGATGGAAGGACTTGGTCGGTCTATCAAGCATGCAATAGAAGTCGGCAAAAACAAGGGTCTCCAACTTTCTGATAATGGACAGGCCTTGAATCATCAACAATTTGTTGATGATACCATGTTGCATGGAATCCCCACGGTCAAAGAAGCTCTTGTATACAAACAAATCCTGAGTGACTTTGCCATGGCTACAGGTATGGAGGTTAATCTTTCCAAATCTAAGATTTTTTTCTTTAATACCAATATTGCTATTCAAAGGAATATATCCAGAATTCTGGGCTTTCAAAGGGATGTCCCACCTTCAAAATATTTGGGAGTTCCTCTAACTGCTAAACCTTTGCACAAGAGCATTTGGGAGCTGGTGATTAATAAGATGTAGGATAAAATCAGGAACTGGACTATTAGATCTTTAAACTTGGTTGGTAGGTTGGTGCTTGTTAACACCCAGGTTGTTCCCTTTGACTCCTAAGGGAATACGGCCGGGGTAACCACTAACCAGGCTTTGGACTACAGGTTCTAGCCGACCTGCAATCAGAGAGGGCTCTCTCTTTTAGTTTTTACTTCTTGAGGGTTTTAGGCTAGTTATGAGGTGTGGGTTTTGATTTAAATTTTGGTTGAATGATGTCTTTCAGTACCTAAGGTGGTATCTTCAGATAATTTCAGTCCATTGGGCAATGGAGTCGGCCATTGTGGGTTGTTTGAGGTGTTGAGTGGGATTTGCTCAGAAACTGCAGGGCCTTTGGATATGTCATGGAAAAAACTTAAGGTTGTGGTGGTGAAATATGAACGGCCAGTGAAAGGCAATTAAGAGTTCTTTCACTAAACTGATGACATGAGAATGAAACATATCACCCAGGAGCAGATTTGAATTCCTGAATAACAATCTCTGTGGAAAATCATAGTCTGAAGGGCAACAATTAATAATTACACCTTTACAACTATAACCTGGGGAAAAACATTCATAACATCATAGATTGAGTTCAGGGTACTCAGTGAATAAATCCTGAAACTATTCTTTTTCTGTGCTATTAAACTATGAAACATAGAGCATGAAAGGATTATGAAAGAATGACATACATAACAAGAAGGTTTAAAGAAAACTTATTGTGCCACGAAATATGCAGGAATCCTGGAGCAGTTAGCAAACACATCACAACGCATCAAACAACACAGAACTTTGGAAATTCCATTAGCTTCTTGTATTAGATTCTGAAATTTACAACATAGGCTCTTTTGAAGAGAAAATCAACAACCCCTGCTAGCTTATGCGAGGGGGAATATATACAATCAGTTTTACAAAAATATCTGAACCGCTGAGTCATTTGATTAATAAATACGTTCACCAACTTTCAGAATAGCAGATAAAGAAGTTATTGCTGCTCTAAACACAAAAATGAATACTCTTTAATTCTGTCAAAAGTCCTTTTGACCTTTGGAGGCCACTGAGTCGGTTGAGCATTCTGCATTTAACTCTAAATGAAGTGCTTTTATGGCTCTGTCGTGCTGTAGCTTTCTCGGCCCTGTTGTATGTAGTTGTTAGTGTAGCTTTAGTGGCCAAATTGGTTTGCTGAGTTGGCTCAGTCCATTATTTTCAGTCATACTGAATGCATTAACTTTCTGAACCTGTTGATTATATATTGTTATGCAAAATTTTGATGGATACTTGTTGGTTCACAGCAACAGCTGTATCGTACTGGTCCACCATTCCTGTGTAGGCAATTGATGCCTCAAAATTGAGCCTAATGTTTCATCTGCCTCTGTATATTTGAAGTAATTTGGAGGCACTTCAAACAAATGTCTGATTTCATTCATAATAAAAAACAAGTTTTCCACTTTCTCGTAGAGGCTCTGCCCAGACGCAGGACCTGCTTCCTCTGGGGTACTTGATCCTACAGTTATTTGATTGGCGGAAAATGAGTTTACCCGTTTAGCATAATTTTCGTGTGATAGGAGCCTTCCTGCGTTGTTCAGTAAGCTGGGAAGGCCTCGAGTGTGCAATGTTGTGAACTTGACAGTGAATTTGTTTACTTCTGTTTGCATCTCCTGGCACCTTCTATCCAAAGTCTGCACCAAATTTTTCAAAGTTAGGACCCTCTTTATCATCAGGATGGTGTCAGTTCTATTGATGATCCCTATTGCTGCCAGCTGAGGGCCTGTGCGGTTATTAAGGATATTTATCATTCTGTTGCCTATCTCAGGCATATTGCCTAGAGATGCCCTTGCTCTTTGGACTTCCTTGTGTGCTCTGCTTATGAGCTCCATATGCTCATGAATGGTTTCTATGTACTGCCATTGATCTGTTATTGATTGGCCAATATTGGTCCATAGGAATTTCTTGATCTCGGCCACTACTTTCTCAAGGGTGAGCTCCTTCTCTAGCTCTTTTATTTTTTCCTCAAGAGCTTTCACCTCTCTTGCCTTTTCAACTACACTTTGCTTTGATTTGTCATATTTCTCATTGAGTGTGGCCAATTTCTCCTTGGCTTCATTCAGCTCTGCCATCTGTGCCTCTAAAACCTGAATTTCTTTCATCATCTTCTGCATGTCAAGGCTTTGAGCCTGCTCTGATGTCATTGCTGGTGCTGTTGTTGATGGGGCTATTTCAGCTGTCTGCCCTGTGGGAGGAATGATAATTTGAGGGGACTCCTCAAGGTTTATGACTTGCTGAGGGGGATGAGATGTCTGGCCACCCTCTTTCTGCTTTAGTGCTTCTTGTAATGCAGCCTCTGTCTGTACCAGCTTTCCTTCTGTTTGCACCAGTTGCTTATGTAGTGTTAGCAGCATGGTCACTACATCCTGGTCTTTTCTCTGTTGAGCAACCTCTTCCGTTTGAGGGTGAATGATTGCTGGGATCTTTATCATCTTTCTTAAAGTTGCAATATCTGAATCTCTTATCTTTAGCAGCTCCTTTATAGCTTTGGGATCCTTTGGGTCATGCCCAAGCTCTATAATGATGTCTTCCAAAGACCTGATCCTGTCGTCTTTGGCCTGAGAGGATGCTTTCTCCAACTCAAGTTCAGCAGTTGTATTGTGCAGACTATTTTCCAACCTATGTGCCAGGAAGGTCTTGTCTGCAAGTGTTGAATAGACCATCTCACCCGTTTGCTTGTGAAGCTCAATCTGGTCCATAGGGTGGATGTCTTTTGCAAGGACCTCAAGGTTGGTCCTTATATAGTCTGCAGCTGACTGTGGCTGCAGCATGGTGGGCATGAAATGACTCATGGTCATTTTCCCCTCTGTTATGTCATAAGCTGACATAAACCTCTGCTGGTTGGTAGGGGCCATCTTAAGCAAGTGGTTATAGAGCTGGAGCCTGACTGGCTCATTTCTCTTCTTGATGTCAATGAATTGTTGCCTAATGCCTGATTCGGCTCTTCTTTGCTGACTTGAGGAGCTGACCTCTCCTCCAAGGGTTCTTTCTTGTTCCTGCTGAAAGGAACTAGCAGATGCCTCCATGATAGGAGGGCCTATGCCCAAGGATTTCCCAATAGGCATTTCTTCTTCAGAGAGGGGATTTAATCTCTGCCTTTTCTCCCCTTGAGTTGTGGATGCGGTGAGGGGAGTCTCTTGCTCTCTATTCCTCTTCTTGCCTCTTTCTTCATTTTCTGGTGTTTGGAGCACTGAGGTCTCCACTATTGTTTCCTGCCTGGGAGGCACACTTTGTTGAGCCTGTTGGTCTGTAGAAATGGGAGCTTCAGCCACTTGTTCTTGCTGTTTTCGCTGCTCTTTTTGTTGTTCTGCTGGAGGGGGTGGCTGTTCATGTTCCATCTCCTTTTCCTTACCCTTGCTAGCTGCCTGATGAGTAGTTTTAGCTGCTTGCTGGTGGGCTGTAGAGGAAGAAGCAGTTGCTCCAAGCTGCCTTTGACAAGAAGAGGAAACCTGCCCACAAGTTTCCAAGTCAGCTTCTTTCTCAAGATTCTTAGCTTGTCTTTGTAGTATTTCTTCTCCAGAACTTGCTTCCTCTAAAGTGCCCTCTTTTCATCCTAACTGATTAGCATATTTTTCAATGTGAGGCAGCCTTATATGATTATAACTAGCCAATTTATGCTTGACCCTTCTAAGACTAATGAAATGATTGGGGTCATAGGGTGACCAGTGGAAACTGGTTTTTAATTGGAGGCCTTCTAGGATCTTATCTGCTTCCTTCCATCCTTCTTCTCTTTTATTATAAAGGAATGGGCCTAGCTGGTTTCTGATTTTGAGCTGTACTTTCTTGTTTTTACTGTGCAAATGGACCATGTCTGCATTTCCAAACTGCCTGAAGTATTCTAAGGCAAAGAGTCTCATAGGGACATATCTTGGCAGTCTATATGGGGCCAATTCACAGCCATATATTCTAATTATTGTATGGTTTTGGTAGAAGTACCAATCCCCAATGCTGTAGGCCTTTGATAGTTGGAGAATCCTTTGCATCTCATCTGTCAATCTTGGAGGAGGGGTACCAAACAGCAAGGACATAGCTAGATGGATAAAGAGTTCTATGAACTCACAGTAGCTGTATGGTGAATAAGATGTGTGGTGAAAAACTGAAGTCCAAAATACCACAGACCTTGGGTTCCCTTGAGCATCAAACTTCTTGAGAGGAACAGGGAAGCCATCAGGTTGATAAAACGTAACAAGTGATAGATGTATGAAGTATATCTAAACACCCTTTCCCTTTCTAGATTCATTAATTTTTCATGAATTTTATCGGCGATGTATGCAGCATAGTCATAGTGCACAGCAGGAGGCATTCCAGGGGAGAAGATAGACATCATTGCCAGAATGGCTTCATTAGCATCCTCAGATGATCTGTAACCCAGGACATAACTGATCAAATCTACAAGCAACTTTCCCAACTCATTGAAATACAAATTTCCTATAGGAGGGGTTCTCAGAGTTTCAGGGCCTGATTCAATGAATAGCTGATTAATCTTTAAAATTTGGGCACTAGACAGCTTTCCTCCTTTCTTTAGAAATTCTTTCATGGAAAGGGGAATCAATGGCCTTGTAGAATGAAAGTTCAACATCTGATTTATAGCCTCAGGGGTGACATAGAACAAGACTGCACCTGAGGTATTAAGGACAGCTCTTTGACATGGGTCATAGTTGGCACTGCATTTGTGAATTAACTCTGGGAGGACATTGACTTGAGGGAGGTTTTAAATGGGCAAATTGGAGTCCCAAATCCTTAGAATATCGGTCCCGTTGAGGTGCTGGGCCTTCATCTCATTGAGCATATGAATATTATATTTGGCTTGCATGAAAACTATCTCCATCATCTGGTAATCTACATCACCCAAGGCCTGCCATTCCAGCTCTCTATGCGGGGCATTAAGAGGTGTGACATTCAGTGCAACTAGGGTCTCCATGTTCCACTAGCACTTGGAAATGGATTTGAGCTTAATTTTGTAGGCACAACAACACAGGGCGGTGAATTTGCAGGAACAGGGCGATTTGCAGAGGAAAACAGGGGAATTATAGTGAAAACAGGTCACAATGCCCCTGAAAGAGGTTCACTGAGCGGACATTTGAGATATCACAGGTGCTTTCCCGGTGAATTTAGTGCGGCAAAGGTTTTAAGTTCACGAATGCGCGAACTAACTGTTAATTGGTGGAAACTTGGCTAAATGTGGGCTCTGCAGGTGAATTTCGACCCAACAATTGAAAATAAACGCTGGTCACCAGGGATTTGCCGGTAATTGTACTGTTTGTTACTCTTTTTATGCTAGCTTTGGAGAATTATGCACAAACCAGGCGCGGAGGGGAAACTCGGATAAATACCTGGTAAAACTTTGGCAATGGTGATCAATGCAGGCGGATTTGCAGGCGCCCACGGTCTTCAAGTCGAATTATGCAGGCTGGCGCGTGAAATGGTCGTAATATGCATGCAGGAGAGCAAAACAGTTCTTATGGTAAAAGTGACAAAAACCGTGAATTTCGGCGAAAATATGGACTTTTTGGGTTATTGGCGCTTTTTTTGGATGACGTCAGTATGACGTCATCGGGTGGGGTCAGGTACGAAAGGGTGACGTGGCGGACAGGTTGAAGCAGTGGCGGGCCAGGCGCTGACGCGACGCTGAGTGGCATGACGTGGGCGTGACGTAGCAGCGACGTGGGTAAGCGGTATATGAAGGGTGGTAAGCGGTTCCATTGGACCGCTTATGGTACGGTGGTGGTATGGGCAGGCGGCCTCCCGATAAGATTTGGGAGCGACGCGTGGCAGAGGCTTGACGTCACCCTCTGACACTTTTTGGGAGGTAACGTCTGGTCATCGGGGGCCGCCCGATATGGATATGGGCCGTCGGATGGGAAAGCCCAGATCCGACGGTCGATGCGTTCATAAAACGAAAGGACGATACGGCAGCGGGGCGGGGAATATTTTATTGTATTCCTTGAAATGCGCGCCCAGGCAGAATTTTAAACATTGGCGGAAAAATAGGTTTTTCAATTTATTTTTGTATCCAGATGCACATTGCAAACAAACTTTGGGTAAAGCGGGAAAAATGGGTTTTTACTGTTGATTGCCAATAGCGCGAGTTAGGGGTAATAGTGGGTTTTTACAAGGCCTCTTTGTAAGCAAAGTGGGGAAATGATTTCAAAGGGTTGAAAAGGGAAAATGGGGTAGGGCTTAGGTTTTTAAACCAACGTGGGGTTAGTTTAATCCCTGATTTTGCACAAAGCATCTTGATCCAGACTTGAATTCCGCATGATTTTCCCATATTTGAGCATAGGGCTATAATGCCAAAGGGGAGGGAATATACATTTTTTGGGGTTTTATACACCATGGTGTTATAGTAATAGGGAAAGGGAAGCATAGGGAATTAAATGTAGATAGAGTTAGTAGTTAGTTTTGGAGGGGAATAGGAATGGGAGGTGATAGATACTAAGTTCTTAGGGAACAAACTTAGTTAGGAAGTAGATCAAAATGAAAAGAATTTTACACAAGAAATGTGGCTTTTAATGAAACGAGAATCAACAAAAGACTTAGACTTTCTTTCATGAACATAGGTGGTATTAGGATGTTAACAAGGAATGTGATGGGGGATGACTGGGAAATTAGACATGCTTCATGTTGCTGCCACAATATTGCTAAAAAAAAGGAAGAGCTACACTGACACCATGTTTTTCCTTTGCTTAGGCCAATGAACAGTCATAAACCCTGCTTCTGCAACCTCATCTACCTACCCACTCCATTGCCTAGCACTTTTTGTTACTCCAAGGAGGGTGCACTTAGAATTGCAAACCCTTATGTGCCTTTTCTTTTCCTTTGGCTTTTTCTTTTGATTTTCTATCTAAAGCTAACCTTATTGCTTCCAAGGCCCCAGATTAAACAGTTGGGAACCTTCATTCTCTACCTAACTACTTTATCTGCCAAGATTAAACTGTTTGGACAGATTTCTTTCTCTAATCTACAACAAAAAATTGAAACATGGGATGACCCAGCTTAGACTGTTGGATCACCCATTCAGAAGTAGAACCACATCAACCAACTGTAGATATGTGTCTTCCACAAGAATATGAGATCTTTGCATCATCAAAGTAGATCATATTGGCACTTCCTCTACCAATCATGAAAAATGAAACCTATTGGTATAGGTAACTAACAGTGCTTACAAAGGTTGTTCTTCAATCAATCCCAGTTTTCATGCTATCAGTACTCCCAACACCAAAAGGAGTCTTACAATAATTTAGAACCATTCAAAGACACTTTATTTGGGGCAAGGGGGAGAAAAGAAAGAAATGGGCCTTGGTAGCCTAGGAAAAAATTTACAAACCTAAAAGTCATGGGGGTCTTGGATTGGACAATCCAGAGGTTCTAAGCAGGGCTTTAGGGGAAAAATTATGGTGGCATTGGGTAAAAGACCCAAAGGCTCAGTGGGATAGTATCTGAAAAGAAAAATAAGCCAACACTTGGCAAATTAATGATCACATAAGGATGTCTAGAAGTATAAAGGGCTCACACATCTGGAATAAGGCCTTGGAGAATAGAGGCTTAGTACAAAATAATAGCTTCTGGGAAATCAGAGAGGGAGATCTTGCATTATTTTGGGAGGATAAATGGCAACAAGAACCCATACTGTTAAAAAAGGATTTTTTGGACCTCAAGAAAGAGACAAACACCATAGGGTTATCTAAGGTAAAAGATTTTTGGGATCAAACTAATAATACAAGAAAATGGAGAACCTAGAGGGACATTGATTACAGGGATGACAGCCTCTTGAAAGTAAAATTAGAGGCTCTTATGAAAACGTTGGAACAAAGGAAGATTCTAGTAACAGGGGGCATGACCAACTTATATGGGGCAACAATAAAGAGGGTACCTTTAATCTTAAGGAGGCAAAAAGCATACTCCTTGAGCTGGATTCTCATGCTCCGGATAGGATTTGGTAGAATCTATGGAGGCATCAAGGCTGAATGAGGATTAAACTCTTCATTTGGCTAGTTCATCATAAGAAAATTCTGACTTGGGATAACATTCAGAAGAGGGGTGTTCTAGGGCCTTCCAGATGCTAGCTCTGTGAGGCCCAAGAGGGAACTATGGAGCACCTTCTCAATAATTGCATCTTCACCTCCAGATTGTGGGATTCTTTTGCCACCATTTTCCAACAGACTGACAGGGATAGAGGGAGTATTATCAATACCCTAAACAATTAGAGCTGGAATTTTTCTAATAATGAAATTCTTGGCTCAGCTTCGACTCTTACGCCAAGCTTCATTATTTGAAAATGTCTGGAAAGAAATGAACAACAGAATCTTCAAAAATGAAAAGAGACCCTACCAAAGTCTTTTTGAGCCACTCTTAAAACAACTTAAGGAGACGGTTGGTACTGTAGTGCGAAATCACCCTAAGAATCCAACCTCAGATGCAAAAATGAGGATACTTCGACAGTTGGGTATGCAGGGGCTTATTCCTCGGGGCCTAGAAAGGAAGGTTAGGATAATGGACACTGAGCAGGACTACTAGTATCCTCCCCCTAGGGGTTTTTTGAAATATAACATTGATGGGGCTTCAAAAGGCAACCCAGGCACTGTTGGCTTTGGAGGGGTGTTAAGGGATGAAAACGAAAATATCATTTTCATCTTCCATGGCCATTTAGGCAGAGCCACTAACAATATGGCTGAATTAATCGCTATGGGGCAATGTTTAGAACTCATGGAGCAGAATAATTGTCAAAATGTGATTGTCAAAGTTGATTATGATATAATCATTAACTTAGTCAAAAGAATTAGTTGTGGTACAGATCTAGAGAAGGTCTCAAAACAGTGGAGTCTGATCCAGGTCTATCAACAGATCCAGCTCCACCTCCTTGGCCTTTGCATAGTAAGTTTTAACCATGTGTGAAGGACAGCCAACAAACTGGCGGATATTTTGGCTAATCAAGGAGTGAATTGTACCATCAGCAGGGTCGTGATGGGTTGGCAAGGGTTGCCTTAGAACAGACTTAAGGCACATTCTCACTACCAGGTGGATGAAGACATGATGGTGCATTGAAATAAAGCCATGGAGGCGAGGTCTAGATGATTTGGTATCATTATGATTTGCTATTTTTTCCACAGTCTGGTCCTTCATGGGGTGCTCGGCAGACTCTCCTTCTTGGGTAGTTGGCTAGAGGGATGGAGCTCTATTTTACATGGGTTGATGATCTGGCACAGAGGGGATGGAGCGAGAAGCCAGAATCTAAGCTTTCTCGGCGGTCAGAATACCCCAGATTCTCTTCACATGGACACAATATTGCTCGCGGAGTGGTATTCAATTTATCGTGAGCCTTTCAAGCTGGAAGTGGTTTTCATGAAATGGGAGCGATTCCACTCACCATGCTACACGTGGCCAAGGGATGGGAACGAATACCACCCTCATCACAAGCTAACTTTTGGTGCTTTAGACCCGTGCGATATGATCCTCAGCTGTCGGATCAAGCACGAAGGATCTATGGTCCAGAATAAAGGAGCATGTGTGTGGGTCCTAGCAGTTAATCGTCGGGCTTCTAGGCATTGTGATGTTTTCCTCTGCCATTGGATCAGGCAAGTAGTTTTGATGGCTGAGATTAAAGGATGCAATTTCGAATGTGGATTTTTGTCCGTTTCTTGGTGGGATTCGATGATTTTGGGTATTCCATTTGTTCGAGTGTTAATCCCCCATTCGAACCCGATATCATGTAATTTTGGTCCATTTTTCAGATTTCAGTGGGTTGACCATATGGCCTCGACACAGTCTGGCATTTGAGGGTCTTGCGGTTTTGTTGGTAGCGTTCAGGGTTTTTACCCTTAATCTATGCCCTTGGTTTTTAGAGATTAGTAAATACTTGGTGCACAGTTCCACATGGACGAATGTATTTTATGTAAATTATTTTATGAAGTAATGATAATGAAGGTACGACTCTTGCTTTAGCAAAAAAAAGAATTCATCTAGTTGGATAGTTGGTTTGAGACAAGCTTCATAAATTATGTTTTCTCCTACTCAAACTTGTAGACTTGAACATAATGAAGCAAACAATCTTCCTCTAATAATAAGCAACAATAAAATAACTACTCTAACTAACATTTATTAGGATAGTTAGGACTACTACTAAATGCTAAAATAGATATTAGATAGATACAAATAAATCCAAATTTAGGGGAGGAAAAGAAGATATATATCCATTTTTGTTAAAATCAATGACAAAATAACAAAAGTATACACAAATTTACTATCCACACTATCTACGACCATTGTTTAGATTCCTCCATCCTCGGGACACTTAAGACTACTTCATCTCCTATGTTCTTCTCCACACAAGGAAGAGGAATACCAAGATGTGTTAAGCCTCAATCACAAGAAAAGGGAGAAGAAAACTACTAAAAACAAGGAATTAGGAGATTAAGATAAAAAAAAATATAATGGCGATGATTACTTTTAGCTAGAAAATAACTTTGATGTAACAATATAGCTTGCAGCATTCTCCTTCAATTAGATCACTTTTATACCATTTTAATATTGTTAATATTGTTTTCCATGGGATTATGTGAGTTAGAAAAGTGGTTTCCTATAAACCTCTCTCAAGAGAACATGGTTTTCACACTTTTTTTTATATACTTTTAGTCATTTTTTAGTGTACTCACATCTTTGATGAATGAAAAGGGAAGTACTTGCTCATAGAATGAGCATAAAGTGCAAGTATATTGCTAAGAAGGATTTTTCAATAGAGTTTCCAGTGTATCGATGCTAACAATTATAAATATGAAAGTGATGAAGGCCAAACAAAGGCATATCGACTGTAAAATATGCTATTATGTTTCCCTTTATGTGTGAGGTCGGAAGGGGAGGTGATGGTTGAAATGCATTATATGCTATGATGGAAGAAGCTATTGAGTGGGAATAGATGGAATTGACCAGATTTTGGATTAGGAAAGCATCTACAATAGAAAATAAGGTATTAGATGAATCTCTTCTTGAAGCAAGTATACCCATGCTCAAGTGTGGAAAAGCATGGCCACCATATCAAGTAAATACCATGTCCATGATATATATATAAATAGTGATCATGTCCATGAAAGAAATATAGTGGATCCATGTCAAAATATATCATAAGAACAAACATATACACTATGGACATATGCCTCAATATGGATTAAAATGATAACTAGAACAATGAATTGGAAAATTTGACCCTAAAAAAGTACCAATGTCATATGAGTGATTGGTATTTGTTTTTTGTCATTCAGACAATAACATAAAGAGGGGATGCTACTATTGGTCTGAGGTGTTCAATCCAAACCCACTAAGGGTAAAATTATACGCCATTTGAAAAGATAAGCTTATCGAACATGGGAGATATTATTTGGTTATGAATCATTAATGTATACCATCAACAGATGCGAGAACCCACCAATAATGGTAATGGCCATCAAGGTTGTAACTAAATTCAAGCAAGCATGAATAGATGAGATATCACCAAATAGTTGTAGAATCTATGGATCAGGGTACATTGATGTATTCTCATGGTTGATAGTCACGAATCTTGCCACTAATGACTACAAGCCCTCAAGGTACTATAAAGTCTCTAAATCTCATTCCTCGAGAAAATGTCGTAATTTCGATGGAAAGAGATCCATTTAAGGGATGGAACTAATGCATCTCCCATCATTTCACATGAGAGAACAGAAGGATATTGTTTTGGAGGTCTTGGAAAAAAGATAAAAGAATATATTAAAACACATGCCTCTCAAATGTATTAATTGGAATAACACATTAAAGACAGTCCATACCCTATGAGGAACAACCACTAATATACGTGATCACTTCCACCAATGATGAAAGTAAAATCCAAGGTATAGCATGAATCTGAGTGTTTAAAAACAATTTTGTTGTTAAACACGTGTGAAACCACTCATTAGTAACCATTGATGCATTATCATCTATGCACAAAGTAACCTATCAATGTTTTCCATTGAATCTAGGTTAAACTATTAAAGTAATGTGTCAGTCAATAAGATATTACTCACTAATAAGAGGTCAATGGAGACTTTCCACACTCGCATGAGTAAAGAACATAGATAATGATGGTACTTGACAACTAGGAAGGATGGCATGGATAGTCAAGAAATTATAGCGAATGGATGGCACATTGTGAAACTTCCCTTGGTCACAAGCACAAAAAAATGGTGGCTTGGGTGGAATTTGATTCAAAGTGGAACAACAATATAAATTTGTGATACAGGAGGCACTAACAAACTCTCCATAGTGACTAGAAGACTAAATAGTTGAAGGAGTAATCAACTCGAAAATCAAGTTCATCTTATTAGGGTTATACTAAAATCTAAAACGTTGAGTAGACAACTCAAGGTTTGGTTGTTTGTTCAAGTGTGAGGAAAATCGAAATAATTACTAACAAAATAAAGACGTTTATTCTTTCTTCCCTCTCTCATCGTATTTTAATATTTTGTCTTTTTCATGTTAATAAATCTTGAAAATGAATAAAAAAATGATAGAATATAATGGAGGAAACTAATTGATCTATGTGTATATTGGTGGCCACTTGCCTATTACACTTGGATTCCAAACACTGTTTTCTATCAATTTCCTATTTTTCATCACAATATCCTATTTCAATAGTTTTCTATTTTTGGCAATTTTTAGGTCGTGAAGTTGTGGAGCCATTTTGAGGCCCTAAATGACGTTTTTTGGGGAAACAATAAAACATTCAATTTGCAATCTAAGGTTGTTCTCCTAGGATATTTCTATCTAATGGGCTATTGTTCACACTAAATAGAGATCATATGCCAAAGTTATGACCCTGGGATGTTGACGTTCCAAATAACCCCATCAGGGCCCATACCTTTTGGCACTTCATCTCCTAGGGTTAGGTTTTTGGATGTTTAGGGTTTCTCATTGTTTCTTAGTGATAAAAGGGCCTTAGAGCCTCATTATAACATAGTTCAGAAGGCATGTAGCCATCACATATCTTCTTAGTGATAAGTTACCATTGTTGTAGCTAGTTTGTTTTCATTCTTCGTGTAAACAATATTTAGCATTCACTATTTATTAATTGAAGTTTATTTTTACTATATCTCTATGTTTCTATTTTAAATTTGTATTTCATTTCATTCCTTCATAAATTTGGGTCAGTGGTATCAGAGCGATTTTCTCTTTCTCTATTTTTTTGTGCATGTCCCCAGTAAGGTCAGGGTATAAGGAGTTTGGACTCAAACTGCTTGAACCCATGTAAGACCATCCTCGTCGACCTTGACGGCCTCCCATGGTGGAAGAAAACGAAAATGAGGGAGTAGGATATCCTTTCAAATTGTTCCTCAAAGAAGCCCTCAACCAACAGAGGAACAAGATGATGGATATTTTTTCCTAGATCCTTCGGAGAATACCAATGGACAAAGAAACTTCATCCAGTAGTCACTTCAGAGGCATCACCCCCTTTAGGGTACAATTTAATTTTTACATTCCCATATTTGAAGGCCAGATAGATGCATATGCTCTAGATAAATGGCTAAATCTGCTGAAAGGATATCTTTCAGTTCATACTTTTTCCAATAGAGAAAATATTACTTTTGCACTCCTTAAGGTTGCCCCCCATGTCAAGAACTGGTGGGAAACTTACTGTGAGAAAAGGGTTGAGGAGGAATCCTCACTATTTTTAGCTGCACCGTCTTGGGACTCTTTCTGAGATGTTATTAAGGAATAATATTACCTTGTTGGAAACTATGAAGACAAGTACATAAAATGGACCACACTATGATATGAAAGGGACCAAGAAGTGTGAGAGTTCATAAATATATTTCATACCCTACACACAAAGTTGGGTATCAAGGATTCTGAGTGACTAGTAGTGATCAAGTACCATGGGTATTTGCACAAATGCATCCAGGTAGAAATGGTGTTCTTGGACATCTTCTTGCTCGGTGTAGCATACTGATATACTATCAAGATCGAGCTGAAATTTAAATAGAAGTGGGACTTTGCATCTACGAACACAAAGCAGGGAAAGGGAACCCCCAAACCATACAAAAAAGGAAATATCCAAGGTGGAATGACCTAGTACAAGCTATCAAAGCTACAAGCAAAGAATAGAAATGGGTAAACAAAGAAAGACATGGGAAAGTGGTACGAATTCCACAAGAACCCCACTCACAGCATAAGTGAATGTCATGTAAAGAAGTCACTAGTGGTTGAGATGAAAGCTTCAGAGTTAGATGCATGTTTTGATTATGATCCATAAACCTACAATGGGAAAAAGTCATTGATCTAGAACCCAATTCCACCATTTCCACCGCCAAGGTTAAGAAAAGTGAGCCTGAAGATCCGAATGAGGGTGAGCATCTCTTCCACTCACAAATGTGGGTGACGGGTGCTCCATTATAGTTCATTGTCAATAGTGGGAATCAAAAGAAAAACATCTTAAGAAATGTCATTAATTGGTTAGGTTTGCTGACAACACACACCGACATCCATACACCATCGAATGGCTCCACTAAGAGTGAGATCGCTGCATCACCCAGTAGTGTCGCCTACCTTACAACATCAAGATTTTCATGGATAAGGTATTGTGTGATGTTTCTCCCCTTGAATTTTTTTATGTTTTATTAGGCCAACCATATAGGATTCTAGAGGTAGCCCCACCTACCTACATTTCTTTGATCTCTACTATGCAATGCCACAAGATCATCTCCCAAACTAGGAAATTTCTTTTCTTCATGATTCACTCTTAAAGTAAGGGGAAGATCGTGGCCACATCAATGGCCTCCATAAAAAAATCTTCCAAATAGCATAAGCAAGTGGATAAGTTTGTGGAAGAGTACATGGACATATTATCCTTACCCATGGGGGTACCTTTTGTTGGCATTATGAGATAAGTGTTGTACTTGATGGCAAACCACACTGATGACAAATCATAGTACAGAAGGTCAGCAGCAAGGAATTTATGATCAGACTATAAGAAGAAGAGAAAGTTCATACA
Source organism: Pinus tabuliformis (assembly GCA_031772625.1). Lineage (NCBI taxonomy): Eukaryota > Viridiplantae > Streptophyta > Pinopsida > Pinales > Pinaceae > Pinus > Pinus tabuliformis. The sequence continues at coordinate 1,051,682,679 of CM062805.1, read as the reverse complement.
CGCAGGTTCATTAAACCCAAGTCGCGTATACAAGCAGGTTCACTATATACCAAGTCGCGTATACGCAGGTTCGCTATATACCAAGTCGCGTGTACATGCAGGTTGGCTTCAGTAAAAGCGCGTGTATGTGGAAAACTTATCTTTGGTCCACGACGGTTATTCCTTGGAAGTTGTGCCTATGGTTTTGGACCTTGGTGTCTCGACAGACGTGTTGATCCCTAGTTTTGAAGTTGATGGTATTGGATTTCTATGGTTTTGGCTCTTGGTATTGAACAAGGCCTAAGGCTATATAAGGAGAAGGAAATCATTAGGCAAGTGTATCTGAAATGTCTTGAATATCTGAAGAAGTATGAGATCCAGTATGCAGGTTATGGGTTGATGATGCATTGCTTGATTTGAGCTAAGGAGGGATCTCACCGGCTGATTGAGAACAAGATCTAAGGAGAGATCGGGATCAAATGGTTTGAAATGAACTGTCTTTATGATGCTTATTCTAGATCTACATACTGACGCGTGTGTTGTTCTATAAGTGTTATGAGTATGACTGATGTCTGGTACAGCTGCAAGTTATGAGAAATTATTTTTAGATCTGTACGCGGGTTGTATTTGGCAAAAGCGCGTATACACGCGGGTTTGATTCATCGAAGTAGCGTATACATTGTAAAGCTTGATATTTGAAGTTGCAGATGGGTCTGATGGTTATTACAGAGTTCTGTGTCTACTCTGTGTTCTGGTGACAGTGTTGTCAACAGTGTTTCAGTGATTCAGAGTTTGATGATTGTTTTGAGCTTCAATGATAGTTATGGGTCCAGTATGAAAATTGGATGAAAAGTGGCCTTTCAGATTATGTGTTGTGCTTCAGTGTATCCAGTCTGAAAATTGATGAAACGTGGTACCTGAAGGAGAGAAGACTGTAGGCAAGCACCTACGTACTAGTATCTAAGCTAGTACAAAAGCTAAGGAAGATCTTTGGAGCATTGTAGCAGGTAGCAGCCTGTGTACTAGTAAATGGATCGGCTAGTACAAGAGCAAAGGGGGTTGTAGCTCCCGTACTGGTATAAGACTGCACCAGTACAAATATTGTAAAAGGATTTTCTTATTAAGAAGAAGATTGAGATGACTTGCAGCAGGTGGTTTTCACCCACATTGGGTTTCCACCTTATATCTTTGTGTTCATGTGTGTGGCTTTTGTGTGATGATCTGTTCTATTATACTGCACCTATTTACTGTTAATATGGTTAATAATGTTCTGATATATTTACTGAAGATAAGCTAACTGAATCATAAGATTTCTGGATATACGCTAGTTGCTTTAGACACAGAAGCGTGTACACGCGGGTTCACTTAAATGAAGTAGCGTATATGTTTTTGAGCATTGAAAAAGTTTTAATGATCTGATAATACTGATTCACCCCCCCTCTCAGTATTATTTCCAACAATTGGTATCAGAGCAGGTCCTTTGGTAGAAGCTTGATCGCTTGAAGGAGATCCGTGGAACAATGGGAAAGAAGCTTAAGAAGAAAGCTCATAAGAAGAAGAAGACATCTCAGAAGATCTATGACAGTGGGAAAGTCGATTGGGGATTAGGTATAAGAAGTTCTTCAGATTCAGAATCAGATTCAGAATCATTATCAGGTATGAATGTGTTATCCTCTGATGTTCCTGCTATATTCCCTTGTGAAAGTGATGGAAGTGATAGTGAAACTACTGAACATGCTTTTATGGGTGAGCAAGAAAAGTATCAAATAGAGGCAGTATTTAGAAGGTTTGTAGACAAAGTTAAAGATCAACAAGATCTATTGAACAAAAGGGAATGTGCTTTCAAAGAAGAAGTTACCAAACTAAAGGCCCAACTAGAAGAAGGAAACAAGGTAAGAAAGCTTCTCAAGGACAAGGAAGACCAATGTCAAAAATTGCAGCATGAAGTGACATCATTAGGAAAAGAAGTCAACGAAAGAAGCACAACCATCAAGAAACTCAAAGATAGATCCAGCTACTATGAAAATCTTGAAGCTACAATCCTCGCACTAAAAGGAGATCTTGAAGAATCCAAGAAGCAGAATGAAGATCTACACCAAGAAATTGAAAAACAAGACAACGAAGTCATCAGCTTAAAATCACAGTTGGAATGTGCCTTCAGAGTTCGTCAAATGCAGCAGGATCTGAATGAAAAGCAAGAAAAGGAGATACTCAATCTAAGGCAACAAATGGAAGAAGGAAGAAAAGTTGAAGAAGACATGAAGAAGCAATGTCTAAAAAAGGAAGAACAACTTCAGGTTGAGGTAAATATCTTGAAAGGTAAATTAGAAGAGAAGGATAAACTGTTGAGATTTCAAGATAGTACTAAAGCCTTGGATGATATTCTTAGTAGCCAAAGGTCTCCTGCTATCAAGACTGGTCTTGGTTTTCATGAATCTGTTGAAGGTGAATCTAGTTCACAAGGTGAGGCAAGGAACTCTAAAGAGAAAACTAAAATGATCAACAAGGAGATGAAAGGTCAATCCCATCAACAATCAAGGAAAGAGACTCCTCAAAGAAGATCTTTTACTCCTCCTATGAATAATGTTGAATGTTATGTATGTCATAATCTTGGACATGTTGCAGCTAGATGTGGAAGAAGAAGGGTTCAAGACCATCATGTAGAAAGATCATCACATTCAAGGTACTTTAATGGATATTGTTTTTCTTGCAATATGTTTGGTCACAAAGCTGCTGATTGCTACAGGAGGAACATGAAACATGTTAGATGTTATGCATGTAACAAGCTTGGACATATAGCAAAGGAATGCAGGAACAAAGGATGGACATCACACCAAAAGAAGAAAACCTCATCACACTTGAAGATATGGAGGAAGAAGGAAGTACAGTCAGCACAATGTACTGAGACACAGCACAACACAGACATATCAGACTCAGGGGGAGCTGAAAGTGTAAAACTTCAGTGTCCTGAATATCATACGCAAGTTCCTTAAAGGGAAGTCGCGTATATACGCGAGTTAGACACTACAAAGTCGCGTATATGTCAGTCTGAGGAAAAGCAGTGGGAACAGGATCAGAAAAAGGATCTGATATGATTCAGTCTATTATTTGCTCTATTAGTTACAGTCTGCTGAGGATGTGTGGAAATGTTTTGTTACTCGTATGATGTCTAGAAGTGTTCTGATCCTAACTTGAGGATGATGATGTTTTGATGCTTATGCATGATCAGATCTAACAGATGGCACTGGTTGAGGGGGAGCATATGCCTTTAGTAATTCATTGTTGGCATTATGGTTAATAATCCTTGGTGATGATTCTTATATGGCTAAATGATATATCTTGCTATGATGTGGTTGTGAGTTGTCTATGATAAACTCTCATATGATTCCTGAAGTTACATAGAAGATGTTCAGATCAGATTTATGGTTGATTCTTTGATGATGCATATATGGTGCTTACATGGTGATCTTCATAAGAACAAGGAGAAGTACAAAGCTTGAATACACATCTTCCTCACTTGATGATGAGTCACTTATATACTGCTGTTGTCATATGCATAAAGATCATACAGTTATGATGCAGGCACTCATGTGGATAAGGATTGTTGCTGATGATGATATCAAGAAGCTTTGTCAAAAGAGTTTGAGCTCAAGATACATAGTGCTGATACATGGATGACTCCTCAAAGTCACTTTGTTGGAGACATGATGATGAGTTCGTACCTATATGATGATGGGTTTATACTTACATCTGTTGGTTGATGTAGATGTTCCCAAGTAATGATACTTGGATCATGTAGATCTTGACGTTGATGAAATGGCTATGGTGGTTTCACATGTAATGTGAATGATTTCATGATGATGTTTAAAAGGAGGAGTTGACATCTATGTTCAGACATACCTTGTTGTAGGACATTTACAGGTTGCTGATATGAAAATAGCTGTACGCGAGTTTCATAAGGCCTATCCGCGTATATACGCTTGTTTATGTGGATGCAGGCGCGTATATGGAGTTTTGAAGGAAATCAACAGGGACAGATGTTGGTTGTAGAAAGTCTGATATGGGTCTGACAGAGATCATCTGGCACAGGTTTAGGGGGAGCAGATAATCTTCCAATGATGCATTGTTGGCATTATCTTAAAGCTTTTGGTTCTAGTTCACATTTGGTGTTGATTTCAGGAGGAACAAAGGCGAAAGGAAAACATAAGGATCTCTTGGTCACTGATCTGAATGGTGATTATCAGATGCTGCTGGTGACTTTCATAAGTCTTGATCTAGTTCTTTCGTCTCTATGTCATATATCTCTTTTGTGGTATCTCTTTCATGGTGTCAAGGTCATGTAACGACCTATTTTGGTTTCCCCACTATGCCTGGGATGATTGATGCAATGTGATTGGTTGTCATATGTAAAATTTTGATGTATTCCCACTTGGTTGGGTGGATGAGTCAATTTTTGTATATCCTCACTTAGTTGAGAGATGGATGTATGTATGAGTCTTTGGTGATAGGAAGGTCTTTTATGATGTATAGAGTCATGTTCTTCTTAAAAGAACATCTTTTGCAGATCTTGCCTACAGTCAGGAAGAGCATGAACAACACACTTCAGAAGGACAGAGATTCAGCATGCACTCTGAGGAAGCATTGACAGATTGGTACACCTTGGCATATACAAAGGGGGAGATTATTCAGATATTTCAGCAGGTACTCAGGGGGAGTATGGACAGTGGAATGATTCAGCAAAGGAAGAGAATATCTTGGTCCACCCTTTGCCCTTGATGTCAAAGGGGGAGAGTGATTTGGTGTTGTTGCCATCAAGTCCAAAGGGGGAGATTGTTGGCATTATGATGCACGTGTTGTACTTGATGGCAACCCTCTCATAGAAGAATATCTCACTTATGTATAACTGGATGAATCTTCAGAAGAGATATCAGATGTGACTGATGGAGGACAGCTCAAAGGAATCAGATGATAGTTCTAAGTGTGACAAGTTAGATTTGCCATCAAGTCCAAAGGGGGAGATTGTTGGCATTATGAGATAAGTGTTGTACTTGATGGCAAACCACACTGATGACAAATCATAGTACAGAAGGTCAGCAGCAAGGAATTGATGATCAGACTATAAGAAGAAGAGAAAGTTCATACACGCAGGTTCATTAAGCCTAAGTCGCGTATACAAGCAGGTTCACTATATACCAAGTCGCGTATACGCAGGTTCGCTATATACCAAGTCGTGTGTACATGCAGGTTGGCTTCAGTAAAAGCGCGTGTATGTGGAAAACTTATCTTTGGTCCACGACGGTTATTCCTTGGAAGTTGTGCCTATGGTTTTGGACCTTGGTGTCTCGACGGACGTGTTGATCCCTAGTTTTGAAGTTGATGGTATTGGATTTCTATGGTTTTGGCTCTTGGTATTGAACAAGGCCTAAGGCTATATAAGGAGAAGGAAATCATTAGGAAAGTGTATCTGAAATGTCTTGAATATCTGAAGAAGTATGAGATCTAGTATGCAGGTTATGGGTTGATGATGCATTGCTTGATTTGAGCTAAGGAGGGATCTCACCGGCTGATTGAGAACAAGATCTAAGGAGAGATCGGGATCAAATGGTTTGAAATGAACTGTCTTTATGATGCTTATTCTAGATCTACATACTGACGCGTGTGTTGTTCTATAAGTGTTATGAGTATGACTGATGTCTGGTACAGCTGCAAGTTATGAGAAATTATTTTTAGATCTGTACGCGGGTTGTCTTTGGCAAAAGCGCGTATACACGCGGGTTTGATTCATCGAAGTAGCGTATACATTGTAAAGCTTGATATTTGAAGTTGCAGATGGGTCTGATGGTTATTACAGAGTTCTGTGTCTGCTCTGTGTTCTGGTGACGGTGTTGTCAACAGTGTTTCAGTGATTCAGAGTTTGATGATTGTTTTGAGCTTCAATGATAGTTATGGGTCCAATATGAAAATTGGATGAAAAGTGGCCTTTCAGATTATGTGTTGTGCTTCAGTGTATCCAGTCTGAAAATTGATGAAACGTGGTACCTGAAGGAGAGAAGACTGTAGGCAAGCACCTACGTACTAGTATCTAAGCTAGTACAAAAGCTAAGGAAGATCTTTGGAGCATTGTAGCAGGTAGCAGCCTGTGTACTAGTAAATGGATCGGCTAGTACAAGAGCAAAGGGGGTTGTAGCTCCCGTACTGGTATAAGACTGCACCAGTACAAATATTGTAAAAGGATTTTCTTATTAAGAAGAAGATTGAGATGACTTGCAACAGGTGGTTTTCACCCACATTGGGTTTCCACCTTATATCTTTGTGTTCATGTGTGTGGCTTTTGTGTGATGATCTGTTCTGTTATACTGCACCTATTTACTGTTAATATGGTTAATAATGTTCTGATATATTTACTGAAGATAAGCTAACTGAATCATAAGATTTCTGGATATACGCTAGTTGCTTTAGACACAGAAGCGTGTACACGCGGGTTCACTTAACTGAAGTAGCGTATATGTTTTTGAGCATTGAAAAAGTTTTAATGATCTGATAATACTGATTCACCCCCCCTCTCAGTATTATTTCCAACACCTTTTCAATGTCAGGTCAAGCATTCGATCGATGTGACCCTAGGTGCATCTCTACCCAATGGGCCAATCTACCACTGATCTCTTCTAGAGAATGAAGAAATCATGAGATATATCTAGGATTTGATACAAAACGAAACATCTGACCAAGTTCATCACCTTGTGGGATCCCAATTTTACTCGTGCAGAACAAAGATGGGACCTAGAGACTCTGCATTGATTATTGGGCAATGAACAAAATCAGAGTCATGAACAAATAAATGATCCCATAGATTGATGAACTTCTTGACTAGCTCTAGTGTGCTAATCACTTCAACAATATCAATTTGAAGTCCAGTTATCACAAAGTTCCAATAGAAACCAAAGATATATGGAAGACTACCTTCAAGTCCAAGGAGGGTCTCTTTTAGTGGTTGGTCATGCCCTTCGGGTTGACAAATTCCCCTGCAATGTTTATGATGCTAATGGATCACATCTTGTGACCTTTCAACAACTTGTTCATGGTTGTATATCAAGATGATATCCTCATCTTTATCAAGAGTTGGGCAGAGCACTTGGAACATATTCGGTGGGTCCTTCAAACCCTGTGACAACAAAAGCTATGTGCCGACCTAGAGAAATGTTCATTTGGAATGGACCATATCCAAAATATTGGCTAAATAATTGATAAGAAAGGTGTGCATGTGGATCTAGATAAGATCCAAGTCATTTAGGATTGCCCAACCCCCACGACTTTAACAGAGCTTCATAGCTTCTTGGGGCTTGCTAATTTCTATCATAGATTTGTGGTGGGGTTCTCTCATATCAGTTGGCCCTTGAGTCAAGTTACCAAGGGTGGAGCAAAAGAAAAATTTTTTGTCCAGGTCACAACAAAAGGAATTCATTGAACTAAAACACTGCCCTTTCTCTACACCAGTCCTCACCTTTCCAAACACACAACAACCATTTGAGATTGAGACAGATGCCTTTGAGTATGTTATTGGTGTAGTCCTCACTTAACAAAGGCATCCATTGGACTATCACAGTGATATGTTCTATGATACTATTTGAAGATACCTCACCTATAATAAGGAAATGTGTTCTATCATGTAGGCTTGCCAATAATGTAAACATTATATTTTTGGGAAGGCGGCGATTAACCAAATGGACCACCAACCTCTTCAATCTATGCAGACACAATGGAAGTTATAGAGTGATTTCCTTCAGAAATGATCCACATACCTGTAACAATTCCATTTAACATTAAATACAAGAAAGGTAGCACCAATTACATCGCAGAATACCTATTCAGCTATCGATTGTGGCATTGAGCACAATTCTCAACACTTTTGGGCACAAGACTTCTGGATGGACACAACTATATGAAAATGACTTGGGATTCACTATCACCTACATGATTTTGATGGCAGAAAAGCCAATAAAGGACTTCCACCTTTAGGATGGATTATTGTGCTATCTAGGTAATATTTGTGTTCCCTTAAGAGAGCATGCCAAGCTTATTTGGGAAGCGCATTACAGTTGGGTCGTAGGAGACTTTGGCGTGGAGAAGACAATGGAAGCACTACAAAAATATTTTTATTGGCCAAAACACTGTAAAGATGTTAGAAAATATATCATATCCTGCACTATCTGTGCCATTTCCAAGCCAACCATTAAGAAGAAAGGCATACATACTCCTTTGCCTACTCCTAGCCAGTGTTGGGAACCCATCTCCATGGACTATATGTCTGACCTTCCCTCTACCAAGCATGGTAATGACTATGTGTTTGTGGTCATTGATAGATTTTCTAAGATGGCGATATTGGCTGCTTGCAAGACGAGTATCACAACAGAAGCCATTGCCAAGCTCTTCAAATAAGTATAGGTACATTTTGGGATCTCACAGACCATTATATCATATTAAGATAGAAATTTCCTATGTGTATTTTGGTCAAGCCTCTTGTCATTGTTGGACACCAAGCTCACTGAGTCAACTACATTCCACCCTCAAAATAATGTCCAGATAGAGGTTGTCAATAAGATGATAGTGCACATATTATGCATCTATAACTCTAAGAATCCACGAACATGGCATGAGAGTAACAACGTAAACTTTGAAACGGGAACTATAAACTCAAAACATGAACTCTAGCCAAAAAACCCAAAAAAAACATGAAAAATAGTGCTAAAAATGAAATGTGTTGACGCTGGAATAACACTTTTTTTTTCTAGGGTAAATTTTCAACATGTTTTAAAAATGGCGGTGAAAACCAATTTTTTGTGCAAAAATTGTGCAAAAAACACCCTCAAAACAAAAAGTGTTGATGCTGGAATAACACTATTTTTTTCAAGGGTAAATTTTCAACATTTTGAAATAATGGCGTAAAAGATTTTATCATGACTCCGAAAAACATTAAAATTTCAAAAGAATAATGAAAAAAATGGGTTAAAAGCTTAAAAAAAAAAAATAACAAAACGTGAATAAAAATATATTAAATATATATATATATATATAAAGAGACAAACAAAAAAAATCAAACATAAAAAAAGAAATCAACCAAAAAAAGATCAATAATAAAAATGTAAAAGAAAAACATAATTAACCTATAAAAGATAAGAATTAAAAAAACTAGAAAAAAAAGATAAAAAAAATATAAACAAATAAATTAAAATAAAAACATATTTTCAAAAAAAATGTAAAAAAAAACTTTCCCCTTTGCCAACATTTGGCTCTACAAATCTGGCAGCGCTACGAGAGCTTGACCTAGCCCTCTGCTACTGGTTCGCTTTCTCGTCTGAGGCCGCAGGCCGACTCGGCCCTTTGGCTGCTCCGAAGGGCAGCGATTACTCTATCTGTGGGCTTGTGAGTGTCCCTCCGTGTGCCCTCGTGGCTGCTGTGCCCCTGCACATAGCACTGAGGCGCCCTCATCATGGATTCTACAGGGGGCTTCTCCAATCTGCCTCCAGAGGTGATAACATTTAGAGCAATGATCGAAGCAGCCTCGAAGCGAGCGCCATCGGCGACTCAACAGAATTTCATCAAGAAGATGTAAAAGATCCCTTCAGTGCCCCTTCCTGAAGAAGAGACGTGCAAGGCAGCTCTGAACCTGGCAGAGAGAGGCCTCATTGGGTAGTTCACGGGCCTCTACCCTTCCCCTAAATTAGTAGAAGATTGGACTCAAAGAAATTGGAATCCTCTAATCAAAGAGGGTGTCAAAAGCTACTTTGTAGGCAAAGGATTCTTTGTCTTTGTGTTTGAAAGCATGGAAGATAGAAGTTTAATTTTCAGAAATGGCCCATATTTCATGGGATCGTAGGGATTGTATCTGAACAAATGGTCCCCAGACTTTGACCCTTCCCAGGATGTCCCATCTATCGTTCCGGTTTGGGTGAGACTCCCGCATCTGTCTCTCCATTGCTAGAACCAAAAATCCTTAGAGAACATCGGAAACGTACTGGGTAAATATATAGACAAAGCTGCAAGAAAAGATCAGTATTCTTGTGCTCGCATATGCGTTGAAGTTGACCTAGAGGAGGGGTTATCGAAAGAAATCAAGCTCACTGTCACTGGATGGATGCATATCCAGGAACTCGACTACGAACAGTTACCTTTCAAATGTAGACACTGTCATGGGCACAGACACTTCGCCAAGCACTGCAAGAAAAGGGTTGAAGAGCAACCAGACAAACAAAATGGGGATCAATGGACTCTAGTTCATAAAATAACTTTTCCAAAAAAAGGATCCGGCAAAGGAAACACAACAGGGATCCCAAGCAGTTCTAAGCCCATTCAAGAAGACGAAGCAAACAAAAAAGGGACAGCAAGCACTCAGATCAACCTTGTAGCCTCAGAGCAAGAAAATCGGGTGCAGGAAGAAATCACCCCACCATGCAAAGAAGGAGAGAAAGAAGTTCCGGTCGAAGTCACCCAAGGTAGCCCATCCAATCCGTCATACGCAGAAGTCATAAGGAAAAAAAGTAATATAAAGCTCAGGTTCATCAGAGGATGAAACCTATGAGCGCCCCTTTAAAAGAGTTGAAAGGAAATCCTGAAAAGAAATGAGAGAAGAAGAGGTTGAGAGACTCAAAACTCAAGGAAGTCAGGCCACAATAGAAATGTCCATCGGATGAAATACTAGACCGAGACCTTCCAAGGGAGGTCCCAATCCTCCTATCAGTAAATAATTAAGTTTGTCTCTTGGAACTGCAGAGGACTCGGGAACCCCTCTAAACTAGAAGCAGTCAAGGATCTACTCAAAACAGAACCCTCAGATATCCTCATGCTCCAAGAGACCAAGATTGAAGTGCAAGCCTTCTAGATATCAGTAAGTCAAAGTGGAATAAAAATACAGGCAAGGCAATCAGTGCCAGGGGCACCTTCAGAGGACTGGCTACACTTTGGTTAGATTGCACCTTCCAGCTTCAAAATTTTAAAGAAACCCAGCACTGGATCTTCAGAGATCTCAAGCATAAAGCTAGTAAGTTGAACATTTCCCTCTTCAATATGCATGTTCCTGTAAACTACTCTGAGAAAAGAGAATGTTGGAATTCGCTTTCAATTTTTCTAGAGTAGCACTCCCCAAGTAACATTATCTTAGTGAGAGAACTTAAAATAGTTTTGAAACCAAAAGAGAAAAGGGGTGGATCCGACACTAGAGACCCTATGCTGGAATTTGTGGAGGAGCTCTCCCAGAGGTGGGACCTTCTAGACTTCAACCTAATCCGCAGGCGGTACACTTGGTCGAATAATCGAGTTGGGCCGGATCACATCGCTACTCGTCTGGACAGGTTCCTGGTCCAAAGCACCCTTATGATGAACAAAAAGATCATCATTACAATTTTTTTTCCTAAATTAACCATAGACCACAAACCAATTCAGCTCCTACTGGAAGATGAAGAAGATCTGGGGCCCATTCCCTTTTGCTTCAGCCCGCTTTGGTTCGAGAAAGAGGGATTCATGGAAACTGTGAAAGCTACCTGGGCTAAACCCTTCTTAGGCTCCTCCAACTATATATGGGAACAAAAGCTGAAGGCCACAAAACAAGCACTGAAGGAATGGATCAAAAATCCAGATCCCACCCCAACCAATCAAAGAAAAGAGGCAATCCAGATGCTGCACTCCTTGCAAACAAATATGGAAAATAAAGACATTACAACAGAACTATTGGATAAGGAAGTAAAAGCTCAACGTTCCACATATCAATCCTTCCGAGTTGAAGAAGAACACTGGAGGCTAAAATCCAGAAGTCTTTGGTTAAAGGTTGGAGGTCGGAACACCTCTTTTTTCCATCGACAATACAGAGCTAGGTTGTCCTGGAACTATATAGCTGAAATCAAAACCAAGGAGGGCCAAGTTTGCAAAGCATTCAACCAGGTTAAAGATGCTGCTGAAAATCATTTCAGGAACTTATTCAATGATGTAACCCAAGGTAGCGACGAGGAAACAACCAATTTCCTCTCCAATATCCCTCTTCTTGTTAACCCTGAAGATAACGTAGCTCTCTGCAGACCCATCTCAGAGGAGGAGATTATCAATGTAATCTAGTCCATGGAAGCTGACAAGGCCCCTGGGCTTGACGGATTCACAATCCATTTTTATAAAGCATGCTGGGAAGTTATCAAAGTTGATCTCCTTAAAATGATAAGAGGCTTCATGAAAAAAGCTAAGATATGAGGAGAACCAACTCCACCTATTTAGCTCTAATCCCTAAAGAAACCAACCCTGACTCCTTTGCAAGATTTAGGCCTATTTCACTGTGTAATGCATCTTACACAATTATAGCCAAACTCTTAGCTAACCGAATCAAGCCTCTGCTCAAAAGATTGATCTCTAGTTCTCAAGGAGGATTCGTGGAAGGCAGGTACATTTCGGACAACGTTATTCAGGTGCAGGAGACCATCCACACAAGCAAACAACGAGGGGAGAAAGGTATGTTTATTAAACTTGATATGGCAAACACATTTGATAGAGTTAATCGCTTGTTCCTTTGCAAAGTTTTGTTGTCTTTTGGCTTCTCTCAGCAATTTTTTCAGCTCATAAAAGCATGTATTGATTCCCCGTGGATCACTCCCCTTATCAATGGTCGCCCAACTAATTTCTTCCAAGCTCAGAGAGGCATTCGGCAGGGATGCCCCCTCTCTCCCTTTCTATACATCCTCATGGCGGACTCCCTTAGCAGAAAACTATCAGCTGAAAGAAATGTTGGCTCCCTCCCGGGTCTCAAACCTTCCCACGGATCAGCCCCCTTGAATCACGCACTCTTTGCGGATGACTCCCTTCTCCTTGGTGGTGCTTCCTCCATAATAGCGAAAACCTTTGACAAAGTCCTGAGAAGTTATTGCAGGGTATCTGGCGCTCTTGTCAATGAGAGTAAAAGTGAAATCTTCAGCTGGAATACAGAACAACAGGAGATCAATAACATCACGAAGATCTTAGGGTTCAAAGGGCATGCACAATGGGATAGGTTCAGGTATCTTGGACTACCAATATCCTCAGGCGTGAATAAGAGGTCCCTCTGGATTGATATCATCAGTAAAATCAAATCTAAAATCAAAGCTTTGGGAGGTCACTAGTTAACAAAAGGTGGAAAAACCATTCTAATCAAATCTCAGTTGTCAGCCCTTCCTATTTATCAAGCATCTTTCCTCTTGGCTCCCAAATTATCTTATGGAAAAGATCTCTTCACTCCTTAGGGACTTCTTATGGCAAGGAGGGAAAGGCAACGAAAAAAAATGCATCTAGTAAACTGGGACTTGGTCAAGAGGCCGATCACTGAGGGCGGATTGCAAATACACAACCCTTCCCTAGTTAATACAGCGTTGGGAGGCAAGATTCTGTGGAAAATGATCCATAACCCTTCTCACCCCGTCAGCATCACTCTATGGTCCAAATATGTAGACAACGCTGCCCTCAGGAAAATGCAATTAGATAGCATAGTTTCATGCACGCAGGTTTGGAGGCTCTGTTGTAAAAGTAGCAATTTCTTCAAGAATTACTTCTATAGAATCCCTGGAAATGGCAAGCGCACGCATCTGTGGAAAGATCGCATAATGGGGTGTGATCCTTTAGCTGAAAACAAAGAAATCGCAGAGCTCAGGGACTGGTTAGAAAGAGCAGGCATAAACAACGTTTATGACTTGTCAATTTGGGATAGACGCGGTGAGTGGGTAGGTTGGGATCTTCACGGAGTCCCTGTGCATTTAACCGACCAACAGAATCAGCTTGAGGATCTGCTCAAAGAAGCCACGCTGGTCAATAGAAACATGAGAGACAGTTGGGGCTGGGATGGACAGGTATTTACACTTCAGCTGAGGGCTATAGAGCGCTTCAAGGATTGAAGAACAGTAATCATCCACCCACATTTTGGAAACAGGTCTGGGAGCTGCTAGCTCTTCTAAAAATAATTTTTTTCTTCTGGACTTTGGCACACAACAAACTTTTAACATGAGACAATCTCGTAAAGAGGAAGATCGAAGGGCCTCATAGATGCGTGCTATGCAGAAGTAATCTTGAAACTTCCCAACACCTTTTTTTGGAGTGCCTCTTCACCAAAGAGGTGTGGGGACTCATTCTGCAAGATTTTAAGATCTCTATACCTTCTCAGACTTCTGTCCTAGACCTCTTTGCTACATGGAGTTCCTGCTATCCTCAGCGTATCCCTCCCAAGTCTTTTTGGCGCAAGGTATGGATAGCGATACCAAAATTTGTTTGTTGGCAGCTTTGGCTGGCTCGTAACCAGCAGATCTTCAAAGACATACAGCATTCTCCAGTTCAAGTTGTAGTAAAAGAAAAGTCTCTACTCTTGGAAACGGCCCAACAGCAGTACTACAAAGATGATCCTCTGCTCACGCCGGAAGAAAAGAGGTGGCTAGCCCTAGAGCCACATGCCCAAAAGTATCTCCTGCCTCCCCAAAAAGCTAAACCGGACTGGCGAAAAAGAGAACCAGATGACATCTTCCAGAAATGGTGGAGGGCCCAAAAATTAACTACCATATTCTTTGATGGGGCATCCAAAGGGAACCTCGGAGTTGCAGGTGCTGGTGGGGTCATCTATTCCATGGATGGGACTGAAAGAGATTCATTTGCATGGGGCCTTGGCCTGAAAACTAACAATCAAGCTGAGATCCTTGGGTTACTCAAAGCTTGTCTTATTGCTAGAGAGAAAGGTGTTAAAGATCTCCAAGTCTTCGGAGACTCAGAAATTATAATAAAAAATTTAATCAATGGTGAACTCTTCAACAACGTTGGTCTCAACAAAATTATGGATAGATTGAAGAGAGTATTACAAGACTTCAACTCATACAAGCTCTACCATATTCTCAGAAACTCCAACAGTGAAGCGGATCGGATGGCGAACATTGGATGCACTCTCATGAAAGGGAGTTTAACTGTAAATGGGGAAAGCTTCTTCCAAAAATTGTGAAATTGTAATATCTCAAAGGCTGCAAAAAAGGAAAACAACCATGTAATAGGGGTCACTACTGCAAAGACCCACTATCCCTTTTGCAATAAATAAACACCACAACTATTAGAGTTAAAAAAAAAAAAAAAAAAAAAGCCAAAAAAATAAATTATCTTGTAAACCATAAAAAAGTTTGGAAAAAAAAAAACTATAAAATTAAATAAGTAAAAATAGAAAAATTTAAAAAAAATTAACAAAAAACTTAAAAAACAAAAATATACTCAAATAAGAAAAAACAAAAGGCAATTAATATATATATAGTTGATTAAAAAAACACATTTAGAATTTTTGTAAAACCATATATTTTTTATTTAAAACAAAAAAATTTAAAATATATATTTAAAAAAATTAAACGTTTACTTTAAAAAAACAATTAAAAAAATGTGCATGATTTTTTTAAAATAATATATATATATATATATATATATATATATTAAATGTTTATTTAAAAAAAATGCCCATAACTTTTTTTTTTAAATATAAAATATTAAAAAAAAATGTTTATTTAAAAAAAATGCCCATAACTTTTTTTTTTAAATATAAAATATTAAAAAAAAAATTAAATGTTTTTTTTTTCATATATATATATATATATAATTTTATTTTATTTTTTAAAATAAAAAATATATAGTTTTATAAAAAATTTAAATGTTTTTAATTTTTTTTAATTTGAATATATATATATATATATATAGTGAGGAAAATTTGGTGGGAAAATATATAGTGAGGAGTGTCAAAATTAAACGTAATAAGACTAGAATCTCAGGGGTCCACCCCCCCATCGCAGTCAATAAGCCTTTTCATTGTTGAGTGTAGTTATAGAAAAGCTTTAAGGAATACATGACACAAGGAGCCTCGACTAAATCCTCAACAATGCTATAGTGACAAATATTATCATGAAAAACATCCATGGCCAACCATGGTTCATCAATCATATCCAACCATGGTAAACTATGGTTGAATGTCGCATTGTGACACAGATTGTCTCAATATGAAAATCAACCACGGTCAACCATGTTCATTTTAGTGTGTATAATATTTATCTTAGGGTTTGTATACTTGGGGTTTATAATATTAGTCCCTTAGGTTTACTATTATTCCCTTTGGTTCATAGTCTCTTGGGGTTTTAGTATTAATTCCTTAGGTTCATTATTCCCCTGGGTTTATAATATCAATCTCTTAGGTTTATAATATCAGTCATGGTCAACCATCATTAATCATAGCCAACCATGGTCAACAATGGTCGAATATTGCATTGTGACAAGGATTGTCTCAATAGAAAAATCAACCATGGTCAACCGCAAGATTATATATCCTTTTATCTTTCTGTGCGCTGTATATAAATGTATATTTTAGTTGTGAATGCAAGGTTACCGAGTTTAATTGAATAGTTATTATTATTTTATTATTGGGGTTTCTCTATGGCTTCGAGAACAACCCGTCTTCTCTCGGCTCTGACCCGGTTCTATTCCGTTTCTTTTGCCTTGAGTAGGCAGAACTGCCTTCAACCTTGTTGTTTGCTTGACTTGTCTTGTGCTTCCATCTGAACGGCGGAACTTGCTTGGTCTGTCTGCGTCCCACCAGGCTCTAGAACGAGTCGCTGGCCTTGTGGCTCGGTCTCTGTCTGCCATTTCAGAACACAGAGTTCCAAAGTATATATATATATATATAATGACCTGTACTATGCAGCTTGTTCTATACAACTGTGATGTCACCAATATGGCAATGGGAGTATTCTTTCCAAGAACGTATTTATTTATCTCATAGGTATCTACAGTCTAACTTAAATGACTTGTGACACTTACAGAGAAATAAGGGTCAGTCTCACTTACCTGATTGCTGCTAGTCCTTAAGTTCTCAATAAGTCATCTGCAAGCTCTTGCATAACCTTTTAAGCATAATCTTTTAGCCGCCCAACCACGAGACTCGTCTTTCGAGACCAGAGCCTCCCCCCTAGCTTCCTCTTGCCGGATCCCTATCCTCAGCAAGGGTTCACAGTGTGCTCGACTATCTGGTCCTTACCAGACTTAGTCTTCAGCTCACTTTTCTTTTTTCCTCTCTCTTTTCTCTCTCTCCGTCTGCCTATCTCTACAGCACAGACCTTTTGTCATTTTTCCCCTTTTCCTTTGGGAATTTTCAGTTATAGAGGGTGGTTAAAGTCAGTTCCAATAACTGACTTTTCTTGCCAACTCCCTCCCAAGAGTTGCCAACAATATCATGAGTATTCTTTTCCTTTTAAACATTTAAGTGCATAAAAAAAATAAAAGAAATACTCTGAAATCTTCCTTTAACAATCAATGAGATAATCTTGCAATGTCATTTCTAAATTCAGTCTTTTACCGTAGTAAAAACTAAATATTTACATTCTCTTGGGGTCATCACATCTCCCCCTCCTGAGATTGGACATCGTCCCGATGTCTGCTGTTCACAAACAGTCCTGGATAAGCCTTCTTAAGAAGCTCTTCATCTTCCCAGGTGGCCTCCTCAGGCCCATAGTGCAGCCACTGCACTTTAACTTGGGTAATAACTCGCTTCCGCAACTGCACTTCTCTCCGGTCGAGAATGCTCAGCGGTTCGACCAGGACCTCTCCTTCCGATTCAACCTGCAATCATCAATATCAGTTAATTTCTATTTTCAAAAATATGTATCAATAGTTCAACTGAATTCAGTCTTTACCCGTATGTCTTGCCATTTGATCACATGCTTAGGGTAGTAAATGTATTTTTTAAGCACGGAAACATGGAATACATTATGAATTCTAATATGGCTTGGCAAAGCAAGCTGGTAGGCTACCGGCCCAACCCTTGCTAAGACCTGAAAAGGTCCAAAATAGCAGGGTGCGAGTTTAGCGCAACCACTCCATTGCAAGGTACTTTTCCGGGCTTGTATTCTTACATAAACATGGTCGCCCACCTGATACTCTTTGAACCTTCGCTTCCGATCTGCAAAATTCTTTTGCCGATCCTGGGCAGCCTTTAAATTAGACCGCACTCTTTTTACCATGTCCTCCATTTCCTTGAGCATTTCTGGCCCCAACCTTAATTTATCTTCCGGCCCACTCCAGCTTGAGGGCGTACGACATTTCCGTCCGTACAAAACTTCAAATGGAGACATCTGGATCGAGGTGTGGTATCTGTTTTTGTACGCGAACTCTACCAAGTGTAAATAATCCTACCATTGTGTTGGTTTTTGCATGACACATGCTCTTAACATGTCCTCAACAATCTGATTTACTCGTTCTGTCTGTCCGTCAGTCTGGGGATGGTAAGCTGTACTGAAATTCAGCTGCGTACCCAGTTCTGTAAACAATGCTTTCCAAAAGGCAGATGTAAATTTTACATCTCGGTCTGATATTATCGTCTTTGGAAGCCCATGCAGTTTGAACACGTTTTGCATAAAAATGTGTGCAATCTGTACTGCTTTGTAGGTAGACTGCACGGGTATAAAGTGTGCTGCCTTACTTAGCTTGTCTACTACAACCATAATAGAGTCATTATTCCTCCTTGTTCTAGGCAGTCCAGTTATGAAATCCATGGATATGATCTCCCATTTCCATTCCGGAATGGGCAAGGGCGGCAATAACCCTGCTGGATGTAGGTGTTCTACCTTAATCTGCTGACATTCCAAACATCGCGCTAAATACTCAGCCACGTGCTTTTTCATACCAGGCCAATAGTATTCCCTTCGAAGCGCAGTAAGCATCTTCTGGTATCCAGGATGACCTGCGTAGTGGCTGGTATGAAATTCATCCAAAATCAGATTTTTAAGATTGTTGTCGTTAGGTACAAACAACCTCTTTTTATAGAGCAGCATTCCATCCTCACTTAATTCATACCCCTGCTGACTTTCCTTGCCGGAAAGTGGTATTTGCTGTTTCATTTGCTGATATTCTGCATCGTGGTCTGCTGCCGCTCTTATCTTTTCGTGCAAGGAATTCTCCCATTTACTGAGCGTAACTTCGTATAAACATTGCACCTTTCGACTTAGTGCATCAGCCACGCGATTTTCTTTTCCTTTCAGATGTTTGATGTCGAAATCAAATCCACTTAAGAAATATGCCCAACAGGCTTGCCTTGCATTCAGGGTGGGCTGGCTGAAATAGTTTGTTAAACTATGATGATCTGTTAACAATAGAAATTTCCTTCCTAGCAAATAATGCCGTCACATTTTAAGTGCATGTATAACGACTGCCAATTCTAAGTCGTAGGCAGAATATTTCTGCTCATGCTCCTTCAACTTCCTCGACTCATAGGCGATCACTTTTCCTTCTTGCATTAACACGCCGCCCACGCCCTTTCGTCTAGCATCGGTACATACTACATAATCCTTGTCAGGATCAGCTATACTCAAGATGGGAGCAGAGGTGAGCAAATGCTTGAGTCGCTCAAAGCTTTGCTGACATTCTGGGGTCCATTTGAATGTCCTTCCTTTCTTCTGCAAGGAAGTGATAGGATATGCTACCCTCGAGAAGCCTTCCACAAATCTTCTATAGTAACCGGCCAGTCCCATGAAGGACCTGATATCCGCCACATCCTTAGGTACAGGCCAATCCATTATGGTCTTTATTTTCTCAGGGTCCACTGCAATCCCTTTCTTTGTAATTACATGGCCTAAATACTGAATCTCTTCTTTGTAGAAGTCGCACTTGCTGAGTTTAGCATACAACTGATGCTCTCTAAGAGTTTGCAATACCAATTGGAGGTGTTCCTCGTGCTCCTCCTTTGAACGAGAATAAACCAAAATATCATCAATAAATATCAACACAAATTTGTCTAGAAATTGATGGAACACACTGTTCATTAAGCACATGAAGGTGGCGGGTGCATTAGTCAACCCGAAAGGTAACACTACAAATTCGTAGTGTCCATACCGTGTTCTGAAAGTTGTTTTTGCGATATCCTCCTCTTTAATTCTGATCTGATGGTAACCAGATCACAAATCAATCTTAGAAAATACCGTTGCCCCTTTGACTTGATCAAAAAGCTCATCGATCCAGGGTAAGGGGTACTTGTTTTTGATTGTGAGTTTGTTTAGCTGTCGGTAATCAATACACATACGGAGGGTTCTGTCTTTCTTCTGGACGAATAACACCGGAGCTCCCCATGGAGACACACTAGGACGGATGTAATTTTTGTCTAGCAATTCCTGTAATTGCATTTTCAATTCGGTTAACTCAGGTACACTCATTCTATAAGGTGCTCGCGAAACTGGGGCATCCCCCGGTAGCAATTCAATGGTGAAGTCAATATCTCTTTTAGGAGGTAACCCCGGGATCTCTTCCGGGAACACATCTGTGAATTCTTTTATCACTGGAATATTGTCTAGTGTGGCCGTTTTATCCTTGGTTTCTGCATATCCCACCTGAATGGCATATATCTGGCACCGTTTTCTGATTCACTTTGCTAGCTAGGATGCGGTGATTGGTCGGACCTGAACTGGTCGCTTAATCCCTTGCATCTCTTGTTCTTTCCCAAAATCATCCTTGTATCGAATGATTTTCGTCTTGCAGTTCACTATTGCCCAATGCTTTTCCAGCCAGTCCATTCCGATTAGGACATCATATGAGCCAAGTGGAAGCATATTCAGATCTGCTACCACTGGCTGTCCTGCTATTGTTAGGGGACAATTATTAATCTTTGCCATTACTCGCCTTTTAGCCCCCGTAGCTAGTTGTACCAGCCAAGGGTTCCTGAATTTTTCAGGTTGTAATTTACACTGTTCAACTATCTTTGGGCTAATATAACTTAAAGTAGCTCCTGGATCTATTAGAACAGTGATTGAAAGGTCTGAGATTTTACCTTCAAATTCGACCATGGTGGGTTGGTATTTCGCCTGGCGATCGTCCAGGGCTGCATTTATCCTTGGCACACTTCGTCCCACATCGCCGACAGTTGATGCCTCATGAATCTGGGATATCTGATCAGTTCCCTTCCGTTGTGGGCAGTTCTTGATGTAATTCGGTCCGCCATAACCCCAGCACTACACTGGAGGTCTGGTTATTCCTTCATTGTCCAGCTTGGCAGATTGCTCACCCATTCTGGTTTCGCCGATTGTCTTAGTTCTGAACGAACCTCAGGGTGTTGCTCTATTGTTCTGCCCTTTACTGCTTCCTTTAACTCCGCTTCCTCGACCTCCTTTACTATTTCCAGCAGTTTTGCTATTCTTTTTCTCACTCCATTTCCTATTGGAAATGTCTCCTTTCTGTTTGTTCTGCTGATAACAGATTCTGGCCTTGCGAATAGCTTCATCCATTGTTCTAGGATTGTCAAATTCAATCCTTTCCCTCATATACATGGGTAAACTGCTAACAAATCTTTGCACTTTGGCCTTTTCTTCCTTCAGGTAAGGCACATAACGAAGCAGGGAAGTAAAACGATTAATAAACTCATCCATGGTCTGTTGTCCTAATCGCAGATCATGGAACTCCTTCGCCTTTTCATCATAAAAGTGCTCCGTCAAGTATCTCTCTTTAAAATACTTCTGAAACTTTTCCCACGTTATGGTTCGTTCGCTTACCCCTTTAACAATTTTGACTTCCTCCCACCACAGGGTTGCCTTCCCTTGCAGCTGGAAGATAGCCAATCGTGCCTTCAAATTATGGTCGTACTCATATAGCTGGAAATATTTGTTCATATTAATTAACCATGCTTCAGCCGCCTCCTCTTGTTCTCCATCGAAGTGTGGGGGTTTGATTTTCTGAAATTCTCCTTGCAGTTCTACCCTTTGACGTTTTGAGGTCTGCAGCTCGGATGCATTGCCAGATTGATCCTCACCTTCTACCGAAATTTCAGGTTCCACTTGATCGTGCTATTCCTCTGTCACTCTCTGTTGTTCCGCACTAGGATTGACTAACGGAGGGTTCTGCCTCCCTGACAGACTCCTCAAAATTCTCTCATGCTCCATCGTTAATCGTGCATTATCCTCCCGCAACCGGGCCATCTCATTTTCCAAGTCCTGGACTGTCTCCAATATAGCCAGGTTCGTGCTCCTCGTTTCCTCCCCAAGTTGTACCCACAGCTCTGGGTTGTCTCTGGGGTTGGTTGCAGGTCCCTGTTCTGCTGTGGGCCTGTGCGGAGTGCTGCCAACTTTCTGCATTTTTACTGTTAATCTCTAATGTCTTATGTGATTCTTCTTTCTTCTTTCCTGGTATAAAATTAAGGAAATATTAGCACTGTAAGTTACTTACACAGTTTAGCTACAAAAAATACAACACTATGATCAGCTCCCATTTAGCAGGTTAGGCTCGTTCCCAGAGGTCACAGTATGGGAGCCTCGGCTCTGATACCAATTTGTCACATACTCGTACCCTCAACAAATTTTATTTAATTTTATTTTATAAACAACACAAGTCCTTGGTAAATAACTCACCATATCTATGCACAGTTATATTATGTTTTGCAAATAATTAAACATGGTATGCTTATCATTTACCAACATAGGTTTACCGCAGACTTATATTATGCATATGGTATGCTAACCGTGGACTATTCTACGCATGCTGAGACATCACAATAACGAATAATAATAAGGCGCACATATATCTTCACCACGGCAACTATAATGCTGTTAACCGTTGACTCATGTTATGTTGAATTATTATATATGTATAGCACTTTGGAAAACGATGCATATTATGGTTAATTATTTGGGTTGCTTCGGCTGTTTCCTTGGTACTGTCCGAGTGTGCCACCCGAGACTGCCGACGGCGTTGCCATGTGACGAGTGCACGCGGCGTTCCCTCTGCTGGTCCGATCACGTGGAGGGCAGATGGCTGCCATAAATTCTCTGCCAACCTCACAGCTCGATCAAAGGCTGAGATTCTCCGTGGGAGATCTAACGGCGGAAACGCATCCAAATGTCCCGCCCGATGGTGAATGTATAAGGTTCTATTTTCTACTTGCCGGGTTATTGTTATTCCGCTGCCGCACCATTCCGTCTCATTCGGGCTGCTGTAACCTTACGCGCCGAGAGCATGAAGGAGCCGAGACGCTGCTTCATCCAGCTCCGCTGCAAGTGCAAGGTAAGCTTCAGCGTTCCACTGGTTATTTCCTCTGTTCATTACCTTACTGCATGTTGATTTATTCGGGTTTTCCTTGCTTTTCAAACCGACTAACGATTATACAATGGTTGCATGCAGTGGTATCCATCTCTGGTTCGCGGCGGATGAGGAGGTCCGCCTATGGAAATCCGGTGCTTGCGGCTCTACCACAGGTGCGCGGTTGAGTGAGGATATTTGTTCTTTGTTTTGCTGAGACTGCTGATAGAGGGTTTTCTTTACGCCTATCCGCAACCCACCTTTAACCTCACCGTTTTGATCGCAGGTGGCTACGGAAGGCTTCCTCTGTCTCGCTTTTATGACTGCTTTGGGCCGGTTATGGGTTTATCAACCCTAACGCTACCAACGTTGAGTCTAGAAAGTTTCTATATGCATGCAATGCTGCATTCATATAACTGTGATTTGGTATTTGAACTGTTAATATAGATATACGCCGGAGGGCGTTTCGCTCACGGCACCATTGGATACTGTTTGGGCATCGACCCTGTGTAATTTCTTGTTTAATGTTTAATACAGCCTTGCGGCTTTCTCCGTTCTGTCATGCGACTTGTGTGCAGCTACAATTAACAGTGTAATCTTTTAGTATTTGTAATGAATTCCAGTGTTAAGTATATGCTACTGCCTTTGTTGGTGGAAATACTGGTTTCCTTGTATTTTTTTTTTTTTTGAGGTCGGGGAGAATCCTATCCACCCGGATGCCTCGAACTCCGACCATGCAACCTTTGTTGATTTTTGCCGCAGTATATTATCTCATGAAGGTTTTTATGCATATGTTTATTTGGTATTTCGATTTGTATATATCATTGTCTGTTTATCTGGCTTATATGACGGTCCATGGACAGTGCAGACGGCTCGGTTAGCCGGTCATATGTCTGCGCTGTGCAAGGAACAGGTATAACATGCCGCTCGTACCAAGAGCTACAGCGGGGTTTCATAACTAGTGTTCTGTATACCAATTTAATGGCAGTGCTTGGTATCGCTTGGTTTGTTTTCTAAATTTTAACATGTATACAACCGCTTCTCATTCTATGAACGCTGCTGGTTCATCGCATTTTAATTTTATTAAGGGTTCTCATGACCCGGCACTTCCCTAAGAGGGTTCATGCATGTTCGTTTAAGAGGGGTCTCGGGTAACAGCGTTTCCCTATAGGAACGCCTGTGCCGAGATACCCAGCTGCCCATATATCTCGTTTTCATGAGATAAGGCGCATAAAGGGTGTTCAGCACCGCAAGATTATATATCCTTTTATCTTTCTGTGCGCTGTATATAAATGTATATTTTAGTTGTGAATGCAAGGTTACCGAGTTTAATTGAATAGTTATTATTATTTTATTATTGGGGTTTCTCTGTGGCTTTGAGAACAACCCGTCTTCTCTCGGCTCTGACCCGGTTCTATTCCGTTTCTTTTGCCTTGAGTAGGCAGAACTGCCTTCAACCTTGTTGTTTGCTTGACTTGTCTTGCGCTTCCATCTGAACGACGGAACTTGCTTGGTCTGTCCGCGTCCCACCAGGCTCTGGAACGAGTCGCTGGCCTTGTGGCTCGGTCTCTGTCTGCCATTTCAGAACACAGAGTTCCAAAGTATATATATATATATATATATATATATATATATATATATATATATATATATATATATATATAATGACCTGTACTATGCAGCTTGTTCTATACAACTGCGATGTCACCAATATGGCAATGGTGGTATTCTTTCCAAGAACCTATTTATTTATCTCATAGGTATCTACAGTCTAACTTAAATGACTTGTGACACTTACAGAGAAATAAGGGTCAGTCTCACTTACGTGATTACTGTCAGTCCTTAAGTTCTCAATAAGTCATCTGCAAGCTCTTGCATAATCTTTTAAGCATAATCTTTTAGCCGCCCAACCACGAGACTCGTCTTTCGAGACCAGAGCCTCCCCCCTAGCTTCCTCTTGCCGGATCCCTATCCTCAGCAAGGGTGCATAGTGTGCTCGACTATCTGGTCCTTACCGGACTTAGTCTTCAGCTCACTTTTCTTTTTTCCTCTCTTTTCTCTCTCTCCGTCTGCCTGTCTCTACAGCACAGACCTTTTGTCATTTTTCCCCTTTTCCTTTGGGAATTTTCAGTTAGAGAGGGTGGTTAAAGTCACTTCCAATAACTGACTTTTCTTGCCAACTCCCTCCCAAGAGTTGCCAACAATATCATGAGTATTCTTTTCCTTTTAAACATTTAAGTGCATAAAAAAAATAAAAGAAATACTCTGAAATCTTCCTTTAACAATCAATGAGATAATCTTGCAATGTCATTTCTAAATTCAGTCTTTTACCGTAGTAAAAACTAAATATTTACATTCTCTTAGGGTCATCACAAAGTGAATGAATAAGATCTTGTTATATATTAAGAGCTTCTACTTTTAATTCACTTTTCAAATAAAAGATTAATATTATTAAATAAATATTTAGTAAGTTGTTGAAATACTTTCTAGAAAAATATTGCGCAGGTGGTTTTTGGATTGGGCTCTATACCCATTATCAAGGACAAATAATTAATTAAAAAGTGGAATCATATAAATTTTGGGCTAATGGTTGTGAAAAGTATAACATTTTGAGTGGACATTCCTTCTATCATAAAGGAAAATTAATTAATTAAAATATTAAATTCACATAATTTTTTTCAACTTTGATAGAAATGTTGATAATTATCTTCTCAATTTTTAGAGGAGATATGTAAACAATAATTTTACAACATAGTTTATAATGGATGGAAATTTTTCTTTTAAACATTTTGACTCATTTGGAAAAAATAAAATCATCCGAATTTTAAAAAGGTTAAATAAATTACATTTATCTTCACCTAAAAAATTAGGTTATCCACTTTTTAAAAAGGTTAAATAAATTAGATGCACCTTCACCTAAAAATTTAGGTTATCCATTTTAATTATTGTATTATGAAGAGTTGATTGTTTCAAGAAAATGGTTAAATTTGAATTTTTTTTTTTTTTTTTTACTTTTTTGAAAAAATAATAAATATTCAAACTTAAAACAAATAGGCAAATTAAATATAACTTACTTTGTGCAATAAAATAAAATAAAATAAAATAAAATAATTCATTTTTAATTTTTGCTTTTAATTCACTTTTGAAGTGAAATTTTATTATTATTGAATTAATGAGTGTATTGTCAAAAGACCTTCTAGAAATATATTGCATAGATAGATTTTGTGTGGACACTTTATCAATTTTTAAAGGCAAATAATTGATTAAATTGTAAAATTTATGTAATTTGTTCTTCTCAAATTTGACAAGACATTTGAGTAGTTGGTTTTGAATAGTCTAACATTTATAATTAATTAAAATATATATAATTTTACTTTTGAGTAACTAGCTTTGAATGATCTAACATTTATAATTAATTAAAATATATATAATTTTTTCTTGACGCGATGTTGATATTTTTTCCCTCATCTTATGAGGAGTTTTGTAAGAAATATTAAGGTTTTGAGATTTTTAATTAAGAGCTTCCACTTTTAATTCACTTTTCAAATAAAATACTAATATTATTAAATAAATATTTAGTAAGCTGTTGAAAGGCTTTTAGAAATATATTCCGCATGTGGTTTTTGCAATGGGCACTCTACCCATTATCAAGGACAAATAATTAATTAAAAAGTAGAATTCATATAAATTTTGGGCAAATGGTAGTGAAAGGCTAACATTTTGAGTGGGCATTCCTTCTATCATAAAGGAAAAATAATTAATTAAAAAAAAATTCACATAATTTTTTTTCGTCATTTTTGATAGAAATGTTGATAATTATCTTCTCAAAAAATAGGTTATCCACTTTTTAAAAAGTTTAAATAAATTAGATATACCTTCACCTAACAATTAGATTATCCATTTTAATTATTATTTTATGAAGATTTGATTGTCTCAAGAAAATGGTTAATTTTGAATTTAAATTTTTTGACTTGTTTGAAAAAATAATAAATATTCAAAATTTTAAAACAAATAGGCTAATTAATTATAACTTACTTACTTTATGCAATGCAATGCAATGCAATAAAATAAAATAGTTCATTTTTAATTTTTGCTTTTAATTCACCTTTGAAGTGAAAATTTATTATTATCGAATTAAACAGTGTATTGTCAAAAGACCACCTAGAAATACATTGGATAGGTGGTTTTTGTGTGGACACTCCATCAATTGTTAAGGGTAAATAATTGATTAAATTGTAAAATTTATGTAATTTGGTCTTCTCAAATTTGAGGACTTTTGACTAATTGGTTTTGAATAGTCTAACATTTATAACTAATTAAAATAGATATAATTTTTACTTTTGAGTAGTTGGCTTTGAATAGTGTAACATTTATAAGTAATTAAAATATATATAATTCTTTCTTCTTGGGATGTTGATATTTTTTTTCTCAACTTCTGAGGAATTTTGTAAGAAATGTTGAGGTTTTGTGATTTTTAACTAAGAGCTTCCACTTTTAATTCACTTTTCAAATAAAAGACTAATATTATTAAATAAATATTTAGCAAGTTGTTGAAAGGCTTTCTAGAAATATATGGACAAATAATTAAGTAAAAAATAGAATTCATATAAATTTTGGGCAAATGGTTTTGAAAAGTCAACATTTTTAGTTGGCATTCCTTTTACCATCAAGCAAAAATAATTAATTAAAATATAAAATTCATATAATTTAGCTTTGGTAGAAATGTTGATAATTTTCTTCTCAACATTGAAAGGAGATTTGTAAATAATTATTTTACAATGTAGTTGACAATTGATGGAAGCATTGTTTTTAAAATTTTTGACTCATATGAAAAAAATCAAATCCTTAGAATTTCAAAAAGGTTAAATAAATTACATATATCTTCACCTAAAATATAAGTTATCTACTTTTTAAAAAGGTTAAATAAATTAAATATACCTTCACCTAAAAATTAGGTTATCCATTTTAAGTATTGTTTTATGAAAATTTGATTATTCCAAGAAAATGGTTAATTTTAAATTTTAAATTTTTGGTTAGTTTGAAAAAAATAATCAATATTCAAAATTTTAAAAAGAATAAGCAAATTAAATATAACTTATTTTGTAAAATAAAATAAAATAAAATAGTTCATTTTTAGTTTTTCCTTTTAATTCACTTTTGAAGTGAAAATTTATTATTATTGAATTGAAAAGTGTATTGTTAAAAAATCTTCTAGAAATATGTTGGATGGGTGGTTTTTGTGTAGAAGCTTCATCACTTATTAAGGACAAATAATTGATTAAATTGTAAAATTTATATAATCTTTTCTTCTTAAATATGACTGGACTTTTGAGTAGTGACTTTGAATGGTCTAACTTTTATATATATATAATTATAATTTAGCAATGTTGATATTTTTTTCTTAACTTAGGAAGAATTTTGTAAGAAATATTTAGGATATTTTTATTAGAAATATTGAGAATTTGCTGAACATTTTCACTTATGAGAAAGGACAGACCATTGATGGAATGATCGAAATGATCGGAAATAATTAAATTATCGAAATTATCGAATACGTAAATAACTGATTCAGAAAAATAACTTACGAGATGGTGACGTAACTTTTATCATTTAAAAAAAAACACTTCGCGGAAACTCGTTGGATTCATCCCATCAAATGAAATAATAATAATTGGATAAGTGGTTTTTGTGTGAATACTTTAATTGTTAAGGGTAAATAATTAATTAAATAATAAAATTTATGTAATTTTTTATTTTGAATTTGACCACATTTTTAAGTAGTTAGCTTTGAATAACCAAACATTTATTATTTTCTGGATGACGTTGATAATTTTTTTCTTAGTTTATGAAGATTTTTGTAAGAAATATTTAGGTGGGATATTGATATTTTGTGACGTTGATAATTTTTTTCTTAGTTTATGAAGATTTTTGTAAGAAATATTTAGGTGGGATATTGATATTTTGTAAAAAATATTGAGGTTTTGAGACTTTTTATAAGAAATATTGAGGTTTTGAATTTTCTGAACATTTTCAATTGTGGAAAAAGACAAACAATTGAAATGATCGGCAATGATTAAATTATTGAAAATCATAAATTTTAAAAACCTTAAGCTCATTTACTTAAACTAATTTCAAATCAGGAATGGTTCATAACGGATTCAGTTTCAGTGGTAAAAAGAACCTCTGAGATGGTGACGTAACTTTTATCATTAAAAAAAACACTTGGTGGAAACTCGTTGGATTCATCCCATCTCATGACGGATGATTGGTGATGTCACTAACTCCGTCTTCTTCGCCGAAAGGCTCACACAGACCCCCTTTTTCCATTTATAAATAGCTGCCTTGCTTCTCACAAAAACCATACCTGCATTTCTGCTTCCTCTTGCGGAAACACTCTTTCTGTTTTTCCAATGCTGTGGGAAGGCTGCGTTCCACTTTCCATCTCTGCGACCATGTCATCTCTTGCTTTTGCTTTTGCTTTTCCGAAGTTGTTGCTGCTCCTCATTTTTTGCTTCACCCCCACCCTCTCATTTCGGGATGATCGACAATCCCTGGTAGCATTCAAGAATCTGATTACCAGCGATCCACATCATTCCATGGCAGATTGGAGTCCGGCCAACCCCTTGTGCAACTGGACTGGTGTTACATGCAGCCGCCATCATCCAAACAGAGTGGCGTCCCTCGACCTCGCTCACATGGATCTGCGCGGTTCCATTTCTCCTTCGATCGGCAATCTCTCCTTTCTCCGCTCACTCCTCCTGCCACACAATGCGTTCCACGGTCATATACCGCCTCAATTGGGACGGCTCATTCGTTTGAGGGAGCTCCAGTTGGCAGATAATGACTTGGAAGGAAATATCCCAAGTCAGCTGGGTAGTTGCAGAAATTTGAGTATCCTGATGCTCTCCAACAACAATCTCACGGGCAGTATCCCCCAACAGTTGCGTTCCCTCACAAATCTGCAACAACTCCACGTGGAATACAACCAGCTAACAGGTACCATTCCCTCCTTCTTGGGAAACCTTTCCTCCTTGATTCTTTTGCGTTTTGATCAGAATATTTTCACCGGTCCCATTCCAAGTCAACTCAGCCGCTGCAGAAATTTGGTTCACTTGGCGCTCTCCTACAATGCTCTGACTGGATTTATCCCCGAGGAGTTAGGTTCGCTCCCACATGTGCAACACCTTTACTTGGGAGGGAACTACCTCATAGGTACCATTCCCTCTTCCTTCGGTAATCTTTCTACCTTGATTGACTTGGGTATTGAAGTAAACGATCTCATCGATCCCATTCCGCCACAGTTGGGTTTACTCTCCCGTTTGCAATCGCTCGACCTCCGTCAAAATGCGTTTTCAGCCACCATTCCCCTTGTGTTTTCCAATCTATCCACTTTGACTTACTTAGATATGGCAGGCAACCATCTCAAGGGTAGCATTCCACAAGAATTAGGGCTGCTCGTCAACTTACAAATGCTTATGCTATTTGAAAATAATTTGGTAGGATCCATTCCTGAATCTTTTTCAAAATTGCATAATTTGAGTGTGCTTTATTTGTGGGGAAATCAATTTAGTGGAAATATTCCAGATTCTGTTGGAAATTGTTCCAAACTCATAGAACTAGATTTAAGTTATAACAATTTGAGTGGGAGTGTCCCTATAGAGTTAGGTAAGTTATCCCTCTTGGAAAAATTATACTTGCACTCTAATCAACTTGATAGTGGAAACACTACAAACATACTCTTTCTTGTATCTCTTACCAATTGCTCTCACCTGCAATCACTAAAACTGCACAACAATAAACTAGGTGGTGTTTTGCCCCTTGACATAGGAAGACTTTCTACCAATTTGTCTCACTTGTCATTATCAAACAATGGCATACAAGGAAACATCCCTCCACATATAGGCAATCTTAGTAGCCTATCCTTTCTAAATTTAAGTGAAAATCTTTTAAATGGTACCATTCCACATATAGGAAAGCTTGAAAAAATAGAAAGATTGTCTTTAAGTAACAACAGATTAGAAGGAAACATCCCTAATGACTTTGAAAGTTTACAAAACCTTGGTCTCTTGGACATTAGTGGAAATATTCTCTCTGGAAATATTCCAAATTCCCTTGCACCCCTTAAACAACTAAGAAGACTACATCTTCATCATAACAATTTATCGGGAACCATACCTTCCAACTTACTAGATTGTACAAATTTGGAATTGCTCGATTTGTCTCACAATAGGCTCAGAGGAAGTATACCCCATGAAATTGCAAAACTTTCTCATCTCCAATTCTATTTGAATTTGTCATGGAATTTATTAGAAGGTTCCTTACCCATGGAGATTGGTAAAATTACAATGGCTCAAGCTATAGACATTTCTGTCAATCAACTAACCGGGACAATTCCCCTTGCAATTGGAGGTTGTAGTGAACTACAATTATTGAACTTATCTCAAAATGCCATCCAAGGGCCTATTCCAGACTCACTCGGAAATTTACAGAGTCTTGCAAACCTAGATCTCTCTTCCAACTCCTTATCAGGTCCAATACCAGTTGCCCCTCTCCAAAACTTAAAAATGCTTCAAAGCTTGAATTTTTCTTTCAACTATTTCACAGGGGAAGTTCCAGAAGGAGGGATTTTTGCAAAAAGAAAGATTGTTGTGTCTTTAATCGGAAATCCTATTCTTTGCGGACAAAAAGAATTCCACTTACTTGCATGTAAAACTCCAAGTGGTCATTCTGCACTTGTCAAAATAATATTATTGCCAGTGAGTGGAGCAATTACTTTTATGCTATGTTGTCTACTTCTGAGATTCCTTCGGAAAGGGAATATGTCTATGCAAAACTTTGATTCCTCAAATTCCATTTTGCAAAAGCTAGAGCACAAAAGGATCTCGTATCAAGAGCTTCAAATAGCAACTAATGGATTTGCCGAGGCAAACTTGTTGGGAGTAGGGAATTCTGGTTCAGTCTATAAAGGGACTCTGAGAGATGGCACCGTTGTTGCTGTGAAAGTTTTCCATTTGCAAAATGACATGGTTGAAAATGGTTTTACAGTAGAATGCAGTGTCTTGCAAAAGGTTCGACATCGAAATCTGGTGAGGATCATAACCTCGTGTTCCAACCCTAATTTCAAAGCTTTGGTGTTCGAATTTATGTCTAATGGAAGCTTGGAGGAGCATTTGTATCCTAATAAAGATGATAAAAATGGTGAATATGAGTGTCAGATGGGACTAACAACACGATTGAACATTGCAATAGATGTGGCCCATGCATTCGAATATCTTCATCATGATTCTATTGTGCAAGTAGTGCATTGTGATTTAAACCCCAACAATGTGCTTCTAGATGAAAACATGTCAGGGCATGTAGCTGATTTTGGTATTGCAAGATTGATCAATGAAGCTGCTACCGAGCCACTTACTTCAACACTTGCTTTAAAAGGCACCGTGGGCTATGTTGCACCAGGTATGTCATTTTAGAATGCTAGATTTGTACTTGTATTTTCTCATCAACAATTTTGTATGGATTGGTTGAGTAAAATTTGATGAAGGTTATCTTTAATGCAGAGTCTGGATTAGGTGAGTCAATATCTACCAAAGGAGATATTTACAGCTAAGGCATTTTGTTATTGGAAATACTTACAAGGAAACGACCAACCAGTGACATGTTTTCTGGAGACCTTGACATTCACAAGTGGGTGAAACTAGCCTTTCCAAACAAAGTCAAGGAGGTAATTGACCACCAACTTTTAAACGAGGTGGATGGAGATGAATTTGAGAAAAATAGCGCATACAAATGCCTACTTTCTTTGCTACAAGTTGGTTTGATTTGTTCAAAAGATTCACCTAATGAACGACCAACTATGAGAGATGTGGTAATGGTATTGGAAAGCCTCAAAAATGATTTGGGGGGAAATGCATTCACTTCTAGGAGGATGAGACAAAGCATGGTCAATTTGCTTAGCAATGCAAATGACACATGGAATGATATGCTTGCATCAAATGCCCACGGTTCTTCTACATTTTAGTTTGTGAAAATTGCAATACTAGAAGATTTCAGTAGACTTTCCATTGTTTGTATAATGACAACTTCTTTTGAACTTCTAGCAGTTGAGATAAGCTTCTATTAGCATTTATATCTATTTGTAATTAGTGTCAAATTAAAAAATAGACACTTTTTGTAACACCATATTATGTGAATGACAAATCTAAGTTCTGTATATTTTATTATCCATTCATAATGTCAATATTTTTAATTGTCTAAAAATCATATTCATTCTTTTTTACGTTTTTATAGAAAAAGAAAGGACATGATTCTAAAAAAATCACCTATCGCTTATCAACATATATTTTAGCTTAATAAATTGATTTTGTGAACTATGTTGAAGTTTAATTAATTTGTTGATATTATTTTTAATTGTCCGAACAAACTTTTATTTGTAATTAATATTAGTGTCTAAGTTAAATGTCTTAGAAATATTTTATTACCTTCATCAAGATTTGTATTTTGATGCAATTCATCCTTATCATCATCCATGATGTCAATATTCATATCAATAAAATAAAAAAATCACAAAAAAAATAATTACATTCTTTCTTTACAACATTAGCTAATGATTTTTTATTTAAAATTCAATTATAAATAATTTATTTATATTTTCAACCAAAATTTAAATGTTGAAATCCCATTTGAATGTAATTTTTATTTTAATTTTATATATAATTGAAAGTGATGAATGATAAATGACAATATTACTCTTTAAATATGTAATTTATTTGATTTAAAATATTTAACTATAATAAATAAAAATTTAAACATTGAATTCTCATTTTAAATATGATATTTTTGTTTTTAAATAAATCAAATTACTCATTCCCTTTAAAACTAAAATTATACTTAATTGTACCATTCCCTTTAAAACTAAAATTATACTTAATTGTACCATTCTTATCATAAAGCTATGATTTATTATATATTTGAATAATTTCACCCTTTTCAATTATATTAGTTATTTGCAATTTTTTTATTCCCATACATTATTGCACAAGTTTTTTAAGAAATGTCACGCCCTTTCAAGGCTTCTTGTCTTCCCATGTAGATATTCAACTTCTCATAGTAAAGGATTCTCATCGATAATTGGCTTCCCATTGTAATGGTTCTTATATGCTATGGGCACTTAAATTTATTATTTATTAAATATTGTACTAATCATAAACTTTAAGAATTTTAATTATATTTAAATTTATTTAAAATTTGTTGTTTTTATTATTGAAATTGGAAAAAAAGAGTTGAAAGTAATATACATCTATGGAATTTAATAAATATTGTAAATATTTTGTATTTCTATAATTATTTAATATAATGTGCTCTTCATAATAATATAAAATGAGTGATACTTGATAATGTTTTAAGATTGGAGTTTATCTATAAATTGTAATTTTCTTTAAAATTTCCACAACTCATATTTGTAGAATTATTTTAATTTAATGATATGACAAGTATATATCTCTTAGTTTTCACCCTTACTAAATTTAATAGTTGAGTAATGATTTTGTAACTTACACTTCCTATTATCAAGGACAAATAATTAAGTAAAAAATAGAATTCATATAAATTTTGGGCAAATGGTTTTGAAAAGTCTAACATTTTTAGTTGGCATTCATTTTATCATAAAACAAAAATATAAAATTAAAATATAAAATTCATATAATTTTTCTTCTCAACTTTGATAGAAATGTCCATAATTTTCTTCTCAACTTTGAGAGGATATTTGTAAATAATTATTTTACAATGTAGTTGATAATTGATGGAAATATTGCTTTTAAAATTTTTGACTCATTTGAAAAAAATCAAATCATTAGAATTTCAAAAAGGTTAAATAAATTACATATATCTTCACCTAAAAAATAAGTTATCCACTTTTTAAAAAGGTTAAATAAATTAGATATACCTTCACCTAAAAAATAGGTTATCCATTTTAATTATTTTTTTATGGAAATTTGATTGTTTCAAGAAAATGGTTAATTTTGAATTTAAATTTTTTGACTCGTTTGAAAAAAATAATAAATATTCAAAATTTTAAAGAAAATAGGCAAATTAAATATAACTTACTTTGTGCAATAAAATAAAATAAAATAGTTCATTTTTAATTTTTGCTTTTAATTCAGTTTTGAAATGAAAATTTATTATTATTGAATTAAAGAGTGTATTGTCAAAAGACCTTCTAAAAATACATTGGATAGGTGGGTTTTGTGTGGATACTCCATCAATTGTTAAGGGTAAATAATTGATTAAATTGTAAAATTTATGTAATTTTTTATTTTCAAATTTGACAGGACATTTGAGTAGTTGGTTTTGAATACTCTAACATTTATAATTAATTAAAAAATATATAATTTTTACTTTTGAATAATTGCCTTTGAATGGTCTAACATTTATAATTAATTAAAATATATATAATTTTTTTCTTCGAGAGATATTGGTAATTTTTTTCTCAGTTTATGAGGATTTTTGTAAAAAATATTTATGTGAAATATTGATATTTTTTTCCTCAGCTTATGAGGATTTTCGTAAGAAATAATTAGGTGGGATATTGATATTTTTGTAAGAAATATTGAGATTTTGAGATAGTTTTATAAGAAATATTGAGGTTTTGAATTTGCTAACAAGCCATGGAATGATCGGAAATGATTAAATTATCGAAAATCATCGAATACGTAAATTAATGGTTCATAACGGATTCAGTAGTAAAAAGAACTTCTGAGATGATGACGTAACTTTTATCATTAAAAACACACTTCGTGGAAACTCGTTGGATTCATCCCATCTCATGAAATAATAATAATTTTCAATTACGGATGATTGGTGATGTCCGAAACTTAAAAAATTTTCAAGTTTGAATTTGTATTGCACATAAAACCCTAAGAGGTTATTTTGCATTTGTTAGTGAGTGGAGCAATTGTTTTTATGTTTGGTCTATTTTTGAGATTATTTAGGAAAGGGAATATGTCTATTCAAAATTTTGATTCCTAAAATTTTATTTTGCAAAAGCTAGAGTACAAAAGGATCTCGTATCAAGAACTTCAAATAGCAACTAAGGGATTTGTTGAGGCAAACTTGTTGGGAGCAGGGAATTTTTGATCAGTCTATAAAGAGACTGTGAGAGATGGCACCGTTGTTGTTGTGAAAGTTTTCCATTTGTAAAATAACATGGTTGAAAATGGTTTTACAGTAGAATGTAATGTCTTGTAAAAGTTTCGACGTCAAAATCTCGTGAAGATCATAACCTCGTGTTCCAACCCTGATTTCAAAGCATTGGTGTTCGAATTTATGTCTAATGGAAGCTTGGAGGAGCATTTGTATCCTAATAAAGATGATAAAAATGGTGAATATGTGTGTCAGATGGGTTTAACAACATAATTGAACATTGCAATAGATGTGGCCCATGCATTTGAATATCTTCATCATGATTCTATTGTGCAAGTAGTGCATTGTGATTTAAACCCCAACAATGTGCTTCTAGATGAAAACATGTTAGGGCATGTAGTTGATTTTGGTATTGCAAGATTGATCATGAAGCTGCTATCCAACCACTTACTTCAACACTTGCTTTAAAAGGCATTGTGGGCTATGTTGCACCAGGTATGTCATTTTAGAATGCTAGATTTGTACTTATATCTTCTCATCAACAATTTTGTATGAATTGGTTGAGTAAAAAATGATGAAGGTTATCCTTAATGCAAAGTGTGAATTAGTTGAGTCAATGTCTACCAAACGAGATATTCACAGCTATGGCATTTTGTTATTGTAAATACTTACAAGGAAAGTGCAAGGAAACAACCGACCCGTGACATGTTTTTTGGAGACCTTGACATTCACAAGTGGGTGAACCTAACCTTCCCAAATAGAGTGAAGGAGGTAATTGACCACCAACTTTTAAACGAGGTGGATGGAGATGAATTTGAGAAAAATAGTGCATACAAATGCCTACTTTCTTTGCTACAAGTTGGTTTGATTTGTTCAAAAGATTCACCTAATGAATGACCAACTATGAAAGATGTGGTAATGGTATTGGAAAGCCTCAAAAATGTTTTGGGGGGAAATTCATTCACTTCTAGGAGGATGAGACAAAGCATGTTCAATTTGCCTAGCAATGCAAACGAAACATGGAATGATATGCTTGCATCAAATGCCCACGGTTCTTCTACATTTTTGTTGGGTTGTGTTATATTTTTTCCATGTAGTTAATAGGGGGTTTGAGGGGCACCCATAACCCCACTTTATGGGGTCTGGGGCAGCGCCCCAGAAAATTTTGGTTTTGGACCCTATGTTAGGTTGGGCGGACCCACCTATGGTTTTTTGCATGATTTTCGCACATGTTTTTTGGACGTGATGGTTTTCAGTGCATGGTATTGGATGCTTCAGCTGTTGGAGATCAGATGCACAACAAATAATAAAACATATACACAGCCATAAAATCATGCACAGGCAACACAGGAATTTAACGTGGTTCACCCAACCAATCTGGGCTACGTCCACCAAACATAGGCATCGGCAATTCTTTATTAATCAAACAGGAGATTACATAAATCAAATCCTCACAAACTCTCACTCTCACACTCCTCAAACACTCCGTATGGACATTTGATTTATAGCAAAGAGAATCTAACTGCCTCATAAATCCTCTCACATCAAATTTAGGATGCATTAACTCCCTCCCAACAAACTGGAGCTAATCTAGCAACAAATTCCTATTGTTGTCACACATTAGAGATTTTTGCCTAATTTATGAAACAGAAAATCTCAACAATCTCCACCTTGACAACAATTAGCCTGATGCCCTGTTTGTTTATTATTTTATCTTTTCTGCAAGCCAAGAGAAGCCAAACACCAGCGTAGCTTCTCCAACAAAACTGGTTTCGTGAACATGTCTGCACAGTTTTCCTTTGTATGCACCTTTTCAAGAGAGACTCCCCTTTCAGTGATAACCTGTCTTACAAAATGGTACTTAATTGGAATATGCTTTGATTTACTATGATAGGCCAGATTCTTAGCCAAATGTATTGCACTTTGACTATCACAAAGTAACCTGATGTTGTCCTGTAACCTACCAAACTCACCAAGCAAACCTTTCAACCAAACCGCCTCTTTGCAAGCATGCGAAGCAGCAATGTATTCTGCTTCAGTAGTGGATAAAGCAACAATGTTTTGTAGCTTTGACATCCAGCTAATTGCTCCACCTGCAAGAGTAAAGACATACGCTGAAGTTGACCTTCTCTTATCCAAATCACCTGCAAAATCGGAATCAACATATTCGCAAAAAAAATCACTACTCTTATTGTAAGTGATACAATAACTACTTGTGCCTCTCAAATACCGAAACACCCATTTCACTGTTGACCAGTGCTCTTTACCCGGATTTGCCATATACCTGCTGACAACCCCAACTGCATGTGAAATATCTGGTCGCGTACACACCATCGCATACATTAAACACCCTACTACATTAACATATGGAATTCGAGACATAAATTCCTTTTCTTCATCTGAATTAGGACATAAACTCGAAGAAAGCTTGAAATGGGAAGCAAGAGGGACTGACACAGGCTTCACGTTATTCATACCAAACCTCAAAAGTATTTTCTCAATATACTTTTGTTGTGATAGCCATAGCTTGCCATTGCTTCTGTCTCTGAAAATATCCATGCCCAAAATCTGTCTTGCTGCTCCTAGATCTTTCATATCAAACGTCCTTGCCATCTGAGCCTTCAACCTGTTGATTTCTTCTATGCTTTTTCTTGCTAAAATCATATCGTCAACATACAATACCAAGATAATGAATATGCCATTATTTAATTGTTTAAAATAAACACAATGATCATATTCACTTCTAACATATTTCTGACTCAACATGAAAGAATCAAACTTCTTATACCACTGCTGAGGCGACTACTTCAGGCCATATAATGACTTCTTGAGCCTGCAGACAAATTTCTCATTGCGATGCTGAACAAACCCTTCCGGTTGTTCCATATAAATTTCCTCATCTAAGTCTCCATGTAGAAATGTAGTCTTAACATCTAATTGCTGCAACTCTAAATCAAGCAAAGCCACTAATGCTAACACAATTCTAATTGAAACAATTTTAACCACTGGTGAAAAAATCTCATGAAAGTCAATACCGGCTTTCTGAGAAAACCCTTTTGCAACCAGTCTCGCTTTGTACCTGTCTTCCGTATCATTCACACCCCGTTTCAGCTTGAAAACCCATTTACACCCCACAGTTTTCCTGTCTTTCGGAAGCTCAACCAGATCCCATGTGCCGTTCTTACCCAAGGCCATCATTTCGTCCTACATGGCTGCTTTCCACTTGTCACTTTTCGAACCTGTATCTGTCGTATTTTCCTCCTTCTTCTCTGTCGAATAATCTGCTTTTGAAGTTTGCTGTTGTCGCTTCCAGCAGTCCTTCTTTAAATGCCCTGATTTGCCACAAAACCAACACTTTAGCTTACTCTTCTTCCCTTTTGACTTTGAACGTGAGTCGCTCGACCTCCTGGAGTGTCTTTCGTTCGAACGACCTCTAACCATCATAGCTTCTGATGTAGAGGTTTCGGAATGCGACCTTCTCCTTGTTTCTTCCGATAATAAGGATGCAACTACATCATCAAACTCAATAGTTTCTGATGAACTAAGACTTATAGAAGTAACAAAATGATCCCATGGTTCGGGCAATGAGCACAATAAAGTAATAGCTTTATCCTCGGATTGAATATTTACTTCTATACTTTGTAATTGCACAAGAAGAGTATTAAAAGCATTTAAATGATCAGCAATTGATTTACCTTCCTTCATTCACAAACTGTACAACTGTCGCTTCAGGAGAATCCTATTGGTTAAGGATTTGGTCATGTACAGTTTCTCCAGTTTCATCCACAAACCAGCAGTTGTTGTCTCCGACATGATATTAAACAAGACATCATCAGCTAGACACAGTCGAATAGCACTTATCGCTCTTTCATCCATCTCGGCCCACTCATTATCTGTGATGTTGTAAGGCTGTTTGGATTTGCCCAACAATGCCTTTGCCACACCATGTTGGACAAGCAAATCGTACATTTTCACCTTCCAGATCTCGAAATTATTCTTGCCATTAAACTTCTCAATTTCAAACCGGGCACTTTGAGTTTTCGCCATCTTGTATCAGCAAAACACAATAATCTCCAAAAACAACTTTAAATAAATGAAGTTTGTGTTTAAAAAATGCCTTTGCCTTTAAAAACAAACAAACATATGCCCTTTGTATTTCACATAAAAATTTCTGCCATATGCACTTATATCCTTGCTTTTAAAAAAACTTTTGTTTTTGTTTTGTTGCTGTGCAACTTACAGTACATTGGGCAAAAAAATAATCTCAAAAAACAAACAATTCCTCCACGCAGAAATAACTTTAAATACCATGTTATGAAACCAGCTCAAGAAAAGATAGAAAAGATATATCAACGCCTTAGAATTCAGCCTCTTCGAGGGGGAAACCTCCTTTACATTACATAAAATGAACAATTCTTGGATGATACAAATGACAAAACCTCCTTTCGATATATAGGAGTCTAAGGAGTCACAATATAATCCAGCTGACCTAACAATAATAATATAAAGCCACAAAAATAACAATAGAGGGATTCTATGGGGCACAGAAATAAAAATATGGGGGTAATAGGGGCACACAATATAAATAAGGGGTATAACTACAATAGTAATGGGGTAATCACTAGTATTATAGGGACCCAACATGCCCCTCTCCTTCAAAAAAGTGTTGTCCTCAACGCTTGAGTAGTTCTGGATACTTCTGCATAAAATTCTCATCCTCCCATGTGGAATCTTCAGCGGATAAGTTCTTCCACTTGATAAGATACTCTGAAATTGATCGATTTCGTAGCTGTCGAGTTCTTGTTTCTGTGACTGCTTCCGGTTCCAATATAATTTTTCCTTCCTCGTCAAGTTCTGGCAATATTGTTTGAATTGGGAGCTTGTCACCTATAACCTTCTTTAAACATGAAACATGGAAAACTGGGTGCAATCGAGAAGCTGCAGGAAGCTCCAATTTGTATGCCATAGTACCAATCTTTTGCAACACCTTGTACGGACCATAATACTTTGGTGATAATTTATTATCCTTCTTAGCTTGCTTTAGGGACATTTTCTTATATGGTTGTAGCCGTAGGAATACCCAATCACCTACATCAAAACTTCTTTCACTGCGATGTTGATATGCCTGTTGTTTCATTCTATTTTGTGCCAACACGAGGTTATCCTTTAAGAGTTGGAGGACTTGTTGTTGATGTTCGATGTGATGTTCCACTGCCTGAACCTTAGAATTTTCTCTTAAATATGATGTGATGGATGGTGGTTGATACCCATAAAGTGCCATAAATGGGGTCATTTTTGTTGCTGTATGGAAGGAAGTGTTATACCACCATTCAGCCAGAGGCAACCATTTGACCCATTGTGTCTGTTTATCAGATACAAAGCAACGAAGATATCCTTCCAAACATTTGTTTACTATCTCAGTTTGCCCATCAGATTGAGGATGATAAGATGAGCTATGAGCTAACTGAGTACCAAGACAAGAAAATAATTTTGTCCAAAAATTTCCAGTGAAAATGGGATCTCTGTCACTTACAATAATCTTTGGGTTTCCATGTAGCTTTTGAACTGTTTCCATAAATGCAGTAGAAACTGTACTGGCTTTAAATGGATGTGATAATGCACAAAAGTGTGCATACTTGGTAAGTCTGTCAACTACCACCATGATGACACTCTTTCCCTCAAACTTGGGTAAACCTGTGATAAAATCCATTGAAACCTCCTCCCAACGTTGGCTTGGAATGGATAAAGGTTGTAATAGACCTGGTGTCTTAATTGTTTCAACTTTATTTTGCTGGCAAACCAAACATTCCGCCACAAACTTTTGAATATCTGATTTAAGGCCATCCCAAAAAATTCCTTCTTAACCCTGTGGTAAGTTTTTAAAAATCCTGAGTGCCCTCCTAAGGGAGAAGTGTGCAATTCCATAAGAATCTTTTGTTTTAGCTGGGAATTCTTACAGAGGTATAAGCGATCTTTGTACCATAAAGAATCATTTTGCCAGCTAAATGTATCAGAAGTACTGGAATCTTGTTGTAGCTTTCGAATAAGTGCCCACACTTCTTCGTCATTCTTCCATTCCTCCCTTGCTTCGTTTATCCAATTTGGTTGGATA
Organism: Pinus tabuliformis; assembly: GCA_031772625.1. Lineage (NCBI taxonomy): Eukaryota > Viridiplantae > Streptophyta > Pinopsida > Pinales > Pinaceae > Pinus > Pinus tabuliformis. The sequence continues at coordinate 1,051,640,396 of CM062805.1, read as the reverse complement.
ATAGAAATGGCACACAACAATGCTTCCACATCCTCATCCTTTCTTGAGAGTGCATCTGCCACCACATTTTGCTTCCCTTTTTTGTAGATGATTTCAAAGTCATAACCCAACATCTTTGTGACCCACTTTTGTTGCTCTTCAGAGGATAATCTTTGTTCTAAAAAGTATTTAAGGCTATCATGATCCGTTTTTACCTTGAAGTGTCTTCCCATTAGGTAGGGTCGCCATTTCTTAAGTGCATGGAGTATTGCCAACATTTCCTTCTCATAAATAGCTTTGCTTAAAAACTTTCTCTTGATTGGACGACTTTCAAAAGCAATGGGTCTTTCATCTTGCATTAGAACAACACCAATTCCATTTCCTGAAGCATCACATTCCACAATAAAGGTTTTTGTGAAGTCCGGCGTAGCTAAGACCGGTGCTTGGCACATTGCCTCTTTAAGATGTTCAAAGGCCTTTGTTGCTTCCGTAGTCCATGAAAATGAATCTTTCTTCAATAATGTTGTTAGAGGTGCTGCTATTCTCCCATAATTCTTAACAAACTTGCGATAATACCCTGTCAACCCAAGAAATCCTCGCAGATGCTTTATGGATGTGGGGATTTTCCATTCCTTAATGGCTTTAATTTTGCTAGGGTCTACCTTAACTCCTTCATGAGATACAATATGACCCAAATATTCCACCTCCTGGACTCCAAAGAAACATTTGGATCTTTTTTCATATAATTGTTTCTCCTCCAATAGTTGTAGCACCCTGTCAACATGTTCAACATGATCCTTCCAAGACTTGCTGTAGATTAGTATATCATCAAAAAATACTAACACAAATTTTCTAAGGAATGGTTTGAAAATTGAATTCATCAAACCTTGAAATGTTGAAGGTGCATTGGTAAGGCCAAAAGGCATGACCAAAAATTCATAATGACCCTCATGAGTTCTAAATGCCATTTTCGGAATGTCTTCAATCTTCATTCTGATTTGATGATATCCCGAACGAAGATCCAACTTGGTGAAGTAAATTGATCCATGCAATTCATCCAATAATTCATCAATAACAGGAATGGGGAACTTATCTTTAATAGTGAGCTTGTTGAGCTCCCTATAATCCGGACACATGCGCCATGATCCATCCTTCTTGTGCACCAATACTACTGGAGCTGAGAAAGAACTTTGACTTGGTTGAATTATACCAGCCTCTAGCATTTCTGCAACCATACGTTCAATTTCACTTTTTTGGGCATAGGGATATCTGTACGGCCTGATGTTTGGAGGAACACTTCCTGGAATCAGATGAATAGCATGATCATGATCACGCATAGGTGGGAGACCTTTGGGAGTCTCAAATACCTTGGAATGATTGTCCAGGACTTTTTGGAGATCTGGAGAAATAGATGATTCCAATGTGGAAACATCTAGCGAACATAATTGTGCAATTACACCTCTTTGCTCCTTTTTAAGAAGCTTAGTCATGCCATTAGAGCTGATTATCTTTCCTGGTTTCCCTGCAATACCCCTTAATTCAACTTCCTTTCCTTCCGTAGAAAATTTGATGAAAAGTTCTTGAAAATTAAAAGCTATTGTACCCAAGGATTGTAGCCATTGGACTCCTAGTACAACATCAACACCTCCCATTGGAATGGAAAGCATTGGGCTAGTCAATACATATTCTCCCATGGATAGCTTGATATTATGGCACTTTCCAGAGCAATTTATTGTTCCTCCATTTGCAATCATCACTTGACACTCTGGTGTTGGATATAGGAAGCAATTCAATTCTTTTGCTACCCTACAATGAATAAAATTGTGGGTGCTTCCTGAATCAATCAACACTATTACCTTTTTCTTCTTGATTTTTCCTTCTATCTTGATGGTTTGAGGAGTGGTAATTCCCGCCAATGCATTACAAGATATGGTGGATTTATTTGTTCTTCATCTAGGCTTTGTTCCTGGAGTATATCTTCTTCTTTTGACCTTTCTTGCTCCTTTTCTTCTTCCTCTTCACAATCTATGTAGAATAATTTCTTCTCAGCACACTTATGACCTTTAGTGTATTTGCTATCACAACTGTAACAAAGCCCTTTTGCTCTTTTTTCTTCCAATTGTTGTGGTGTCAACCTTATAGGTTGTGGAAGACTAGGGGCAACAACACTTCCGTCTTTATAGTTGTGAGTGGTATGCTTCCTGGTTGCCATAATTTTGCTTTCCATTTTTCTTGCTAACCTGAATGCCTTCTCTAATGAATCAGGTTCCCAAAGGCGAACATCATGTTGGATATTATCCTTTAAAGACCCTATGAACACATCAATCCTATGCTCCTCTGGAATATCTTTTACCCTTATGTTCAATTTTTGGAACTCCTCAATGTGCTCCATTACTGAACCCTTTTGTTTGAGACTTATCAATTGGCTAAAAAAAGTGTTGCTTTTTGTATCTTCATAATGTGCTATCAATTCTTCCGTAAAAATTGCCCAAGTGATAAATTGTTTACGAGAGCAAAGCCATTGATACCATACAAACTGATTTGGTTCCAAATATACAGTTGCCATACGTACCTTTTGTGCGTTTTGCACATTATTGAGATCGAAGAATTGCTCCATCTGTAATATCCATGTGGCGGGATCCTTGCCATCAAACTTCCTCATATCGATTTTTGGAATATGGTGATTCTTCGATCCAACATTAGCATCTATGGAATCATGATTAACATTTCTTTTGTTCTCATCATGAGTTTCCTTTACTACCTTTTCACCATTAGTGACCCTTTCTTGTAGCAACTTCTTCAATTCTTCCATGTCTGTCTTCAAATCTATCTTCAAATCTGCCATCGAATCCTCCATCTTAGCTTCCATGCCCTTTATCTTAGATTTCACTCCATTTATCTTAGATTCCATGCCACTTATCTTAGCTTCTGTTAGCTTTTGTGAGTGTGACATTTGTTGCACTTGTTCTTGTAATTTTGATATATCATGTAGCATTTCTTCCTCTTCTTCATGAGTCATGCTAGAGCTTTCAGGTTCCTTATTAGGTGTTTGCATTTTCTTTCCTCGGGGCATCAGTTACCGATAATAATGCTTTACTATTCCCTTTGAATTCCGTTAAACCAAGCTTACACAAAAATTTAAAAAAAACTACACACCTTTTTTTTCACTTTATAGAAGCTTGATATTGAATCTGATGTATCTCTGTAATTTTAGATCATCCAGTTCTAAAATTGCTACCTGTAGTAGCCTTCTGCATCCTCTTTCCAATGCCACAAGTCTGACCCAAATTGGATTCTCCAAGGAAGAGTTATGTGAAATCTCCCACAGTGACTTGCTTTTAGACTGGTTCAGTAGAGCGAACTTGTACGACGTGCCACGAGTCACTGTTTCAACCTTTGAATCTGAAACACACACACAAGAAACTACAGTCCGTCCTCTTTCTGTACCTTCTTACGAAATTTCAATCCGATCCCCAGAGAGAAAGTTATGACGATTTTCCCCAGGTCACCTGTTTTGAATGTAATTCAGGAGTCTGCAAAAAGACCAACTTCCTCAGATCATATCTCCGCAAATATCGCGCGAAAAGCTCTGAAATTCGGACCCAAGGTTCAGCGCGATTTCTTCTCAAATGGGTTTTTTTTGCAACTTCTGAAATGTCACAGAAAAAAAGTTATAGCGAAAATTCCACGATGACCTGTTTGGAGCAGCGAAACCCTAGAATCCAAAGCTCTGATACCAAATGTTATGAAACCAGCTCAAGAAAAGATAGAAAAGATAGATCAACGCCTTAGAATTCAGCCTCTTCGAGGGGGCAACCTCCTTTACATTACATAAAATGAACAATTCTTGGATGATACAAATGACAAAACCTCCTTTCTATATATAGGAGTCTAAGGAGTCACAATATAATCCAGCCGACCTAACAATAATAATATAAAGCCACAAAAATAACAATAGAGGGATTCTATGGGGCACAGAAATAACAATATGGGGGTAATAGGGGCACAACAATATAAATAAGGGGTATAACTACAATAGTAATGGGGTAATCACTAGTATTATAGGGACCCAACATACCAACACGCATTGCATACTTTTTTTCTCCGCTCTCACTTTACTTTCAATATTTTTGTCTGTCTTTGTAAATCAAAAGTGCAATGGAGCAATGCAAATACAATATAATAATGTCTTCTCCATCAACTTACGGCAAAGAAAAATCAAATGCTCAGCTTTTGAATATCTTTATCACACCCTTTTGCTTGGTATTGCAAATAAAGCTGAAATGCAAATAAGTCTGGGAGATATATATGTATCTATACAATGTGTGCACACAATGCTAGGAGAGCGTGTCCCGTTTCATTGATGGCCATATAAAACATTTTATATATGACAACACGTAAAACATCAAATATGCATACCTCCAGCAACGCAAGGGATGTTATACTTCCAGCACGTATCCACACAACAAAGGATCATACGCTCCACGCAGCAGGTTAATGTATGTTCCACGCAGCTGTATACTAATTTCACTATCGGTTCACTACACAGCACGCAGGTGCACACTTTGGACCGAGTTCCCTCTGCGAAACACCTCTAGGCAACAATTCAATCACACCTCCATGCACTTTGCGCTCCACCTTCAGCACGCGCTCCAGCTCCAGTCAGGTCCAGCTGTGCCATGCCTCCAACTGCTCTGATACCACTTGTTGGAGATCAGATGCACAACAAACAATAAAACATATACACAGCCATAAAATCATGCACATGCAACACAGGAATTTAACGTGGTTCACCCAACCAATCTGGGCTACGTCCACCAAACATAAGCATCGACAATTCTTTATTAATCAAACAGGAGATTACATAAATCAAATCCTCACAAACTCTCACTCTCACACTCCTCAAACACTCCGTATGGACATATGATTTATAGCAAAGAGAATCTAACTGCCTCATAAATCCTCTCACATCAAATTTAGGATGCATTAACTCCCTCCCAACAAACTGGAGCTAATCTAGCAACAAATTCCTATTGTTGTCACACATTAGAGATTTTTGCCTAATTTATGAAACAGAAAATCTCAACATTGGCATGTATAAATATGTATTATAACATTGAAAGGAACATAATGAAAAATCAAGTTGGTAGTCCCGGTTTTGGGATTCAGGGGAAAATCTCTCTGTATATGTGTTTTACGTGTTCTGCTCTCGCATTATTTATTTTCTGTGTTTTAGAATTCGTATGTAGGTAATTCCTGTATGGGGTTAAAACCTACATTTGGTATCAGAGCAAATTTGGCTTGAAGGGGATGTGTTTGTTGCTGAGGGGTTTCGCTTGGCCTATGGTAGACCCTATTCAGTGGGAGATCTGTGAGATCGATTCTGGTGGTGAAAGAAGATGGCGAGTAGTGGAAAGATAGAGATCAGGAAATTTAATTGTCAGAGTTTTGAGTTGTGGAAACTCAAGATGGAGGATCTGTTGGTGGATAAAGATCAGTGGATCACGATAGATCCGGGTACTAAACCAACGGGAGTGTTCGATGAAGAATGGAAGAAGTTGGATAGGAAGGCAAAGAACACAATACGATTGTGTGTCTCAGATTTAGTATTGTTGAATGTATCAGAGGAAGGTACAACAAAGGTTTTGTGGGACAAGTTAGGGACTTTGTACCAATCTAAGTCTCTGGTGAATAAACTGTTCCTGCGGAAAAAGCTGTATAACCTGAGGATGAAAGATGGAGACTTGGTGACAGAGCATTTGAATGCATTTAATACTATGGTAAGTTAGTTAGCATCTGTTGATATTAAAATTTCAGATGAAGATAAGTGCATCAATTTGTTGTGTTCTATACCAGATTCGTGAGATAGTCTGTTTATTGCAATAGGTAGCAATGCAACTGCCTTGCAATTTGATGAAATAGTCTCAACCTTGTTGACGGAGGAGATGAGACGGAAAAATATGGACAACCAAAATGGTGATGCGTTGTTTGTACGAGGACGGTCCTAGAACAAAAACAAAAATATGTCATCGAGTGGGAGATCTAAATCTAGAGGGACATCTAAATCTCCAGGAAAACCTGTAAAGGTGGTGTGCTGGAAATGCGGAAAGGAAGGCCACTTCAAAGGGGACTATAAATCTAAATCTTCTGACAAAGGAAAGGGATTTGATGAAGCTCCTTCTGCAGAGGCGAAAACCACCTCAGATGAAGGTGGGGATGTGTGCTTGGCTTCTTCAAGTACACATGTAGATCACGAGGCATCGTTGATTGACTCAGGTGCATCCTTTCACTTCACTCCCCATAGAGAGTGGTTCTGTGAGTATGAGAAATATGATGGTGGTGATGTCTTCTTGGGGGATGGTAGGAAGGGTAGAATCATTGGTCGTGGAAAAGTAAAGTTGAAGCTGCAAGGTGGAAGGGTTAGAACACTTCCAGGTGTTCTACATATTCCTGCATTAGCCAGAAATCTAATTTCTGTTAGTAAGCTGGATGATGCAGGTGTAAAAACTGTTGAGAATGAAACAAGATGATGGAGCTTAGTGGAAAGGAGTCGCCTTCACTAAGTGGGCCCGTAGGTTATTTTTGGCGCAAAGTCTATTTTTAGACATATGGATCATGGTCTATGAGTTGCAGGATGCTATTTGTGGATGATTGGTCATGTTGGTAAAAATAGATGGACTTCTATTTTTAGACATATGGGCGGAGTCTATTTTTAGACTGCCAGGCTAAAAGTAGAATAGTCGAATATTATTAGCTCATAATAATATTTGGACTATAAACATTATCTTATCCTCTTGGATCACTTCAGTTCGAGCTACGGATGTGGTACATGCAACTGCCAGAAGGAAATACGATTTTCTTATGGGTCATTTGAGCTATTGCATGATGGACTTCAGTTAGAACTCAAGTGATTGAGTTTGGTAAAGTTGATTGAGGAGTTGATGGAGTTGTGTTCAGTTTGACTTGGTTGAACTAGTTGTATTTAGTTTAACTGAAAATACACTAGTGATGAGTGATGTGAATTAATTGTTAATTAATTCACTAATTATTAACCCATAAAGCAACTAAAGTATACATCAGTTAACTCAGTGCATGGACAGTTCAGTGGAGACAGGTGTTAGAGGTTGAGACTGTTATCAGTTGTTACTATAGTTTTGCATGAGATTTGCACATGAATTGATGGAGATTGCCAATGAGGATTGCGCAGTACAAGCCAAGGAAAACGAGCTTGGATCATTCTTATTCTTGCTTTGGATTGCGCAGTAGAGGTAGGAAGACAACGAAGGAGATTTGAACCTATGACTTGATTCAGATCTGAGCTAGTTTGTGTGTAGCAGGTGGAGATAGTACTGAGTACCTGTGAGGAGTATTGTACTATGTATTGTTACATGTTCTCTATCATTATAATATACAGATAGTGTGGGGTTTTCAGCTGTATGCTTTCCCCGGGTTACATACTGTGTTAATGTGCACATGCGATTGATGTTTCATTGTTTTTAATTCCGCAAAATTGATGATCAACGTAGAGGAGGTTATGTATTATGCATGCATTCCACAATAGTGTATAATCAGGATAATCTCTGTGAATAAGTGTCATATTATTCAAAATTTCTACATGGTATCAGAGCAGAGTTGATCATCAAATATATTATTCAGAAAGTGGTTACATTTTATTTGTTCAGGCAGAGTATGTAATCGGCCTAGGTAGCCTCTGGATTCATCGTTCCTTTGGAAGGTGAGATATTTGGTAAAAGCCCATACATTCAATCTCTGTACGAGAAATAATTTGTTCTCACGAATTTTAGATCAGAAGTGGTTTAGTTTTGAGCTGGTGGAATTCGAATTTGCAATAGTGTTTTCATGGTGTCAAAGTTGAAATTTCTTTCAACAAATTGCGATTGGAGTATGCCCTTGAGGGCAGCTCGAATTATATTACATGGAAAGACAGGATGGAGGCGATGTTAGATGACAATGAGATGAAGGATTTCATAGAGGCTGAGGTCCCAAAGCCTACTGATGCTGCTCACGTTGAGGTTTGGCAAAAGAAGACAACAAAGTGTCAAAGGATTCTGTTGGAGGGCGTGAAGGATCACATTATGTCCAGCCTGCATGGAAAGGCTTATCCATACTTGATGTGGAAAGCGTTGACAGATTTATTCTAAAGCAAGAACGACCAGAGGAAGTTGGTGCTCAAGGGTAAACTCAGAAACGTTAAGTGTGAGAAAGGAGACAGTATGCCCAAGTATCTCACGAAGTTCACCCAATGCAGGGATGAGCTGGGAAGTGTGGGGGTGACTGTCAATGATGAGGACTTGGTGAGCTTGGCTCTCCATGGTCTTTTGAAGAGTTGGCATTCCTATCAGGACTCTGTCAATGGTCGGGAGAAATTTCCAGGATGGGAGAGACATTGGTCAGATCTTGTGCAAGAGGAGATCAGGCGGAATACCAGGGATGGATCTTCATCAAAGGCACCTGATGAAGAAAATTGTGCTTTGGCTGCCAAAGCAATGAAGGGGAAGAACAAGAAAGCTTCTCATTCCGGTGCGAAAGGCAAAAAGCAGGACATGTCCAAGGTGAAGTGCTTTCACTATCACCAGCACGGACATTATGCCACAAATTGTCTACAGAAGAAGAAAAATAAGCAAGCTGCTAGATTTGCAGTGGGAGAGGGCTTAGTCTCGCAGTTTGAGCTTGATTTTTCATTGATCGCATGCTTGGTATCAAGTTTGATGGGATCGGTATGGCTCTTGGAAAGTGGTGCGTCTTTTCACATGACAAGAGATCGAGATTTGTTTTTTGATCTGGAGGAGAAAGATATTGGAGTGCACATCGAGATGGGCGATGATGGTAGATACAGTGCGATCAGTATCGATACCATTTCCTTTGAGAGGGAGTCTGGTAAACCCTTCGTATTGAAGGAAGTGATGCATGTTCTAGGATTGAAGAAGAATCTTATCTCTGTGGTGATGTTAGAAGACAAGGGATATGATGTTGTTTTCAGCGAGGGAAAGACTTTCCTACGCAGTAAGACAACTGGAGAAACCCGAAAGATAGGGGTTTGAGTCAGGAATCTTTATCAGTTGCATGTAGATGGCTGCGCAACAATGGCATGCAAGGCAGTAGGATTGGTGAGCCGGGATGATGGCAAGCTGTGGCACAAGAGGTTGGGCCACCTTAACCATGGAGCCTTGAAGATACTGCAGCAGATTACTACTGGGCTTCCCAAAGGCACTCTTGCGCAGTCAAATCAGTGCAAGGGGTGTACTTTGGGAAAATTTGTGAAAGCCACCTTTCACGAGAAGGATAGTTGCGCCACTACGATCCTTGAGAGAATTCACACAGACGTGTGTGGACCTTTCTCCGTAGCTTCGACAGCAAAGCACAGGTACTATGTGATCTTTGTTGATGATTTCTCTTGAAAGTGCTGGATCTTCTTCATGCATAAGAAGAGCGAGACATACTCAAAGTTTTGTGAGTTCAAAGCACTGGTCGAGGGGGAATCGGAGAAGAAGGTGAAGACTCTTAGGAGTGACAATGGTGGTGAATTCATCTCTAGCGAGTTCAAGGACTACTGCAGCATAGAAGGGATTCAAAGAGAGCTCATAGCTCCCCATAACCCACAGCAGAACGAGGTTGCTGAGCGGAAGAACAGAATGATCATGGGTGATGCACAGGCGATGTTGCATGATTAGGGCCTACCCCTTCACTTGTGGGCGGAAGCACGCAATACTGTAGTATATGTGCATAACCGTTGTCCTCACAGGGTACTTGGCATGAGTACACCCGAGGAGGCTTATTCTAGTAAGAGACCTGATATTTCTCATTTGAGGATTTTTGGTTCTAATGTTTACATGCATGTGACGAAGGATGCCAAGAAGAAGCTGGAGCCGACCGCAGAGGTTGGGATATTTGTGGGGTACACTGATACGCCCCACAACTATCGTGTGTATTTGCCAGAAAGTCGCAAGACTGTTGTGCAACGGGATATCAAATTTCAGGAGGAGAAAGCCATGAAGTGTTTGCTTGAGAGGGATCCATACTTGCATGCAGATGAGGAGCTATTAGTTCCTAAGGATGAGCTTCAGGACGTGGATCAGCCACAAGATGAAGTTCATGGAGTGGAAGAGACCATTCATGCAGCGCCAACCATCAGAGGGAGAAAGCGCACTACAGAAGCTGAGCGATTGGCTCAAGATGCAGAGAAGGTTGTAGGACCACCTACAGGCCAACGTAGATAGAGACAGTCACCTGATCGGTACACTGGATACATGGCTCTTGTGAGCAAATGTGTTGTGACTGAGCCATCCTCTTTCAAGGAAGCTGTGGAGGATCCCGCATGGGTAGATGCCATGGTGGAAGAGTATGATTCGATTGTCAGAAACAATGCATGGGAGATTGTCCCAAGACTGGAGGGGAAATTAGTGGTGGGTTCGAGATGGATCTACAAAGTGAAGCAGGCAGCTGACGGGAGTGTGGAGAAGTACAAGCCAAGAGTTGTTGCCCGAGGCTTCTCACAGATAGACGGGATCGATTATGAGGAGACCTTTGCACCTGTCACAAGGTATTCTTCCATACGGACGATTCTTGCTCTCTCAGTGCAGATAGGGTGGCACATTCATCAGATGGATGTGAAGACTGCATTCCTGAATGGAGTCATTGAGGAGGAGGTGTACATAGAGCAGCCCGAAGCTTTCAAGATCTTCAGTAGCGAGTCGCATGTGTGCAGGCTCAAGAGAGCCTTGTATGGGTTGAAACAAGCACCACGTGCTTGGTACACATGGATAGACAGTTATTTCACCAGACTTGGATTCTCCAAGAGTGAGGTGGATCCTAACCTATACCAGATTGTGGTGGAGGGTAAGTTTCTTATCATTGTACTTTATGTAGATGATTTGATTTTGACAGGTGATGAGCTGTTGATACTTTCATGCAAGGATGATCTTGCTAGGGAGTTTGAGATGAAGGACTTGGGCCTCGTTCATTATTTCCTGGGATTGGAAATTCGGCAGCGCAGTGATGGACTATTTACTTCTTAAGGTAAGTATGCTCAAGAGATACTGGAGAAGTTCAACATGCATGGCTGCAAGCCTGTTGATACTCCTCTTCCTGGAGGTTGGAGGAAGGAGGATGCTACTTCAGCAGAAGTAGTGGATGCCACTATTTATCGATAGTTGGTGGGGTCGCTTATGTATCTGGTCAATACACGACCCGATATATGCTATGCTGTTAACCAACTTTCACAAGCTATGGTTAAGCCAATCAAGCTCTTTTAAAAGGCAGGCAAGCATGTATTGCATTATCCCAGAGGCACATCGAGATATGGATTGTGGTATAGACAGGAGGATGAGGTGAAGCTATGTGGCTTCATGGATGCAGATTGGGCAGGGAGCCCAACAGACAGAAAGAGCACATCTGGAGGGATTTTCAGTATCAGGTCAACAACAGTTTCTTGGTACAGTAGGAAGCATAGATCCGTGGCACTCAGTTCAGCAGAGGTCGAGTATATGGTAGCAAGTTTGGCTGCATGCGAGGCTATATGGATGAGGAAGATCCTGGTCGAGTTGTTCGGTTCATGCTTGGGGCCTACTGTGATTTATTGTGATAACCAGAGTTGCATTAAACTCTAGAATAATCCAGTATTTCATGATAGATCTGATGTGCAGTGGAGAATCATGTTACTTTCATACATTCCAACAGAGGATCAGGATGCTGATATCTTGACGAAGGCGCTCACCAGGAGCAAATTCGAATACCACCGAGGCAGGATAGGGGTTGCAAATAATCCATATCTTGTTGAGAGGGAGTGTTGAGAATGCAACAAGATGATGGAGCTTAGTGGAAAGGAGTCGCCTTCACTAAGTGGGCCCACAGGCTATTTTTGGCGCAAAGTCTATTTTTAGACATATGGATCATGGTCTATGAGTTGCAAGATTCTATTTGTGGATGATTGGTGATGTTGGTAAAAATAGATGGACTTCTATTTTTAGACATATGGGCGGAGTCTATTTTTAGACTGTCGGGCTAAAAATAGAACAGTGGAATATTATTAGCTCATAATAATATTTAGACTATAAACATTATCTTATCCTCTTGGAGCACTTTAGTTCGAGCTACAAATGTGGCACATGCAACTGCCAGAAGGAAATACGCTTTTCTTATGGGTCAGTTGAGCTATTGCATGATGGACTTCAGTTAGAACTCAAGTGATTGAGTTTGGTGGAGTTGATTGAGGAGTTGATGGAGTTGTGTTCAGTTTGACTTGGTTGAACTAGTTGTATTTAGTTTAACTGGAAATACACTAGTGATGAGTGATGTGAATTAATTGTTAATTAATTCACTAATTATGAACTCATAAAGGAACTAAAGAATACATCAGTTAACTCAGTGCATGTACAGTTCAGTGGAGACAGGTGTTAGAGGTTGAGACTGCTATCAGTTCTGACTATAGTTGTGCATGAGATTTGCACATGCATTGATGGAGATTTCCAATGAGGATTGCGCAGTACAAGCCAAGGAAAACGAGCTTGGATCATTCCTATTCTTTCTTTGGATTGTGCAGTAGAGGTAGGCAGACAACGGAGGAGATTTGAACCCGTGACTTGTGTTGGATACCTATACTAATAGGTTTCATATTTCATGATTGGCCAAGGAAAGTCCAAATATGCTCTGCTTTGGTATTACAAAGATCCCATATTTCCTAGGGAACAAGAGGTGTGTAATCTGTTTCAAATATTGAAGACCTTTATTTCAATTTTGTGGATGATTCAACAGTCTAATCTGGATCATGCCATGTGTTCAATTTTGAGTTATAGAATAGAGAAAGAAGTCTGTCCAAACTGTTTAATCTTGGCAGACAAGTAGTTTAGGTAGAGAAGCAAAGGTTCCCAACAGCTTAATCTGGGACCTTGGAAGAGATAAGGGTAGAAGTAGATAGAAAAGAAAAAAGAAAAAGCCAAAGAAAAGAAAAGGCAAGTAAGGGTTTGCAAGCCTAAATGCACCCTCCAATGGAGAAACAAAAAATGCTAGGAAAATAGCTGGGTAAGCAGTTGTGGTTGCAGAAAAGGTATTTTCACCATTACACATATGTCAAGAGGTGTTTTGCCAAGGCAAAAATCTGTCAATGGACAAAGTGGTTAAATCCATCAAATTACAGCAAGGAGCACAACTAACCTCCCTCTTCCCCTCTATTCCATTACTAACACTCCCTTTCTTTAGCTGAGATTTACGAAGAGAGATCATGGTTTTATGATGGTTCTAGTTCATTCAGAAGCCACATTTCGTGTCTAAGATCTTTTCATTTTGATCTACTCTCAAAACTAAATCAACGTTACATAAACTCAGTAAAATCCCCTTCATTTGCTCCCCTCACTCATATTAACCTCTAATTCTACTATATAGCTCCCTTATCTTACCCCTTCCCCTAATAATACTAACACTATGGTGTATAAAGCCCCAAATCTTATAAATACTCCCTCCCCTTGGCATTATAGCCATATATTCTTCAAAAGGGACCAAAATGACATCTGGTCACTCTGGTGAACCTGTTCCATCCCATTCCCCCTTGCTGCAAGTCAAATTGCTCCTTAAACCATCATTTGCATTGAAAAAACCCTTATAAAACCCTCTTCCGCCTTTAAATCCTTTGCAAAAACTACCAAAGCCAAAAAACCCGCCTCTGGCGCATTTCCAAAGGTTAGCGCATTGTTTGTTTTAAATAAAAAACATTGAAAAACCAATGAAAAACCAACGAAAAACCCTCTACCCAAAGTTTTCCGCCCGCATACAACTCGAGCATCTTGCTGCTCCGCCCACCGTCGGATCGAGGCCCGAAGATCCGACGATCCACGTTAATATCGGAGCGGCCCCCACTGCTGTCCTTTACCGCCCGAGAAGGTGACGTTGCGTCACGTCAGTACCTCTCCACGCGTCAAACGCTAAAGCCTCTCGGAGCAAGGCCTGACACATTCGGCGTCGTACCTAAACCGCCCCGAGAAACCGTAGCGGTTAACCTTAACCGTAACCGCTACGGTCCTAACCGCCAACTGTTTTCCGCCAACGAATCGCCACGTCACCTCCACCTGTACTCGCTCCCGCTATTCGTCCACCTGGCCGCTGACATGGCTGCCACCTCATCGCCCCCTTGGACCAATAGTCTACCACCACGTCACCCGATGACGTCACCTCACCTTGACCCACCAATGACGTCATGCTGACGTCATCACTAAAAAGCGCCAAAATGGTAAAAAAGTCTATATTTACCCAAAAAACCGTGTTTTTTCCCACTTTTCTCTCCTGTCGCTACTGTTCTTTCTGCATGACCGTTTACGTTCGAATTTCCGCCAACCTGCTGAGTTAACCCGGGCGACCTCCTCAGCATCAACCGTGCACACCTGCGCAACCTCTCTTCGTCAATTAACAGGTATTTACCATTGTTCTGCCCTCCATACGTCTGTTATTGAAATTTAAGTTGCTCAGAAGGCTTAAGACACCTTGAAACTACATTTACACCGCCCATTTCCCTCTGCACGTCCACCATTGTAACTGTGAAGTCCAAAAAGCACCAGCCGAGCCATAATACCTGTAATTTCGCCCAGAAAGCAACACTCACTGCGTATTCTCGGCTAATTCCTAGTTGGTCTCAATTTACCCGCTAAAAGAGGACATAGTCAGACCTTAGAAAAGCTCTGCTCCCAAAACAAACAGTATTCCAACTGCTGTTGTGTAAATCCCCCTCTGGTATCTAAATACAAACTGTCTTTACAGAGAATCACCTCTATTCTGTGTTGCTTCCATTTTGACTATTCACCTACAATTGTTGCACTTCAAAGAATCATGGAGACTCCTATTGCTCTAAATATCAAGCCCCTCAATGCTCCTCACCAGGAATTAGCATGGAAAGCTCTGGGAGACATGGATTACCAAATGCTGGACTGGTTCCCTATGGGAACCAAATACAATATCCAGATGATGAATGAGTTAAAAGCCCAGCACCTGAGTGGGGCAGACATCTTGGGAATTTGGGACTCAAATTTGCCCATCTACAACCTTCCCCAAGTAAATCCTATGCCAGAACTGATCTACAGCTGCCAGGAATGCTATGACCCAAACCAAAGAGCTGTCATCAGCCCCACAGGCTCAATCCTGTTCCAGATTACCCCAGAGAGTATAAATGGAATGCTGCACTTCCAAACTGCCAAGCAATTGGCCCCCATCTTTATGCAGAATTTGATAAACAAAGGGACCAAGCTGTCAAATGACCAAATCATTAAAATCAATCAGTTGTTTGTAAGACCAGGCTCTGAATCAGTCAGAACCCCTCCTATTGGGTATCACTACTTGAATGATTTGGGCAGGATGTTAGTGGATTTAATCAGTTATGTCCTAGGATTCAGGGGAATGGAGGATGTGGATGATAGCCTAATGGCAATGCTGTCTATATTCTCTCCTGGTAAGCCCCCAGCTGTACATTATGACTATGCAACCTACATTGCAGATAAAATCCATGAGCAGTTTATGAACTTGAAGAGGGAAAGACTATTCAGGTATACTTCATATATATACCATCTATTCTTGTTCTATCAGCCAGCCACCTTCTCTTTTCCTTTGAAGCAACTCAATGCCCAGGGAAATCCAAGATCAGTTGTGTTCTGGACTTCTGTTTTTCATCATACCTCTGTATCACCTTACACATACACTGAGTTTATTGACTTATTCATTTATCCAGTCATGACAGTATTGCATGGTACTCCTCCTCCTAGACTAACTGATGACATGAGAAGAATTCTCCATTTGAATAAGTCCTACAGCATTGGTAATTGGTACTTCTACCAAAACCACACAGTCATCAGGATATATGGCTGTGAGTTGACCCCTTTTAGGTTGCCAAGGTATGTCCCCATGAGGCTTTTTGCCTTGGAATATTTCAGACAGTTTGGGAACTCAGACTACCTGCATTTTCAGAGCAAGAACAAGAAGTCACAGCTAAAGGTGAGGAGCCAGCTGGGTCCTTTCCTATATAACAGAAAAGAGGAAGGGTGGAAGGAGGCAGACAGTATCCTGGAGGGCCTCAGACTGCAAACCAGCTTTGAATGGATACCCTATGACCCCAATCATTCTATCTCCCTCAGGAGGATTAGATACAAATTGGGTAGCTATGCACACAAGAGACAACCCGAGATTGAACAGTATGCCAATGCATCAAATTGGGAAGAGGGTACCCTAGAGGAGGAAATTACTAATGAAGAGTTACTTGAGAGAGAGGCTAGAAATATGCAAAAGGAAGCTGACTTGGAAACTTGTGGACAGGTGCCCCTCTCCTACAAAAAGCAACTTGGAGCAGCTGCTACATCATCAACAGTACAACAGCAAACTGCCGAGAAAGCATCACAGACAGCAAGCAAGGATAAAGGGAAGCAGGTGGAACAGCCACCTCCATTGACAGAAGAACAAGTGGATACATTGCTACAGCAGCAAGAAGAGATGGAGCAGCAGGAACTCGGGCAGCAACAGGAAGAGGAACAATTTAGTGAACAGCAGCCCTTGCAGCAAGAAAAAGTGATGAATGCTCCAAGCTCCACGGAGCAACAGGCTCAGACAGTGGTGCCTCCTAGGGCAGAAACTATTGTTGACACCTCGGTCCTCCAAACCCCACAAAAGGAGGACTTGACCAGGAAAAGGGATAGAGAGACTCCCCTGACCTCGTCTTTTAATCGGGGAGAGAAAAGACAAAGACTAAATGACTCTCAAGAGGAGGATATAGCAGTAAGGCAAGCAATGGGCATGGGCCCACCCAGTGGAGAATTTTCAGCCAGTTCATTTCAGCATGAACATGATAGAGCCGTGGGAGGAGAGGTCAGCTCCTCCAGCCAGCACAGAGAAGGACAGTCAAGCATCAAACAACAATTTATTGACATTAAGAGGAGGAGTGATCCTATTAAAGTACAGCTGTACAATCATTTGCTGAACCTGGCTCCTACCAATCAGCAAAGACTCATGTCTGCCTTTGATGTAAGTGAAGGCAAGATGATCATGAGTCACTTCATACCCACAACGCTGCATCCTCAATCTACCTCGGATTACCTAAGAACCAACATGGAGGTTCTGGCCAAGGACATACACCCTATGGATAAGATTGAATTACATAAACAAACTGGTGAAATGGTGTATGCCTCCTTGGCAGATGAGACATTGGAGAACTACAAATTGAAGAGCAGCCTTGATAACACAGCATCTCAGCTGGAATTGGAGAGAGCATCATCACAAGCCAAGGACAACAGGATCAAGTCCTTGGAAGAGGTAATTATAGAAATAGGACATGATCCTAAAGATGTTAAGGGTATCCAAGAACTCTTGAAGCTAAGGGATGCAGACTTGGCGGCCTTAAGAAAGAAAATCAAGCTTCCAGCTACCATTCATCCTCAAACAGTTGAAGTTGCCCAGCAAAGGCAGGAAAAGGATGCTACAGACCTACTGATATCCCTGTACAAGGAGCTGGTTCGAACTCAAGACCAGCTAGGACAATCAGAAGCTGCAAAGGCAGCACTACAAACAGCAATGAAGCAAAGAGGAGAGGGCCAACCCTCCCAGCCTCCTCCTGTGATAATTAATCTTGAGGAAGTCCCTCCAACAACTACTCCTCCTCCTCAGCAAACGGGAACTACAGCACCATCTACAGCAACAACTACACCAACAACAGAGCCAACTCCTACTCTGGATATGCAGAAGCTGCAAGCTGAGATCCAAGTTCTTGAATCCCAAATGAAAGAGCTTGATGAGGTCAAAAGATCTTTGACCAAGGTGAATGAAAAATTTGACAAAAGCAAGCAGAATGAGGCAGCAAAGGAAAGAGAGGTGAAAGCTCTAAAAAAGAGAATAGCTGAACTAGAAAAAGAGCTTGCACTAGAAAAAGTAACAGCAGAAATGAAAGCAGTCCTCTGGGGCAACATTGGTCGATCCATCACCAATCAGTGGCAGTATATTGAGACTATGGATGAGCAAATAGCACTCATCACGAAGGCAAACAGGGAGGTACAGAGAGCAAGAGCAAGCCTTGGCCACATGCCAGATGCTGCCAGCAGAATGATCAATATTTTGAATAACAAAACCAGCTCTCAACTAGCCACCATGGGAATTACTAACAGGACTGAAACAATTTCAGTAGTTAAAAGAGTCTTGACACTAAGAAGCCTAATTGGAACGCTGGAGAGGAGAACACAGGATATGCAGACCGAGATCAACAAATTCCTGGACAGATTTGTGGCATTACAAAACAGAGGCCTCCCCAGCATATTAAGCAGTGTAGGAAGGCTGCTTACTCTGGAAAATTACATCAAAAGGGTTGATACGCAGGCTGCAGCACAAATAGCAAAACAACCCAGTACCTCAGCTGAAACAGGGCCAGCAACAGGGCAGAATTTGTATGATAGGGTGGATAACCTGTTCTTTATTATGAATGAAATTGATCACCTGTTTGATACCCCACCAAATTTCTTTAAGTATACAGAGGCAGATGAAACTTTGGGGGCAATCATAAGACACCAATTGCCCACACAGGAAGAGTGGAGGAATTTGACACAGATAATTTTATCAGGCCAGAACCTGTAGCGCTAATTTTTTCCAGTATATGAGCAGTCATGCACAGGC
This sequence comes from Pinus tabuliformis, assembly GCA_031772625.1. Taxonomy (NCBI): domain Eukaryota; kingdom Viridiplantae; phylum Streptophyta; class Pinopsida; order Pinales; family Pinaceae; genus Pinus; species Pinus tabuliformis. The sequence goes on along the minus strand of CM062805.1, from coordinate 1,051,621,775 downwards.
AGAATTTTGATAGATAAAATCTACAAGGAAGAGACAGATGCTGAGCCAACTCAGCAGAGCTATTTACTCACCACAGCAGCAGTCACAATCACAGGTGACAAACCCAGAATACAGCGTACAAGCCATAAAGTCGGGTTCCCCAGCATTTAATCAAAGTATCTCAACCGACTCAGCAGATCCCAAAGGCCAAAATATCTTCTGACAGAACATTAAGACGCCTTTATCTTGTATTCAATGCGGTAATAAATTTCTGATAATAATATCTCAAAAGTTGGTGAGAATATTAAAGTCTGAGATAACCTAGAACTCAGATATTTTGTAAACAATCGCAAGTATATATTTACCCCTCGCAGAAGCTGAAGGGGTTGTTGTTATTTTCCTTTTAGAAGTCTCACTTGCTGTAAGATTCTGAGAGAAGTAATACAAAGGGAGAATGGAATTTCCAAAAGCTTGGTGTATGTGATGCGTTGTGATGAATGGTGAATGTTGCAGGATTCCAGAGTGTTTCATAAAACAATAAGTTTTCTTAAATCTCTGTATTACATGTTTTCGAGTCTTTTGTTCTCTTTTTTTGTTTAAATGTTTTACACTTAATAGCAAAGTAGAAGAATAGTTACAGGATTTAATCACTGATTACCCTGAACTCAATCTGAGCTATTATCCATGTTTTCTTCAGATACAGTGAATGAAGTGTAATTCTTAATTGCTGCACTTTAAAAACTATATCTTTTACAGTGATAGACATCCCCAGGGATTCAAGCTTTGCTCCTGAGGCATCTATCTGTTTCTCATACCTAGTTTGGTGGAAATACTCGAATACTTTAGTGAAAATTCTTAATTGCTTTCACTGGTTTTTTCACCTGTTTGTGTTATAAATCAAAATTTGTTCTATGAAGTATCCAAATGGCCCTGCAAACTTCACCAGTTCACCTCAAGGTTTCTAGACACCTATAGCCATAGACTCCATTGCCCAATGATACTTGACTCTCTGAATACTACATCACTAAGACCTAAAAGAAACTCTTCAACCAAAGCATAAACAAAACCTGTGCATAATAGCTAGCCTAAAACCCTATCATAAACAGTTACAAATCATAAAGAGAGAGCCCTCTCTGATCACAGTTTGGCTAGAAACAGTGATCCAAAGATTGGTTAGTGGTTACCCCGGCCGTATTCCCTTGGGAGTCATAGGGAACAACCTGGGTGCTAACAACTTGATTCAGATCTGAGCTAGTTTGTGTGTAGCAGGTGGAGATAGTACTGAGTACTTGTGAGGAGTATTGTACTATGTATTGTTACATGTTCTATATCATTATAATATACAGATAGTGTGGGGTTTTCAGCTGTATGCTTTCCCCGGGTTACATATTATGTTAATGTGCGCATGCGATTGATGTTTCATTGTTTTTAATTCCACAAAATTGATGATCAATGTAGATGAGGTTATGTATTATGCATGCATTCCACAATAGTGTATAATCAGGATAATCTCTGTGAATAAGTGTCATATTATTCAAAATTTCTACAAAAACAGTGTTCGAGAAGGATGCCTGCAAGATGGTTCGGGGAGCACTGATATTGATGCAAGGAGTTCAGATTGGAACTCTGTACAAGCTGCAAGGTAGCACTGTTGTTGATGGGTGCAACAGTTCTGTGGTTCCTGAAAGTGGAGCAGAAAATCTAGTGGTCTCTAGAGAAAAGACCATGATGTGGTATCAAAGGCTTGGACATATTGGAGAGAAGGACCTTCGAATACTTCATGGTAAAGGTATGGTAGAAGGTATGAGTAATAGCTCTCTGGATTTTGATTTCTATGAAAATTGTGTATACAGGAAGCAAAATCAGGTGAGTTTCCCCTCTGGTGGTAAGAGGGCGAAACATATATTAGAGCTTGTGCACAGTGATGTGTTTAGACCTGTGAAGGTTCCATCAATGGGTAAGTATGTGTACTATGTATCATTTATAGATGAATTCTCAAGGAATACATGGATATATTTCCTTAAGAAGAAATCTGAAGTCTTTGATAGGTTTAAAGAATTTAAGGCTCTAGTGGAAAACCAGACAGAGAAGAAGATAAAGGTGATGAGGATAGATAATGGTGGAGAGTTTTGCAATAAGGAATTTGAAGAATTCTGCAAGAAGTGTGGTATAGCATGGCAGAAGACTACTCCATATACACTTTAGCAAAACGGAGTTTCAGAAAGAATGAACAAGACGTTGATGGAAAGGGCAAGAAGCATGCTCAGTGGTGCCGGGTTAGGACAGGAATTTTGGGCAGAGGTGGTGGATACTGCATGTTACCTGGTCAAAAGGTCACCTTCATCAGCGTTGGAGGATAAGACTCCACAAGAGGTATGGACTGGTAAGAAACCCTCTCTTTCACATCTAAGGGTATTTGGATGTGATGCATATGTACATGTTCCAAAGGAGAAAAGGACAAAGTTGGATAGTAAATCTGAAAAGTGCATCTTTATTGGGTATAAGGATGGTGTAAAGGGTTATAAGCTTTGGAACCCAGTAACAAGGAAGGTTATGTACAGTCAAGATGTGGTGTTCAGAGAGGTGAAATATGTTATTAAACATGAAGTCCAACCAAAGGAACCTGAGAAGATAGAGTTTGAGCTAAAGGAAGAAGAATTAGACTCTACAGCAGAGAAGGAATTAGAAGATGAAGAGCCACAAACTCCGGCTGTGAGAAGATCAGTTCGAGAAAGAAGGCAGCTAGAAAGCTATAGTCCATCTGCTTTCTATTCAAATTTTTCTTTGTTTGTTACTGATGATGATCCCAGAAGTGAAGGAAGCAGTGGATTCAGAGGATGGAAAACTCTGGAAAGAGGCCATGGTTGATGAAATGGCATCTTTGCACAAAAATGAGGCTTGGGATCTGGTGGAGTTGCCGGCTGGAAGGAAACCCATTGGAAACAAATGGGTGTTCAAAAAGAAGACAAATGTAGAAGGAAAAGTGGAGAAATACAAGGCTCGATTGGTAGCAAAAGGTTATTCCCAGGTGCCAGGAATTGATTTTGGTGATATTTTTCTCCTGTTGCCAAGGTAACTTCTATTAGATTACTTTTATCTATTGCTGCTGCTTTTGATTTTGAGGTAGAACAGATGGATGTGAAGACAACATTTCTTCACGGGGATCTGGAAGAGGAGATCTACATGAAGCAACCTAAAGGCTTTACAGTGAAGGGTAAGAAAGAACTGGTGTGTAAGTTAAAAAAGTCTTTGTATGTGTTAAAACAGTCACCAAGGATGTGGTATCAGAAATTTGATACATTTATACGGGGATTTGGCTTCACCAGAAGCAAAGTGGATCACTGTGTGTTTTTTAAAGTAATTGGTGACCGTGTTATTTATCTGGTCTTGTATGTGGATGATATGTTGTTGGTTGGAAATGAAAAAGAAGATATCCAGGATTTGAAGACCCAATTGTCCTCCAAATTCGACAGGAAAGATCTTGGTGCTGCAAACTATATTTTGGGCATGGAAGTTAAAAGAGATCGAGCAAAGAGGAAGCTATGTTTAAACCAGACGAAGTATGTCGAGACAATATTGTAGAGGTTTAATATGTAGGATAGTAAACCGGTGAAGGTTCCTATTCTTGTAGGTGTGAGGTTATCTGTTGAACAGTGTCCCAAGACACAAGAAGAGGAAGAGGACATGTCCCGTGTTCCATATGCAAGTGCAGTCGGTAGCCTGATGTATGCAATGGTCTGTACTAGACCAGACATTGCACATGTAATGGGAGTATTGAGCAGGTTTATGTCAAAACCAGGGAAGGAGCACTGGACAATGGTGAAGCGGGTTTTCAGGTATTTGCGTGGCACTAGTGATTATGGTTTGTGCTATCAAGGAAGACCAAGATTGGATAGAGTGTTGGATATTCATGGCTTTGTTGATGCAAACTGGGCTGGAGATATGGATCAGAGAAGATCTAAAAGTGGGTATGTGTTTAACCTATTTGGAGGTGCAGTCAGTTGGATGAATAAGAAACAATCTGTAGTAGCACTATCAACTACAGAGGCAGAATACATGGCAGCCACTCATGCAAGAAAGGAAGCAGTTTGGTTGCAGACATTGTGTTCAAGTATGGGGTTAGTACATGAAGCTATAAGGATAGACTGTGACAGCCAAAGTTTAATTTTCTTGGCAAAGAACCCCGCATATCATTCAAAGACAAAGCACATTGATGTTCAGTATCACTTTGTGAGTGATATGATAGAAGACAAAAAGGTATTGCTGGTAAAGGTCGACACTTTGAAGAATACTGCAGATGCATTCACAAAATCTATGAGCTCTGAGAAGTTCTCTTGGTGTAGAGAGACAATGGGCATTTCAGGGCTGGAAAAATGACTAAGCTTTGTTGTGGCCCCTTGTGGAAAGAAAACAACAAGTGGGAGAATGTTGGGTTGTGTTATATTCTTTCCACGTAGTTAATAGGGGGTTTGAGGGGCACCCGTAACCCCACTTTATGGGGTCTGGGGCAGCACCCCAGAAAATTTTGGTTTTGCACCCTATGTTATGTTTGGCGAACCCACCTATGGTTTTGTGCATGATTTTTGCACATATTTTTTGGACGCGAAGCTTTTCGGTCGATGGTATTGGACGCGATGGTTTTCGGTCCATGGTATTAGATGCTTCGTCATATATAAATATGTATTATAACATTGAAAGGAACATAATGAAAAAGCAAGCTGGTGGTCTCGGTTTTGGGATCCAGGGGAAAATCTCTGTGTATATGTGTTTTATGTGTTCTTCTCTCGCATTATTTATTTTCTGTGTTTTAGAATTCGTATGCAGGTAATTTCTATATGGGGTTAAAACCTACAATTTTAGTTTGTGAAAATTGCAATACTCGAAGATTTCAATAGATTTTCCATTGTTTGTATAATGACAACTTCTTTTCAACTTATAGTAGTTGAGATAAGCTTCTATTAGCATTTATATCTATTTGTAATTAGTGTCAAATTAAAAAATAGACACTTTTTGTAACATCATATTATGTGAATGACAAATCTAAGTTCTGTATATTTTATTATCCATTGATAATGTCAACATTTTTAATTGTCTAAAAATCATATTCATTCTTTTTTACGTTTTTATAGAAAAAGAAAGTACATGATTCTAAAAAAAAATCACCTATAGCTTATAAACATATATTTTAGCTTAATGAATTGATTTGTGAACTATTTTGAAGTTTAATTAATTTGTTAATATTACTTTTAATTGTTTGAACAAACTTTTATTTGTATTTATTATATATTTACAATTAATATTAATATCTAAATTAAATGCTTTAGAAACATTTTATTACACTCATAAAGATTTGTATTTTAATGTAATTTATCTTCATCATCATCCATGATGTCGATTTTCATATCAATAAAATAAAAAACTAAAAAAAAAATTAATTACCTTCTCCCTTTACAACATTAGCAAATATTTTTTTATTTAAAATTTAATTATAAATAATTTATTTATATTTTCAACGAAAATTTAAATGTTCACATTTGAATGTAATTTTTATTTTATTTTTATATATAATTGGAAGTGATAAATGCTAAATGACAATATTACTCTTTAAATATGTAATTTATTAGGTTAATTTAACTATAATACATAAAAATTTAAACAAATTTAAACATCGAACTCTCATTTTAAATATTATTTTTTTGTTTTCAAATAAATCAAATTACTAATCACCACTAGAATTAAAGTTATACTTTATTATACAATTCTTATCTATAAATTATGGTGAAAAGTATGCAAAATAATATTATGAAACTATGATTTATTATATATTTTAATAATTGTCTTCCCGTGTAGATATTCAACTTCTCATAGTAAAGGATTCTCATCAATAATTGGCATCTTGGTTCTTATATGCTATGAACACTTAAACTTATTATTTATTAAATATTGTACTAATCCTTAAACTTTAAGGATTTTAATTAAATTTATTTAAATTTGTTGTTTTTATTATGGAAATTAGAAAAAAAGAGTTGAAAGTAGTCTTAAGTAGTGATTAAAGTATATATATATATATATATATATATATATATATATATATATATATATATATATATATATATAGATATATGTGGAATTTAATAGTAAATATTTTATATAGTAAAAACATTGTTGTAAATAAAATTTATGTATTCAAAAAATAGTATTGATATATTAAAAGTTCAAAAAATAGTATTGATATTTTTTTATAGTAACTTACGTGAATTTCAAAATAACTATTAGTTTGTTATGAGGAATTTATTTCTTGGCAAATTATAATTTCTCCAGCTCAAACTTGTAGACTTGAACATAATGAAGCAAATAATCTTCCTCTAATAATAAGAAACAATAAAATAACTACTCTAACTAACATCTATTAGGATAGCTATGACTACTATTAAATGCTAAAATAGATATTAGATAGATACAAATAAATCCAAATTTATTGGAAGAAAAGAAGATATATATCTATTTTTATTAAAATCAATGACAAAATAACAAAAGTATACACAAATTTACTATCTACGACCATTGTTTAGATTCCTCCATCCTCGGGACACTTAGCACTACTTCATCTCCTCTATTCTTCTCCAGACAAGGAAGAGGAATACCAAGATGTGTTAGGCCTCAATCACAAGAAAAGGGAGAAGAAAACTACTAAAAACAAGGACTTAGGAGATTAAGATAAAAAAAATATAATGGTTATGATTACTTTTAGCCGGAAAATAACTTTGATGTAACAATATATCTTGTAGCATTCTCCTTCAAGTAGGCCACTTTTATACCATTTCAATATTGTTAATATTGTTTTCCATGGGATTATGTGAGTTACAAAAGCGGTTTCCTATAAACCTCTCTCAAGAGAACATGGTTTTCACACTATTTTTATATACTTTTAGTCATTCTTTAGTCTACTCACATCTTCGTTGAATGAAAAGGGAAGTACTTGCTCAGAATGAGCATAAAGTGCAAGTAGATTGCTAAAAGGGATTTTTCAATAAATTTTCCAGTGTATCGATGCTAATAATTATAAATATGAAACTGATGAAGGCCAAACAAAGGAATATCGATTGTAAAATATGATATTATATTTCCCTTTATGTGTGAGGTCGGAAGGGGAGGTTATGGTTGAAATGCATCATATGCTATGATGGAAGAAGCTATTGAGTGGGAATAGATGGAATTGACCAATCTTTGGATTAGGAAAGCATCTACAATAGAAAATAAGGTATTAGATGAATCTCTTCTCGAAGCAAGTATACCCGTGCTCAAGTGTGGAAAAGCATGGCCACCAAATCAAGTAAATTGCATGTCCATGAAATATATATATATAAATAGTGATCATGTCCATGAAATAAATATAGTGGATCCATGTCAAAATAGATCATAAGAACAAACATATACACTATGGATGTATGTCTCAATATGCATTAAAATGATAGCTAGAACAATGAATTGGAAAATTTGATCCTAAAAAAGTATCGATGTCATATGAGTGATTGGTATTTTTTTTTGTCATTCAGACAATAACATAAAGAGGGGATGCTATTATTGGCCTAAGGTGTTCAATTCAAACCCATTAAGGGTAAAATTATATGCCATTTGAAAAGATAACCTTATCGAACATGGGAGATATTATTTGGTTACGAATCATTAATGTATGTCATCAACAAATGTGAGATCCCACCAATAATGGTAATGGGCATCAAGGTAGTAACTAAATTCAAGCAAGCATGAATAGATGAGATATAACCAAACACTTGTAGAATCTATGGATCATGGTACATTGATGTATTCTCATGGTTGATAGTCACGAATATTTCCACTAATGACTACAAACCGTCAAGGTACTATAAAGTCTCTAAATCTCATTCCTCGAGAAAATTTTACAAATTCGATGGAAAGAGATGCATTTAAAGGATGGAAATAATGCATCTCCTATCATTTAACATGAGAGAACATAAGGATATTGTTTCGGAGGTCTTTGACAAAAGATAAAAGAAGATATTAACAAATATGCCTCTCAAACGTATTAAATGGAATAACGCATTAAAGAGAGTTGATACCTTATGAGGAACAACCACTAATATAGGTGAGCACTTCCACCAATGATGAAAATAAAATCCAAGGTATAGCATGAATTTTAGTGTTTAAAGTTTTTTCTTGTTGTTAAACACATGGGAAACCACTCAATTAGTAACCATTGATGCATTATCATCTTTGCACAAAGTAACCTATCAATGTTGGAAATAGACCTAGGGTTCCATTGAATCTAGGTTAAACTCTTAAAGTAATGTGTCAGTCAATAAAAGATCACTCACTAATAAAAGGTCAATGGAGACTTTCCACACTCACATGAGTAATGAACATAGATAATGATGGTACTTGACAACTAGGAAGGATGACATGGATAGTCAAGAAATTATGAGGAATGGATGGCACATTGTGAAACTTCCCTTGATCATAAGCACAAAAAAATGGTGGCTTGGGTGGAATTTGAATCAAAGTGGAACAACAATATAAATTTGTGACACAGGAGGCACTAACAGACTCTCCATAGTGACTGGAAGACTAACTAGTTGGAGTAATCAACTCGAAAATCAAGTTCATCTTATTAGGTTATACTAAAATCTAAAATGTTGAGTAGACAACTCAAAATTTGGTTGTTTGTTCAAGGGTGAGGAAAATCGAAATAGTTACTAACAAAATAAAGACATTTATTCTTCCGTTGCTCTCTCATTTTTATCATATTTGAATATTTTGTCTTTTTCATGTTACTAAATCTTGAAAATGAATAAAATAATGATATTATATAATGGAGGAAACTAATTGATCTATGTATATTGGCGGCCACTTTCCTATTACACTTGGATGCCCAACACTATCAGTTTCATATTTTTCAGCACAACATCCTATTTCAACTGTTTTTTTTATTTTTGGCAATTTTCAAGTTGTGAAATTCTAGAGCCATTTTGAGGCCCTAAATGACGGTTTTTGGGGAAACATAAAAACATTCAATTTGCAATCAAAAGGTGTTTTCCTAGGATATTCCTTTCTAATGGTCTATCGTTCACACCAAACAGAGATCATATGCCAAAGTTATGACCATGGGATGTTGACGGTCCAACTAACCCCATCAAGGCCCATGTCTTTTCGCACTTCATCTCCTAGGGTTATCTTTTTGGATGTTTAGGGTTTCTCATTGTTTCTTAGTGATAAAAGGTCCTTATAGCCTCATTATAACACAGTTCAGAAGGCATGTAGCAATCACATCTCTTAATAGTGAAAAGTTACCATTGTCGTAGCTAGTCTGTTTTCATTCTTCATGTAAACAATATTTAGCATTTGCTATTTATTAATTGAAGTTTATTTTTATTGTATATCTATGTTTCTATTTTAAATTTGTATTTCATTCCGTTCCTTCATAAATTTGGATCAGCGGTATCACATATATTTTCTCTCTCTCTATTTTTTCGTGCATGTCCCCAATAAGGTCGGGGTATAAGGAATTTGGACTCAAACTGCTTTAACCCATGCAAGACCATCCTCATTGACCTTGATATCTTGCCATGGTGGAAGAAAACAAATATTAGGGAGTAGGAGATCCTTTCAAATTGTCCCTCAAAGAAGTCCTCAACCAACAGAGGGAAAAGATGATGGATAGTTTTTCCTATATCCTTTGGAGAATACAAATGGAAAAAGCACCTTCATCTAGCAGTCACTTCAGAGGCATCACCCCCTTTAAGGTACTATTTAATTTTTACATTCCCATATTTGAAGGCCAGATAGATGCATATGCTCTAGATAAATGGATAAATTTGCTGAAAGGATATCTTTTAGTTCATAATTTTTCCAATAGAGAAAATATTACTTTTGCACTCCTTGAGGTTGCCCCCCATGTCAAGAACTAGTGGGAAACTTACTGTGAGAAAAGGGTTGAGGAGGAATCCTCACTATTTTTAGTTGCACCGTCCTGGGACTATTTCTGAGATGTTATTAAGGAATAGTATTACCTTGTTGGAAACTATGAAGACAAGTACATAAAATGGAAAACACTATGATAGGAAAGGGACCAAGAAGTGTGAGATTTCATAAATATATTTCATACCCTACACACAAAGTTGGGTATCAAGGACTCTAAGTGACTATTGGTGCTCAAGTACAATGTCTATTTTCAAAATTCATCAAGATAGAAATGGAGTTCCTGGACATCTTCTTGCTTGGTGTATCCTACCGATAAATTGTCAAGATCGAGCTGAAACTTAAATAGAAGAAGTGGGACTTTTCATCTACAAACCCAAAGCAGGGCAAGGGAACCTCGAAACCATAGAACAAAGGAAAGATCCAAGGTTGAATGACCTAGTGCAACCTGTCAAATCTACAAGCAAAGAATAGAAATGGGTAAACAAAGAAATACACGAGAAAGTGGTATGAATTCCACAAGAACCCCACTCACAACGTAAGTGAATGTCATGCCAAGAAGTCACTAGTGGCTGAGATGAAAGCTTCATAGCTAGATGCATGTTTTGATTTAGAGCCATAACCCTACAATGGGAAAAAAATCATTGATCTAGAACCCAATTCCACCATTTCCACCACCAAGGTTAAGAAAAGTGAGCCCGAAGATCCGGAGGAGGGTGAGCATCTCTTCTGCTCACAAATGTGGGTGAAGGGTGCTCCATTGTAGTTCATTGTCAATAGTGGGAGTCAATAGAAAATCATCTTAAGAACTGTTATTATTTGGTTGGGCTTTCCGACAACACCACACCTGCATCCATACACCATCGAATGGCTCCACTAAGAGTGAGATCACTACATCACCCAGTAGTGTCGCCTACCTTACAACATCAAGATTTTAGTGCATAAGGTATTGTGTGTTGTTTCTCCCCTTGAATTTTTTTATGTTTTATTAGGCCAGCCATACAATATTTTGGAGGTAGCCCCACCTACATACATTTCTTTGATCTCTACTAAGAAATGTTGCAATATGATCTCCTAAACTAGGAAATTTATTTTCTTCATGGTTCACTCTCAAAGTAAGGGGAAGATTGTGGCCACATCCATGGCCTCCATAAACAACTCTTCCACATAACATAAGCAAGTTGATGATTTTGTGGAAGAGCACATAGAAATATTCTTCTTACCTATGGGGTTACCTTTGCAATGTCAAGTCAAGCATTCGATTGATGTGACCCTAGGTTCACCTCTACCTAATGGGCCAATCTACTACTGATCTCTTCTAGAAAATGAAGAAATCAAGCAACATATCTAGGAGTTGATACAAAAGGGAACATCTGACCAAGTTCATCACCTTGTGGGATCCCAATTGTACTCATGCAGAAGAAAGATGGGACCTAAAGACTCTAGATTGGTTATTGGGCACTTAAAAAAATCATATTCATGAACAAATAAATGATCCCATAGATTGATGAACTTCTTGACTAGCTCTAGTGTGCTAATTACTTCAGCAAGATCAATTTGAAGTCTAGTTATCACCAAGTTCCAATAGAACCCAAATATGTATAGAAGATTGCCTTCGAGGGTCTTTTTCATTGGTTGGCAATGCCCTTCGGGTTGTCAAATTCCCCTGCAATGTTTATGATGCTAATGGATCACATCTTATGACCTTTCAACAACTTGGTCATGGTTGTATATCTAGATGATATCCTCATCTTCATCAAGATTTGGGTAGAGCACTTGGAACATATTTGGTAGGGGCCCTTCAAACCTTGCGACAACACAAGTTATGTGCTGACCTAGAGAAATGTTCATTTGAAATGGACCATATCCAAAATATGGGCTAAATAATTGATGAGCAAGGCATGCATGTGGATCCACATAAGATCCAATTCATTTAGGATTGGCCAACCCCCACGACTTTAGCAGACCTTCACAACTTCTTGGGGCTTGCTAATTTCTATCATAGTTTCATGGTGGGGTTCTCTCATATCAGTTGTCCCTTGAGTCAAGTTACCAAGGGTGGAGCAAAAGATTTTTTTTTGTCCAAGTCACAACAAAAGGAATTCATTGAACTAAAACATTGCCCTTTCTCTACACCAGTCCTCACCTTTCCAAACACACAACAACCAATTGAGATTGAGATAAATGCCTCTGAGTATGTTATTGGTACAGTCCTCACTTAACAAGGGCATCCATTGGACTATCACAATGATATGCTCTATGATACTATTTGAAGATACCTCACCTATAATAAGGAAATGTGTTCTATCATGTAGGCTTGCCGACAATGTAAACATTATATTTTGGGGAAGGTGACGATTATCCACATGGACCACCAACCTCTTCAATTTATTTCAGACACAATATAAGTTGTAGAACGATTTCATTCAAAAATGATCCACATACTTTCAATAATTCCATTTAACATTAAATACAAGAAAGGTAGAACCAATTGCATCGTAGACTACCCATTCAACCACTAATTGTGGAACTGAGCATAATTCTCAACACTTGTGGGCACAAGACTTCTGGATGGCCACAACTATATGAAAATGACTTGGGATTCACTACCACCTACATGATTTTGATGGTAGGAAAGCTAATTCAATATTTCCACCTTTAGGATGGATTATTGTGCTATCTAGTTAATATTTGTGTTCCTTCAAGAGAGCGTGCCGAGCTGATATGGGAAGCGGATTACAGCTGGGTCACAGGAGATTTTGGTGTGGAGAAGACAATGGAGATCAGAAGGAGCACCAGAGATGGTTCTTCATCTAAGCATGATGATGAAGAAAATCTAGCCTTAGCCAGTAAGACAAGGAAAGGGAAAGGGAAGGCTTCCCATTCCAAGTCAAGTTCTTCTCATGGTGGGAAGAAGATTGACAAATCTAAAGTGAGATGCTTTAATTTTCATGAGATGAGTCATTGTACAACTAATTGCCCATCGAATAAGTCAAAGAAGGGATCCTTGGAAGGATATGAAGGTGAGGCATTGGCCTCTCAGTTCAAAATGGACTTCACTCTCATCGCATGCATGGTGTATTCGATGATGGGTTGTGGTTGGTTTCTTGACAGTGGAGCCTCATTCCACATGACCGACCATAAAAGTTTATTCAGTACATTGGAGGAGAAATACCTCAACATACTCATAGATATGGGTGACAATGAAAGGTATAGTGTTTTAGGAGTGGGCACAGTGACTTTTTAGAGGGAGCATGGAGCTTCTATCACCTTGACAGATGTGAAGTATGTGCTTGGAATGAAGAAGAACTTGGTATCGATCATGATGTTGGATGACAAAGGCTATGATGTTGTCTTTAGTAATGGAAAGGTTTTCCTTAGACACATCAGCACGGGACAGGTGAAACAGATCAGTTCACGAGTACATAACCTGTATGCTCTTGAGGTTAAAGATGCATGCAAAGCCTTGAGGAGCAAGGAAAATGTTAGAGACTTGGTGGTTGCGAGGGAGAGTAAATTACCTCTCAACATGAAACACCAGAAGAAGTCTCAGATAATTGTGGAGGAGCTACAATTAAAGAAGTCAATAGAGGGATCACATGCATCCATACCTCCAAGTGTGAGGTGGGGCGATGTGAAGTGGCAGTCCCATGAAGGTTGAAATAGGGACAGGATCCTTGAGTTACCCAACCTCTTTGATTAGACCTTGCTACAGGAGCCCCAATGAGGAGTAGTAGGATTGGCTGAGTGGGTAGAGACAGATGCGGATGGAGCGGCAGAGGGAGCTTCAACATCATAGGGTGTTTCTACCCCAACAAGGAGTTCAGTTGAGAGATCAATTACTTAATTCTCAGTAACTGAGTTACAATGTAGCAATGGGAAGCACGATGAAACATGATGAGAGGAGGTACATTGCAGATGCATCGCTGGGAGATAGGACTAGTAGTAGAACGGATGCAGTAGGAGAAATCCGTAGGATTGATGTAGTCAAAGATCAAAGTGATAGAGGCTAGAGCAGTCAGATAATAAAAAGCACAGAGGTGCAGAGTTTTCAGTCAATAGAGGTAATATCAGTCAGAGACTTTGATGACAAAGTCATCATTCTGATTCAGGTTGGATATTTTTTGTTTTTGGAGTTGCTGAAGCAACAACACTAGAGAGAAGTGTTGCATGTAGAACATTCCAAAGGTTCATGATCGGGATCGAGTTGAATTCCTTTCTTGTTGAGAGGGAGCGTTGAAAGTAGCAACAAGAAATGTTAAAAATAACATTGCTAAGGATAGCATTTCAGGGTATATTCCAATTTTAATTTGTCCTTGAATTTAAATTCGAATTTAGTCTCACCAACTGTTTGAAAAATAATTAATTAATTCATCCTAAGTTAATTAATTGGAGAAATTCAAACAAGAGTCTTTGTGAAGTCATGCAATAGTTATCCCTTTGATTGAGGAAGTTATCCCTTAATTAAGGAGATACAAATGAGTTGTATTTGATTTGTAATTAGTTAGCTCAGTTAACTGAGTTAAGTCCAGTTAGATTAGTTCCAAATAGTTTGTGGAACTGATTGTGAGTTCAGTCAATTAATGCATGCATGCATGAAACTAGTGTACTCCAGACAACTGAGGGTTCTCTCATAAATAACTCATGCATGTCAGTTTAGACAAAGACCTAGTTGATATTAAAGATAGGGACATTGTACTAGCAGTTGGAGGAATTTTTCCTATAAAGGAAACTCATCCATGCAGAAGGAATAAGGTTCGTTGAGGATTGCGCAATTTTACAGGGTGTGAGATCAGTGTGAGTGATCAATGTTACACTTGGTAACAGTAGGATCACCCAGGAGAAACAACACAAGGAAATAGGAGGCTTGGAGGGTAGAGGAGAAGGTTTGTGAGAAGCCTTGTTTGCCTGTGAGAATCTAGGAGGATTGTACTAAGAGATGGCTAGCAGTGAGAGCTAAATTTTTGCGTAATCTTGATGTATTTCCACGTTGTACGATAATACAGATAGTGGGGTTTTTAGCTGAGGCTTTCCCCTGAGTATTTTCTGTGTTTCATGTGTGATTGATTCTTCTTCTCTGTTATATGTGTTCTATTTGATCTTGCTCAAATCGATTAAGCTTCCGCAAAGTTTGATAGTAGAAGTAGATCAAGTATTTTTCTTTAGTTACATTGCATTATCAGGTGATCTACAGTGAGAATTTCTACAAAAAATTTGTTTTTCACCAACAACCAAAGGAAGTGTCTTACCTTTGGCCAAATATTGCGAGACCATGCCACCTTCCAAAGTAGATATTTCTCTACTTCCTTATGTCTTGCCAAGGTGACATATTCCTCATTCAAATTAAACATACCAATTGGATTATAACCCCACCTCATTTTGTGATGGCCATGAGCTATCTGAACCTTCCTCTTCACAAATTCTTTATTAAAACTGCCCCAAGATATTTCTCCCTATTGACCTTCCCAATCCTCCTTAAGTTTATAGGTTCACCAAAATCAAGAATCACAATTCTCCTTCCAAAATCACCCCACCTTTTGGCCTCCCTTTGATTTAGTAAAATTTTATATCTCCACCCACTTTGATTTTTCTGATAGTCATGGGAGATTCTACCATGATTCCTCCCAAATCCTGGTTATATCCCCTTTTCTCACTTCCCAAAATGCATGGTCTCTTACTAGTTTCATACTCACTTGTGCCCATATCCAAAACTGGGATCCATGATAGTAATTGAGATTTCGAATACAAGCTTTCTGAGTAGATTGGGGATTATACTTTCTCTTCCATATTTGTCTCCAAATTTCTTTACCACCCATCACCCATGGCCACCATAATTTAGCCCCCTGTGCTTCACATAAGGCTTCTAGGTCTCTTAAGGCCAACCCCCCAACATCTTTGGGTAAACAAAGCTTCTCCTATGCCATCAACGCCCACTTCTTAGTCTTACTAGCACCTCTCCTAAGGAAATTTCTCCAAACAATGATTATTTCCTTGATGGTAGCTCTTGGAATATGCATCACTTCCATTTGTATAGAGGAATAGATTGTAACACTGATTTTGTTAACACAGCTCTCCCAGCTAAATTTAAAGCTTTGAAGGGCCAATTCTGAACTTATTTTCCAATATTTCTAACATCTCATGGAAACATATTGGTTTCTTTGAATTAAGTGCAAGAGGCACTCGAAGATACTTGGAAGGAAAGGATGCATCCTGGAATCTAGAGTCCTATCCAAGTACCATTGAATTAGGACATTGAAATTAAAAAATAAAATGTTATACTTCTCTTTATTTATTATAGTGTCTAATGCTTACATAAAGACTTCCAGTAGAGAGTGAATTGATCTTGCTTCCATGAGATTATCCAACCTGAATAGACATACTTCATCAACAAATTGTTGAGGGGTGATGCGAAGGTCTTCCCCAAATATCCTCAGGCCCTTAATATTGCCCCTAGAAATCACATCTTTAAAAAGTCTCCCTAAACCTTCAACTATCAAGATAAACAAAAATATGGGGATAAAGGGTCTCCCTTCAATGAACGATAGTTGGATTAAAAGTGATTGATGGAGAAAAAATAATCAATATAGAGAAAAATGGAGATGAATCGAGAGATCTAATCTAGGAAATCCATTGCCATGAGAAACTGTAACCATCTAAACCTACAAGAGGAAATCCAAATTCAAGCTATCATATGCCTTTGAGAACTTGAGTTTTATCATCATACTTGGATACATCTTGGATATTAAAAAGTGAACCACCTCTTGCACTGGAACTAAATTCCATCAAAGATATTATGCCCTTCCACAAAACCAATTTGTTCAGGGCTAATTAGTTGATTCAACAAGGGCTTCAGTCTATTCACTATACCAAGTGAAATAATTTTATAAATGAAATTATACAATGATATTGATCTGAATCCATTAGGTTCTTTAGTCTTACCAGCCTTAGGAATAAATTCTAAAAATGTAGCATTCAACCCTTTATATATTTTTTGAGATTTCCTGGATTCCTCCACCACTTCATAAACCTCCTCACCCAAGAAGTTCCAACACGCCTTGAAAAATTCCAAAGTGAAACCATCTGGACATGGGGCTTTGTTTTGCTCCATTTCCTTCACCACAAACACTACTTCTTCAAAATTAACCCTCCACATAAAAACTTCATTCTGATCATTAATATCTATTTTAGGAATGTAGGTTGTGATCTTATTTATAGCTTGCAACCTATTCTAAGGAGGCTCCTACAGAATATCTTTAAAATGGAACACCAACTCATCTTCAATCTCTTCATGAATAAGCTTCCTTTACCCAAACTTACCTTTTAGGGAGAATATCAAGTTATTATTCCTATGTTTAATCATTGATTTGTGCAAGAAACTAGATTTTTTCTCCCCTTCCTTTAGCTATTAGTCTCTTCATTTTCTTGTCGACAACAACTCCTCTTGCTTTCTTCTCTATTCTAGGTTATAGAGAGTGGATCCATCATTGTCTTTCTACCTTTGTGTTTCACTTATTTGATCATTGATTCTTTTCCTTTATCCTTCTCCCCCTTTATATCTCCTAGCCCTCTGTCTGTGATCTCTCTCGGACAACCATTTCTTTTTCAACACAAATACCCCTACACATAAATTTATTTTTGATCTTAGGGAAGCTATGAGAGGTCCTTCTATGCCCAACAAGTGACAAGTCCCATTAGAAATGCTTCATCTATAAAAGAATCTGGGCTTTCGTCAAGGATCGATAAGACTTCACTAGTCCAGGGTAAGAAGACGAAGCATTTTGGTGGGGATTTGTCTTATGGGAACTTCCACTTTGCTACTTTTTTTGTCACTTGTGGATTCTAGTGGAAACTCCTCCATAGCTATATCCTTCGACAGAACAAATTATTCATCCATATTCTCCAGGCTAGAAAACATATTCTCATTGTTTCAAGGGTTCTCTTTCACCTCCGATCTTTGGCCCCTTAGATTTCTATGATGGAAGGGCACCCTCATGAATCCATCACCCAACCTTTGTTGGCCTTCTTCTTGAATTTCATCCTTTCTCATAGGACAATCTAGGAACAGGTGGCCATTTTTTGATAATAGTAACATCTTAATAGAACATGTTCATGTTCCAATGGTTGACACCAAATTTCCCCCTTATACTTTAGATCCATCAATTCTGGTAGAGATTGAGAGATATTCATATAGACACAAATTCTTGCATAAATCACACTCTGTCCTATTCTAGTGACCTCAGAAATTTTGATGAAATTTTCGAAGGAGTTACCAATTTCTTCCTAGATTTCTGGAATCTAGAAATCAACTAGTAGAGAGTAGAGCCTCACCAAGACTAGACCCTCAATAAATTCCTCTTTGTCTGGATTAAATAATTCCTTATGTATAATCCGACATTATTCATGAAGTATATGCCCCCTTCAAATAGTCTTGCCTTGTCCTCTAGATTAGAGAAAATCACCATAAAAAATCCTTTCATCCTAAGCCTTAGATCCACCTCCTCTTTCGATTTCCATTTTTGTTGTATCTATTTTTTGATATGGTTTTCTGTCAGTTAGCTCCCTATAAACTTATAGATGAAGGCATGGTCCTTCATCCTCTTTTTATTCTTCTATAGGGTTTTTGGTGGGATTACAAATTTTGGGTTTTGAGCTTCTTTGGGAATGCATTTACCTTTACGTTTCAATGTCCACTGCGCCCATATAATTGAAGATTCTTTGGATGAGCTTCCAACTCCATGTCTTTTAAGACAACCCTCCCCCCTCTTCCTTCCTTTCCTTTCTGAATTTTACCAACTACAACATCTTTGAGGGAGGGGTTCTCACCCCTCCCCCTCAAGAGGTCATCTTTCCCACTCATTATTTCTACAAACCAATCTCCCTTCAGAACTCTACTCTAAAAGAAAACCAAAACTAAAGAATTTGAATGTAGCTTATTCTTTAACAATCTTCATGAAGGGAACCTCATCATCAAGTCCAAATAGTGAATTAGTTATAACATCATAGAAATATCATTTTTTTCTTTCAAATTCATTTTTTTTTAAGTTATTGTTATCTAGAATTTTGTAGAAAACAGTGTCTCATAGAAATTTTATAGAAAATATTGTTTTATGAAATTTTTTGTTGAAAATTATTGCTTCATGGAAATTTCACGAAAATCATTGTTGTTTTTAAGGAAATTATGATTTTATTTTTTTTAACTCATTTAAAAAAATTATTGAATGATGAAATTTTCAAATATGTAAATTAAAGGACACCTTATGTCTTCCTACCTTTAATTCCATTTTCAAATACATTTTTATTACTATTAAAGAAGACAAATAAATAAATTATCAAATAAGTAAATTTATAAGAATTTTTGAATTATCGAATAAGTAAATTTTCTAATATTGTAAGAAATTATTGTACTGTATAATTGATGGAAATTTCGCTCTTTAAAAATTTTAACTTATTCAACATAAACAAATCATCATTATTTCAAAAAGGTTTAATAATTAAAAATTTTATGGAAAATTTATAGAAATTACTATTTTATAAATATTTCAAAGAAAATATTATTTTTCTTTTCCAATAAAAAAATTGTTAAAAAATAATTTTTTTATAAAAATTCTAGAAAAAATTTAAACAAATTATTATTCTATAGAAATTTGATAGAAAATGTTGTTTCATAAGCTCTATGCAAGGAGTCAGGTTACACTTTTTAGAAAAATGAGGACATGTTTAGGTGAAAAAAGGTAGCTCCATTGAGCCATTTTTAAGTGTTAGATCGAGCTTCTTGAGGGTTAAGAAACAACTAGATGGAGTGTTAAAATTGCAAGAGCTCCATCGAGCATTAGGGATTGATTGAACTTTATCGCTCGAACGACCGTAATGGCCCAATTGAGAATTAGAGCTCAATCAAGCCCTTATTTCTTATCAAAATCCCAATTGTGGTCCGTACAAGCCGTTTTGCAAAAAGTATGAGAAGGAACGAGCTCAATTGAGGATTTATAAGCTCAACCTAGATGGATAGAGGACCCCCACCAACTCCCAAAGGCTCAAGCCAAGGTAGGTTTCTTATCTTTTTGTCTCCTTTATTTTAGTTTTACTGCAAAAATAAGTTAATTTGAAATAAAATCCCACCATATAAAAATCACAAAAAAAACCATGAAAACCACAAAAAACCACCAAGAAAACCCTTGAAAACCATAAAAAAACAATCTAGAAAAGCACTAGGAAAACATTTGAAAACCAATATATATATATATATATATATATATATATATATATATAACCAATATATATAATTTAGGTTTTAATTTTTTTTCATTTCATTGTATTAGTTTTTAATAATTGCAATGATAGCATGTTTATTATGATTTTTTTTTCTATAGTAAAAACTTTATTTTTTAATTATTATAGGTTTTAAAGTTTTTCTTAAGAATTTAGGGAATTTTTTTTTCAAAAAAATTAATTTTTTATTTATTTAAAATGCAATTTAAATTTCAAACAAATTTGACCAAAAACATGCCCAAAGAAATTCCAAATAGAAAACAACCAAACTATAACCAATAAAATTAAATTAGAAACTTGAAAATGGCATGATGATAATTAATTTTTTATTTATTTAAAATGCAATTTAAATTTGAAACAAATTTGACCAAAAACATGCCCAAAGAAATTCCAAATAGAAAACAACCAAACTATAACCAATAAAATTAAATTAGAAACTTGAAAATGGCATGATGATAATTAATTTTTTATTTATTTAAAATGCAATTTAAATTTCAAACAAATTTGACCAAAAACATGCCCAAAGAAATTCCAAATAGAAAACAACCAAACTATAACCAATAAAATTAAATTAGAAACTTGAAAATGGCATGATGAATATTGTTATCATGATGAGCCTTTATTTATCCAATAAAAAATTTTATTTAATTTTTTTATTTCAAATATAAATTAATTTATATTTTAAATGTTTTTTTAATAATAAATATAGTAATTTGTTTTTAAAAAATAATTTTACTAAAAAAATATTAATTAAATTAAAAATCCAAAACGAGATTTTTTTTATATATATAGAGTATATATAAATTTAACATTTAATACATATATGACATAGCATAGGAATATTGAGGTTTTTAATTTGCCTTAACATTGTCACTTGTGAGAAAGGACAAACAATGGATGGAATGATCGAAATGATGGGAAATGATTAAATTATTGAAAATCATAGAATACGTAAATTTTAAAAACCTTAAGCTCATTTACTTAAACTAATTTAAAATAAGGAATGGCTCATTTAATTTAACTAATTTCAAATAAGGAATGGTTCATTTACTTAAACTAATTTCAAATAAGGGTGGGTTCATAACGGATTCAGTTTCAGTGGTAAAAATAACTTCTGAGATGGTGACGTAACTTTTATCATTAAAAAAACACTTCGTGGAAACTCGTTGGATTCATCCCATCTCATGACGGATGATTGGTGATGTCACTAACTCCGTCTTCTTCGCCGAAAGGCTCACACGGATCCCCTTTTTCCATTTATAAAGAGCTGCCTTGCTTCTCACAAAAACCATACCCACTGCATTTCTGCGCCCTATTGTGGAAACACTCTTTCTGTTTTCCCAATGTTGTGGGAAGGCTATGTTTCACTTTCTATCTCTCTATTTCTCCGACCATGTCATTTCTTGCTCTTGCTCTTGTTTTTGTTTTTCTGAGTTAATTAATTCATCCTGAGTTAATTAGTTGGATAAATTCAAACGTGAAGTCTTTGTGAAGTCATGCAACAGTTATCCCTTTGATTCACAATGTTATCCCTTAATTAAGGAGATAAGGATGAGTTGTATTTGAGTTGTAATTAGTTAGTTCAATTAACTGAGTTAAGTCTAGTTAGATTAGTTCCAAATAGTTTGTGGAATTCATTGTCAATTCAGTGAGTTAATGCATGCATGCATGAAACTAGTGTACTTTAGATCACTGAGGATTCTGTCATAAATAACTCATGCATGTTAGTTCAGACAAAGACCCAGTTGATATTAAAGACAGGGACATTGTTCTATCAGTTGGAGGAATTTTTTCCTATAAAGGAAACTCATCTATGTAGAAGGAATAAGTTTCCTTGAGGATTGCACAGTTTTACAGGGTGTGAGATCAGTGTTACACTTGGTAATAGTAGGATCACTCAAGAGAAATAGCGCAAGGAAATAGGAGGCTTGGAGGGCAGACGAGAAGGTTTGTGAGAAGCCTTGTTTGCCTATGAGCATCGAGGAGGATTGCACTGAGCGCTGGCTAGTTGTGAGAGCTAAAGCTTTGTGTAATCTTGATGTATTTCCACCTTGTATGATAATACAGATAACGGGGTTTTTAGCTGAGGCTTTCCCCTGAGTATTTTTTGTGTTTCATGTGTGATTGATTCTTCTTCTCTATTATATGTGTTATGTTTGATCTTACTCAAATCGATTAAGCTTCCGCAAAGTTTGATAGTAGAAGTAGATCAAGTATTTTACTTTAGTTACATTGCATTATTAGGTGATCTAAAGTGAGAATTCCTGCATGGTATTAGAGCCAAGTTTATCAGAGTAAAGGTGATCAGAGCTGTGAACAACATATTGAGAAGGGAATGTTCAAAGTTTGAAGTTCTTGATTGTAGGTACAAAATTGATTTCTTGTCAAATCTCAAAATTCACCGATGGCGTTCAATGGCTTGAGACTCGAGTATGCTCTGGATGGCAGCTCTAATTACATAGCATGGAAGGATCGCATGGAAGCAGTATTAGAAGACAATGGTTTGAAGGACTTCATTGATCAAGAAGTCCCAAAGCCAGCAACAGCTAATGCCCAAGAATTGGCGGAATGGAAGAAATGTGTGGTGAGAGCGAGGATGATTCTTCTGGAGGGAGTTCGAGACCATATTTTCTCAAGTCTCCATGGGAAGGAGAATCCATTTTCAATGTGGAAGACATTGAAGGAACTATATCAGAACATCAATGACTAGAGGAAGCTGGCGCTGAAGGAAAAGCTTCAGAAAAACAAGTGTGAAAAGAGCAACATGATTTCTACATATCTGAACAAGCTCACCACCTGCAGAAATGAGCTTGGAAGTGTAGGAATCACAACAACCGATGATGATATGGTGAGTCTTGCTCTCCTCAGTCTTCCTAAGAGCTGGCATAGCTATCAAGACTTAGTGAATGGAAGAGAGAAACTGCTGGATTGGGAACAACTGTGGTTGGATCTAATGCAGGAGGAGATTAGGAGGAGCACCAAAGATGGTTCTTCATCTAAGCATGATGATGAAGAAAATCTAGACTTAGCCAGTAAGGCAAGGAAAGGGAAAGGGAAGGCTTCACATTCCAAATCGAGTTCTTCTCATGGTGGGAAGAAGATTGATATATCCAAAGTGAGACGCTTTAATTGTCACGAGATGGGCCCTTGTACAACTAATTGCCCATCGAAGAAGTCCAAGAAGGGATCCTTGGAAGGATCTGAAGGTTAGGCATTGGCCTCTCAGTTCGAAATGGACATCACTCTCATCGCATGCATGGTGTCTTCAATGATGGGTTGTGGTTGGTTTCTTGACAGTGGAGCCTCATTCCACATGACCAGTGACAAAAGTTTATTTAGTCCCTTGGAGGAGAAAGACCTCAACATACTCATCGAGATGGGTGACGATGAAAGGTGTAGTGTTTCAAGAGTGGGCACGATTACTTTTCAGAGGGAGCATGGAGCTTCTATCGCCTTGACAGATGGTGTGAAATATGTGCCTGGACTGAAAAAGAACTTGGTATCGATCACAATGTTGGAGAACAAAGGCTACGATGTTGTCTTCAGTAATGGAAAGGTTTTCTTTAGACACATCACCACGGGACAGGTGAAACAGATCAGTTCATGGGTACATAACCTGTATTCTCTTGAGGTTCAAGATGCATGCAAAGCCTTAAGGAGCAAGGAAAATGTTAGAGACTTGGTGGTTGCGAGGGAGAGTAAATTACCTCTCAACATGCAATGCCAGAAGAAGTCTTAGACAATTGTGGGGGGGCCACAATTAAAGAAGTCAACAGAGGGATCACATGCATCCATACCTCCAAGTGTGAGGTGGGGCGATGTGAAGTGATAGTCCCATGGAGGCTGAAATAGGGGCAAGATCCTTGAGGTACCCAACCTCTTTGATTAGACCTTACTACGGGAGCCCCAACGAGGAGTAGCAGGACTAGCTGAGTGGGTAGAGATAGATGCGGATGGAGTGGCAGAGGGAGCTTCAGCATCAAAGTGTGTTTCTAGCCCAACATGGAGGTTAGTTGGGAGATCAGTTACTTAATTCTTAGTAACTGAGTTACAGTGCAGCAATGGGCAGCACGATGAAACATGATGAGAGGATGTGTAGTGCGGATGTAGTGCTGGGAGATAGGACCAGTGGCAGCACGAATGCAGTAGGAGGAATCAGTAGGATTGAAGCAGTCAGAGATCAAAGTGACAGAGGCTAGAGCAGTCAGATACTAAAAAGCATAGAGGTGCAGAGTTTTCAGTTGACAGAGGCAATATCAGTTAGAGACTTTGATGACAAAGGCATCATTTTGATTCAGGTTGGATATTTTTTGTTTCTGGAGTTGCTAAAGCAACAACACTAGAGAGAAGTGTTGCATGCAGAACATTCCAAAGGTTCACGATCGGGATCGAGTTGAATTCTTTTTTTGTTGAGAGGGAGTGTTGAAAGTAGCAACAAGAAATGCTAAAAATAACATTGCTAAGGATAGCATTTCAATATATATTCCAATTTTAATTTGTCCTTGAATTAAAGTTGAGAATTAAAATTCGAATTTCGTCTCACAAGCAGTTTGAAAAATAATTAATTAATTCATCTTGAGTTAATTAGTTGGAGAAATTCAAACATGAAGTTTTTGTGAAGTCATGCAACAGTTATCCCTTTGATTGAGGAAGTTATCCTTAATTAAGGAGATATAGATGAGTTGTATTTGAGTTGCAATTAGTTAGCTCAATTAACTAAGTCTAGTTAGATTAGTTCCAAATAGTTTGTGGAACTGATTGTGAGTTCAGTCAATGAATGCATGCATGCATGAAACTAGTGTACTCCAGATAACTGAAGATTCTCTCATAAATAACTCATGCATGTTAGTTCAGACAAAGACCCAGTTGAGATTAAAGATAGGGACATTGTAGTATCAGTTGGAGGAATTTTTTCTATAAAGGCAACTCATCCATGCAGAAGGAATAAGGTTCCTTGAGGATTGCACAGTTTTACAGGGTGTGAGATCAGTGTGAGTTATCAATGTTACACTTGGTAACAGTAGGATCACCCAGGAGAAACAACACAAGGAAACAAGAGGCTTGGAGGGAAAAGGAGAAGGTTTGTGAGAAGCCTTGTTTGCCTGTGAGCATCTAGGAGGATTGTACTGAGAGATGGCTAGCTGTGAGAGCTAAAGCTTTGTGTAATCTTGATGTATTTCCACCTTGTATGATAATAGAGATAGCGAGGTTTTTAGCTGAGCCTTTCCCCTGAGTATTTTCTGTGTTTCATGTGTTATTGATTCCTCTTCTCTATTATATGTGTTATGTTTGATCTTGCTCAAATCGATTAATCTTCTGCAAAGTTTGATAGTAGAAGTAGATCAAGTATTTTTCTTTAGTTAGATTGCATTATCAGGTGATTTACAATGAGAATTTCTACAAAAATTTTGTTTTTCACCAACAACCAAAGGAAGTGGCTTACCTTTGGCCAAATATTGCGAGACCATGCCACCTTCCAAAGCAAATATTTCGCTACTTCCTTATGTCTTTCCAAGGTGACATATTCCTTATTCAAAGTAAACATACCAATTGGATTATAACCCCACCACATTTTGTCATGGCCATGAGCTATCTAGACCTTCCTCTTCACAAATTCTTTATTAAAACTATAGCAAGATATTTCTCCCTATTGACCTTCCCAATCCTCCTTAAGTTTATATGTTCACCAAAATAAAGAATCACAATTCTCCTTCCAAAATCACCCCACCTTTTGGCCTCCCCTTGATTTAGTAAAATTTTCTATCTCCACCCACTTTGAATTTTCCGATAGTCATGGGAGATGCTACCATGATGCCTCCTAAATCCTGGTTATATCCCCTTTTCTCACTTCCCTAAATGCATGGTCTCTTATTAGTTTCATACTCACTTGTGCCCATATCCAAAACTGGGATCCAGGATAGTAATTGAGATATTGAATACAAGCTTCCTGAGTAGATTGGGGCCTATACTTTCTCTTCCATATTTGTCTCCAAATTTCTTGACCACCCATCACCCATGACCACCGTAATTTAGCCCCCAGTGCTTCACATAAGGCTTCTAGGTCTCTTAAACCCAACCCTCCAACATCTTTGGGCAAACAAAGCTTCTCCCACGCCATCAACGCCCACTTCTTAGTCTTGCTAGCACCTCTCCTAAGGAAATTTCTGCAAACAATGATTATTTCCTTGATGGTACCTCTTGGAATATGCATCACTTCCATTTGGTATAGAGGAATAGATTGTAACGTTGATTTCGTTAACACCGCTCTCTCGACTAAATTTAAAGCTTTGAAGGGCTAATTCTGAACTTATTTGCCAATTTTTCTAACATCTCATGGAAACATATTGGTTTCATTGAATTAAGTGCAAGAGGCACTCGAAGATACTTGGAAGGAGAGGATGCATACTGGAATCTAGAGTCCTATCCAAGTACCATTGAACTAGGACATTGCAATTAAAAAATAAAATGTTATACTTCTCTTTATTTATTAGAGCGTCTAATGCTTACATAAAGACTTCTAGTAGAGAGTGAATTGATCTTGCTTCCATGAGATTATCCAACCTGAATAGACACACATCATCAACAAACTGTTGAGGGGTGATGCGAAGGTCTTCCCCAAATATCCTCAGACCCTTAAGCTTGCCCCTAGAAATCACATCTTTAAAAAGTCTCCCTAAACCTTCAACTGTCAAGATAAACAAAAAAGGGGGATAAAGGGTCTCCCTTTCAAACACCCATAGTTGGATTAAACGTGATTGATGCAGAACCATTAATCAATATATAGAAAAATGGAGATGAATTGAGAGGTCTAATCTAGGAAATCCATTGCCATGAGAAATCATAAGCATCTAAACCTACAAGAGGAAATCCAAATTCAACCTATCATATGCCTTTGAGAAATTGAGTTTTATCATCATACTTGGATACATCTTGGATATTAAAAAGTGAACCACCTCTTGCACTGGAACTATTCCATCAAAGAAATTCTGCCCTTCCAAAAAACCAATCTATTTACGGCTAATTAGTTGGTTCAACAAGGGCTTCAGTCTATTCACTATACCAAGTGAAATAATTTTATAAATGAAATTATACAATGATATTGATCTAAATCAATTAGGTTCTTTAGTCTTACCAGCCTTAGGAATAAAATCTAAAATGGTAGCATTCAACCCTTTCTATATTTTTTGAGATTTCCTAGATTCCTCCACCACTTCATAAACCTCCTCACCCAAGAAGTTCCAACACCCCTTGAAAAATTCCAAAGTGAAACCATCTGGACATGGGGCTTTTTTTTTCTCCATTTCCTTCACCACAAACTCTACTTCTTCAAAATTAACCCTCCACATAAAAACTTCATTCTGATCATTAATATCTATTTTAGGAATGTAGGTTGTGATCTTATTTATAGCTTGCAACATATTCTGAGGAGGCTCGTGCAAAATATCTTTAAAATGGAACATCAATTCATCTTCAATCTCTTCATGAATAAGATTCCTTTTCCCATGCTTACCTTTTAGGGATACTATCAAGTTATTATTCCTATGTTTAATCATTGATTTGTGGAAGAAGCTAGAATTTTTCTCCCCTTCCTTTAGCCATTAGACTCTTCATTTTTTTCTCCACAACAACTCCTCTTGATTTCTTCTCTATTCTAGGTTATAGAGAGTGGATCCTTCATTGTCTTTCTACCTTTGTGTTTCACTTATTTGATCATTGATTCTTTTCCTTTATCCTTCTCCCCCTTTATATCTCCTGGCCCTCTGTCTGTGATCTCTCTCGCACAACCATTTCTTTTTCAACACAAATACCCCTACACATAAATTTATTTTTGATCTTAGGGAAGATATGAGAGGTCCTTCTGCACCCAACAATTGATAAGTCCCATTAGAAATCCTTCCTCTGTAAAAGAATCTGGGCTTTCCTCAAGCATCGATAAGACTTCACCAGTCTCGGGTAAGGAGACAAAGCATTTTGGTGGGGCTTTATCTTATGGGGACTTCCACTTTGCTACTTTTTTGTCACTTGTGGCTTCTAGGGGAAACTCCTCCATAGCTATATCCTTCGATAGAACAAATTATTCCTCCATATTCTCTAGGCTAGAAAACACATTCTCATTGTTTAAAGGGTTCTCTTTCACCTCTGATCTTTGACCCCTTAGATTTCTACGATGGAAGGGCACCCTCATGAATCCATCACCCACCCTTTGTTGGCCTTCTTCTTGAATTTCCTCCTTTCTCATAGGACAATCTAGGAACAGGTGGCAATGCTTGTGATAATAGAAACACTTGAATAGAACATGTTCATGTTCCAATGGTTGAGACCAAATTTCCCCCTTATACTTTAGATCTATCAATTCTGGTAGAGATTGAGAGACACAAAGTCTAGCATAAGTCACGCTCTTTCCTATTCTAGTGAGCTCAAAAATTTTCATGAAATTTCCCAAGGAGTTACCAATTTCTTCCAAGATTTCTGGAATCTAGAAATCAACTAGTAGAGAGTAGAGCCTCACCAAGACTAGAGCCACAATAAACTCCTCTTTGTCTGGGTTAAATAATTCCTTATGTATAATCAGACAAAATTCATGAAGTATATTCCCCCTTCAAATAGTCTTGTCTTGTCCTCTAGATTAGAGAAAATCACCATAAAAAATCCTTTCATCCCAAGCCTTAGATCCACCTCCCCTTTCAATTTCCATTTTTGTTGTATCTATCTTTTGATATGGTTTTCTGTCGGTTAACTCCCTATAAGCTTATAGATGAAGGCATGGTCCTTCACCCTCTTTTTATTCTTCTACAGGATTTTTCGTGGGATTACATATTTTGGGTTTCGAGCTTCTTTGGGAATGCATTTACCTCTACGTTTCAATGTCCACTATGCCCATATAATTGAAGATTCTTTGGATGAGCTTCCAACGCCATGTGTTTTAGGACACCGACCCCCCCCCCCCCCCCTCCCCTCAAGAGTTCATCCTGCCCACTCATTATTTCTACAAACCAATCTCCCCTCAGAACTCTACTCTAAAAGAAAACGAACACCGAAGAATATGAGCGTAGCTTATTCTTTAACAATCTTCATGAAAGGAACCTCATCATCAAGTCCAAATAGTGAATTAATTATAACATTCATAGAAATATTAAAATTTTCTTTCAAATTCAAATATATATCTATATATATATCTATATATATATATATATATATATATATATATATATATATATATATTATAATTTATTGTTATCTAGAATTTTGTAGAAAACATTGTTTCATAGGAATTTTATAGAAAATATTGTTTTATGATTTTTTTGTTGAAAATTATTGTTTCATGGAAATTTCATGAAATCATTGTTGTTTTTAAGGAAATTGTGACTTTAATTTTTCTAATTCACCTTAAAAGAATATTGAGAGATGAATTTTCAAATATGTAAATTAAAGGAGACTTTATGTCTTCCTACTTTTAATTTTATTTTCAAATACATTTGTATTATTCTTAAATAAGACAAATAATTAAATTATCAAATAATTAAATTTATAACAATTTTTGAATTATCGAATAAGTAAGTTTTCTAATTTTTTAAGAAATTATTGTACTGTATAATTGATGGAAATTTTGCTGTTTAAAAATTTTAACTTATTCAAGAAAAAGAAATCATCATTATTTCAAAAAGGTTTAATAATTAAAAAATCTATGGAAAATTTATAGAAATTATTATTTTATTAATATTTCAATGAAAATATTATTTTTCTTTTCTAATAAAGAAATTGTTAATTTTTTCTTTTTCTATAAAATTTTTAGAAAAAATTTAAACAAGCTCAATTGAGCCATTTTTAAGTGTTAGATCGAGCTTCTTGAGGGTTAAGAAACAACTAGACCTGAGTGTTAAAATAAATTCTTATCAAGGTAAGAGCTCCATCGAGCATTAGGGATTGATTGAACTTTATCACTCAAATGACAGTTATGGCTCAATTGAGGATTAGGGTTCAATGGAGCCCTTATTTCTTATCAAAATCCCAATCTTGGTCCATGCAAGCCATTTTGTATAGAGTATCAGAAGGAAGGAGCTCAATTGAGGATTTATAGGCTCAATCTAGATAGATAGAGGACCCCCACCAACTCCCAAAGGCTCAAGCCAAGGTAGGTTTCTTATCTTTTTGTCTCCTTTATTTTTATTTTGTAAGTTGAGGCGATACTCTGTTTTTCCATTACTGAAAATAAAAGACATTACATATATAGGCAGGTCTCAACCCGCCCTTAAGGGAAACCGGGTTTCTTGACCATCTGAAGTTTTTAAAATCCATCCAAAAAAAGTATATTACCAGTCTATCTATCCAAGCTAAATACCCCTCTATTCTTGCTATAGTCAAACTGTTTTTTCTCTGAGTCATTAACATCTAATATTCCAAAAAACAAAATAGAAATATATAAAAACCTCCTTGCAGCAGCTCCATCTTCTACTGGTTCATTGTATCTAGCTTTGGCTCTCTCTCTACCTTGACTCCCATTCCGCCCGCTTGAAGCATCTGTTGAATCTCATCCATCTTTCTGTCTTGCATAAGTAGAGTGACCTGGATATTCTTCAATTCCTTTTTCAGGGTGCGGATTCCTTGGGCCAATTCGGCCATTTCCATGGCCACCTGCTCCATTGATTTGGCCAGTAACCGCTTCATTCCCTAGTAAACATGTAACGATTGTTTATACAGGGACATTCTTCCTCTCGTATGCCCCGGGTCAGGGAGGAACCGCTCCGAATCTTCCATTTCGGGATCTGAAATCTCCTGCATGGCTTCTTCCTCTAAGTGATCAATTATCCTTCTGATATTCAGATTTGTATCGTGGTAATACGCTTCTTCTGCTTCCTGTAGCTTTTTCCTCATGTCTTTCTTACCTCTTTTTCTGCCTCTTGCCTCACTAGCTTTTCCCTCCTCGTGTTCCCGTCTTACGCCCCTACTCCCTCGACCACCTCGTCCTCCAATCCCCCCTCTGCCTCTCTGGTTACTGCGCCCTCGCGTTCCTCTGCTCCTTACTCGTTTGCCATCCTCCTCTTCTTCGTCTTCTTCCTGGTCCTCTTCCTCGACTTCTCGGTCTCCCGTTCCAGTCTTGTTCCCCTTCAACTTACCTTCTTTTCCAGCCTTTGCTCGTCCTGGCTCCTCATCTATAATGTAATTCCGGATGTCAAACTCTTCCTCCGACTCGTCCGGGATTGTTAGATAGATCTTCTGCAGGGCTTCCTCTACTGTGCTCTTTCCTTTCTCTTCTGGATTTGCCGCCTTGCTTCTCGTCCACCTTCCTACTCCCCTTTCTTGGTTCTCTGCCATTTTCCTTGCTCTCTTTTGCTTTCGCTGACTTGCCTTCGTCTGTTGCGATTTCATAATTCTCCCCCTCACTTGGCTTTGGTTCACTCCTGGTTTCTCCCTTTGCGTCGTTCTACAGCATGCAGAACCTATATTACCCCTGCTTTGCCACCTTTTCTTCTTGAAACATCTTTGTTGCCTGTCCTCCTCATTAATATCCTTTCCATTTTCTTTATCATGAGGGCTAGCGTTCGCTGTCTCTCTGACAATTCCACCTCTCCTCCTCGGTACCTTACCCACTTTTCTCCTTGGGATGATCATCCTTCCCGTGGGCTGATTGATCCCACCCTTCATGACTTGATCTTCATATGCTTGATCCTGCGTACGCTCTGATCGATCATTGATTACCCTGTCCTTTCCCCTCCTTCCCATAATCGGGAGGCATCTAATTATTCCTTTCCTGTGCGGTCGCTTCATTATGATCCTGACTTAGTAGATTATTTAACTCGATCCAGCTTGGATCATCCTTTAATGATGTCCAGCTGCCATCCACTGTCCTGTTCGAACCTTCACTTCCCCAATTGGCCAATAGATCAGCTGCGCGGTTTCCGGTTCTCAATACATGGTTTATTATTGTATATTCAATCCTACTCAGCAGTCCCTCGATATCCTGGATTATCCCTGCTGTCCTCCAACTATTCGTTACCTGATCCCATCTCTTACCATCCCTTAATTTCCTTAACATTTCTATCGTAATTTGGGAATCTCCTTCGATTTCAAGATTCATGTACCCGTTTCTAACTGCTATCCGGAGTCCATGATGTACTGCCCACAATTCCGCTTTGTTTTTCGTCATTTCCCCTCCCCATTCAGCATACACCCACCTTGTATTACCTCTGCTATCTCTGAAAATGCCTCCCAGACCTACTTGTCCCGGGTTACCCTTAGATGCCCCATTGAAGTTTAATTTAATCCGTTGATCCCCGGGAAGTCTGAAATGGTTGGGGCTCTGCATGCAAGTTCTGATCCTCCTCTCTGTATTGGGGTAGACCATCTTAAATTCCATATTCAGTTTTGAGACTATTCTCTGCTCCTCCGGGTTCAACTTCCAATCTTCTTCCTCCCAAACTTCGGACAAAACCGTTTCTTTAATTGACCTGCATATTTCATCCCAAATTCTCGATTCTTGACAGCTTTTATCCCTAAAGACTCTTCGATTTCGCTCTTTCCAAATCGCCCATATTACGAAACCTACCGCCAGGTTCCATATTCTTCTTACGACTTTGCTTTGGAAATTCTCGTTTCCCCATTGAAGCAGAGTATTCCTGATGTTGTCTGGATCCCTTTTTGTCATACCAAAGAGCACCCTAATTTCTTCCCACAAGCTCTGAGCATATAAACATTTTTTCAATAAGTGCTCCTGAGTTTCTATTTCCTTGATGCAGAGATTACATCTTGATGGTCCATTCATTCCTCTTTTCTGAATATTGTCCCATGTCAGGATCCTTCCTCTGCTCACCAACCATGCGAAAAATGTTACTTTTGGCCACCATTTTCCTTCCCAAATCTTTTTCCATTCCATTGGTTCCTCCTCTCTTTCCTCTTTCGTTGCCCAATAGTATGCTTCTTTTACTGTGAACATGCCCTTCATCGCTTTACCCCATCTAAGGATATCCTTACCTTCTCTGATCTTGATTTTCCTCGATTCTATTTCTTTGGTATACACTTGCCCAGCCTCCTGGCTTATATTGTCATCCCATTCCTCCGGTCTTTTCCAGACTCTCCATATGTCGTTTAATTCTTCTCTTTTCCAATAGTCTCTCACATATTCCATTCCTGCTCTTTGCGCTTTTTCTTGGACTTCATGAAGAGTTTGGATCCTATCCAGATTGTCACGATGTTGCCATCCTTCCTCCCAAAATCTTGCTGAGCTTCCTTCACGGATTTCCCAGAAGGCAAGGTTCCTAACTATATCCCTATTTCTACTTGCTAAATCCCAAATTTGTGATCCTCTTGGAGTTTCCTCTATTATTAAATGCCCTTCAATTGTATCAGGCATGTCATATTTTCGATTCCATATTTTTTTCCACACATCGGTTCCCCCCTGGACCCATCTCCACCAGAGTTTCGCCCCTAGAACCTTATTTACAATTTCTGGATCTCTCACTCCCAGGCCTCCTTCCTCTTTCATCTTGATTACATTCTTCCATGAAACCAGAGTCCATTTCTTCTGTTGCTTGGTACCCCCCCATAGAAATTTTCCCAGTATCTCTCTCATTTTGGAAAAAACTCCTTTGGGAGCGGCCATAATAGACAGGGGGTATATGGGGATAGATAATAAGACCGATTTTAATAGTACAATTCTGCTTGCAATGTTCATCGATCTGAAAGACCAACTAGCTAATCTTTTCCTTTATTTTAGTTTTATTGCAAAAATAAGTTAATTTGAAATAAAAACCCACCATATAAAAATCACAAAAAAAACCATGAAAACCACAAAAAACCACCAAGAAAACCCTTGAAAACCATAAAAAAACAATCTAGAAAAGCACTAGGAAAACATTTGAAAACCACAAAAAAAACTATAATTTAGGTTTTAAATTTTTTTCATTTCATTGTATTAGTTTTTAATAATTGCAATGATAGCATGTTTATTATGATTTTTTTTCTATAGTAAAAACTTTATTTTTTAATTATTATAGGTTTTAAAGTTTTTTCTTAGGAATTTAGTGAAAAAAAAAAATGATTTTTTATTTATTTAAAATGCAATTTAAATTTCAAACAAATTTGACCAAAAATATGCCCAAACAAATTCCAAATAGAAAACAACCAAACTATAACCAATAAAATTAAATTAGAAACTTGAGAATGACATGATGAATATTGTTATCATGGTGAACCTTTATTTATCAAATAAGAAATTTTATTTAATTTTTTATTTCAAATATAAATTAATTTATATTTTAAACATTTTTTAATAATAAATATAGTAATTTATTTTTAAAAAATAATTGTATTTAAAAAAATATCAATTAAATTAAAAATCCAAAACGAGATTTTTTTGTTATATATATAGTATATACAAATTTAACATTTAATATATATATGACATAGCATGATTATATATATATATATATATATATATATATATGCTCTTCATAATAATGATCATGATGATGGTTAACGTCCACTGAGACCAAAATTTGGTCTATTGGACCTAAATAAAAAAAATTATTTAGTTTGATTTAAGATTTTATTCCTATGCTCAAAAACCTTGGAGAGAAGCCTCCCGAGCTCACTATAATTTTGACATCGTAAAAGGCTAGGAAGGTCAGTATTGTGACAAAAATTATGAAGCTGAGATCTAATGTGGTTGTACACGAGGCACTCTAAGAGGAAGTGAGGTTAGTATTGCAACAAATATTATGAAGCTGAGATTTAATGTGGTTGTACGCGGGGCACTCTAAGAGGAAGTGGTTTTCATCCTCGATGTTCTTATTCTCACAGAGATGGTAGATCCTTTCCATCCATGGTGTTTTAGGAACTTCCCAACGATCTGTTTCACTATGGAGCTCATGAGAGTTCGTTCTAATCTTCGCTATATTAATTTTCTTCTTTGAGATAGTTAAAACAGAGAGATACTTTTGATCTTGTAGGGTGAGGTTGATGACCTTCTTATAATAACTTAATTTTCTTTTAGCTGGTAAATCTTTCTCACACCACATTTTTTCTTTGAACTTAGAAGTAACAATATTTTTAATGTTATTAATGTTTTGCAAAGCATCATTCTAGTTGATCTCCCAAAGGTTTAACCAAGCCTTCCTGTCTTAAAATGAGTGATACTTAATAATGTTTTAAGATTTGAATTTATCTATAAATATTTACGATATTTTTATTAGAAATATTGAGAATCTGCTGAACATTTTCACTTATGAGAAAGGACGGATGGAATGATCGAAATGATCGGAAATAATTAAATTTTCAAAATTATCGAATACGTAAATTTCCAATAAGTAATGGTTCATAACTGATTCAGAGAAAATAACTTATGAGATGGTGACGTAACTTTTATAATTTAAAAAAAAACACTTCGCGGAAACGCGTTGGATTCGTCCCATCAAATGAAATAATAATAATTGGATAATAATAATAATTGGATAAGTGGTTTTTGTGTGAATACTTTAATTGTTAAGGGTAAATAATTAATTAAATAATAAAATTTATGTAATTATTTTTTTTTTGAATTTGACCAGATTTTTGAGTAGTTAGCTTTGAATAACCTAACATTTATAATCAATTAAAATATATATAATTTTTTTCTTCTTTTCTCAGTTGTGAAAAAGGACAAACAATCGATAGAATGATCGAAATGATCGGAAATGATTAAATTATTGAAAATCATAGAATACGTAAATTTTAAAAACCTTAATCTCATTTACTTAAATTAATTTCGAATAAGGAAGGGTTCATAACGGATTCAGTTTCAGTGGTAAAAATAACTTCTGAGATGGTGACGTAACTTGGAGTCCGGCCAACCCCTTGTGCAACTGGAATGGTGTTACCTGCAGCCGCTATCATCCAAACAGAGTGGCGTCCCTCGACCTCGCTCACATGGATCTGCGCGGTTCCATTTCTCCTTCGATCGGCAATCTCTCCTTTCTCCGCTCACTGCTCCTGCCACACAATGCGTTCCACGGTCATATACCGCCTCAATTGGGACGGCTCATTCGTTTGAGGGAGCTCCAGTTGGCAGATAATGACTTGGAAGGAAATATCCCAAGTCAGCTGGGTAGTTGCAGAAATTTGAGTATCCTGATGCTCTCCAACAACAATCTCACGGGCAGTATCCCCCAAGAGTTGCGTTCCCTCACAAATCTGCAACAACTCCACGTGGAATACAACCAGCTAACAGGTACCATTCCCTCCTTCTTGGGAAACCTTTCCTCCTTGATTCTTTTGCGTTTTGATCACAATATTTTCACCGGTCCCATTCCAAGTCAACTCAGCCGCTGCAGAAATTTGGTTCACTTGGCACTCTCCTACAATGCTCTGACTGGATTTATCCCCGAGGAGTTGGGTTAGCTCCCACATGTGCAACACCTTTACTTGGGTGGGAACTACCTCATAGGTGCCATTCCCTCTTCCTTCGGTAATCTTTCTACCTTGATTGACTTGGGTATTGAAGTAAACTATCTCGTCGATCCCATTCCGCCACAGTTGGGTTTACTCTCCCGTTTGCAATCGCTCGACCTCCGTCAAAATGCATTTTCAGCCACCATTCCCCTTGTGTTTTCCAATCTATCCACTTTGACTTACTTAGATATTGCAGGCAACCATCTCAAGGGTAGCATTCCACAAGAATTAGGGCTGCTCATCAACTTACAAACGCTTATGCTATTTGAAAATAATTTGGTAGGATCCATTCCTGCATCTTTTTCAAAATTGCATAATTTGAGTGTGCTTTCTTTGTGGGGAAATCAACTTAGTGGAAACATTCCAAATTCTGTTGGAAATTGTTCCAAACTCATAGAATTAGATCTAAGTCGTAACAGTTTGAGTGGGAGTGTTCCTATAGAGTTGGGTAAGTTATCCCTCCTTGAAAAATTATACTTGCACTCTAATCAACTCGATAGTGGAAACACTCCAAACATACTCTTTCTTGTATCTCTTACCAATTGCTCTCACCTGCAATCACTAAAACTGCACAACAATAAACTAAGTGGTGTCTTGCCCCTTGCCATAGGAAGACTTTCTACCAATTTGTCTTACTTGTCATTAGCAAACAATAGAATACAAGGAAACATCCCTCCACATATTGGCAATCTTAGTAGCCTATCTTTTCTATATTTAAGTGAAAATCTTTTAATTGGTACCATTCCACATATGGGAAAGCTTGAAAAAATACAAATATTGTGTTTAAGTAACAACAGATTAGAAGGAAACATCCCCGATGACTTTGAAAGTTTACAAAACCTTGGTCTCTTGGACATTAGTGGAAATATTCTCTCTGGAAATATTCCAAATTCCCTTGCACCCCTTAAACAACTGAGAAGACTCCATCTTCATCATAACTATTTATCGGGAACCATACCTTCCAACTTACTAGATTGTACAAATTTGGAATTGCTCGATTTGTCTCACAATAGGTTCGCAGGCAGTATACCACATGAAATTGCAAAACTTTCTCATCTCCAATTCTATTTGAATTTGTCATGGAGTTTATTAGAAGGTTCCTTACCCATGGAGATTGGTAAAATTACAATGGCTCAAGCTATAGACATTTCTTTCAATCAACTAACTGGAACAACTCCCCTTGCAATTGGAGGTTGTAGTGAACTGCAATTATTGAACTTATCTCAAAATTCCATCCAAGGGCCTATTCGAGACTCACTCGGAAATTTATAGAGTCTTGCAAACCTAGATCGCTCTTCCAACTCCTTATCGGGCCAATACTAGTTGTTCTTCTCCAAAACTTAAAAATGCTTCAAAGTTTGAATTTGTCTTTCAACTATGTCACAGGGAAGTTCCAGAAGGAAGGATTTTTGCAAACAGAAAGATTGTTGTGTCTTTAATCGGAAATCCTAGCCTTTGTGGACCAAAAGAATTCCACTTACTTGCATGTAAAACTCCAAGCGGTCATTCTGCACTTGTCAAAATAATATTATTGCCAGTGAGTGGAGCAATTACTTTTATGCTATGTTGTCTACTTCTGAGATTCCTTCGGAAAGGGAATATGTCTATGCAAAACTTTGATTCCTCAAATTCCATTTTGCAAAAGCTAGAGCACAAAAGGATCTCGTATCAAGAGCTTCAAATAGCAACTAATGGATTTGCCGAGGCAAACTTGTTGGGAGCAGGGAATTCTGGTTCAGTCTATAAAGGGACTCTGAGAGATGGCACCGTTGTTGCTGTGAAAGTTTTCCATTTGCAAAATGACATGGCTGAAAATGGTTTTACAGTAGAATGCAGTGTCCTGCAAAAGGTTCGACATCGAAATCTGGTGAGGATCATAACCTCGTGTTCCAACCCTGATTTCAAAGCTTTGGTGTTCGAATTTATGCCTAATGGAAGCTTGGAGGAGCATTTGTATCTTAATAAAGATGATAAGAATGGTGATTATGAGTGTCAGATGGGACTAACAACACGAT
Organism: Pinus tabuliformis; assembly: GCA_031772625.1. Classification (NCBI taxonomy): domain Eukaryota; kingdom Viridiplantae; phylum Streptophyta; class Pinopsida; order Pinales; family Pinaceae; genus Pinus; species Pinus tabuliformis. The sequence continues at coordinate 1,051,583,136 of CM062805.1, read as the reverse complement.
TGAACATTGCAATAGATGTGGCCCATGCATTCGAATATCTTCATCATGATTCTATTGTGCAAGTAGTGCATTGTGATTTAAACCCCAACAATGTGCTTCTAGATCAAAACATGTCAGGGCATGTAGCTGATTTTGGTATTGCAAGATTGATCAATGAAGCTGCTACTAAGCCACTTACTTCAACACTTGCTTTAAAAGGCACCGTGGGCTATGTTGCACCAGGTATGTCATTTTAGAATTCTAGATTTGTACTAGTCTATTCTCATCAACAATTTTGTATGGATTGGTTGAGTAAAATTTGATGAAGGTTATCTTTAATGCAGAGTCTGGATTAGGTGAGTCAATGTCTACCAAAGGAGATATTTACAGCTATGGCATTTTGTTATTGGAAATACTTACAAGGAAACGACCAACCAGTGACATATTTTCTGGAGACCTTAACATTCACAAGTGGGTGAGCCTAGCCTTTCCAAATAGAGTGAAGGAGGTAATTGACCACCAACTTTTTTTTTTTTTTTTTAACATTAACGGGTATCTTTTATTATAAAATCTGGATTGACCAAGGTCAAAAACGCCTCAGTTTTACAAAGCATTTCTTTCTGATTTCCCGCCTATGGGGTTCTGCAAGCTGACACCTCTCCTCTGCGCGGCTTGGGGACAAGGATTTTCTGTCTTGAACCGCAAGCCTGAGGAGCGACACCTCTCAGGGCTCTGCGCATTTCCGTTTAGGGACAAGCATTGCCGCGGATTTATCTGGAGCTGTTGGAGATCTTGGCACGCATTTTGCTGTCCACTGTAGACTGGAACCCTCCAAGCGAGCCCAATGGCGTCGGCAGAGCCCTGTCCAGCAGTATTCGTTTATGTAGTCCTCCACCGTTCCTTTTCTGAGTGCAGTAGCGTGACAAAGTCCAACTGATTTTTTAGATGAGCTGCATAAGCCTTGGAATTTTCTACGACCAGCCTCTGTAATTTGTCAATAACTTCACATCTTTGTGCAGCTTGCAGATATTTGTCTCATTGATGAACCAAATGCCTACTTAGATTCTGAACTTTGTTTTTCATGCCAAGAAGTCAGCTTTTGAGCATGATTTTATGATGGCAGCATACTTGGCAGACAGGGTCTTAGTATTACTGCCCATGCTCCACAGAGTCTACAAACAGGAATGGTCCGCTTGCTATCAGTAAAATTCTATCATTTGCATTAACCATGATCCGGCTATTGATAGATCTGATTTTATATAGAAATTCCAAGCCTCCATCTTTTCCAGCTGCTGCTTCCTTATGAGAATATATTCGCTAAGGAGTAAGTTCCCCAAATTTTACCTGTCCACCTCTTGCTGAGCCCTGTATCATATGTTGTGCCGGAGATTCAGTCTTGTTCCTCTCATGCTTGATCAGTGGGGTGTGATCCTTGCTTTCTGCTTCTTATTCTGATCTGCCCTTTAGCTAAGATATGCTATGTGACTTGAGCTGTTACCATTGTAGTTTAGAGTTCCCGGTTCTAATAGGCAACCTTTGTTTGCCATTTCATCTGCCTCCTTATTCAGACTTCTGAGAATGTGATAAATTTTGTAGGAGGTGAAGTCTTGCAGGATTAGCTTCAGCCTATTCAGAGACTTATTGAGGATTGCATTGCTGAACTGGTCATCTGCATTGATCTTCCTAATGAGGATTTCGGAGTCTCCGAATGCTTGCCAGTCTTTGATGCCTTTATCCTGCATTATTTGGCAGGCTTTTGTGAGGGCGAGGAGCTCTGCCTGATTGTTCGTGGAGATGCCAAGCCCCCAGCAGAAATGGAGCTTACTGAGATTGTCTGCAAAGTATATGACTCCACCAGCTCCCGCAACCCCCGGATTTCCTTTGGAGGCTCCGTCAAAGAAGATTGAAGTTGTATTTTGCTTCTTCCACCAGTTCTGGAAAGCTGCTTCAGATTCTCTGATTTTCCATGAAGGAGAGGGGAGGGGAGGGGGAAGGGAGGTGGCTTTGCAAGAGGGATGAGGGCTGTGGAGGTTCAGCCAAGCCTTTTCAGAGGGGAGAAGGGAGGAGTCAGAGAAGTGGGAGTGCTGGAGGACGGATTCTATGAGGAGGGCTTTAGCAATTGAGGCGGTCTTAGCAGGAGAGCGAGGGGAGTTATTGAAAATTAAATCATTCCGCGCCAGCCAAATTTCCCAGCTTACAAATTTAGGAATGGAGAGCCATATGTGAGTCCACAAGGATTTATTTGGAATGGGATGAGGATAGTGATGAATCCATTCAGAAAAGAGGACAGCAATGGAGCTGTGATGGGGCGGGGAGACGGGCAGACCAAGAAGGGTTAATGTCCATACTTCTTTGGCAAAAACGCAGTCCATGAACAGGTGGGAGGCTGTTTCTCCTGAGTTCCTGCACAATGCACATCTATGAGGCCCAACAAAGTTTCGTTTTGCCAAGTTGTCCCCAGTGAGCTGCTTATTCTGAATGAGGGTCCAAAAGAAGAAATTGACTTTGGGTAGTCCCTTGGCACTCCATACCTGTTTCCAGAATGAAGGCGTTCTAAGGCTGTCTTTTTTGATCTGCAGGGCAGAGTAGCCCAAGGATGGCGTATAAAACCCAGTTTCACCCCACCCCCATCTGTCAGCGATATTGCGGTGTAATGGCGCTGCATTTAAGAGCAGTGATTTGAGGATTTCAGTTTGGTGTTGAAGCTGCGCTGGCACTGGAGGGATCGCCCATTCGATCCAATTTCCTTTGCTGTCCCACTCAGAGATATCTTTCAACTTTCTTATTCCTACATCGTGAAGCCAGTTTCTGATGTCCCGGATTTCTGCGTGGGAGTTGAGAGGAGGGCTGTTCATGATGCGGTCTTTCCAGAGAAGGATCTTCTCCCCATTGCCCGGGATGCGGTATAGATGTTTACTGAAACTGCTTATGCTTTTCCTGCAGAGATTCCAAGTGAGAGTGCCTGCTGAAGTATTGTTTGCTGACAGATGCCTGAGGGAGATCCCCTGCGCGTATTTTGAGATGAGCATTTCACTGACCTGGTGTGAAGGATCTGAGTATATTTTCCACAGAAGCTTGCATCCAAGTAGCAGATTAGAGAGAGCAGGATCTCTGATCTGGAGCCCACCATCGAGGGTTGGCCGCTTGACTAGATCCCAGTTTGCCAGATGAATTTTATTGTGATTGCCTCTGCCTCCTTTCCAGAGGAAGTCTCGTAGAAGACAGGAGATCTGATCCGTAATGTGTTTCGGGGCCAGAAGAAAGGAGGCTTGATATATGGGAAGAGCAGATAAGACGGATTTAAGAAGGATAATTTTTCCTCCCTTGGTTAGCCAATAACCTCCCCAGGAAGTGATCTTGTCTTTAATTTTGCTTATGATGCCATGCCACAAAGATCTGTTATTGACTCCGGTTGTAAGGGGTAAGCCAAGATATTTGATGCTGTCCCAATGTGCGAAGCACTCAAATCCAAAGATCCGGGCTATATTATTGAGAATATGTTGGCTCACATTCCATCCGAAGATCGAGCTCTTTCTGTTATTTATAACGGCTCCTGAAGCTCTACAGTAACATTTTAAAACAGCGTTGAAATTAGCTGCGATGTTAGTAGAGGCTCCTCCTAGAAGAATGGAGTCATCTGCAAATAAAGCATGATTTATTGGGTTTAGATCATTTGCGATTCGGATTCCTGGGAGATCTCCTGTATTCATTTCCGCGGCCAGCTTCCTGCTAAGGGAATCTGCCATGAGAATGTACAAGAAAGGTGAGAGAGGACAGCCTTGCCTTAATCCGCGCTGAGCTTGAAAGAAGGATGTTGGGCGTCCATTAACCATGGGGGCGATCCAGGGGCATGAGATGCAAGCTTTGATAAGGTTGATGAACTGAGGAGGAAAGCCAAAGGATTGTAGGACTTTGAGAAGAAAGGAATGGTTGACTCTATCGAATGCGTTAGCCATATCAAGCTTGATCAGCATCCCCTTCTCTTTCCTCTGTTTGCTGGAATGGATGGCTTCCTGCACTTGGATGATATTGTCCAAGATATGTCTGCCTTTGACAAAACCCCCTTGGGCATTGGATATCAGCTTGTCCAGAAGGGGTTTAATTCTATTTGCCAGAATCTTGGACAGAATTTTATAGGAGGCATTGCATAGGGAGATGGGCCTAAACCTGTTGAATGTTTCCGGGTTGGCCTCTTTTGGTATCAGGGCGAGAAAGGTGGAGTTGGTGCCTCCCCCAATCTTGGCTTTCCCAAAGAAACCTTGTATCATTTTCAGCAAGTCTATTTTGATGATGTCCCAGCAGACTTTGAAGAAATGTATTGTAAAACCATCTGGCCCAGGGGCCTTATCTGGTTCCATTGCCCAAATAACCTTGATGATTTCTTCTTCAGAAACTGGTTTCAGTAAAGCCTGATTGTCTTCATGGGTGATGAGGTGGGGAATATGAGAGAGAAGATCCTCAATGTCTTCTTTGCTTCCTTCGTGCCTTGTGCCATATAGATTTTTGAAATGGTTTTCAGCTGCAATTTTTATTTGATCAAATTTATTATAGATCTGCCCTTCTTCATTTTTAATCTCAGTGATATGATTCCGAGATAGGCGGGCTTTGTATTGTCGGTGGAAAAAGGCAGTATTTCGATCTCCTGCCTTTAGCCAGAGGCTGCGAGATTTAAGTCTCCAATGCTCTTCTTCCCTTCTGCAGGATTGGTGGATGTTTCTTTGGAAGGCCGCTTCTTTATTTAAAATTTCCGGGGTAATGTTGAGCCCTTCCATATCAATTTGCAAGGTTTCTAGCTGCTGAACATCGAGTTTTCTCTGCTGGCTGGTGGGGTTATGTATTTTCCTTAGCCACTCTTTTAGAGCTTTTTTGGTGGCTTTTAATTTTTGCTCCCAAACAAAACTTGGGGATCCGTTGATGGGGATATCCCAAGCTGATTGGATCGTGTCCTTGAACCCTGCTTTTTCAATCCAAAGAGGACTGAATTTGAACGGAATGGGGCCAAGATCTTCTTCGGGAGCCAAAAGGAGTTGGATTGGCTTGTGATCCGAGGAGAGCTTGGGGAGAATTTTTGTTGATATGAGAATCTTTTCCATCAGCAGGGAACTTTGAATTAGAAATCTGTCCAGCCGGGCAGCGATGTGGTCAGACCCAGATCTGTTGTTGGTCCAAGTATATTTGCCTCTCACCGGGGCAAAATCGAGTAGATCCCTCTGCTGCATTATTTCCTCTACCAATGGGAGCAACTGATCTCTGCTGCTGTTTCCCCCCCTTTTTTCTTTTGGCTTCATGACTAAGTTGAGATCTCCTCCCAGGACAATGTTGTTTAGGGGGTGTTGATCTAAGAAGGCTGAAAGAGTATTCCAACAATCTCTTTTTTCTACATAATTTACTGGAACATATAAATTGAATAAAGCTATAGTTAACTTACTTTCTAGATGCTTGAGCTCCGTGAAGATCCAGTGCTGGGTCTCATGGAAGTTTGATAGGTGGAACTGATCTTTCGACCAGAGAGTTGCAACTCCCCCCGAGGTTCCCCTTGAGCTGACTGCTATGCCATCGTTCTTCTTCCATTTAGATTTGCTGATATCCTTGAGGGCTCGCCCATCGATTTTGGTCTCTTGGAGCAAGAGGATGTCTGAGGGTTCTATTTTCATCAGATCTTTGACGGCTTCAATTTTTGGTTGGGTCCCCAGACCTCTACAGTTCCAAGAGACTATACGCATTATTTACCTGGCGAGGGGTTTGGGATTCCTCCCTTGATGGATCTTCCTCTAGTATTTCGTCCTATAGTCATCTCTATTGTGGACTGGCTCCCTTGCATTTTGAGTCGCTCTGCCTCCTCCTCCCTGGCTGCTTTGTGGGTCTTCCTGCCTGCTTTCTTTGAGGGTCTCTCATAGGTCTCTTCATCTGAGGAGTCCGGTGGATCTGGCAATTTTTTCTTCTTTATTATATCTGCATATGAAAGCCTGGAGGGGCTGTCCTGAGGAGAGCCGGGCGATGCCTCTCCGCCACGCTCTGTATTTGTCTGTGGATCTTCGACCTGTGCTGGATTGTTCATATCCGTTTCTGGGGGTTCTGATGGAGAGGCTTCTTCAGTGCTTGGGATCTCATACGGTTGCTGTTGTGTTTCAATTTCTTTGCTAGCTTTTCCTTGATCATTCCCTTTTGTGGCTGATTTCCCTGTTGCTTTTGTATGACCCGTTTTCTGAATTGTAGTCCATTGATCTCCTTTGTGGGGGTGGCTCTGATCTTCCGTTTTTTTCTTGCAATTTTTTGCAAAGTGGCCATAGTCATGGCAGTGTCTGCATTTGAAGGGGATCTGCTCGTAATCCAGCTCTTGGATATGTGACCATCCTGCCACGGTAAGTTTTATTGCTTCGGGTAGGCCTTCTTCCAGATCTACTTCCACACATATTCGAGCACAGGAATATTGGTCTTTCCTTGCGGCCTGATCAATGTATTTGCCGAGGGAGTTGCCGATGATTTGGAGAGATTTCTGACTCCAGCAGTGCAGGGGAAGATGGGGAAGCCGCACCCAAACTGGAACCGCAGAAGGAACATCTTGGGTCGGGTCGAAATCTGGAGACCATTTGTTTAAATATAGTCCCTGTGGCCCCATGAAGTATGGCCCGTTCCTGAAGATAAGACTTCGATCTTCTGCTGTTTCAAAGACAAATACAAAGAAACCTTTACCTACAAAATAAGATTTAATTCCCTCCTTGATCAGAGGGGTCCAGTTTCTCTTGATCCAGTTTTCTACAGATTTGGGCGAAGGCCAGAGACCGGTAAACTGCCCTATGAGCCCTCTGTCAGCTAGATTCAGAGCTGAGCGGCAGGTTTCTTCCTCAGGGAGGGCCACCGAGGGAATGTATTCTTTTCTCTTAACGAATTTCTGTTGTTGAGCAGATGGTGGGCGTTTTTTGCATGCATCAATAATTTTTTGAAATTCTAAAACTTCTGGAGGGAGGGGGGGAGGATCCGCCTCCCCTTCACTGGGCATGGCTGCCAAGATCCGCAGCTACAGCTCGCAGAGCCAGCACGGGGCGGCGCAGGGGCTAGGTCAATCACAGTTCTCTGTAATCGCGAGTCGCACCAGTAGTCCAATTGACCACCAACTTTTAAATGAGTTGGATGGAGATGAATTTGAGAAAAATAGTGCATACAAATGCCTAATTTCTTTGCTACAAGTTGGTTTGATTTGTTCAAAAGATTCACCTAATGAACGACCAACTATGAGAGATGTGGTAATGGTATTGGAGAGCCTCAAAAATGATTTGGGGGGAAATGCATTCACTTCTAGGAGTATGAGACAAAGAATGGTCAATTTGCTTAGGAATGCAAATGACACATGGAATGATATGCTTGCATCAAATGCCCAAGGTTCTTCTACATTTTAGTTTGTGAAAATTGCAATACTAGAAGATTTAAGTAGACTTTCCATTGTTTGTATAATGACAACTTCTTTTGAACTTCTAGCGGTTGAGATAAGCTTCTATTAGCATTTATATCTATTTGTAATTAGTGTCAAATTAAAAAATAGACACTTTTTGTAACACCATATTATGTGAATGACAAATCTAAGTTATGTATATTTTATTATCCATTCATAATGTCAATATTTTTAATTGTCTAAAAATCATATTCATTCTTTTTTATGTTTTTATAGAAAAAGAAAGGACATGATTCTTAAAAAAATCACCTATTGCTTATAAACATATATTTTAGCTTAATGAATTGATTTTGTGAACTATGTTGAAGTTTAATTAATTTGTTGATATTACTTTTAATTGTTCGAACAAACTTTTATTTGTATTTATTATATATTTGTAATTAATATTAGTGTCTAAGTTAAATGTCTTAGAAATATTTTATTACCTTCATGAAGATTTGTATTTTGATGCAATTCATCCTCATCATCATCCATGATGTCAATATTCATATCAATAAAATAAAAAAATCACAAAAAAAAAAATTACATTCTCTCTTTACAATATTAGCTAATGATTTTTTATTTAAAATTCAATTATAAATAATTTATTTATATTTTCAACCAAAATTTAAATGTTGAAATCCCATTTGAATGTAATTTTTATTTTAATTTTATATATAATTGAAAGTGATGAATGATAAATGACAATATTACTCTTTAAATATGTAATTTATTTGATTTAAAATATTTAACTGTAATAAAAAATAATTTAAACATTGAATTCTTATTTTAAATATGATATTTTTGTTTTTAAATAAATCAAATTACTCATTACCTTTAAAACTAAAATTATAGTTAATTGTACCATTCTTCTCATAAAGCTATGATTTATTATATATTTAAATAATTTCTCCCTTTTCAATTATATTATAGGAAAGTTATTTGCAATTTTTTTATTCCCATACATTATTGCACAAGTTTTTAAGAAATGTCACGCCCTTTCAAGGCTTCTTGTCTTCCTATGTAGATATTCAACTTCTCATAGTAAAGGATTCTCATCGATAATTGGCTTCCCATTGTAATGGTTCTTATATGCTATGGGCACTTAAATTTATTATTTATTAAATATTTTACTAATTGTAAATTTTCAGAATTTTAATTATATTTAAATTTATTTAAAATTTGTTGTTTTTGTTATTGAAATTAGAAAAAATAGTTGAAAGTAATATACATCTATGGAATTTAATAAATATTGTAAATATTTTGTATTTCTATAATTATTTAATATAATGTGCTCTTCATAATAATATAAAATGAGTGATACTTAATAATGTTTTAAGATTGGAGTTTATTTATAAATTGTAATTTTCTTTAAAATTTCCACAACTCATATTTGTAGAATTATTTTAATTTAATGATATATGACACATATATATTTCTTAGTTTTCACCCTTATTAAATTTAATAGTTGAGTGATGATTTTGTAACTTACACTTCCTAATATTAAGGATAAACAATTAAGTAAAAAATAAAATTCATGTAAATTTTGGGCAAATGGTTTTGAAAAGTCTAACATTTTTAGTTGGCATTCCTTTTATCATAAAACAAAAATATAAAATTCATATAATTTTTCTTCTCAACTTTGACAGAAATGTCCATAATTTTCTTCTCAACTTTGAGAGGATATTTGTAAATAATTATTTTACAATGTAGTTGATAATTGATGGAAATATTGCTTTTAAAATTTTTGACTCATTTGAAAAAAATCAAATCATTAGAATTTCAAAAAGGTTAAATAAATTACATATATCTTTCACCTAAAAAATAAGTTATCCACTTTTTAAAAAGGTTAAATAAAATAGATATGCCTTCACCTAAAAAATAGGTTATCCATTTTAATTATTGTTTTATGAAAATTTGATTGTTTCAAGAAAATGGTTAATTTTGAATTTAAATTTTTTGACTCGTTTGAAAAAATAATAAAAATTCAAAATTTTAAAGCAAATAGGCAAATTAAATATAACTTTGTGCAATAAAATAAAATAAAATAGTTCTTTTTTAATTTTTGCTTTTAATTCACTTTTGAAATGAAAATTTATTATTACTGAATTAAAGAGTGTATCATTGAAAGACCTTCTAAAAATACATTGGATAGGTGGGTTTTGTGTGGATACTCCATCAATTGTTAAGGGTAAATAATTGATTAAATTGTAAAATTTATGTAATTTTTTATTTTCAAATTTGACAGGACATTTGAGTAGTTGGTTTTGAATACTCTAACATTTATAATTAATTATATAATTTTTACTTTTGAATAGTTGCTTTTGAATGGTCTAACATTTATAATTAATTAAAATATATATAATTTTTTCTTCGAGAGATATTGGTAATTTTTTTCTCAGTTTATGAGGATTTTTGTAAAAAATATTTATGTGAAATATTGATATTTTTTTCCTCAGCTTATGAGGATTTTTGTAAGAAATAATTAGGTGGGATATTGATATTTTTGTAAGAAATATTGAGAATTTGACGAACATTTTCGCCTGTGAAAAAGGACAAACAAGCGATGGAATGATCGAAATGATCAGAAATGATTAAATTATCGAAAATCATCGAATACGTAAATTTTAAAAACCTTAAGCTCATTTACTTAAACTAATTTCAAATAATTAATGGTTCATAACGGATTCAGTAGTAAAAAGAACTTCTGAGATGGTGACGTAACTTTTATGATTAAAAAAAGCACTTCGTTGAAACTTGTTGGATTCATCCCATCTCATGAAATAATAATAATTTTCAATGACGGATGATTGGTGATGTCCAAAACTTAAAAAAATTTCAAGTTTGAATTTGTGTTGCACATAAAAGCCTAAGAGGTTATTCTGCCCTTGCTAGTGAGTGGAGCAGTTGTTTTTATGTGTTTTCTATTTTTAATATTACTTCAGAAAGGGAATATGTCTATGTAAAACTTTGATTTCTAAAATTTTATTTTGCAAAAGCTAGAGCACAAAAGGATTTTGTATCAAGAGCTTTAGATAGCAATTAACGGATTTGTTGAGGCAAACTTGTTGGGAGCAGGGAATTTTGGTTTAGTGTATAAAGGGACTCTGAGAGATGGCACTGTTGTTGCTGTGAAAGTTTCCATTTGTAAAATAACATGGTTGAAAATGGTTTTACAGTAGAATGTAATGCCTTGCAAAAGTTTCAACGTCAAAATCTGGTGAAGATCATAACCTCGTGTTCCAACCCTGATTTCAAAGCATTGTTGTTCGAATTTATGTCTAATGGAAGCTTGGAGGAGCTTTTGTATCCTAATAAAGATGATAAAAATGGTGAATATGTGTGTCAGATGGGACTAACAACACGATTGAAAATTGCAATAGATGTGGCCCATGCATTTGAATATCTTCATCATGATTCTATTGTGCAAGTAGTGCATTGTGATTTAAACCCCAACAATGTGCTTCTAGATGAAAACATGTTAGGGCATGTAGTTGATTTTGGTATTGCAAGATTGATCATGAAGCTGCTATCCAGCCACTTACTTCAACACTTGCTTTAAAAGGCACTGTGGGCTATGTTGCACCAGGTATGTCATTTTAGAATGCTAGATTTGTACTTGTATCTTCTCATCAACAATTTTGTATGAATTGGTTGAGTAAAAAATGATGAAGGTTATCCTTAATGCAAAGTGTGAATTAGTTGAGTCAATGTCTACCAAACGAGATTTTCACAGCTATGGCATTTTGTTATTGTAAATACTTACAAGGAAAGTGCAAGGAAACAACCGACCAGTGACATGTTTTCTGGAGACCTTGACATTCACAAGTGGGTGAACCTAACCTTCCCAAATAGAGTGAAGGAGGTAATTGACCACCAACTTTTAAACGAGGTGGATGGAGATGAATTTGAGAAAAATAGTGCATACAAATGCCTACTTTCTTTGCTACAAGTTGGTTTGATTTGTTCAAAAGATTCACCTAATGAATGACCAACTATGAAAGATGTGGTAGTGGTATTGGAAAGCCTCAAAAATGTTTTGGGGGGAAATTCATTCACTTCTAGGAGGATGAGACAAAGCATGTTCAATTTGCTTAGCAATGCAAACGAAACATGGAATGATATGCTTGCATCAAATGCCCACAGTTCTTCTACATTTTTGTTGGGTTGTGTTATATTTTTTCCATGTAGTTAATAGGGGGTTTGAGGGGCACCCATAACCCCACTTTATGGGGTCTGGGGCAGCGCCCTAGAAAATTTTGGTTTTGGACCCTATGTTAGGCTGGGCGGACCCACCTATGGTTTTTTGCATGATTTTCGCACATGTTTTTTGGACGTGATGGTTTTCAGTGCATGGTATTGGATGCTTCGGCTGTTGGAGATCAGATGCACAACAAATAATAAAACATATACACAGCCATAAAATCATGCACAGGCAACACAGGAATTTAACGTGGTTCACCCAACCAATCTGGGCTACGTCCACCAAACATAGGCATCAACAATTCTTTATTAATCAAACAGGAGATTACATAAATCAAATCCTCACAAACTCTCACTCTCACACTCCTCAAACACTCCGTATGGACATCTGATTTATAGCAAAGAGAATCTAACTGCCTCATAAATCCTCTCACATCAAATTTAGGATGCATTAACTCCCTCCCAACAAACTGGAGCTAATCTAGCAACAAATTCCTATTGTTGTCACACATTAGAGATTTTGCCTAATTTATGAAACAGAAAATCTCAACAATCTCCACCTTGACAACAATTAGCCTGATGCCCTGTTTGTTTATTATTTTATCTTTTCTGCAAGCCAAGAGAAGCCAAACACCAGCGTAGCTTCTCCAACAAAACTGGTTTCGTGAACATGTCTGCACAGTTTTCCTTTGTATGCACCTTTTCAAGAGAGACTCCCCTTTTAGTGATAACCTGCCTTACAAAATGGTACTTAATTGGAATATGCTTTGATTTACTATGATAGGCCGGATTCTTAGCCAAATGTATTGCACTTTGACTATCACAAAGTAACCTGATGTTGTCCTGTAACCTACCAAACTCACCAAGCAAACCTTTCAACCAAACCGCCTCTTTGCAAGCATGCGAAGCAGCAATGTATTCTGCTTCAGTAGTGGATAAAGCAACAATGTTTTGTAGCTTTGACATCCAGCTAATAGCTCCACCTGCAAGAGTAAAGACATACCCTGAAGTTGACCTTCTCTTATCCAAATCACCTGCAAAATCGGAATCAACATATCCGCAAACAAATTCACTACTCTTATTGTAAGTGATACAATAACTACTTGTGCCTCTCAAATACCGAAGCACCCATTTCACTGCTGACCAGTGCTCTTTACCCGGATTTGCCATATACCTGCTGACAACCCCAACTGCATGTGAAATATCTGGTCGCGTACACACCATCGCATACATTAAACACCCTACTACATTAGCATATGGAATTCGAGACATAAATTCCTTTTCTTCATCTGAATTAGGACATAAACTCGAAGAAAGCTTGAAATGGGAAGCGAGAGGGACTGACACAGGCTTCACATTATTCATACCAAACCTCAAAAGTATTTTCTCAATATACTTTTGTTGTGATAGCCATAGCTTGCCATTGCTTCTGTCTCTGAAAATATCCATGCCCAAAATCTGTCTTGCTGCTCCTAGATCTTTCATATCAAACGTCCTTGCCATCTGAGCCTTCAACCTGTTGATTTCTTCTATGCTTTTGCTTGCTAAAAGCATATCGTCAACATACAATACCAAGATAATGAATATTCCATTATTTAACTGTTTAAAATAAACACATTGATCATATTCACTTCTAACATATTTCTGACTCAACATGAAAGAATCAAACTTCTTATACCACTGCCGAGGCGACTACTTCAGGCCATATAATGACTTCTTGAGCCTGTAGACAAATTTCTCATTGTGATGCTGAACAAACCCTTCCGGTTGTTCCATATAAATTTCCTCATCTAAGTCTCCATGTAGAAATGTAGTCTTAACATCTAATTGCTGCAACTCTAAATCAAGCAAAGCCACTAATGCTAACACAATTCTAATTGAAACAATTTTAACCACTGGTGAAAAAGCTCATGAAAGTCAATACCAGCTTTCTGAGAAAACCCTTTTGCAACCAGTCTCGCTTTGTACCTATCTTCTGTATCATTCACACCCCGTTTCAGCTTGAAAACCCATTTACACCCCACAGTTTTCCTGTCTTTCGGAAGCTCAACCAGATCCCATGTGCCGTTCTTACCCAAGGCCATCATTTCATCCTTCATGGCTGCTTTCCACTTGTCACTTTTCGAACTTGTATCTGTCGTATTTTCCTCCTTCTCTGTCGAAGAATCTTCTTTTGAAGTTTGCTGTTGTTGCTTCCAGCAGTCCTTCTTTAAATGCCCTGATTTGCCACAAAACCAACACTTTAGCTTACTCTTCTTCCCTTTTGACTTTGAACGTGAGTCGCTCGGCCTCCTGGAGTGTCTTTTGTTCGAACGACCTCTAACCATCATAGCTTCTGATGTAGAGGTTTCGGAATGCGACCTTCTCCTTGTTTCTTCCGATAATAAGGATGCAACTACATCATCAAACTCAATAGTTTCTGATGAACTAAGACTTATAGAAGTAACAAAATGATCCCATGATTCGGGCAACGAGCACAATAAAGTAATAGCTTTATCCTCAGATTGAATATTTACTTCTATACTTTGTAATTGCACAAGAAGAGTATTAAAAGCATTTAAATGATCAGCAATCGATTTACCTTCCTTCATTCACAAACTGTACAACTGTCGCTTAAGGAGAATCCTATTGGTTAAGGATTTGGTCATGTACAGTTTCTCCAGTTTCATCCACAAACCAGCAGTTGTTGTCTCCGACACTATATTAAACAGGACATCATCAGCTAGACACAGTCGAATAGCACTTATCGCTCTTTCATCCATCTCGGCCCACTCATTATCTGTGATGTTGTAAGACTGTTTGGATTTGCCCAACAATGCCTTTGCCACACCATGTTGGACAAGAAAATCGTACATTTTCACCTTCCAGATCTCGAAATTATTCTTGCCATTAAACTTCTCAATTTCAAACCGGGTACTTTGAGTTTTCGCCATCTTGTATCAGCAAAACACAATAATCTCCAAAAACAACTTTAAATAAATGAATTTTGTGTTTAAAAAATGCCTTTGCCTTTAAAAACAAACAAACATCTGCCCTTTGTATTTCACATACAAATTTCTGCCATATGCACTTATATCCTTGCTTTTAAAAAAACTTTTGTTTTTGTTTTGTTGCTGTGCAACTTACAGTACATTGGGCAAAAAATTAATCTCAAAAAACAAACAATTCCTCCACGCAGCAATAACTTTAAATACCATGTTATGAAACCAGCTCAAGAAAAGATAGAAAAGATATATCAACGCCTTAGAATTCAGCCTCTTCGAGGGGGCAACCTCCTTTACATTACATAAAATGAACAATTCTTGGATGATACAAATGACAAAACCTCCTTTCTATATATAGGAGTCTAAGGAGTCACAATATAATCCAGCTGACCTAACAATAATAATATAAAGCCACAAAAATAACAATAGAGGGATTCTATGGGGCACAGAAATAACAATATCGGGGTAATAGGGGCACAACAATATAAATAAGGGGTATAACTACAATAGTAATGGGGTAATCACTAGTATTATAGGGACCCAACATGCCCCTCTCCTTCAAAAAAGTGTTGTCCTCAACGCTTGAGTAGTTCTGGATACTTCTGCATAAAATTCTCATCCTCCCATGTGGAATCTTCAGCGGATAAGTTCTTCCACTTGATAAGATACTCTGAAATTGATCGATTTCGTAGCTGTCGAGTTCTTGTTTCTGTGACTGCTTCCGGTTCCAATATAATTTTTCCTTCCTCGTCAAGTTCTGGCAATATTGTTTGAATTGGGAGCTTGTCACCTATAACCTTCTTTAAACATGAAACATGGAAAACTGGGTGCAATCGAGAAGCTGCAGGAAGCTCCAATTTGTATGCCATAGTACCAATCTTTTGCAACACCTTGTACGGACCATAATACTTTGGTGATAATTTATTATCCTTCTTAGCTTGCTTTAGGGACATTTTCTTATATGGTTGTAGCCGTAGGAATACCCAATCACCTACATCAAAACTTCTTTCACTGCGATGTTGATCTGCCTGTTGTTTCATTCTATTTTGTGCCAACACGAGGTTATCCTTTAAGAGTTGGAGGACTTGTTGTTGATGTTCGATGTGATGTTCCACTGCGTGAACCTTAGAATTTTCTCTTAAATATGATGTGATGGATGGTGGTTGATACCCATAAAGTGCCATAAATGGGGTCATTTTTGTTGCTGTATGGAAGGAAGTGTTATACCACCATTCAGCCAGAGGCAACCATTTGACCCATTGTGTCTGTTTATCAGATACAAAGCAACGAAGATATCCTTCCAAACATTTGTTTACTATCTCAGTTTCCCATCAGATTGAGGATGATAAGATGAGCTATGAGCTAACTGAGTACCAAGACAAGAAAATAATTTTGTCCAAAAATTTCCAGTGAAAATGGGATCTCTGTCACTTACAATAATCTTTGGGTTTCCATGTAGCTTTTGAACTGTTTCCATAAATGCAGTAGAAACTGTACTGGCTTTAAATGGATGTGATAATGCACAAAAGTGTGCATACTTGGTAAGTCTGTCAACTACCACCATGATGACACTCTTTCCCTCAGACTTGGGTAAACCTGTGATAAAATCCATTGAAACCTCCTCCCAACGTTGGCTTGGAATGGATAAAGGTTGTAATAGACCTGGTGTCTTAATTGTTTCAACTTTATTTTGCTGGCAAACCAAACATTCCGCCACAAACTTTTGAATATCTGATTTAAGGCCATCCCAAAAAATTCCTTCTTAACCCTGTGGTAAGTTTTTAAAAATCCTGAGTGCCCTCCTAAGGGAGAAGTGTGCAATTCCATAAGAATCTTTTGTTTTAGCTGGGAATTCTTACAGAGGTATAAGCGATCTTTGTACCATAAAGAATCATTTTGCCAGCTAAATGTATCAGAAGTACTGGAATCTTGTTGTAGCTTTCGAATAAGTGCCCACACTTCTTCGTCATTCTTCCATTCCTCCCTTGCTTCGTTTATCCAATTTGGTTGGATAATAGAAATGGCACACAACAATGCTTCCACATCCTCATCCTTTCTTGAGAGTGCATCTGCCACCACATTTTGCTTCCCTTTTTTGTAGATGATTTCAAAGTCATAACCCAACATCTTTGTGACCCACTTTTGTTGCTCTTCAGAGGATAATCTTTGTTCTAAAAAGTATTTAAGGCTATCATGATCCGTTTTTACCTTGAAGTGTCTTCCCATTAGGTAGGGTCGCCATTTCTTAAGTGCATGGAGTATTGCCAACATTTCCTTCTCATAAATAGCTTTGCTTAAAAACTTTCTCTTGATTGGACGACTTTCAAAAGCAATGGGTCTTTCATCTTGCATTAGAACAGCACCAATTCCATTTCCTGAAGCATCACATTCCACAATAAAGGTTTTTGTGAAGTCCGGCGTAGCTAAGACCGGTGCTTGGCACATTGCCTCTTTAAGATGTTCAAAGGCCTTTGTTGCTTCCGTAGTCC
Organism: Pinus tabuliformis; assembly: GCA_031772625.1. NCBI lineage: Eukaryota > Viridiplantae > Streptophyta > Pinopsida > Pinales > Pinaceae > Pinus > Pinus tabuliformis. The sequence continues at coordinate 1,051,566,052 of CM062805.1, read as the reverse complement.
ATGAAAATGAATCTTTCTTCAATAATGTTGTTAGAGGTGCTGCTATTCTCCCATAATTCTTAACAAACTTGCGATAATACCCTGTCAACCCAAGAAATCCTCGCAGATGCTTTATGGATGTGGGGATTTTCCATTCCTTAATGGCTTTAATTTTGCTAGGGTCTACCTTAACTCCTTCATGAGATACAATATGACCCAAATATTCCACCTCCTGGACTCCAAAGAAACATTTGGATCTTTTTTCATATAATTGTTTCTCCTCCAATAGTTGTAGCACCCTGTCAACATGTTCAACATGATCCTTCCAAGACTTGCTGTAGATTAGTATATCATCAAAAAATACTAACACAAATTTTCTAAGGAATGGTTTGAAAATTGAATTCATCAAACCTTGAAATGTTGAAGGTGCATTGGTAAGGCCAAAAGGCATGACCAAAAATTCATAATGACCCTCATGAGTTCTAAATGCCATTTTCGGAATGTCTTCAATCTTCATTCTGATTTGATGATATCCCGAACGAAGATCCAACTTGGTGAAGTAAATTGATCCATGCAATTCATCCAATAATTCATCAATAACAGGAATGGGGAACTTATCTTTAATAGTGAGCTTGTTGAGCTCCCTATAATCTGGACACATGCGCCATGATCCATCCTTCTTGTGCACCAATACTACTGGAGCTGAGAAAGAACTTTGACTTGGTTGAATTATACCAGCCTCTAGCATTTCTGCAACCATACGTTCAATTTCACTTTTTTGGGCATAGGGATATTTGTACGGCCTGATGTTTGGAGGAACACTTCCTGGAATCAGATGAATAGCATGATCATGATCACGCATAGGTGGGAGACCTTTGGGAGTCTCAAATACCTTGGAATGATTGTCCAGGACATTTTGGAGATCTGGAGAAATAGATGATTCCAATGTGGAAACATCTAGCGAACATAATTGTGCAATTACACCTCTTTGCTCCTTTTTAAGAAGCTTAGTCATGCCATTAGAGCTGATTATCTTTCCTGGTTTCCCTGCAATACCCCTTAATTCAACTTCCTTTCCTTCCGTAGAAAATTTGATGAAAAGTTCTTGAAAATTAAAAGCTATTGTACCCAAGGATTGTAGCCATTGGACTCCTAGTACAACATCAACACCTCCCATTGGAATGGAAAGCATTGGGCTAGTCAATACATATTCTCCCATGGATAGCTTGATATTATGGCACTTTCCAGAGCAATTTATTGTTCCTCCATTTGCAATCATCACTTGACACTCTGGTGTTGGATATAGGAAGCAATTCAATTCTTTTGCTACCCTACAATGAATAAAATTGTGGGTGCTTCCTGAATCAATCAACACTATTACCTTTTTCTTCTTGATTTTTCCTTCTATCTTGATGGTTTGAGGAGTGGTAATTCCCGCCAATGCATTACAAGATATGGTTGGATTTATTTGTTCTTCATCTAGGCTTTGTTCCTGGAGTATATCTTCTTCTTTTGACCTTTCTTGCTCCTTTTCTTCTTCCTCTTCACAATCTATGTAGAATAATTTCTTCTCAGCACACTTATGACCTTTAGTGTATTTGCTATCACAACTGTAACAAAGCCCTTTTGCTCTTTTTTCTTCCAATTGTTGTGGTGTCAACCTTATAGGTTGTGGAAGACTAGGGGCAACAACACTTCCGTCTTTATAGTTGTGAGTGGTATGCTTCCTGGTTGCCATAATTTTGCTTTCCATTTTTCTTGCTAACCTGAATGCCTTCTCTAATGAATCAGGTTCCCAAAGGCGAACATCATGTTGGATATTATCCTTTAAAGACCCTATGAACACATCAATCCTATGCTCCTCTGGAATATCTTTTACCCTTATGTTCAATTTTTGGAACTCCTCAATGTGCTCCATTACTGAACCCTTTTGTTTGAGACTTATCAATTGGCTAAAAAAAGTGTTGCTTTTTGTATCTTCATAATGTGCTATCAATTCTTCCGTAAAAATTGCCCAAGTGATAAATTGTTTACGAGAGCAAAGCCATTGATACCATACAAATTGATTTGGTTCCAAATATACAGTTGCCATACGTACCTTTTGTGCGTTTTGCACATTATTGAGATCGAAGAATTGCTCCATCTGTAATATCCATGTGGCGGGATCCTTGCCATCAAACTTCCTCATATCGATTTTTGGAATATGGTGATTCTTCGATCCAACATTAGCATCTATGGAATCATGATTAACATTTCTTTTGTTCTCATCATGAGTTTCCTTTACTACCTTTTCACCATTAGTGACCCTTTCTTGTAGCAACTTCTTCAATTCTTCCATGTCTGTCTTCAAATCTATCTTCAAATCTGCCATCGAATCCTCCATCTTAGCTTCCATGCCCTTTATCTTAGATTCCACTCCATTTATCTTAGATTCCACGCCACTTATCTTAGCTTCTGTTAGCTTTTGTGAGTGTGACATTTGTTGCACTTGTTCTTGTAATTTTGATATATCATGTAGCATTTCTTCCTCTTCTTCATGAGTCATGCTAGAGCTTTCAGGTTCCTTACTAGGTGTTTGCATTTTCTTTCCTCGGGGCATCAGTTACCGATAATAATGCTTTACTATTCCCTTTGAATTCCGTTAAACCAAGCTTACACAAAAATTTTAAAAAAACTACACACCTTTTTTTTCACTTTATAGAAGCTTGATATTGAATCTGATGTATCTCTGTAATTTTGGATCATCCAGTTCTAAAATTGCTACCTGTAGTAGCCTTCTGCATCCTCTTTCCAATGCCACAAGTCTGAGCCAAATTGGATTCTCCAAGGAAGAGTTATGTGAAATCTCCCACAGTGACTTGATTTTAGACTGGTTCAGTAGAGCGAACTTGTACGACGTGCCACGAGTCACTGTTTCAACCTTTGAATCTGAAACACACACACAAGAAACTACAGTCTGTCCTCTTTTTGTACCTTCTTACAAAATTTCAATCCGATCCCCAGAGAGAAAGTTATGACGATTTTCCCCAGGTCACCTGTTTTGAATGTAATTCAGGAGTCTGCAAAAAGACCAACTTCCTCAGATCATATCTCCGCAAATATCGCACGAAAAGCTCTGAAATTCGGACCCAAGGTTCAGCGCAATTTCTTCTCAAATGGGTGTTTTTTGCAACTTCTGAAATGTCACAGAAAAAAAAGTTATAGCGAAAATGCCACGATGACCTGTTTGGAGCAGCGAAACCCTAGAATCCAAAGCTCTGATACCAAATGTTATGAAACCAGCTCAAGAAAAGATAGATCAACGCCTTAGAATTCAGCCTCTTCGAGGGGGAAACCTCCTTTACATTACATAAAATGAACAATTCTTGGATGATACAAATGAAAAAACCTCCTTTCTATATATAGGAGTCTAAGGAGTCACAATATAATCCAGCCGACCTAACAATAATAATATAAAGCCACAAAAATAACAATAGAGGGATTCTATGGGGCACAGAAATAACAATATGGGGGTAATAGGGGCACAACAATATAAATAAGGGGTATAACTACAATAGTAATGGGGTAATCACTAGTATTATAGGGACCCAACATACCAACACGCATTGCATACTTTTTTTCTCCACTCTCACTTTACTTTCAATATTTTTGTCTGTCTTTGTAAATCAAAAGTGCAATGGAGCAATGCAAATACAATATAATAATGTCTTCTCCATCAGCTTACGGCAAAGAAAAATCAAATGCTCAGCTTTTGAATATCTTTATCACACCCTTTTGCTTGGTATTGCAAATAAAGCTGAAATGCAAATAAGTCTGGGAGATATATATGTATCGATACAATGTGTGCACACAATGCTAGGAGAGCGTGTCCCGTTTCATTGATGGCCATATAAAACATTTTATATATGACAACACGTAAAACATCAAATATGCATACCTCCAGAAACGCAAGGGATGTTATAATTCCAGCACGTATCCACACAGCAAAGGATCATACGCTCCACGCAGCAGGTTAATGTATGTTCCACGCAGCTGTATACTAATTTCACTGCCGGTTCACTACACAGCACGTAGGTGCACACTTGGGACTGAGTTCCCTCTGCGCAACACCTCTAGGCAAAAATTCAATCACACCTCCATGCACTTTGCGCTCCACCTTCAGCACGCGCTCCAGCTCCAGTCCGGTCCAGCTGTGACATGCCTCCAACTGCTCTGATACCACTTGTTGGAGATCAGATGCACAACAAATAATAAAACATATACACAGCCATAAAATCATGCACATGCAATACAGGAACTTAACGTGGTTCACCCAACCAATCTGGGCTACGTCCACCAAACATAGGCATCGACAATTCTTTATTAATCAAACAGGAGATTACATAAATCAAATCCTCACAAACTCTCACTCTCACACTCCTCAAACACTCCGTATGGACATCTGATTTATAGCAAAGAGAATCTAACTGCCTCATAAATCCTCTCACATCAAACTTAGGATGCATTAACTCCCTCCCAACAAACTGGAGCTAATCTAGCAACAAATTCCTATTGTTGGCACACATTAGAGATTTTGGCCTAATTTATGAAACAGAAAATCTCAACATTGGCATGTATAAATATGTATTATAACATTGAAAGGAACATAATGAAAAATCAAGTTGGTAGTCCCAGTTTTGGGATTCAGGGGAAAATCTCTCTGTATATGTGTTTTACGTGTTCTGCTCTCGCATTATTTATTTTCTGTGTTTTAGAATTCGTATGTACGTAATTTCTTTATGGGGTTAAAACCTACATTTGGTATCAGAGCAAATTTGGCTTCAAGGGGACGTGTTTGTTGCTGAGGGGTTTCTCTTGGGCTTGTGGTAGACCCTATTCAGTGGGAGATCTGTGAGATCGATTCTGGTGGTGAAAGAAGATGGCGAGTAGTGGAAAGATAGAGATCAGGAAATTTAATGGTCAGAGTTTTGAGTTGTGGAAACTCAAGATGGAGGATCTGTTGGTGGATAAAGATCAGTGGATCATGGTAGATCCGGGTACTAAACCAACGGGAGTGTCCAATGAAGAATGGAAGAAGTTGGATCGGAAGGCAAAGAACACAATACGATTGTGTGTCTCAGATTTAGTATTGTTGAATGTATCAGAGGAAGCTACAGCAAAGGCTTTGTGGGACAAGTTAGGGACTTTGTACCAATCTAAGTCTCTGGTGAATAAACTGTTCCTGCGGAAAAAGCTGTATAACCTGAGGATGAAAGATGGAGACTTGGTGACAGAGCATTTGAATGCATTTAATACTATGGTAAGTTAGTTAGAATCTGTTGATATTAAAATTTCAGATGAAGATAAGTGCATCAATTTGTTGTGTTCTATACCAGATTCGTGAGATAGTCTGGTTATTGCAATAGGTAGCAATGCAACTGCCTTGCAATTTGATGAAATAGTCTCAACCTTGTTGACGGAGGAGATGAGACGGAAAAATATGGACAGCCAAAATGGTGATGCGTTGTTTGTACGAGGACGGTCCTAGAACAGAAACAAAAATATGTCATCGAGTGGGAGATCTAAATCTAGAGGGACATCTAAATCTCCAGGAAAACCTGTAAAGGTGGTGTGCTGGAAATGCGGAAAGGAAGGCCACTTCAAAGGGGACTATAAATCTAAATCTTCTAACAAAGGAAAGGGATTTGATGAAGCTCCTTCTGCAGAGGCGAAAACCACCTCAGATGAAGGTGGGGATGTGTACTTGGATTCTTCAAGTACACATGTAGATCACGAGGCATCGTTGATTGACTCAGGTGCATCCTTTCACTTCACTCCCCATAGAGAGTGGTTCTGTGAGTATGAGAAATATGATGGTGGTGATGTCTTCTTGGGGGATGGCAAGAAGGGTAGAATCATTGGTCGTGGAAAAGTAAAGTTGAAGCTGCAAGGTGGAAGGGTTAGAACACTTCCGGGTGTTCTACATATTCCTGCATTAGCCAGAAATCTAATTTCTGTTAGCAAGCTGGATGATGCAGGTGTAAAAACTGTTGAGAATGCAACAAGATGATGGAGCTTAGTGGAAAGGAGTGGCCTTCACTAAGTGGGCATGTAGGCTATTTTTGGCGCAAAGTCTATTTTTAGACATATGGATCATGGTCTATGAGTTGCAGGATGCTATTTGTGGATGATTGGTCATGTTGGTAAAATAGATGGACTTCTATTTTTAGACATATGGGCGGAGTCTATTTTTAGACTGCCAGGCTAAAAGTAGAATAGTCGAATATTATTAGCTCATAATAATATTTGGACTATAAACATTATCTTATCCTCTTGGATCACTTCAGTTCGAGCTACGGATGTGGCACATGCAACTACCAGAAGGAAATACGATTTTCTTATGGGTCAATTGAGCTATTGCATGATGGACTTCAGTTAGAACTCAAGTGATTGAGTTTGGTAAAGTTGATTGAGGAGTTGATGGAGTTGTGTTCAGTTTGACTTGGTTGAACTAGTTGTATTTAGTTTAACTGAAAATACACTAGTGATGAGTGATGTGAATTAATTGTTAATTAATTCACTAATTATTAACCCATAAAGCAACTAAAGTATACATCAGTTAACTCAGTGCATGGACAGTTCAGTGGAGACAGGTGTTAGAGGTTGAGACTGTTATCAGTTGTGACTATAGTTGTGCATGAGATTTGCACATGCATTGATGGAGATTGCCAATGAGGATTGTGCAGTACAAGCCAAGGAAAACGAGCTTGGATCATTCTTATTCTTGCTTTGGATTGCGCAATAGAGGTAGGCAGACAACGAAGGAGATTTGAACCTGTGACTTGATTCAGATCTGAGCTAGTTTGTGTGTAGCAGGTGGAGATAGTACTGAGTACTTGTGAGGAGTATTGTAATATGTATTGTTACATGTTCTCTATCATTATAATATACAGATACTGTGGGGTTTTCAGCTGTATGCTTTCCCCGGGTTACATACTGTGTTAATGTGCGCATGCGATTGATGTTTCATTGTTTTTAATTCCACAAAATTGATGATCAACGTAGAGGAGGTTATGTATTATGCATGCATTCCACAATAGTGTATAATCAGGATAATCTCTGTGAATAAGTGTCATATTATTCAAAATTTCTACATGGTAGTAGAGCAGAGTTGATCATCAAATATATTATTCAGAAAGTGGTTACATTTTATTTCTTCAAGCAGAGTATGTAATCGGCCTAGGTAGCCTCTGGATTCATCCTTCCTTTGGAAGGTGAGATATTTGGTAAAAGCCCATACATTCAATCTCTGTACGAGAAATAATTTGTCCTCACGAATTTTAGATCAGAAGTGGTTTAGTTTTGAGCTGGTGGAATTCGAATTTGCAGCAGTGTTTTCATGGTGTCAAAGTTGAAATTTCTTTCAACAGATTGCGATTGGAGTATGCCCTTGAGGGCAGCTCGAATTATATTGCATGGAAAGACAGGATGGAGGCGGTGTTAGATGAAAATGGGCTGAAGGATTTCATAGAGGCTGAGGTCCCAAAGCCTACTGATGCTGCTCACGTTGAGGTTTGGCAAAAGAAGACAGCAAAGTGTCAAAGGATTCTGTTGGAGGGCATGAAGGATCACATTGTGTCTAGCCTGCATGGAAAGGCTTATCCATACTTGATGTGGAAAGCATTGACAGATTTATTCTAAAGCAAGAGTGACCAGAGGAAGTTGGTGCTCAAGGGTAAACTCAGAAACGTTAAGTGTGAGAAAGGAGAGAGTATGCCCAAGTATCTCACGAAGTTCACCCAATGCAGGGATGAGCTGGGAAGTGTGGGGGTGACTGTCAATGATGAGGACTTGGTGAGCTTGGCTCTCCTTGGTCTTTCGAAGAGTTGGCATTCCTATCAGGACTCTGTCAATGGTCGGGAGAAATTTCCAAGATGGGAGAGACATTGGTCAGATTTTGTGCAAGAGGAGATCAGGCGGAATACCAGGGATGGATCTTCATCAAAGGCACTTGATGAAGAAAATTGTGCTTTGGCTGCCAAAGCAATGAAGGGGAAGAACAAGAAAGCTTCTCATTCCGGTGCGAAAGGCAAAAAACAGGACATGTCCAAGGTGAAGTGCTTTCACTGTCACCAGCACAGACATTATGCCACAAATTGTCTACAGAAGAAGAAAAATAAGCAAGGTGCTAGATCTGCAGTGGGAGAGGGCTTAGTCTCGCAGTTTGAGCTTGATTTTTCATTGGTCGAATGCTTGGTATCAAGTTTGATGGGATCGGTATGGTTCTTAGAAAGTGGTGCGTCTTTTCACATGACAGGAGATCGAGATTTGTTTCTGATCTAGAGGAGAAAGATATTGGAGTGCACATCGAGATGGGTGATGATGGTAGATACAGTGCGATCAGTATCGATACCATTTCCTTTGAGAGGGAGTCTGGTAAACCCTTCGTATTGAAGGAAGTGATTCATGTTCTAGGATTGAATAAGAATCTTATCTCTGTGGTGATGTTAGAAGACAAGGGATATGATGTTGTTTTCAGCGAGGGAAAGACTTTCCTACGCAGTAAGACAACTGGAGAAACCCGAAAGATAGGGGTTTGAGTCAGGAATCTTTATCAGTTGCATGTAGATGGCTGCGCAGAAATGGCATGCAAGGCAGTAGGATTGGTGAGCCAGGATGATGGCAAGCTGTGGCACAAGAGGTTGGGCCACCTTAACCATGGAGCCTTGAAGATACTGCAGCAGATTACTACTAGGCTTCCCAAAGGCACTCTTGCGCAGTCAAATCAGTGCAAGGGGTGTACTTTGGGAAAATTTGTGAAAGCCACCTTTCACGAGAAGGATAGTTGCGCCACGACGATCCTTGAGAGAATTCACACAGACGTGTGTGGACCTTTCTCAGTAGCTTCGACAGCAAAGCACAGGTACTATGTGATCTTTGTTGATGATTTCTCTTGAAAGTGCTGGATCTTCTTCATGCAGAAGAAGAGCGAGACATAATCAAAGTTTTGTGAGTTCAAAGCACTGGTCGAGGGGGAATCGGAGAAGAAGGTGAGGACTCTTAGGAGTGACAATGGTGGTGAATTCATCTCTAGCGAGTTCAAGGACTACTGCAGCGTAGAAGGGATTCGAAGAGAGCTCATAGCTCCCCATAACCCACAGCAGAACGGGGTTGCTGAGCGGAAGAACAGAATGATCGTGGGTGATGCACGAGCATTGTTGCATGATTAGGGCCTACCCCTTCACTTGTGGGCGGAAGCACGCAATACTGTAGTATATGTGCAGAACCGTTGTCCTCACAGGGTACTTGGCATGAGTACACCCGAGGAGGCTTATTCTGGTAAGAGACCTGATATTTCTCATTTGAGGATTTTTGGTTCTAATGTTTACATGCATGTGACGAAGGATGCCAAGAAGAAGCTGGAGCCGACCGCAGAGGTTGGGATATTTGTGGGGTACACTGATACGCCCCACAACTATCGTGTGTATTTGCCAGATAGTCGCAAGACTGTTGTGCAACGGGATATCAAATTTCAGGAGGAGAAAGCCATGAAGTGTTTGCTTGAGAGGGATCCATACTTGCATGCAGATGAGGAGCTATTAGTTCGTAAGGATGAGCTTCAGGACGTGGATCAGCCACAAGATGAAGTTCATGGAGTGGAAGAGACCATTCATGCAACGCCAACCATCAGAGGGAGAAAGCACACTACAAAAGCTGAGCGACTGGCTCAAGATGCAGAGAAGGTTGTAGGACCACCTACAGGCCAACGTAGATAGAGACAGTCACCTGATCGGTACACTGGATACATGGCTCTTGTGAGCAAATGTGTTGTGACTGAGCCATCCTCTTTCAAGGAAGCTGTGGAGGATCCCGCATGGGTAGATGCCATGGTGGAAGAGTATGATTCGATTGTCAGAAACAGTGCATGGGAGATTGACCCAAGACTAGAGGGGAAATTAGTGGTGGGTTCGAGATGGATCTACAAAGTGAAGCAGGCAGCTGACGGGAGTGTGGAGAAGTACAAGCCAAGAGTTGTTGCCCGAGGCTTCTCACAGATAGACGGGATCGATTATGAGGAGACCTTTGCACCTGTCACAAGGTATTCTTCCATACGGACGATTCTTGCTCTCTCAGTGCAGATGGGGTGGCACATTCATCAGATGGATGTGAAGACTGCATTCCTCAACGGAGTCATTGAGGAGGAGGTGTACATAGAGCAGCCCAAAGGTTTCAAGATCTTTAGTAGCGAGTCGCGTGTGTGCAGGCTCAAGAGAGCATTGTATGGGTTGAAACAAGCACCACGTGCTTGGTACACATGGATAGACAGTTATTTCACCGGACTTGGATTCTCCAAGAGTGAGGTGGATCCTAACCTATACCAGATTGTGGTGGAGGGTAAGTTTCTTATCATTGTACTTTATGTAGATGATTTGATTTTGATAGGTGATGAGCTGTTGATACTTTCATGCAAGGATGATCTTGCTAGGGAGTTTGAGATGAAGGACTTGGGCCTCCTTCATTATTTCCTGGGATTGGAAATTCGGCAGCACAACGATGGACTATTTGCTTCTCAAGGTAAGTATGCTCAGGAGATACTGGAGAAGTTCAACATGCATGGCTGCAAGCCTGTTGATACTCCTCTTCCTGGAGGTTGGAGGAAGGAGGATGCTACTTCAGTAGAAGTAGTGGATGCCACTATTTATCGATAGTTGGTGGGGTCGCTTATGTATCTGGTCAATACACGACCCGATATATGCTATGCTGTTAACCAACTTTCACAAGCTATGGTTAAGCCAATCAAGCTCTTTTAAAAGGCAGGCAAGCATGTATTGCATTATCCCAGAGGCACATCGGGATATGGATTGTGGTACAGACAGGAGGATGAGGTGAAGCTATGTGGCTTCATGGATGCAGATTGGGCAGGGAGCCCAACAGACAGAAAGAGCACATCTGGAGGGATTTTCAGTATCAGGTCAACAACAGTTTCTTGGTACAGTAGGAAGCAGAGATCTGTGGCACTCAGTTCAGCAGAGGCCGAGTATATGGCAGCAAGTTTGGCTGCATGCGAGGCTATATGGATGAGGAAGATCCTGGTCGGGTTGTTCGGTTCATGCTTGGGGCCTACTGTGATTTATTGTGATAACCAGAGTTGCATTAAACTCTCGAATAATCCAGTATTTCATGATAGATCTGATGTGCAGTGGAGAATCATGTTACTTTCATACATTCCAACAGAGGATCAGGATGCTGATATCTTGACGAAGGCGCTCACCAGGAGCAAATTCGAATACCACCGAGGCAGGATAGGGGTTGCAAATAATCCATATGTTGTTGAGAGGGAGTGTTGAGAATGCAACAAAATGATGGAGCTTAGTGGAAAGGAGTCGCCTTCACTAAGTGGGCCCACAGGCTATTTTTGGCGCAAAGTCTATTTTTAGACATATGGATCATGGTCTATGAGTTGCAAGATTCTATTTGTGGATGATTGGTGATGTTGGTAAAAATAGATGGACTTCTATTTTTAGACATATGGGCGGAGTCTATTTTTAGACTGTTGGGCTAAAAATAGAACAGTGGAATATTATTAGCTCATAATAATATTTAGACTATAAACATTATCTTATCCTCTTGGAGCACTTTAGTTCGAGCTACAGATGTGGCACATGCAACTGCCAGAAGGAAATACGCTTTTCTTATGGGTCAGTTGAGCTATTGCATGATGGACTTCAGTTAGAACTCAAGTGATTGAGTTTGGTGGATTTGATTGAGGAGTTGATGGAGTTATGTTCAGTTTGACTTGGTTGAACTAGTTGTATTTAGTTTAACTGAAAATACACTAGTGATGAGTGATGTGAATTAATTGTTAATTAATTCACTAATTATTAACTCATAAAGGAACTAAAGAATACATCAGTTAACTCAGTGCATGTACAGTTCAGTGGAGACAGGTGTTAGAGGTTGAGACTGCTATCAGTTGTGACTATAGTTGTGCATGAGATTTGCACATGCATTGATGGAGATTTCCAATGAGGATTGCGCAGTACAAGCCAAGGAAAACGAGCTTGGATCATTCCTATTCTTTCTTTGGATTGTGCAGTAGAGGTAGGCAGACAGCGGAGGAGATTTGAACCAGTGACTTGATTCAAATCTGAGCTAGTTTGTGTGTAGCAGGTGGAGATAGTACTGAGTACTTGTGAGGAGTATTGTACTATGTATTGTTACATGTTCTCTATCATTATAATATACAGATAGTGTGGGGTTTTCAGCTGTATGCTTTCCCCGGGTTACATATTGTGTTAATGTGCGCATGCGATTGATGTTTCATTGTTTTTAATTCCGCAAAATTGATGATCAATGTAGATGAGGTTATGTATTATGCATGCATTCCACAATAGTGTATAATCAGGATAATCTCTGTGAATAAGTGTCATATTATTCAAAATTTCTACAAAAACAGTGTTCGAGAAGGATACCTGCAAGATGGTTCGGGGAGCACTGATATTGATGCAAGGATTTCAGATTGGAACTCTGTACAAGCTGCAAGGTAGCACTGTTGTTGATGGGTGCAACAGTTCCGTGGTTCCTGAAAGTGGAGCAGAAAATCTAGTGGTCTCTAGAGAAAAGACCATGATGTGGCATCAAAGGCTTGGACATATTGGAGAGAAGGGACTTCGAATACTTCATGGTAAAGGTATGGTAGAAGGTATGAGTAATAGCTCTCTGGATTTTGATTTCTATGAAAATTGTGTATACGGGAAGCAAAATCAGGTGAGTTTCCCCTCTGGTGGTAAGAGGGCGAAACATATATTAGAGCTTGTGCACAGTGATGTGTTTAGACCTGTGAAGGTTCCATCAATGGGTAAGTATGTGTACTATGTATCATTTATAGATGAATTCTCAAGGAATACATGGATATATTTCCTTAAGAAGAAATCTGAAGTCTTTGATAGGTTTAAAGAATTTAAGGCTCTAGTGGAAAACCAGACAGAGAAAAAGATAAAGGTGTTGAGGATAGATAATGGTGGAGAGTTTTGCAATAAGGAATTTGAAGAATTCTGCAAGAAGTGTGGTATAGCATGGCAGAAGACTACTCCATATACACTTTAGCAAAACAGAGTTTCAGAAAGAATGAACAAGACGTTGATGGAAAGGGCAAGAAGCATGCTCAGTGGTGCCGGGTTAGGACAGGAATTTTGGGCAGAGGTGGTGGATACTGCATGTTACCTGGTCAAAAGGTCACCTTCATCAGCGTTGGAGGATAAGACTCCACAAGAGGTATGGACTGGTAAGAAACCCTCTCTTTCACATCTAAGGGTATTTGGATGTGATGCATATGTACATGTTCCAAAGGCGAAAAGGACAAAGTTGGATAGTAAATCTGAAAAGTGCATCTTTATTGGGTATAAGGATGGTGTAAAGGGTTATAAGCTTTGGAACCCAGTAACAAGGAAGGTTATGTACAGTCAAGATGTGGTGTTCAGAGAGGTGAAATATGTTATTAAACATGAAGTCCAACCAAAGGAACCTGAGAAGATAGAGTTTGAGCTAAAGGAGGAAGAATTAGACTCTACAACAAAGAAGGAATTAGAAGATGAAGAGCCACAAACTCCGGCTGTGAGAAGATCAGTTCGAGAAAGAAGGCAACTAGAAAGCTATAGTCCATCTGCTTTCTATTCAAATTTTTCTTTGTCTGTTACTGATGATGATCCCAGAAGTGAAGGAAGCAGTGGATTCAGAGGATGGAAAACTCTGGAAAGAGGCCATGGTTGATGAAATGGCATCTTTGCACAAAAATGAGGCTTGGGATCTAGTGGAGTTGCCAGCTGGAAGGAAACCCATTGGAAACAAATGGGTGTTCAAAAAGAAGACAAATGTAGAAGGAAAAGTGGAGAAATACAAAGCTCGATTGGTAGCAAAAGGTTATTCCCAGGTGCCAGGAATTGATTTTGGTGATATTTTTCTCCTGTTGCCAAGGTAACTTCTATTAGATTACTTTTATCTATTGCTGCTGCTTTTGATTTTGAGGTAGAACAGATGGATGTGAAGACAACATTTCTTCACGGGGATCTGGAAGAGGAGATCTACATGAAGCAACCTAAAGGCTTTACAGTGAAGGGTAAGAAAGAACTGGTGTGTAAGTTAAAAAAGTCTTTGTATGTGTTAAAACAGTCACCAAGGATGTGGTATCAGAAATTTGATACATTTATACGGGGACTTGGCTTCACCAGAAGCAAAGCGGATCACTGTGTGTTTTTTTAAAGTAATTGGTGACCATGTTATTTATCTGGTCTTGTATGTGGATGATATGTTGTTGGTTGGAAATGAAAAAGAAGATATCCAGGATTTGAAGACCCAATTGTCCCCCAAATTCGACAAGAAAGATCTTGGTGCTGCAAACTATATTTTGGGCATGGAAGTTAAAAGAGATCGAGCAAAGAGGAAGCTCTGGTTAAACCAGACGAAGTATGTCGAGACAATATTGTAGAGGTTTAATATGTAGGATAGTAAACCGGTGAAGGTTCCTATTCTTGTAGGTGTGAGGTTATCTGCTGAACAGTGTCCCAAGACACAAGAAGAGGAAGAGGACATGTCCCGTGTTCCATATGCAAGTGCAGTCGGTAGCCTGATGTATGCAATGGTCTGTACTAGACCAGACATTGCACATGAAATGGGAGTATTGAGCAGGTTTATGTCAAAACCAGGGAAGGAGCACTGGACAATGGTGAAGCGGGTTTTCAGGTATTTGCGTGGCACTAGTGATTATGGTTTGTGCTATCAAGGAAGACTAGGATTGGATAGAGTGTTGGATATTCATGGCTTTGTTGATGCAAACTGGGCTAGAGATATGGATCAGAGAAGATCTAAAAGTGGGTATGTGTTTAACCTATTTGGAGGTGCAGTCAGTTGGATGAGTAAGAAACAATCTGTAGTGGCACTATCAACTACAGAGGCAGAATACATGGCAGCCACTCATGCAAGAAAGGAAGCAGTTTGGTTGTAGACATTGTGTTCAAGTATGGGGTTAGTACATGAAGCTATAAGGATAGACTGTGACAACCAAAGTTTAATTTTCTTGGCAAAGAACCCCGCATATCATTCAAAGACAAAGCACATTGATGTTCAGTATCACTTTGTGAGTGATATGATAGAAGACAAAAAAGTATTGCTGGTAAAGGTCGACACTTTGAAGAATACTGCAGATGCATTCACAAAATCTATGAGCTCTGAGAAGTTCTCTTGGTGTAGAGAGACAATGGGCGTTTCAGGGCTGGAAAAATGACTAAGCTTTCTTGTGGCCCCTTGTGGAAAGAAAACAACAAGTGGGAGAATGTTGGGTTGTGTTATATTCTTTCCACGTAGTTAATAGGGGGTTTGAGGGGCACCTGTAACCCCACTTTATGGGGTCTGGGGCAGCACCCCAGAAAATTTTGGTTTTGCACCCTATGTTATGTTTGGCGAACCCACCTATGGTTTTGTGCATGATTTTTGCACATATTTTTTGGACGCGAAGCTTTTCGGTCGATGGTATTGGACGCGATGGTTTTCGGTCCATGGTATTAGATGCTTCGACATATATAAATATGTATTATAACATTGAAAGGAACATAATGAAAAATCAAGCTAGTGGTCTCGGTTTTGGGATCCAGGGGAAAATCTCTGTGTATATGTGTTTTATGTGTTCTTCTCTCGCATTATTTATTTTCTGTGTTTTAGAATTCGTATGCAGGTAATTTCTATATGGGGTTAAAACCTACAATTTTAGTTTGTGAAAATTGCAATACTAGAAGATTTCAGTAGATTTTCCATTGTTTGTATAATGACAACTTCTTTTCAACTTATAGCAGTTGAGATAAGCTTCTATTAGCATTTATATCTATTTTTAATAGTGTCAAATTAAAAAATAGACACTTTTTGTAACATCATATTATGTGAATGACAAATCTAAGTTCTGTATATTTTATTATCCATTCATAATGTCAATATTTTTAATTGTCTAAAAATCATATTCATTCTTTTTTACGTTTTTATAGAAAAAGAAAGTACATGATTCTAAAAAAAAATCACCTATAGCTTATAAACATATATTTTAGCTTAATGAATTGATTTGTGAACTATTTTGAAGTTTAATTAATTAGTTAATATTTTTCTCGGTAAAAACTATCTATTCTATTATATGATATTTACAGGTAATCATTACAAGCAGAGAAACAGGCCATCCAGGGCCAGCTATGGCACCTTGGAAAACTTAGCATGACACAAAATGCTCCCTCGCAGGGGCAGCACCTACAGGACTTACTGAAACTCCTCCAGAACATAATAAAACAAAAGACCAAAATGACAAGACTAACCCAGAACTTGCAACAGCATTGAACTAAACAGCAACGAGACGCCCGCGCAGAGGCAGCTAAACAGTAACAGTGAACCTTGTCCATATATGGGACCGACATAAGTATGACAAAATTAAGAACTGAAGATTATCAAACACAGTAACGAGGAGAACCCAAATACCCGCTGAGACCTTTGACATGGACTGGCGTCGACGGAGAAGGGAGTATGCCGGAGTGTGCTTCTGGGGATCATTCTTCGGGCTCCTCCACAATGATACAGCCCCAATCTTGGCTTGCAGAGTCTCCTGGCCCCATGTCCATAGGCTCCTCTGCAATGTTCTGAGGTTCCAGCTCCAGAGGATGAGAAGGGGCTTGCTGGAGCATTTTCCCAGAGGTGCCAGCTTCGATTGGTGGTTGCAGCACTGGGCTTTCCTCCCCACCGCCTCTTGTGAGTGGTTCAGCCGAAATTGGTTGCTTTCCTCCTTCATTTCCTTCAGGTGCCTTAGTGAAGAGTACAGAGATATGAGCACTGATAGCTGCATTATCCTTCGAGCTGCCCAAGTTGAAGACGACTGAGCTGAATGCTGGAAGCTGTGGCTCTCCTTCACTTGAGCTGCCAACCTCCATGAACTGCCCAGTCGGAATTGGTGTAGCTCTCGCTCTCCGATAGCAGTAACAGCAGCAGCAGTGATGGTGCTCATCTGCTGCAGGGGGGCGTGAGGATGCACCTCTCCCAGGTCCCCTTCTGCTCGGTTGCCTTTCTCGCAGTTTGGCCATAGACTTCCCGACGCCTTCCTCTCGTTCCAGAACTGTTCTCGTGGTTTTGAGGTCCCCGTGGAAACTGCTACAGGATGGCAATTGGTAAGAACAAACACCAAGCAGAATTTGCCAAAGATCACCAACAGGACCGGCGACCTCAGAGCAGTCTTTGCCTGAGTGAAAATCTTCACTCCACGCTTCCAATATACCCCAATATCTCTCAGCGAGCCACTCCCACTTGTAGTATGCGCTTGAGATACTGCAGCGATAAACTGAGACTGCGATGTGAGGTGGTGGAGCGCCCACCCGTCCAGAGTCCTTCTGAGTATGCACCCCCCCTGCCTCACCATAACAATAAACTGGTAGTGCTCCGCCTTCCCCTTGAAGACTCGCATTATTCCCTCGAACAGAGCGAGCATTAACTGCAAACTTCCGTCCCATTGCTTCACCCTGCTCGGCATTGAATGCCAAGAGCTCGGGCAACTCAACCTTAAACCTTGGCGGCGTAGAACCATTACGCGGCATTGTTAGCACGGGGCGGCACATGCTGGGCATGTGGCTCGTCCCTGTGTGACGTGCCATCACCCGCATCCGGGGATTCAGCGTCGCTGCGGAGAAGATTCTCACAGTCCTGAATCTGTTGATTGCTTGGGATGATGTCCAGATTGCCTGATAGGAGGGTTTGGTTATTTTCTACCCCAATATTGGCTAGGAGATCAGCGATCTTATTGCCTTCTCTTCTTGTGTGATGAAAGGAGAGGGCCTTGTGATTTCGCATCTCATGAGCTATGTTGTCTAGCCTTGCTTCTAGTCTCCAGCTGTTAGCAACTTTTCGGGCTTGAGAGCCATTCTGAAGGCGCGTGGCCATGTTGATGAGGATCTGGGAATCGCCTTCCACCATCAGAGGTTGAAAATTGAGTCTCCTGGCTAAAGAGAGCCCTTGCCAGAGTCCCTCCAACTCGGCTGAGTTATTGGTATCCCAGCCGATGTTGCCGAAGTAGATCTGCAGGGGGTTGCCTATGTGATTTCGAATGATGCCTCCAAATCCTGCAGGTCCAGGATTGCCTTTGGAGGCTCCATCAAAGTTGAGTTTGTATGAGTTGATGGGAGGGGCAGTCCATCTGCTATTTTCCTTGCTGTTGCAGTTCTTTGTCTGATGTATGGCATAATCTTGAGGCATTTGCAGCTTCCAATTATCGAGGATATTTTTCTCATTGTCTGTAGTAGGGAGGTCCTCTTTTGTCCATGATCGCAGAAGCATGGTTTCTCTGAGATTACTATGCAATCTGCTCCATATTTCCTCAATGGGGGAGCTTTGGTTTTTAAATATGCGCCTGTTCCTTTCCTTCCAGATGTTCCATAATACTGTGCCCGGGAGGATGTTCCAAAGGTGATTGAGTATCTCACAGCCAAAGGGGCTTTTCGGCCACTGTCGGATGGTGTCAATGATATCGCCTTCTCCTTTACACCTTTTTTGGCATCTGAAGCTGACCTTTTCCCACAGCTGATTGGCGAGTGAGCAAGTGTCCAGGAGATGTTGCAAGGTCTCCTCATTTTGAAAGCAGTTGTGACATATTGAGGGACCGTGGAAGTGGCGTCTCCTTAACCTGTCCCAAGTGAGAATCTTTTTGTGCCCTATCATCCATAGGAAGTGGGAGATTTTGGGCCATGCCTTGAAGCTCCAAATTCTCCCCCAGAGAGGATCCGGCCTATTGGGGAAGTCGCCTATAAGATTGTAGGCTTCGGAGGTGGAGTAGGAACCTTTAGGTAGATAGCCCCATCTGAGAATGTCATCGCTATCCTCATACCTGATGCTTCTCTTCCTTAACTCGTTCTCAAGATCTACTCCCTCCTGAGTGCTTGTGTTATGGGTTATCTGATTGCTCGGCAGCCATTTCCTGAATCCATTTTCCGTTTCCTGTGTCCAGAATTGATGGACGGTTGCCTGCTGCTGCTCCTGCCTGTTCGGAATTATCGCTGGTGGAAGAATATTCGAGAGTTTGGGCATTTGGTTCCAAGCGTCATTCCAGAATCGGGCAATATGACCATTCCTAATTTCCCAAAAGCTATGCTTTTGAATGAGCTGATGATGCTGCTTGGCTGCATTCCAGATAAGCGATCCTTTGTCTGTGGGTGTGAGTCTAATGAGCTCTTCTTGGGGCCTGTTGTTGGCATATTTGGCGGTCCATATTTTAGCCCATAGCTTGTCTGGATTAGTCACCCATTGCCACCAGATCTTGGCGTTCATGATGGTATTGCTGTATTCAGGATCTCTCAATCCAATGCCTCCCTTGATTTTGGGCATGCAGACAGTATCCCACTTCACAAGTGCCCATTTGCGGTTGGTGGCTGAGCTTCCCCACAAAAAGTCACGCTGCATATTCCTCAACCTTTTTAATACCCATTTTGGTGCTGCCAGGATAGAAAAAAGATAGAGGGGCATGGCTTGGAGGATGGACTTGATAAGCACCACCCTACTGGCTAGATTGAGAGAGCGATGAGTCCACAAGTTGAGTTTTGAATCGAGCTTCTCTAGCAGGATGCGCCATGCAGGCTGCTTTAAGGCTGAGGCAGTGAGGGGAGCTCCAAGGTAAGTGGAGGGGAGAGAGGCTGTGTGGAAGCCAAGGATACGGGAAACGGCAGTTTTAACCGACGGAGGGGTGTGGAAGAAGAAGATTTGTGATTTGGAGCAGTTGACCTGGGTGCCTGAGGCTTCAGAGAAATCGTTGAGCAAGGATTTCAAACAAGAGGCTTCTTGGACTGAGGGGTAGCCATATAACATGGTGTCATCAACAAATTGCTGATGAGAGGAGGCAGGGGAGTTGTGGATAGAGATTCCTCTGAGCTGATGAGAATGGAGGGCATGCTTGAGGTGTCTGCCAAGTCCTTCAGCCATAAGCACAAAAAGGAAAGGGGAGA
Source organism: Pinus tabuliformis (assembly GCA_031772625.1). NCBI lineage: Eukaryota > Viridiplantae > Streptophyta > Pinopsida > Pinales > Pinaceae > Pinus > Pinus tabuliformis. The sequence goes on along the minus strand of CM062805.1, from coordinate 1,051,546,088 downwards.
GGGGGTCCCCTTGTCTTATGCCTCGGGAGGGCTTGAAAGGGCGGGAGGGAATACCATTGACCAGGATGGAGAAATGAGTGGAAGTGATAAGACTCATGATCCAACGAACCCAGGCAGAGCAAAAGCCAAAAGCTTTCAACATATGTTGAATATAGGACCAGCTGAGCTTGTCGAAAGCTTTAGAGAGATCTAGCTTGAGTAACATACCGGCTTGCTTGGATTGTTTGAGCGAATGAATGATTTCATGCGAGAGGATAATGCCATCCATTATCTGTCTGCCCTCGACATAACCCGACTGCTCCGGAGAGATGAGCATGGGTAAGAGAGGTTTTAACCTATTAGCAATGACTTTGGATATGACTTTATAAATGACGTTACAGAGAGCAATGGGCCTGAATTTATCTGGAGTAATGGAGTTCTCCTCTTTGGGAATGAGAGTGATGAAAGTGGAGTTGAGGGAGGGGAGAAGCCAGCGCAGTGCCCTGGATTCCTCTACTATCTGCCAAACCTCCATTTTAATCATGTCCCAAAAAGCATGAAAAAATGTTGTTGTGAAACCATCTGGGCCAGGGGCCTTACCTTCTTTGAGCTGTGCCATTGCCTCGTCTACTTCCTGGATAAGAATGGGGCGCATGAGTAGCTCGTTGTGTTCCTCTGTGACTAGCTTAGGTATGTTGCTGGTTATTTTTCCAATCGCCTGCTGCCGATCCATTGCCTGCTTTAATGCAATTTATCTTCATTGTCATCCATGATGTCAATATTCATATCAATAAAATAAAAAACTAACCAAAAAAAATTAATTACATTCTCTCTTTACAACATTAGCAAATAATTTTTTTATTTAAAATTTAATTATAAATAATTTATTTATATTTTCAACGAAAATTTAAATGTTCATATTTGAATGTAATTTTTATTTTATTTTTATATATAATTGGAAGTGATGAATGCTAAATGACAATATTACTCTTTAAATACGTAATTTATTAGATTAAAAATATTTAACTATAATACATAAAAAGTTAAACATTTAACTCCCATTTTAAATATTATATTTTTGTTTTTAAATAAATCAAATTACTAATCACTACTAGAACTAAAGTTATACTTTATTATACAATTCTTATCTATAAATTATGGTGAAAAGTATGCAAAATAATATTATGAAACTATGATTTATTATATATTTTAATAATTTCGCCTTTTTCAATTATATTATAGATATGTTATTTGCACTATTTTTACTCCCCTACATTATTGCACAAGCTTTTAAGAAATGTCACGTCTTCTTGTCTTCCCGTGTAGATATTCAACTTCTCATAGTAAAGGATTCTCATCGACAATTGGCATCATGGTTCTTATATGCTATGAACACTTAAACTTATTATTTATTAAATATTGCACTAATCCTTAAAATTTAAGGATTTTAATTATATTTAAATTTATTTAAAATTTGTTTTTTTTATTATTGAAATTGGAAAAAAAGTTGAAAGTAGTTTTAAGTAGTGATATATATATATATATATCTATATATATATATAGTAAAAACATTGTTGTAAATAAAATTTATGTATTTAAAGAATAGTATTGATATATTAAAAGTTCAAAAAATAGTATTGATATTTCTTTATAGTAACTTACTTGAATTTCAAAATAACTATTAGTTTGTTATGAGGAATTTATTTCTTGGCAAATTATAATTTCTCCAGCTCAAACTTGTAGACTTGAACATAATGAAGCAAACAATCTTCCTCTAATAATAAGAAACAATAAAATAACTACTCTAACTAACATCTATTAGGATAGCTAGGACTACTATTAAATGCTAAAATAGATATTAGATAGATACAAATAAATCCAAATTTATTGGAAGAAAAGAAGATATATATCTATTTTTATTAAAATCAATGACAAAATAACAAAAGTATACACAAATTTACTATCCACACTATCTACGACCATTGTTTAGATTCCTCCATCCTCGGGACGCTTAGCACTACTTCATCTCCTCTATTCTTCTCCAGACAAGGAAGAGGAATACCAAGATGTGTTAGGCCTCAATCACAAGAAAAGGGAGAAGAAAACTACTAAAAACAAGGACTTAGGAGATTAAGATAAAAAAATATAATGGTTATGATTACTTTTAGCCGGAAAATAACTTTGATGTAACAATATATCTTGTAGCATTCTCCTTCAAGTAGGCCACTTTTATACCATTTCAATATTGTTAATATTGTTTTCCATGGGATTATGTGAGTTACAAAAGCGGTTTCCTATAAACCTCTCTCAAGAGAACATGGTTTTCACACTATTTTTATATACTTTTAGTCATTCTTTAGTCTACTCACATCTTCGATGAATGAAAAGGGAAGTACTTGCTCAGAATGAGCATAAAGTGCAAGTAGATTGCTAAAAGGGATTTTTCAATAAATTTTCCAGTGTATCGATGCTAACAATTATAAATATGAAACTGATGAAGGCCAAACAAAGGAATATTGATTGTAAAATATGATATTATATTTCTCTTTATGTGTGAGGTCGGAAGGGGAGGTTATGGTTGAAATGCATCATATGCTATGATGGAAGAAGCTATTGAGTGGGAATAGATGGAATTGACCAATTTTTGGATTAGGAAAGCATCTACAATAGAAAATAAGGTATTATATGAATCTCTTCTCGAAGCAAGTATACCCGTGCTCAAGTGTGGAAAAGCATGGCCACAAAATCAAGTAAATTGCATGTCCATGAAATATATATATAAATAGCGATCATGTCCATGAAATAAATATACTGGATCCATGTCAAAATAGATCATAAGAATAAACATATACACTATGGATATATGTCTCAATATGCATTAAAATGATAACTAGAACAATGAATTGGAAAATTTGATCCTAAAAAAGTATCGATGTCATATGAGAGATTGGTATTTGTTTTTTGTCATTCAGACAATAACATAAAGAGGGGATGCTATTATTGGCCTAAGGTGTTCAATTCAAACCCATTAAGGGTAAAATTATATGCCATTTGAAAAGATAACCTTATCGAACATGGGAGATATTATTTGGTTATGAATCATTAATGTATACCATCAACAAATGTGAGATCCCACCAATAATGGTAATGGGCATCAAGGTAGTAACTAAATTCAAGCAAGCATGAATAGATGAGATATAACCAAACACTTGTAGAATCTATGGATCATGGTACATTGATGTATTCTCATGGTTGATAGTCACGAATATTTCCACTAATGACTACAAACCCTCAAGGTACTATAAAGTCTCTAAATCTCATTCCTCGAGAAAATTTTACAAATTCGATGGAAAGAGATGCATTTAAAGGATGGAAATAATGCATCTCCTATCATTTAACATGAGAGAACATAAGGATATTGTTTCGGAGGTCTTTGACAAAAGATAAAAGAAGATATTAACAAATATGCCTCTCAAACGTATTAAATGGAATAACGCATTAAAGAGAGTTGATACCCTATGAGGAACAACCACTAATATAGGTGAGCGCTTCCACCAATGATGAAAATAAAATCCAAGGTATAGCATGAATTTTAGTGTTTAAATTTTTTTCTTGTTGTTAAACACGTGGGAAACCACTCAATTAGTAACCATTGATGCATTATCATCTATGCACAAAGTAACCTATCAATGTTGGAAATAGGCCTAGGGTTCCATTGAATCTAGGTTAAACTCTTAAAGTAATGTGTCAGTCAATAAAAGATTACTCACTAATAAAAGGTCAATGTAGACTTTCCACACTCACATGAGTAAAGAACATAGATAATGATGGTACTTGACAACTAGGAAGGATGACATGGATAGTCAATAAATTATGAGGAATGGATGGCACACTGTGAAACTTCCCTTGATCATAAGCACAAAAAAATGGTTGCTTGGGTGGAATTTGATTCAAAGTGGAACAACAATATAAATTTGTGACACAGGAGGCACTAACAGACTCTCCATAGTGACTGGAAGACTAACTAGTTGGAGTAATCAACTCGAAAAATCAAGTTCATCTTGTTAAGGTTATACTAAAATCTAAAATGTTGAGTAGACAACTCAAAATTTGGTTGTTTGTTCAAGGGCGAGGAAAATCAAAACAATTACTAACAAAATAAAGACATTTATTCTTCCGTCGCTCTCTCATTTTTATCATATTTGAATATTTTGTCTTTTTCATGTTACTAAATCTTTAAAATGAATAAAATAATGATATTATATAATGGAGGAAACTAATTGATCTATGTATATTGGTGGCCACTTTCCTATTACACTTGGATGCCCAACACTATCAGTTTCATATTTTTCAGCACAACATCCTATTTCAACCATTTTTTTATTTTTGGCAATTTTCAAGTTGTGAAATTCTAGAGCCATTTTGAGGCCCTAAATGACGGTTTTTGGGGAAACATAAAAACATTCAATTTGCAATCAAAAGGTGTTTTCCTAGGATATTCCTTTCTAATGGTCTATCGTTCACACCAAACAGAGATCATATGCCAAAGTTATGACCATGGGATGTTGACTGTCCAACTAACCCCATCAGGGCCCATATCTTTTGGCACTTCATCTCCTAGGGTTATCTTTTTGGATGTTTAGGGTTTCTCATTGTTTCTTAGTGATAAAAGGTCCTTAGAGCCTCATTATAACACAGTTCAGAAGGCATGTAGCAATCACATCTCTTAATAGTGAAAAGTTACCATTGTCGTAGCTAGTCTGTTTTCATTCTTCATGTAAACAATATTTAGCATTTGCTATTTATTAATTGAAGTTTATTTTTATTGTATATCTATGTTTCTATTTTAAATTTGTATTTCATTCCGTTCCTTCATAAATTTGGATCAGCGGTATCAGAGATATTTTCTCTCTCTCTATTTTTTCGTGCATGTCCCCAATAAGGTCGGGGTATAAGGAATTTGGACTCAAACTACTTTAGCCCATGCAAGACCATCCTCATTGACCTTGATATCTTGCCATGGTGGAAGAAAACAAATATTAGGGAGTAGGAGATCCTTTCAAATTGTCCCTCAAAGAAGTCCTCAACCAACAGAGGGACAAGATGATAGATAGTTTTTCCTATATCCTTTGGAGAACACAAATGGAAAAAGCACCTTCATCTAGCAGTCACTTCAGAGGCATCACCCCCTTTAAGGTACTATTTAATTTTTACATTCCCATATTTGAAGGCCAGATAGATGCAGATGCTCTAGATAAATGGATAAATTTGCTGAAAGGATATCTTTTAGTTCATAATTTTTCCAATAGAGAAAATATTAGTTTTGCACTCCTTGAGGTTGCTCCCCATGTCAAGAACTAGTGGGAAACTTACTGTGAGAAAAGGGTTGAGGAGGAACCCTCACTATTTTTAGTTGCATCGTTCTGGAACTATTTCTGAGATGTTATTAAGGAATAGTATTACCTTGTTGGAAACTATGAAGACAAGTACATAAAATTGAAAACACTATGATAGGAAAGGGACCAAGAAGTGTGAGATTTCATAAATATATTTCATACCCTACACACAAAGTTGGGTATCAAGGACTCTAAGTGACTATTGGTGCTCAAGTATAATGTCTATTTTCAAAATGCATCAAGATAGAAATGGAGTTCCTGGACATCTTCTTGCTTGGTGTATCCTACCGATAAATTGTCAAGATCGAGCTGAAACTTAAATAGAAGAAGTGGGACTTTTCATCTACAAACCCAAAGCAGGGCAAGGGAACCTCGAAACCATAGAACAAAGGAAAGATCCAAGGTCGAATGACCTAGTGTAACCTGTCAAATCTACAAGCAAAGAATAGAAATGGGTAAACAAAGAAATACACGAGAAAGTGGTATGAATTCCACAAGAACCCCACTCACAACATAAGTGAATGTCATGCAAAGAAGTCACTAGTGGCTGAGATGAAAGCTTCATAGCTAGATGCATGTTTTGATTCTAAGCCATAACCCTACAATGGGAAAAAATCATTGATCTAGAACCCAATTCCACCATTTCCACCACCAAAGTTAAGAAAAGTGAGCCCGAAGATCCGGAGGAGGGTGAGCATCTCTTCTGCTCACAAATGTGGGTGAAGGGTGCTCCATTGTAGTTCATTGTCAATAGTGGGAGTCAATAGAAAATCATCTTAACAACTGTTATTATTTGGTTGGGCTTTCCGACAACACCACACCTGCATCCATACACCATCGAATGGCTCCACTAAGAGTGAGATCACTACATCACCCAGTAGTGTCGCCTACCTTACAACATCAAGATTTTAGTGGATAAGGTATTGTGTGATGTTTTTCCCCTTGAAGTTTTTGATGTTTTATTAGGCCAACCATACAATATTTTGGAGGTAGCCCCACCTACATACATTTCTTTGATCTCTACTAAGAAATGTTGCAATATGATCTCCTAAACTAGGAAATTTATTTTCTTCATGGTTCCTCTCAAAGTAAGGGGAAGATTGTGGCCACATCCATGGCCTCGATAGACAACTCTTCCACATAACATAAGCAAGTTGATGATTTTGTGGAAGAGCACATAGAAATATTCTCCTTACCTATGGGATTACCTTTGCAATGTCAAGTCAAGCATTCGATTGATGTGACCCTAGGTTCACCTCTACCTAATGGGCCAATCTACTACTGATCTCTTCTCGAAAATGAAGAAATCAAGAAACATATCTAGGAGTTGATACAAAAGGGAACATCTGACCAAGTTCATCACCTTGTGGGATCCCAATTGTACTCGCGCAGAAGAAAGATGGGACCTAAAGACTCTAGATTGGTTATTGGGCACTTAAAAAAATCATATTCATGAACAAATAAATGATCCCATAGATTGATGAACTTCTTGACTAGCTCTAGTGTGCTAATTACTTCAGCAAGATCAATTTGAAGTCTAGTTATCACCAAGGTCCAATAGAACCCAAATATGTATAGAAGATTGCCTTCGAGGGTCTTTTTCATTGGTTGGCGATGCCCTTCGGGTTGTCAAATTCCCCTGCAATGTTTATGATGCTAATGGATCACAACTTATGACCTTTCAACAACTTGGTCATGGTTGTATATCTAAATGATATCCTCATCTTCATCAAGATTTGGGCAGAGCACTAGGAACATATTTGGTAGGGTCCCTTCAAACCTTGCAACAACAAAAGTTATGTGCCGACCTAGAGAAATGTTCATTTTGAATGGATCATATCCAAAATATGGGCTAAATAATTGATGAGCAAGGTGTGCACGTGGAGCCAGATAAGATCCAATTCATTTAGGATTGGCCAACCCCCACAACTTTAACAGAGCTTCACAACTTCTTGGGGCTTGCTAATTTCTATCATAGATTCATGGTGGGGTTTTCTCATATCAGTTGTCCCTTGAGTCAAGTTACCAAGGGTAGAGAAAAATATTTTTTTTTGTCCAAGTCACAACAAAAGGAATTCATTGAACTAAAACACTGCCCTTTCTCTACACCAGTCCTCACCTTTCCAAACACACAACAACCAATTGAGATTGAGACAAATTCCTCTGAGTATGTTATTGGTGCAGTCCTCACTTAACAAGGGCATCCATTATACTATCACAATGATATGCTCTATGATACTATTTGAAAATACCTCACATATAATAAGGAAATGTGTTCTATCATGTAGGCTTGCCGACAATGTAAACATTATATTTTGGGGAAGGTGACGATTATCCACATGGACCACCAACCTCTTCAATTTATTTCAGACACAATAGAAGTTGTAGAACGATTTCATTCAAAAATGATCCACATACTTGCAATAATTCCATTTAACATTAAATACAAGAAAGGTAGAACCAATTGCATCGTAGACTACCCATTCAACCACTAATTGTGGAACTGAGCATAATTCTCAACACTTGTGGGCACAAGACTTCTGGATGGCGACAACTATATGAAAATGACTTGGGATTCACTACCACCTACATGATTTTGATGGTAGGAAAGCTAATTCAATATTTCCACCTTTAGGATGGATTATTGTGCTATCTAGGTAATATTTGTGTTCCTTCAAGAGAGCGTGCCGAGCTGATATGGGAAGCGGATTACAGCTGGGTCACAGGAGATTTTGGTGTGGAGAAGACAATGGAGATCAAGAGGAGCACTAGAGATGGTTCTTCATCTAAGCATGATGATGAAGAAAATCTAGCCTTAGCCAGTAAGACAAGGAAAGGGAAAGGGAAGGCTTCCCATTCCAAGTCGAGTTCTTCTCATGGTGGGAAGAAGATTGACAAATCTAAAGTGAGATGCTTTAATTGTCATGAGATGAGTCATTGTACAACTAATTTCCCATCGAATAAGTCAAAGAAGGGATCCTTGGAAGGATCTGAAGGTGAGGCATTGGCCTCTCAGTTCAAAATGCACTTCACTCTCATCGCATGCATGGTGTATTCGATGATGGGTTACGGCTGGTTTCTTGACAGTGGAGCCTCATTCCACATGACCGACCATAAAAGTTTATTCAGTACATTGGAGGAGAAATACCTCAACATACTCATAGATATGGGTGACAATGAAAGGTATAGTGTTTTACGAGTGGGCACAGTGACTTTTTAGAGGGAACATGGAGCTTCTATCACCTTGACAGATGTGAAGTATGTGCTTGGAATGAAGAAGAACTTGGTATCGATCATGCTGTTGGATGAGAAAGGCTACGATGTTGTCTTTAGTAATGGAAAGGTTTTCCTTAGACACATCAGCACGGGACAGGTGAAACAGATCAGTTCACGGGTACATAACCTGTATGCTCTTGAGGTTAAAGATGCATGCAAAGCCTTGAGGAGCAAGGAAAATGTTAGAGACTTGGTGGTTGCGAGGGAGAGTAAATTACCTCTCAACATGAAACACCAGAAGAAGTCTCAGATAATTGTGGAGGAGCTACAATTAAAGAAGTCAATAGAGGGATCACATGCATCCATACCTCCAAGTGTGAGGTGGGGCGATGTGAAGTGGCAGTCCCATGAAGGCTGAAATAGGGACAGGATCCTTGAGTTACCCAACCTCTTTGATTAGACCTTGCTACAGGAGCCCCAATGAGGAGTAGTAGGATTGGCTGAGTGGGTAGAGACAGATGCGGATGGAGCGGCAGAGGGAGCTTCAACATCAGAGGGTGTTTCTACCCCAACAAGGAGGTCAGTTGGGAGATCAATTACTTAATTCTCAGTAACTGAGTTACAATGTAGCAATGGGAAGCACGATGAAACATGATGAGAGGAGGTACATTGCGGATGCATCGCTGGGAGATAGGACTAGTAGTAGAACAGATGCAGTAGGAGAAATCCGTAGGATTGATGTAGTCAAAGATCAAAGTGATAGAGGCTAGAGCAATCAGATAATAAAAAGCATAGAGGTGCAGAGTTTTCAGTCAATAGAGGCAATATCAGTCAAAGAATTTGATGACAAAGTCATCATTCTGATTCAGGTTGGATATTTTTTGTTTTTGGAGTTGTTGAAGCAACAACACTAGAGAGAAGTGTTGCATGTAGAACATTCCAAAGGTTCATGATCGGGATCGAGTTGAATTCCTTTCTTGTTGAGAGGGAGCGTTGAAAGTAGCAACAAGAAATGTTAAAAATAACATTGCTAAGGATAGCATTTCAGGATATATTCCAATTTTAATTTGTCCTTGAATTTAAATTCGAATTTAGTTTCACCAACTGTTTGAAAAATAATTAATTAATTCATCCTGAGTTAATTAGTTGGAGAAATTCAAACAAGAGTCTTTGTGAAGTCATGCAATAGTTATCCCTTTGATTGAGGAAGTTATCCCTTAATTAAGGAGATACAGATGAGTTGTATTTGATTTGTAATTAGTTAGCTCAGTTAACTGAGTTAAGTCCAGTTAGATTAGTTCCAAATAGTTTGTGGAACTGATTGTGAGTTCAGTCAATTAATGCATGCATGCATGAAACTAGTGTACTCCATACAACTGAGGGTTCTCTCATAAATAACTGATGCATGTCAGTTTAGGCAAAGACCTAGTTGATATTAAAGATAGGGACATTGTACTAGCAGTTGGAGGAATTTTTCCTATAAAGGAAACTCATCCATGCAGAAGGAATAAGGTTCATTGAGGATTGCGCAATTTTACAGGGTGTGAGATCAGTGTGAGTGATCAATGTTACACTTGGTAACAGTAGGATCACCCAGGAGAAACAACACAAGGAAATAGGAGGCTTGGAGGGTAGAGGAGAAGGTTTGTGAGAAGCCTTGTTTGCTTGTGAGAATCTAGGAGGATTGTACTAAGAGATGGCTAGCAGTGAGAGCTAAATTTTTGTGTAATCTTGATGTATTTCCACGTTGTATGATAATACAGATAGTGGGGTTTTTAGCTGAGGCTTTCCCCTGAGTATTTTCTGTGTTTCATGTGTGATTGATTCTTCTTCTCTGTTATATGTGTTCTATTTGATCTTGCTCAAATCGATTAAGATTCCGCAAAGTTTGATAGTAGAAGTAGATCAAGTATTTTTCTTTAGTTACATTGCATTATCATGTGATCTACAGTGAGAATTTCTACAAAAAATTTGTTTTTCACCAACAACCAAAGGAAGTGTCTTACCTTTGGCCAAATATTGCGAGACCATGCCACCTTCCAAAGTAGATATTTCTCTACTTCCTTATGTCTTGCCAAGGTGACATATTCCTCATTCAAATTAAACATACCAATTGGATTATAACCCCACCTCATTTTGTGATGTCCATGAGCTATCTGAACCTTCCTCTTCACAAATTCTTTATTAAAACTATCCCAAGATATTTCTTCCTATTGACCTTCCCAATCCTCCTTAAGTTTATAGGTTCACCAAAATCAAGAATCACAATTCTCCTTCCAAAATCACCCCACCTTTTGGCCTCCCTTTGATTTAGTAAAATTTTACATCTCCACCCACTTTGATTTTTCTGATAGTCATGGGAGATTCTACCATGATTCCTCCCAAATCCTGGTTATATCCCCTTTTCTCACTTCCCAAAATGCATGGTCTCTTACTAGTTTCATACTCACTTGTGCCCATATCCAAAACTGGGATCCATGATAGTAATTGAGATTTCGAATACAAGCTTCCTGAGTAGATTGGGGCTTATACTTTCTCTTCCATATTTGTCTCCAAATTTCTTTACCACCCATCACCCATGGCCACCGTAATTTAGCCCCCTGTGCTTCACATAAGGCTTCTAGGTCTCTTAAGGCCAACCCCCCAACATCTTTGGGTAAACAAAGCTTCTCCTATGCCATCAACGCCCACTTCTTAGCCTTGCTAGCACCTCTCCTAAGGAAATTTCTCCAAACAATGATTATTTCCTTGATGGTAGCTCTTGGAATATGCATCACTTCCATTTGTATAGAGGAATAGATTGTAACACTGATTTTGTTAACACAGCTCTCCCAGCTAAATTTAAAGCTTTGAAGGGCCAATTCTGAACTTATTTTCCAATTTTTCTAACATCTCATGGAAACATATTGGTTTCTTTGAATTAAGTGCAAGAGGCACTCGAAGATACTTGGAAGGAAAGGATGCATCCTGGAATCTAGAGTCCTATCCAAGTACCATTGAATTAGGACATTGAAATTAAAAAATAAAATGTTATACTTCTCTTTATTTATTATAGTGTCTAATGCTTACATAAAGACTTCCAGTAGAGAGTGAATTGATCTTGCTTCCATGAGATTATCCAACCTAAATAGACATACTTCATCAACAAATTGTTGAGGGGTGATGCGAAGGTCTTCCCCAAATATCCTCAGACCCTTAATCTTGCCCCTAGAAATGACATCTTTAAAAAGTCTCCCTAAAACTTCAATTATCAAGATAAACAAAAAGATGGGGATAAAGGGTCTCCCTTCAATGACCCATAGTTGGATTAAAAGTGATTGATGGAGAAAAATAATCAATATAGAGAAAAATGGAGATGAATCGAGAGATCTAATCTAGGAAATCCATTGTCATGAGAAACTGTAAGCATCTAAACCTACAAGAGGAAATCCAAATTCAAGCTATCATATGCCTTTGAGAAATTGAGTTTTATCATCATACTTGGATACAACTTGGATCTTAGAAAGTGAACCACCTCTTGCACTGGAACTAAATTCCATCAGAGATATTATGCCCTTCCACAAAACCAATTTGTTCAGGGCTAATTAGTTGATTCAACAAGGGCTTCAGTCTATTCACTATACCAAGTGAAATAATTTTATAAATGAAATTATACAATGATATTGATCTAAATCAATTAGGTTCTTTAGTCTTACCCAAATAAAATCTAAATGGTAGCATTCAACCCTTTCTATATTTTTTGAGATTTACTGGATTCCTCCACCACTTCATAAACCTCCTCACCCAAGAAGTTCCAACACCCCTTGAAAAATTCCAAAGTGAAAACATATGGACACGGGGCTTTGTTTTTCTGCATTTCCTTCACCACAAACTCTACCTCTTCAAAATTAATCCTCCACATCAAAGCTTCATTATGATCATTAATAACTATTTTAGGAATGCAGGTTGTGATCTTATTTATAGCTTGCAACCTATTCTAAGGAGGCTCCTACATAATATCTTTAAAATGAAACACCAACTCATCTTCAATCTCTTCATGAATAAGCTTCCTTACCCATACTTACCTTTTAGGGAGAATATCAAGTTATTATTCCTATGTTTAATCATTGATTTGTGGAAGAAACTAGATTTTTTCTCCCCTTCCTTTAGCCATTAGACTCTTCATTTTCTTCTCCACAACAACCCCTCTCGCTTTCTTCTCTATTCTAGGTTATGGAGAGTGGATCCATCATTGTCTTTCTACCTTTGTGTTTCACTTCTTTGATCATTGGTTCTTTTCCTTTATCCTTCTCCCCTTTATATCTCCTGGCCCTTTGTCTTTGATCTCTCTTGCACAACCCTTTCTTTTTCAACACAAATACCCCTACACATAAATTTATTTTTGATCTTAGGGAAGCTATGAGAGGTCCTTCTATGCCCAACAAGTGACAAGTCCCATTAGAAATGCTTCATCTATAAAAGAATCTGGGCTTTCGTCAAGCATCGATAAGACTTCACTAGTCCAGGGTAAGAAGACGAAGCATTTTGGTGGGGATTTATCTTATGGGTACTTCCACTTTGCTACTTTTTTGTCACTTGTGGCTTCTAGGGGAAACTCCTCGATAGCTATATCCTTCGATAGAAAAATCATTCCTCCATATTCTCCAGGCTAGAAAACACATTCTCATTGTTTAAAGGGTTCTCTTTCACCTCTGATCTTTGACCCCTTAGATTTCTACGATGGAAGGGCACCCTCATGAATCCATCACCCACCCTTTGTTGGCCTTCTTCTTGAATTTCCTCCTTTCTCATAGGACAATCTAGGAACAGGTGGCAATGCTTGTGATAATAGAAATATCTCAATAGAGCATGTTCATGTTCCAATGGTTGACACTAAATTTCCCCCTTATACTTTAGATCTATCAATTCTGGTAGAGATTGAGAGATATTCATATAGACACAAATTCTTGCATAAATCACACTCTGTCCTATTCTAGTGACCTCGGAAATTTTGATGAAATTTTTGAAGGAGTTACCAATTTCTTCCTAGATTTCTGGAATCTAGAAATCAACTAGTAGAGAGTAGAGCCTCACCACTAGACCCTCAATAAATTCCTCTTTGTCTGGATTAAATAATTCATTATGTATAATCCGACATTATTCATGAAGTATATGCCCCCTTCAAATAGTATTGCCTTGTCCTCTAGATTAGAGAAAATCACCATAAAAATCCTTTCATCCTAAGCCTTAGATCCACCTCCCCTTTCGATTTCCATTTTTGTTGTATCTATTTTTTGATATGGTTTTCTGTCAGTTAGCTCCCTATAAACTTATAGATGAAGGCATGGTCCTTCATCCTCTTTTTATTCTTCTACAGGGTTTTTGGTGGGATTACAATTTTGGGTTTTGAGCTTCTTTGGGAATGCATTTACCTTTACGTTTCAATGTCCACTGCGCCCATATAATTGAAGATTATTTGGATGAGCTTCCAACTCCATGTCTTTTAAGACAACCCTCCCCCCTCTTCCTTCCTTTCCTTTCTGAATTTTACCAACTACAACATCTTTGAGGGAGGGGTTCTCACCCCTCCCCCTCAAGAGTTCATCCTGCGCACTCATTATTTCTATAAACCAATCTCCCCACAAAACTCTACTCTAAAAGAAAACCAACACTGAAGAATGTGAACGTAGCTTATTATTTAACCATCTTCATGAAAGGAACCTCATCATCAAGTCCAAATAGTGAATTAATTATAACATTCATAGAAATATCAATTTTTTCTTTCAAATTCAAATATATATCTATATCTATCTATATATATATATATATATTTTTTTTTTTTTTTAAGTTATTGTTATCTAGAATTTTGTAGAAAACATTGTTTCATAGAAATTTTATAGAAAATATTGTTTTATGATTTTTTTTGTTGAAAATTATTGTTTCAAGGAAATTTCATGAAATCATTGTTGTTTTTAAGGAAATTATGATTTTAATATCTTTAACTCACTTTAAAAGAACATTGAATGATGAAGTTTTCAAATATGTAAATTAAAGGAGACTTTATGTCTTCCTACTTTTGATTCTATTTTCAAATACATTTGTATTATTCTTAAATAAGATAAAAAATTAAATTATCAAATAAGTAAATTTATAACAATTTTTGAATTATCGAATAAGTAAATTTTCTAATATTGTAAGAAATTATTGTACTGTATAATTGATGGAAATTTCGCTCTTTAACAATTTTAACTTATTCAACAAAAACAAATCATCATTATTTCAAAAAGGTTTAATAATTAAAAATTTTATGGAAAATTTATAGAAATTATTATTTTATTATTATTTCAAAGAAAATATTATTTTTCTTTTCCAATAAAAAAATTGTTAAAAAATAATTTTTTTATAAAAATTCTAGAAAAAATTTAAACAAATTATTATTCTATAGAAATTTGATAGAAAATGTTGTTTCATAAGCTCTATGCAAGGAGTCAGGTTACAGTTTTCGGAAAAAGGAGGACAAGTTTAGGCGAAAAAAGGGAGCTCCATTGAGCCATTTTTAGATGTTAGATCGAGCTTCTTGAGGGTTAAGAAACAACTAGATGTGAATGTTAAAATTGCAAGGCTCAATCGAGCCCTTATTTCTTATCAAAATCCCAATCTTGGTCTGTGTAAGCCATTTTTCACAGAGTATCAGAAGGAAGGAGCTCAATTGAGGATTTATAAGCTCAACCTAGATAGATAGAGGACCCCCACGAACTCCCAAAGGCTCAAGCTAAGGTAGGTTTGTTATCTTTTTGTTTCTTTTATTTTAGTTTTATTGCAAAAATAAGTTAATTTGAAATGAAAACCCACCATATAAAAATAAAAAAACCATCAAAACCACAAAAAAACCACCCAGAAAATCCTTGAAAACCATAAAAAACAATCTAGAAAAGCACTAGGAAAACATTTGAAAACCACTATATATATATATATATATATAATTTAGGTTTTAAATTGTTTTCATTTCATTGTATTAGTTTTTAGTAATTGCAATGATAGCATGTTTGTTATGATTTTTTTCTATAGTAAAAACTTTATTTTTTAATTATTATAGGTTTTAAAGTTTTTCTTAAGAATTTAGGGAATTTTTTTTTCAAAAAAATTAATTTTTTATTTATTTAAAATGCAATTTAAATTTCAAACAAATTTGACCAAAAACATGCCCAAAGAAATTCCAAATAGAAAACAACCAAACTATAACCAATAAAATCAAATTAGAAACTTGAAAATGGCATGATGATAATTAATTTTTTATTTATTTAAAATGCAATTTAAATTTCAAACAAATTTGACCAAAAACATGCCCAAAGAAATTCCAAATAGAAAACAACCAAACTATAACCAATAAAATTAAATTAAAAACTTGAAAGTGGCATGATGAATATTGTTATCATGATGAACCTTTATTTATCCAATAAAAAAATTTATTTAATTTTTTTATTTCAAATATAAATTAATTTATATTTTAAATATTTTTTTAATAATAAATATAGTAATTTGTTTTTAAAAAATAATTTTACTAAAAAATATTAATTAAATAAAAAATCCAAAACGAGATTTTTTTATATATATAGTATATATAAATTTAACATTTAATACATATATGACATAGCATAGGAATATTGGGGTTTTGAATTTGCTGAACATTTTCAGATGTGAAAAAGGACAAACAATCGATGGAATGATCGAAATGATGGGAAATGATTAAATTATTGAAAATCATAGAATACGTAAATTTTAAAAACCTTAAGCTCATTTACTTAAACTAATTTCAAATAAACTAATTTCAAATAAGGAATGGTTCCCCTTTTTCCATTTATAAAGAGCTGCCTTGCTTCTCACAAAAACCATACGCACTGCATTTCTGCTCCCTCTTGCGGAAACACTCTTTCTGTTTTCCCAATGCTGTGGGAAGGCTGCGCTACACTTTCCATCTCTGCGACCATGTCATCTCTTGCTCTTGCTTTTCCGAGGCTGTTGCTGCTCCTCATTTTTTGCTTCATCCCCACCCTCTCATTTCGGGATGACCGACAATCCATGGGGAATTTTGGTTCAGTCTATAAAGGGACTCTGAGCGTTGTTGCTGTGAAAGTTTTCCATTTACAAAATGACATGGTTAAAAATGATTTTACAATAGAATGCAGTGTCTTGCAAAAGGTTTGACATCGAAATCTGATGAGGATCATAATCTCATGTTCCAACCCTGATTTCAAAGCTTTGGTGTTCGAATTTATGTCTAATGGAAGCTTGGAGGAGCATTTGTATCCTAATAAAGATGATAAAAATGGTGAATATGAGTGTCAGATGGGACTAACAACACGATTGAACATTGCAATAGATGTGGCCCATGCATTGGAATATATTCATCATGATTCTATTGTGCAAGTAGTGCATTGTGATTTAAACCCCAACAATGTGCTTCTAGATGTCAAAGGCACCGTGGGCTATGTTGCACCAGGTATGTCATTTTAGAATGCTAGATTTGTACTTGTCTTTTCTCATCAACAATTTTGTATGGATTGGTTGAGTAAAATTTGATGAAGGTTATCTTTAATGCAGATTCGGATTAGGTGAGTCAATATCTACCAAAGGAGGAGGTATGTCATTTTAGAATGCTAGATTTGTACTTGTCTTTTCTCATCAACAATTTTGTATGGATTGGTTGAGTAAAATTTGATGAAGGTTATCTTTAATGCAGATTCAGATTAGGTGAGTCAATATCTACCAAAGGAGGAGGTATGTCATTTTAGAATGCTAGATTTGTACTTGTCTTTTCTCATCAACAATTTTGTATGGATTGGTTGAGTAAAATTTGATGAAGGTTATCTTTAATGTAGATTCGGATTAGGTGAGTCAATATATACCAAAGGAGGTATTTACAACGATGGCATTTTGTTATGGAACCAACCAGTGACATGTTTTCTGGAGACCTTAACATTCACAAGTGGGTGACTTTCTTTGCTACAAGTTGGTTTGATTTGTTCAAAAGATTCACCTAATGAACGACTAACTATGAGAGATGTGGTAATGGTATTGGAAAGCCTCAAAAATGATTTGGGGGGAAATGCATTCACTTCTAGGAGTATGAGACAAAGAATGGTCAATTTTCTTAGCAATGCAAATGACACATGGAATGATATGCTTGCATCAAATGCCCACGGTTCTTCTACATTTTAGTTTGTGAAAATTGCAATACTAGAAGATTTCAGTAACTTTCCATTGTTTGTATAATGACAACTTCCATTGTTTGTATAATGACAACTTCTTTTGAACTTCTAGCGCTTGAGATAAGCTTCTATTAACATTTATATCTATTTGTAATTAGTGTCAAATTAAAAAATAGACACTTTTTGTAACACCATATTATGTGAATATTAACATTTATATCTATTTGTAATTAGTGTCAAATTAAAAAATAGACACTTTTTGTAACACCATATTATGTGAATGACAAATCTAAGCTCTGTATATTTTATTATCCATTCATAATGTCAATATTTATAATTGTCTAAAAATCACATTCATTCTTTTTTACATTTTTATAGAAAAAGAAAAGACATGATTCTAAAAAAAATCACCTAGCCCTTATAAACATATATTTTAGCTTAATGAATTGATTTATTTATATTTTCAACTGAAATTTAAATGTTGAAATCCCATCTGAATATAATTTTTATTTTTATTTTATATATAATTAAAAATGATGAATAATAAATAACAATGTTACTCTTTAAATATAAAATTTATTTGATTTAAAATATTTAACTATAATAAATAAAAATTTAAACATTAAATTCTCATTTTCAATATGATATTTTTGTTTTTAAATAAATCAAATTACTCATTACCATTAAAACTAAAGTTATACTTAATTGTATAATTCTTATCATACAGTTATGATTTATTATATGTTTGAATAATTTCACCCTTTTCAATTATATTATGGGAAAGTTATTTGCAATTTTTCTATTCCATAAATTATTGCACAAGCTTTTAAGAAATGTCACGCCCTTTCAAGGCTTCTTGTCTTTCCGTGTAGATATTCAACTTCTCATAGTAAAGGATTCTCATCGATAATTGGCTTTCCATTGTAATGGGCACTTAAATTTATTATTTATTAAATATTGTACTAATCATAAATTTTAAGAATTTTAATTATATTTAAATTTATTTAAAATTTGTTGTTTTTATTATTGAAATTGGAAAAAAAGAGTTGAAAGTAATATATATAGATATATAATTAATAAATATTGTAAATATTTTATATTTCTATAATTATTTAATATAATGTGCTCTTCATAATAATATAAAATGAGTGATACTTAATAATGTTTTAAGATTGGAGTTTATTTATAAATTGTAATTTTCTTTAAAATTTCCACAACTCATATTTGTAGAATTATTTTAATTTAATGATATGACAAGTATATATCTCTTAGTTTTCACCCTTACTAAATTTAATAGTTGAGTAATGATTTTGTAACTTACACTTCCTATTATCAAGGACAAATAATTAAGTAAAAAATAGAATTCATATAAATTTTGGGCAAATGGTTTTGAAAAGTCTAACATTTTTAGTTGGCATTCATTTTATCATAAAACAAAAATAATTAATTAAAATATAAAATTCATATAATTATTCTTGTCAACTTTGATTGAAATGTTGATAATTTTCTTCTCAACTTTGAGAGGATATTTGTAAATAATTATTTTAAAATGTAGTTGATAATTGATGGAAATATTTCTTTTAAAATTTTTGACTCATTTCAAAAAAATCAAATCATTAAAATTTCAAAAAGGTTAAATAAATTACATATATCTTCACCTAAAAAATAAGTTAACCACATTTTAAAAAGGTTAAATAAATCAGATATACCTTCACCTAAAAAATAGGTTATCCATTTTAATTATTGTTTTATGAAGATTTGATTGTTTCAAGAAAATGGCTAATTTTGAATTTAATTTTTTTGACTTGTTTGGAAAAAATTATAAATATTCAAAATTTTAAAACAAATAGGAAAATTAAATATAACTTACTTTGTGCAATAAAATAAAATAGCTCAATTTTAATTTTTGCTTTTAATTCACTTTTGAAGTGAAAATTTATTTTTATTGAATTAAAGAGTGAATTGTCAAAAGACCTTCTAGAAATACATTGGATAGGTGGGTTTTGTGTTTGAGTAGTTGGTTTTGAATAGTCTAACATTTATAATTAGTTAAAAATATATATAATTTTTACTTTGAGTAGTTGGCTTTTGAGTAGTAGAGAGTGAGAAGTGGAGAGAGAGAGGGAGTGACAAGGGAGAGATGGAAGGAGAGTGTGTATCTTTGGGGTGAGATAAAGAGACAAAGAAAGAGAGATGGAGAGAATGGGGAGACAAGGAGAGAGGAGAGATGCAGGGATAGAGTAACAGAGTTTGGAGGGTGAAGAGAGAGAGAGAGAGAGAGAGAGAGAGAGAGAGGGAGTGATAATGAAGATGGAGAGAGAGAGAGAGAAGACAGTAGTACGGAAGAGAGATAGAAGCAAGGGAGAGGGAGAGAGACATAGAGAGAGAGAGGGAGAGGAGGAGGGAGGGAGGGATAGATAGATTGGAGAAAAAGAGTGTATGTTTTGGGGGTGATATAGAGAGACAAAGGGAGATAGAGATATAGATGGAAAATGAAGAGAGGGAAGAAGAGATAGATGGAGAGAGGGATGGAGGGATAGAGAGATTGATAGTTATGGAGTGAGTGTGTGTGTGTGTTTAAGGGTTTGAGATAGAGAGACAAAGAAGGAGAGATGGAGCGAGATATAGATATAGATGAAGGGGGCAGAGAGGGAAGAATATTTCTTGCACTAGATGCATTGATTCAATGTAGATGGTGATTTCTAATCCTATTTGATTGCTTGTACTAGATGCATCAGTTTTAGTGTAGACGTCGATTTATAATGATATTTGATTGTTTGCACTAGATGCATTGATTTCAATGTAGATGATTTCTAATTCTATTTAATTGCTTGCACTAAATGCATTGATTTCTATGTAATGGTGATTTCTAATCCTAATTGATTGCTTACACTAGATGCATTGATTTTAGTGTAGATGGTGATTTCTTGGCAGTTGTCTATAACGCGACTTTTTGAAAGCCTTTCTGGCGGGTTTTTCCAGTCGAAATCCGACAGGAATTTATTGGAATCGCAAGTTTGATAGCTAGTTTCTGCACAATGAAAGCGTCCCAAGGGTTTTCGAGGGTGCTGAATCTAAATATGCAGTTAAAAAACCATTTTAACTGCAACAAATCAAGATTTAACCTCAATTTCTTCCGGATTCCGTCATCGGAATCTCCAAAAAGTCGCATTATAGACAACTCCGATTTCTTGCACTAGATGCATTGATTTCAGTGTAGATTTTGGTTTATAACACTATTTTCTTACTTGCACTAGATGCATTGATTTCAATGTATATTTTTGGTTTATAATCCTATTTTCTTGTGCTAGATGCATTGATTTCAGTGTAGATTTTTTATTTTTATTTTTTATAATCCTATTTTCTTACTTGCACTAGATGCATTGATTTGAGTGTAAATGTTGATTTCTAATCTTGTTTGATTTCTTACATTAGATGCATTGTTTTCAATGTAAATGTTGTTTTCTAATCTTATTTGATTGCTTGCATTAGATGCATTGATTTCAGTTTAGATGTTGATTTCTGATTTGATGTAATTGGATGTATGATGGTACATTAATTTTAAAGTGATTGGATTAATATTGTGCATTGATTTCAATGTAAGCACAAAAATTATTGACAATGTACATTGATTTTTGTGTTATAGTAATTCACCCTATTAATATTGGAGAGAAAGAGAGACAAGATATGATGTTTATGACAATAGCTCGAGCTAAATATTTAAATGGTTTATGATTTAACCTGTCCTTTTCATATAATCGATATGAAAAGATGACAAAAGTAACAAGGGTGACAATATGAATAGTAGAAGAAAATAGTTTCAGATTAATCACAATGAAGACTATTTGTAATTGACTATATTCTTATTATTCACATTTTCTATCATTCAACACTATTACATTATCACTTTACATTCAAAATTTTATTTTATCATTTTTCATCATTAAATTTATTAACAATATTTATCGTTAAAGTTATTAACAATATTTATCATCTCAATAAACTAAGGAAACTAACAAAATTTAAAATTAAAATTAAAATGACAAGATTAATCTGAGACATATTTAACATATTTAAAATGATTATATTAATATTAAATGAATTTACATATTATTGATAAAATTAATCATATGTTCGTTAGATTTTCTTTGGCCGCACACGACTGAAACCAGCTTAGATCCATCTTAACTCCGAATCTATCAAGCGCCAAGAGGGATCAAATCTCTCGAGGTGAAAAACTTTCCTCAAGTTTTTCACTCAATAACAATGTTTTCACCTCAAGAGATTTGATCCCTCTCGGCGCTTGATAGATTCGGAGTTAAGATGGATCTAAGTTAGTCTAACATTTATAATTAATTAAAAAATATATAATTTTTTCTTCTGGAGATATTGATATTTTTTTTCTCAGTTTATGAGGATTTTTGTAAGAAATATTTATGTGAGATATTGATATTTTTTTTCTCAGCTTATGAGGATTTTTTAAGAAATGGTGGGATATTGATATTTTTATAAGAAATATTGAGGTTTTGAATTTGCTCAACATTTTTTCTTGTGAAAAAGGACAAGCAATCGATGGAATGATTGAAATGATCGGAAATGATTAAATTATCGAAAATAATTGAAGACGTAAATTTTAAAAACCTTAAGCTCATTTACTTAAACTAATTTCAAATAATTAATGGTTCATAATGGATTCAGTAGTAAAAATAACTTCCGAGATGGGGCCATGACTTTTATCATTAAAAAAAAACACTTCGTGGAAACTCGTTGGATTCATCCCATCTAATGAAATAATAATAATTTTCCATGACGGGTGATTGGTGATGTCCAAAACTTAAAAATGTTTCAAAGTTTGAATTTGTCTTTTAACTATCTCACAGGGGAAGTTCGAGAAAGAGGGATTTTGCAAATAGAAAGATTGTTGTGTCTTTAATTGGAAATCCTAGCCTTTGTGGACCACAATCATTTCACTTACTTGCATGTAAAACTCCAAGAGGTTATTTTGCATTTGTCAAAATAATATTATTGCCAGTGAGTGGAACAATTGCTTTTATGCTATGTTGTCTACTTTTGAGATTCCTTCGAAAAGGGAATATGTCTATGCAAAACTTTTATTCCTCAAATTCCATTTTGCAAAAGCTAGAGCACAAAAGGATCTCGTATCAAGAGCTTCAAATAACAACTAATGGACTTGCCAAGGAAAACTTGTTGGGTGCAGGGAATTTTGGTTCAGTCTATAAAGGGACTCTGAGAGATGGCACCGTTGTTGCTGTGAAAGTTTTCCATTTGCAAAATGACATGGTTGAAAATGGTTTTACAGTAGAATGCAGTGTCTTGCAAAAGGTTCGACATCGCAATTGGGTGAGGATCATAACCTCGTGTTCCAACCCTAATTTCAAAGAATTGGTGTTCAAATTTATGTCAAATGGAAGCTTGGAGGAGCATTTGTATCCTAATAAAGATGATAAAAATGGTGAATTTGTATCATCAATAATTTTATATGGATTGGTTGAGTAAAATTTGATGAAGGTTATCTTTAATGCAGAGTGTGGATTAGGTGAGTCAATGTCTACCAAAGGAGATATTTATAGCTATGGCATTTTGTTATTAGAAATACTTACAAGGAAACGACCAACCAATGACATGTTTTATGGAGACCTTAACATTCAGAAGTGGGTGAACCTAGCTTTTCCAAACAGTGTGAAGGAGGTAACTGATCACCAACTTTTAAACGAGGTGGATGGAGATGAATTTGTGAAAAATAGCGCATACAAATTCCTACTTTCTTTGCTGCAAGTTGGTTTGATTTGTTCAAAAGATTCACCTAATGAACAATCAACTAT
Organism: Pinus tabuliformis; assembly: GCA_031772625.1. Lineage (NCBI taxonomy): Eukaryota > Viridiplantae > Streptophyta > Pinopsida > Pinales > Pinaceae > Pinus > Pinus tabuliformis. The sequence goes on along the minus strand of CM062805.1, from coordinate 1,051,522,466 downwards.
GAGAGATGTGGTAATGGTATTGGAAAGCCTCAAAAATGATTTGGGGGGGAATGCATTCACTTCTAGGATGACGAGACAAAGCATGCTCAATTTGTTTAGCAATGCAAATGAAACATGGAATAACATGCTTGCATCAAATGACCATGGTTCTTCTACATTTTAGTTTGTGAAAATTACAATACTAGAAGATTTCAGTAGACTTTACATTATAGCGGTTGAGATAAGCTTCTATTAGCATTTATATTTATTTGTAATTAGTGTCAAATTAAAAAAATTGACACTTTTTGTAACACCATATTATGTAAATGACAAATCTAAGTTCTGTATATTTTATTATCCATTCATAATGTCAATATTTTTAATTGTCTAAAAATCATATTCATTCCTTTTTACGTTTTTATAGAAAAAAGAAAAGACATGATTCTAGAAAAAATCACCTATCGCTTATAAACATATATTTTAGCTTAATGAATTGATTTTGTGAACTATGTTGAAGTTTAATTAATTTGTTGATATTAATTTTAATTATTCGAACAAACTTTTATTTGTATTTATTATATATTTATAATTAATATTAATGTCTAAATTAAATGTTTTAGAAACATTTTATTACCTTCATGAAAATTTGTATTTTGATGCAATTTATCCTCATCATCATCCAGGATGTCAATATTCATATCAATAAAATAAAAAACTCACAAAAATTAATTACAATGATTTATTTATGTTTTCAACCAAAATTTAAATGTTGAAATCCCATTTGAATATAATTTTTATTTTATTTTTATATATAATTGAAAATGATGAATGATAAATGACAATATTACTCTTTAAATACATAATTTATTCGATTTAAAATATTTAACTATAATAAATAAAAATTTAAACAATTTTCTTTTAGTAGGTAAGCACCCACAGGGGATTTGAACCGGTGACCTATCACAAAGAGTGCCTTAACAATGCACCCATTTACTGTCAATCCAAAGCCTCATGAGCAAACATTTAACTCCCAATTTAAATATGATATTTTTGTTTAAAATAAATCAAATTAGTAATCACCATGAAAACTAAAGTTATATTTTATTATACAATTCTTATCTATAAATTATGGTGAAAAGTATGCAAAATAATATTATTAAGCTATGATTTATATTATTATGATTTATTTTAATATTTTTATTATATTGTAGATATGCTATTTGCAATTTTTTTTATTCCCATACATTATTGCACATGTTTTTAAGAAATGTCATGCCCTTTCAAGTCTTCTTTGTCTTCCCATTGTAATGGATTCTCATCGATAATTGGCTTCCCATTGTAATGGTTCTTATATGCTATGAACATTTAAACTTATTATTTATTAAATATTGTACTAATCGTTAAACTTTAAGAATTTTAATTATATTTAAATTTATTTAAAATTTGTTTCTTTTATTATTGAAATTGGAGAAAAAGAGTTGAAATTAGTCTCAAGTATTCATCTAGGTAGGTAGGTATATATAATTTTAGGGAATTTAATAAATATTGAAGTATTTTATATAGTAAAAAAATGGTTGCAAATAAAACTGATGTATTTTATAGTTAATATTAATGATAATATATTAAAAATTCAAAGAATAGTTTATGTGATAGGCATTTTGCTGAAAAACGAGGGGAACAGGGATGAATAGCTAGGGTTTACAGTCTTTAGTAGGTGTTGAACTCCATGGAAGGGCATAAAGGAGGGAGCTCCACTCCCTCCTACAAGTAGACTATGGCTAGCTGAGGTAAGAAACCAATAGAAGATGTCAGAGGTCTTGCAGAAGAAGGGAAAGAAAGCATGGAAGAGGAGCAAGAGGGAAAAAAATCAAGGGAGAATAATAGCACAAAAGAAAAGGAGAAAGAAGATAAGGAACAGGGAGAAAAAACCAAGGCACAGAAGGGACCACGTAAACCCAAAGCTGAGGTCACACCCAAAGTAGTTCTGAATGATATTGCTCTGCAGACACACAGGGACCACCTGCGGACATATGCTATCATTTGTAAATTCATGGGATTATGGCCCACTGAAAAGGCATTATAGACATGGATTAAATACCACTGGAAACCTAAAGGAAGCATTGACCTACATCTTGGGTAAAAATGGATTCTTCACTGTGGTTACAGGCCAGTCTGAACAGGTACCAAATACTCGAAGAAGAAGAAGAGATAACAAAAGTAGATCGGGGAATGGAGGGAAGTCTAGTGGAGAAAGAGAAAGAAGAAGACAAAGATCAAACAAAGGATAATAATAAACAAAAAGAGGCTATGATAAGTGATGTAGATCTAGAGATGGACCAGGAAATGACCCAGAGTGAGATGGAAATGGAGGACCATGAACTACAGGAGATTCTTGATAGAGAACACCTAGATTTGGAAGGGTTCTTGAAACAGGGAACCATGGGAGGGGTAGATTTGTTACCTCAAGAAGAGTTCACTAGAGTACAATAGTTGTACATATGGAAAACTCAGGCTAAAGGGCTGGATAGGCAAAGAAACACTGAAAGACAGGGTAACAAAGGTGTGAAAACTATGAAAAACACACTAGGATTAGCACCTAGTTACCTAGGAAAGAAAAGAGGCAGAAAAAAGCAGAATGAGCTATTGATGGAATGTGGAAAGCTAATGATAGATTCAGGTAAGATGAAAGACCTAACCAGTTACTCCTTTACAAATCTTTAATGATGAAGTTCACTTCTTGGAATATCAGGGGTATAGGTAGTAAAAGGAAACAAAGATTACTTAGTAACATAATGAAACAAGAAGCTTCGGATATGATCTTTATCCAGGAAACTAAATGTTCCATTCAGAAAATAAAAGAAATATATAGCAAATGGCTCAATCGATTTGAGTTTCTATAAGTCAAGTTAGAAAATATAGCAAGAGGCATACTAACTCTTTGGAACCCCAAAAATATTTGCATAATAGATCCTGAGGCTTCCAGAAATTATTTATCAGTGGTTATTCAACCTGTGGGGGATAGGGAGACCTATCTGGTCACGAATGTTTATGGTCCTCAGAGAAAGGATGATAAACTCAGGTTTCTAGATTCTCTTGTGTATCTTAGAGAGATACATGTAATAATACCATGGATCATGGGTGCGGACTTCAACATGATCAAATCACTTTCGGAGAAAAAGGGGGAACCAGAATTCTAAACAAAGACTCTTTAGCATTTCAAACTTTTATGGATAATATGAAGCTAGTTGATATTGATTTGAGTAATGGTCTCTTTACTTGGAACAATAAAATAGGAGGAGAGTCTCAAGTAGACTCAAAGTTAGACAGATTCATAATGTTAGAGGACCTTATGCTCATCGATAAGGAAATGGTAGCGAAAATTCTCCCCTATGGAGGCTTAGATCACTGGCTGGTTCAACTGGAGGTTCAGGGCATTGGTACCCCTAGGAATAGACCTTTTAGATTTGAGAATATCTGGCTCACTGATCCAGAATTCATCAACAACATTACAAATTGGTGGTATGAAGATTTACATATTCAGGGTACAAGAATGTTCCTTCTACATAGAAGACTAAAACATATCAAGCTCAGGCTTAAAGATTGGAACAAGAATGAATTTGAAAATATTTTTGAGGGGAAAAATTTGTTGAAGACAAATTACAGGAACTTAACCAGGCGCTTATCACGGTTGGCTTTGATAAAGTCAGAAATGATTAAGCCACCAAATATCAGCAAGACTGGGAGAATTTATGTAAACAAGAGGAAATATTTTGGAGACAAAAATCTAGAGTTCAATGACTAAAAGAACGAGAGAGAAATACCAGATTTTTCCACAGATCCACCTTGGTAAACAGAGCTCATAATAGAATCTTTTCGATCAAGGATGAGGGAGGGAAACTTCTTAATTCCCACGAAGATATAGAAGTTGTGTTAGTTTAGCATGTGGTATAGCAAAGGAAAACATTTTAGATAGAGAGCATTTCATCAAGTACTTAACAAGACATATACCTAGGCTGGTGTTTAGAGAGGATAATTTCAACCTTAATAGGCCAGTGAAAGAAGAGGAGGTTAGTGAGGTCCTCAAGGAAATGCAGAATGGTAAAGCGCCAGGCCCTAATGGCTTCAATGTAGATTGCTTTAAAGTTTGCTGGAATATTGTTAAACAAGATATTCTAAATGTAGTAGAAGATTCCAGGATGAATAGAACCATTCTGAAGGTGATCAATACCTCCATCTCCCTGATCCCTAAACAGGACAATGCTCAAACTCCAGATAAGTTTAGACCCATAGCTTTGTGCAATGTGGTTTACAAGATAATATGAATGTTTGTTGCCAATAGACTCAAACCTCTTCTTCCTACTCTAGTGTTTGGGGAACAATCTGGTTATGTGGAAGGCAAGAAAATCCTCAATAATATTATTCAAGCGCATGAGGTGGTGCACTCACTGACTATCAATAGGAAGGTTGGAATGTTCATGCAACTGGACCTAGCCAAAGCTTATGATAACTTGAGCTGGACCTATATTAGGAGGGTTCTTATTGCTTTTGGGTTTCATCATAACTAGGTTATATGGGTTATGGCCCTGGTCACTTCTTCCAACTTTTCAATTTTGGTTAACGGTTCTCCCTCCGAGACTTTTATTCCTTCAAGAGGTCTCAAGCAGGGATATCCACTCTCTCCCTTTCTCTTCATCCTCATGATGGAAGGACTTGGTCGGTCTATCAAGCATGCAATAGAAGTCGGCAAAAACAAGGGTCTCCAACTTTCTGATAATGGACAGGCCTTGAATCATCAACAATTTGTTGATGATACCATGTTGCATGGAATCCCCACGGTCAAAGAAGCTCTTGTATACAAACAAATCCTGAGTGACTTTGCCATGGCTACAGGTATGGAGGTTAATCTTTCCAAATCTAAGATTTTTTTCTTTAATACCAATATTGCTATTCAAAGGAATATATCCAGAATTCTGGGCTTTCAAAGGGATGTCCCACCTTCAAAATATTTGGGAGTTCCTCTAACTGCTAAACCTTTGCACAAGAGCATTTGGGAGCTGGTGATTAATAAGATGTAGGATAAAATCAGGAACTGGACTATTAGATCTTTAAACTTGGTTGGTAGGTTGGTGCTTGTTAACACCCAGGTTGTTCCCTTTGACTCCTAAGGGAATACGGCCGGGGTAACCACTAACCAGGCTTTGGACTACAGGTTCTAGCCGACCTGCAATCAGAGAGGGCTCTCTCTTTTAGTTTTTACTTCTTGAGGGTTTTAGGCTAGTTATGAGGTGTGGGTTTTGATTTAAATTTTGGTTGAATGATGTCTTTCAGTACCTAAGGTGGTATCTTCAGATAATTTCAGTCCATTGGGCAATGGAGTCGGCCATTGTGGGTTGTTTGAGGTGTTGAGTGGGATTTGCTCAGAAACTGCAGGGCCTTTGGATATGTCATGGAAAAAACTTAAGGTTGTGGTGGTGAAATATGAACGGCCAGTGAAAGGCAATTAAGAGTTCTTTCACTAAACTGATGACATGAGAATGAAACATATCACCCAGGAGCAGATTTGAATTCCTGAATAACAATCTCTGTGGAAAATCATAGTCTGAAGGGCAACAATTAATAATTACACCTTTACAACTATAACCTGGGGAAAAACATTCATAACATCATAGATTGAGTTCAGGGTACTCAGTGAATAAATCCTGAAACTATTCTTTTTCTGTGCTATTAAACTATGAAACATAGAGCATGAAAGGATTATGAAAGAATGACATACATAACAAGAAGGTTTAAAGAAAACTTATTGTGCCACGAAATATGCAGGAATCCTGGAGCAGTTAGCAAACACATCACAACGCATCAAACAACACAGAACTTTGGAAATTCCATTAGCTCCTTGTATTAGACTTCTGAAATTTACAACATAGGCTCTTTTGAAGAGAAAATCAACAACCCCTGCTAGCTTATGCGAGGGGGAATATATACAATCAGTTTTACAAAAATATCTGAACCGCTGAGTCATTTGATTAATAAATACGTTCACCAACTTTCAGAATAGCAGATAAAGAAGTTATTGCTGCTCTAAACACAAAAATGAATACTCTTTAATTCTGTCAAAAGTCCTTTTGACCTTTGGAGGCCACTGAGTCGGTTGAGCATTCTGCATTTAACTCTAAATGAAGTGCTTTTATGGCTCTGTCGTGCTGTAGCTTTCTCGGCCCTGTTGTATGTAGTTGTTAGTGTAGCTTTAGTGGCCAAATTGGTTTGCTGAGTTGGCTCAGTCCATTCTTTTCAGTCATACTGAATGCATTAACTTTTTGAACCTGCTGATTATATATTGTTATGCAAAAGTTTGATGGATACTTGTTGGTTCACAGCAACAGCTGTATCGTACTGGTCCACCATTCCTGTGTAGGCAATTGATGCCTCAAAATTGAGCCTAATGTTTCATCTGCCTCTGTATATTTGAAGTAATTTGGAGGCACTTCAAACAAATGTCTGATTTCATTCATAATAAAAAACAAGTTTTCCACTTTCTCGTAGAGGCTCTGCCCAGACGTAGGCCCTGCTTCCTCTGGGGTACTTGATCCTACAGTTATTTGATTGGCGGAAAATGAGTTTACCCGTTTAGCATAATTTTCGTGTGATAGGAGCCTTCCTGCGTTGTTCAGTAAGCTGGGAAGGCCTCGAGTGTGCAATGTTGTGAACTTGACAGTGAATTTGTTTACTTCTGTTTGCATCTCCTGGCACCTTCTATCCAAAGTCTGCACCAAATTTTTCAAAGTTAGGACCCTCTTTATCATCAGGATGGTGTCAGTTCTATTGATGATCCCTATTGCTGCCAGCTGAGGGCCTGTGCGGTTATTAAGGATATTTATCATTCTGTTGCCTATCTCAGGCATATATGCTAGAGATGCCCTTGCTCTTTGGACTTCCTTGTGTGCTCTGCTTATGAGCTCCATATGCTCATGAATGGTTTCTATGTACTGCTATTGATCTGTTATTGATTGGCCAATATTGGCCCATAGGAATTTCTTGATCTCGGCCACTACTTTCTCAAGGGTGAGCTCCTTCTCTAGCTCTTTTATTTTTTCCTCAAGAGCTTTCACCTCTCTTGCCTTTTCAACTACACTTTGCTTTGATTTGTCATATTTCTCATTGAGTGTGGCCAATTTCTCCTTGGCTTCATTCAGCTCTGCCATCTGTGCCTCTAGAACCTGAATTTCTTTCATCATCTTCTGCATGTCAAGGCTTTGAGCCTGCTCTGATGTCATTGCTGGTGCTGTTGTTGATGGGGCTATTTCAGCTGTCAGCCCTGTGGGAGGAATGATAATTTGAGGGGACTCCTCAAGGTTTATGACTTGCTGAGGGGGCTGAGATGTCTGGCCACCCTCTTTCTGCTTTAGTGCTTCTTGTAATGCAGCCTCTGTCTGTACCAACTTTCCTTCTGTTTGCACCAGTTGCTTATGTAGTGTTAGCAGCATGGTCACTACATCCTGGTCTTTTCTCTGTTGAGCAACCTCTTCTGTTTGAGGGTGAATGATTGCTGGGATCTTTATCATCTTTCTTAAAGTTGCAATATATGAATCTCTTATCTTTAGCAGCTCCTTTATAGCTTTGGGATCCTTTGGGTCATGCCCAAGCTCTATAATGATGTCTTCCAAAGACCTGATCCTGTCGTCTTTGGCCTGAGAGGATGCTTTCTCCAACTCAAGTTCAGCAGTTGTATTGTGCAGACTATTTTCCAACCTATGTGCCAGGAAGGTCTTGTCTGCAAGTGTTGAATAGACCATCTCACCCGTTTGCTTGTGAAGCTCAATCTGGTCCATAGGGTGGATGTCTTTTGCAAGGACCTCAAGGTTGGTCCTTATATAGTCTGCAGCTGACTGTGGCTGCAGCATGGTGGGCATGAAATGACTCATGGTCATTTTCCCCTCTGTTATGTCATAAGCTGACATAAACCTCTGCTGGTTGGTAGGGGCCATCTTAAGCAAGTGGTTATAGAGCTGGAGCCTGACTGGCTCATTTCTCTTCTTGATGTCAATGAATTGTTGCCTAATGCCTGATTCGGCTCTTCTTTGCTGACTTGAGGAGCTGACCTCTCCTCCAAGGGTTCTTTCTTGTTCCTGCTGAAAGGAACTAGCAGATGCCTCCATGATAGGAGGGCCTATGCCCAAGGATTTCCCAATAGGCATTTCTTCTTCAGAGAGGGGATTTAATCTCTGCCTTTTCTCCCCTTGAGTTGTGGATGCGGTGAGGGGAGTCTCTTGCTCTCTATTCCTCTTCTTGCCTCTTTCTTCATTTTCTGGTGTTTGGAGCACTGAGGTCTCCACTATTGTTTCCTGCCTGGGAGGCACACTTTGTTGAGCCTGTTGGTCTGTAGAAATGGGAGCTTCAGCCACTTGTTCTTGCTGTTTTCGCTGCTCTTTTTGTTGTTCTGCTGGAGGGGGTGGCTGTTCATGTTCCATCTCCTTTTCCTTACCCTTGCTAGCTGCCTGATGAGTAGTTTTAGCTGCTTGCTGGTGGGCTGTAGAGGAAGAAGCAGTTGCTCCAAGCTGCCTTTGACAAGAAGAGGAAACCTGCCCACAAGTTTCCAAGTCAGCTTCTTTCTCAAGATTCTTAGCTTGTCTTTGTAGTATTTCTTCTCCAGAACTTGCTTCCTCTAAAGTGCCCTCTTTTCATCCTAACTGATTAGCATATTTTTCAATGTGAGGCAGCCTTATATGATTATAACTAGCCAATTTATGCTTGACCCTTCTAAGACTAATGAAATGATTGGGGTCATAGGGTGACCAGTGGAAACTGGTTTTTAATTGGAGGCCTTCTAGGATCTTATTTGCTTCCTTCCATCCTTCTTCTCTTTTATTATAAAGGAATGGGCCTAGCTGGTTTCTGATTTTGAGCTGTACTTTCTTGTTTTTACTGTGCAAATGGACCATGTCTGCATTTCCAAACTGCCTGAAGTATTCTAAGGCAAAGAGTCTCATAGGGACATATCTTGGCAGTCTATATGGGGCCAATTCACAGCCATATATTCTAATTATTGTATGGTTTTGGTAGAAGTACCAATCCCCAATGTTGTAGGCCTTTGATAGTTGGAGAATCCTTTGCATCTCATCTGTCAATCTTGGAGGAGGGGTACCAAACAGCAAGGACATAGCTAGATGGATAAAGAGTTCTATGAACCCACAGTAGCTGTATGGTGAATAAGATGTGTGGTGAAAAACTGAAGTCCAAAATACCACAGACCTTGGGTTCCCTTGAGCATCAAACTTCTTGAGAGGAACAGGGAAGCCATCAGGTTGATAAAACGTAACAAGTGATAGATGTATGAAGTATATCTAAACACCCTTTCCCTTTCTAGATTCATTAATTTTTCATGAATTTTATCGGCGATGTATGCAGCATAGTCATAGTGCACAGCAGGAGGCATTCCAGGGGAGAAGATAGACATCATTTCTAGAATGGCTTCATCAGCATCCTCAGATGATCTGTAACCCAGGACATAACTGATCAAATCTACAAGCAACTTTCCCAACTCATTGAAATACAAATTTCCTATAGGAGGGGTTCTCAGAGTTTCAGGGCCTGATTCAATGAATAGCTGATTAATCTTTAAAATTTGGGCACTAGACAGCTTTCCTCCTTTCTTTAGAAATTCTTTCATGGAAAGGGGAATCAATGGCCTTGTAGAATGAAAGTTCAACATCTGATTTATAGCCTCAGGGGTGACATAGAACAAGACTGCACCTGAGGTATTAAGGACAGCTCTTTGACATGGGTCATAGTTGGCACTGCATTTGTGAATTAACTCTGGGAGGACATTGACTTGAGGGAGGTTTTAAATGGGCAAATTGGAGTCCCAAATCCTTAGAATATCAATCCCATTGAGGTGCTGGGCCTTCAGCTCATTGAGCATATGAATATTATATTTGGTTTGCATGAAAACTGTCTCCATCATCTGGTAATCTAAATCACCCAAGGCCTGCCATTCCAGCTCTCTATGCGGGGCATTAAGAGGTGTGACATTCAGTGCAACTAGGGTCTCCATGTTCCAATAGCACTTGGAAATGGATTCGAGCTTAGTTTTGTAGGCACAACAACACAGGGCGGTGAATTTGTAGGAACAGGGCGATTTGCAGCGGAAAACAGGGGAATTATAGTGAAAACAGGTCACAATTCCCCTGAAAGAGGTTCACTGAGCGGACATTTGAGATATCACAGGTGCTTTCCCGGTGAATTTAGTGCGGCAAAGGTTTTAAGTTCACGAATGCGCGAACTAACTGTTAATTGGTGGAAACTTGGCTAAATGTGGGCTCTGCAGGTGAATTTCGACCCAACAATTGAAAATAAACGCTGGTCACCAGGGATTTGCCGGTAATTGTACTGTTTGTTACTCTTTTTATGCTAGCTTTGGAGAATTATGCACAAACCAGGCGCGGAGGGGAAACTCGGATAAATACCTGGTAAAAATTTGGCAATGGTGATCAATGCAGGCGGATCTGCAGGCGCCCACGGTCTTCAAGTCGAATTATGCAGGCTGGCGGTGAAATGGTCGTAATATGCATGCAGGAGAGCAAAACAGTTCTTATGGTAAAAGTGACAAAAACCGTGAATTTCGGCGAAAATATGGACTTTTTGGGTTATTGGCGCTTTTTGTGGATGACGTCAGTATGACGTCATCGGGTGGGGTCAGGTACAAAAGGGTGACGTGGCGGACAGGTTGAAGCAGTGGCGGGCCGGGCGCTGACGCGACGCTGAGTGGCATGACGTGGGCGTGACGTAGCAGCGACGTGGGCAAGCGGTATATGAAGGGTGGTAAGCGGTTCCATTGGACCGCTTATGGTACGGTGGTGGTATGGGCAGGCGGCCTCCCGATAAGATTTGGGAGCGACGCGTGGCAGAGGCTTGACGTCACCCTCTGACACTTTTTGGGAGGTAACGTCTGGTCATCGGGGGCCGCCCGATATGGATATGGGCCGTCGGATGGGAAAGCCCAGATCCGACGGTCGATGCGTTCATAAAACGAAAGGACGATACGGCAGCGGGGCGGGGAATATTTTATTGTATTCCTTGAAATGCGCGCCCAGGCAGAATTTTAAACATTGGCGGAAAAATAGGTTTTTCAATTTATTTTTGTATCCAGATGCACATTGCAAACAAACTTTGGGTAAAGCGGGAAAAATGGGTTTCTACTGTTGATTGCCAATAGCGCGAGTTAGGGGTAATAGTGGGTTTTTACAAGGCCTCTTTGTAAGCAAAGTGGGGAAATGATTTAAAAGGGTTGTAAAGGGAAAATGGGGTAGGGCTTAGGTTTTTAAACCAACGTGGGGTTAGTTTAATCCCTGATTTTGCACAAAGCATCTTGATCCAGACTTGAATTCCGCATGATTTTCCCATATTTGAGCATAGGGCTATAATACCAAAGGGGAGGGAATATACATTTTTTTGGGTTTTATACACCATGGTGTTATAGTAATAGGGAAAGGGAAGCATAGGGAATTAAATGTAGATAGAGTTAGTAGTTAGTTTTGGAGGGGAATAGGAATGGGAGGTGATAGATACTAAGTTCTTAGGGAACAAACTTAGTTAGGAAGTAGATCAAAATGAAAAGAATTTTACACAAGAAATGTGGCTTTTAATGAAACGAGAATCAACAAAAGACTTAGACTTTCTTTCATGAACATAGGTGGTATTAGGATGTTAACAAGGAATGTGATGGGGGATGACTGGGAAATTAGACATGCTTCATGTTGCTGCCACAATATTGCTAAAAAAAAGGAAGAGCTACACTGACACCATGTTTTTCCTTTGCTTAGGCCAATGAATAGTCATAAACCCTGCTTCTGCAACCTCATCTACCTACCCACTCCATTGCCTAGCACTTTTTGTTACTCCAAGGAGGGTGCACTTAGAATTGCAAACCCTTATGTGCCTTTTCTTTTCCTTTGGCTTTTTCTTTTGATTTTCTATCTAAAGCTAACCTTATTGCTTCCAAGGCCCCAGATTAAACAGTTGGGAACCTTCATTCTCTACCTAACTACTTTATCTGCCAAGATTAAACTGTTTGGACAGATTTCTTTCTCTAATCTACAACAAAAAATTGAAACATGGGATGACCCAGCTTAGACTGTTGGATCACCCATTCAGAAGTAGAACCACATCAACCAACTGTAGATATGTGTCTTCCACAAGAATATGAGATCTTTGCATCATCAAAGTAGATCATATTGGCACTTCCTCTACCAATCATGAAAAATGAAACCTATTGGTATAGGTAACTAACAGTGCTTACAAAGGTTGTTCTTCAATCAATCCCAGTTTTCATGCTATCAGTACTCCCAACACCAAAAGGAGTCTTACAATAATTTAGAACCATTCAAAGACACTTTATTTGGGGCAAGGGGGAGAAAAGAAAGAAATGGGCCTTGGTAGCCTAGGAAAAAATTTACAAACCTAAAAATCATGGGGTCTTGGATTGGACAATCCAGAGGTTCTAAGCAGGGCTTTAGGGGAAAAATTATGGTGGCATTGGGTAAAAGACCCAAAGGCTCAGTGGGATAGTATCTGAAAAGAAAAATAAGCCAACACTTGGCAAATTAATGATCACATAAGGATGTCTAGAAGTATAAAGGGCTCACACATCTGGAATAAGGCCTTGGAGAATAGAGGCTTAGTACAAAATAATAGCTTCTGGGAAATCAGAGAGGGAGATCTTGCATTATTTTGGGAGGATAAATGGCAACAAGAACCCATACTGTTAAAAAAGGATTTTTTGGACCTCAAGAAAGAGACAAACACCATAGGGTTATCTAAGGTAAAAGATTTTTGGGATCAAACTAATAATACAGGAAAATGGAGAACCTAGAGGGACATTGATTACAGGGATGACAGCCTCTTGAAAGTAAAATTAGAGGCTCTTATGAAAACGTTGGAACAAAGGAAGATTCTAGTAACAGGGGGCATGACCAACTTATATGGGGCAACAATAAAGAGGGTACCTTTAATCTTAAGGAGGCAAAAAGCATACTCCTTGAGCTGGATTCTCATGCTCCGGATAGGATTTGGTAGAATCTATGGAGGCATCAAGGCTGAATGAGGATTAAACTCTTCATTTGGCTAGTTCATCATAAGAAAATTCTGACTTGGGATAACATTCAGAAGAGGGGTGTTCTAGGGCCTTCCAGATGCTAGCTCTGTGAGGCCCAAGAGGGAACTATGGAGCACCTTCTCAATAATTGCATCTTCACCTCCAGATTGTGGGATTCTTTTGCCACCATTTTCCAACAGACTGACAGGGATAGAGGGAGTATTATCAATACCCTAAACAATTAGAGCTGAAATTTTTCTAATAATGAAATTCTTGGCTCAGCTTCGGCTCTTACGCCAAGCTTCATTATTTGAAAATGTCTGGAAAGAAATGAACAACAGAATCTTCAAAAATGAAAAGAGACCCTACCAAATTCTTTTTGAGCCACTCTTAAAACAACTTAAGGAGACGGTTGGTACTGTAGTGCGAAATCACCCTAAGAATCCAACCTCATATGCAAAAATGAGGATACTTCGACAGTTGGGTATGCAGGGGCTTATTCCTCGGGGCCTAGACAGGAAGGTTAGGATAATGGACACTGAGCAGGACTACTAGTATCCTCCCCCTAGGGGTTTTTTGAAATATAACATTGATGGGGCTTCAAAAGGCAACCCAGGCACTGTTGGCTTTGGAGGGGTGTTAAGGGATGAAAACGAAAATATCATTTTCATCTTCCATGGCCATTTAGGCAGAGCCACTAACAATATGGCTGAATTAATCGCTATGGGGCAATGTTTAGAACTCATGGAGCAGAATAATTGTCAAAATGTGATTGTCAAAGTTGATTATGAGATAATCATTAACTTAGTCAAAAGAATTAGTTGTGGTACAGATCTAGAGAAGGTCTCAAAACAGTGGAGTCTGATCCAGGTCTATCAACAGATCCAGCTCCACCTCCTTGGCCTTTGCATAGTAAGTTTTAACCATGTGTGAAGGACAACCAACAAACTGGCGGATATTTTGGCTAATCAAGGAGTGAATTGTACCATCAGCAGGGTCGTGATGGGTTGGCAAGGGTTGCCTTAGAACAGACTTAAGGCACATTGTCACTACCAGGTGGATGAAAACATGATGGTGAATTGAAATAAAGCCATGGAGGCGAGGTCTAGATGATTTGGTATCATTATGATTTGCTATTTTTTCCACAGTCTGGTCCTTCATGGGGTGCTCGGCAGACTCTCCTTCTTGGGTAGTTGGCTAGAGGGATGGAGCTCTATTTTACATGGGTTGATGATCTGGCACAGAGGGGATGGAGCGAGAAGCTAGAATCTAAGCTTTCTCGGCGGTCAGAATACCCCAGATTCTCTTCACATGGACACAATATTGCTCGCGGAGTGGTATTCAATTTATCGTGACCCTTTCAAGCTGGAAGCGGTTTTCATGAAATGGGAGCGATTCCACTCACCATGCTACACGTGGCCAAGGGATGGGAACGAATACCACCCTCATCACAAGCTAACTTTTGGTGCTTTAGACCCGTGCGATATGATCCTCAGCTGTCGGATCAAGCACGAAGGATCTATGGTCCAGAATAAAGGAGCATGTGTGTGGGTCCTAGCAGTTAATCGTCGGGCTTCTAGGCATTGCGATGTTTTCCTCTGCCATTGGATCAGGCAAGAAGTTTTGACGGTTGAGATTAAAGGATGCAAGTCCGAATGTGGATTTTTGTCCATTTCTTAGCGAGATTCGATGATTTTGGGTATTCCTTTTGTTCAAGTGTTAATCCCCCATTCGAACCCAATATCATGTAATTTTGGTCCATTTTTCGGATTTCAGTGGGTCGACCGTATGGCCTCGGCACAGTCTGGCATTTGAGGGTCTTGCGGTTTTGTTGGTAGGGTTCAGGGTTTTTACCCTTAATCTATGCCCTTGGTTTTTAGAGATTAGTAAATACTTGGTGCACAGTTCCACATGGACGAATGTATTTTATGTAAATTATTTTATGAAGTAATGATAATGAAGGTATGACTCTTGCTTTAGCAAAAAAAAAGAAGTCATCTAGTTGGATAGTTGGTTTGAGACAAGCTTCATAAATTATGTTTTCTTCTACTCAAACTTGTAGATTTGAACATAATGAAGCAAACAATCTTCCTCTAATAATAAGCAACAATAAAATAACTACTCTAACTAACATTTATTAGGATAGTTAGGATTACTACTAAATGCTAAAATAGATATTAGATAGATACAAATAAATCTAGATTTAGGGGAGGAAAAGAAGATATATATATCCATTTTTGCTAAAATCAATGACAAAATAACAAAAGTATACACAAATTTACTATCCACAATATCTACGACCATTGTTTAGATACCTCCATCCTCGGGACACTTAAGACTACTTCATCTCCTCTGTTCTTCTCCACACAAGGAAGAGCAATACCAAGATGTGTTAGGCCTCAATCACAAGAAAAGGGAGAAGAAAACTACTAAAACAAGGACTTAGGAGATTAAGATAAAGCAAAAAATATAATGGCCATCATTACTTTTAGCTGGAAAATAGCTTTGATGTAACAATATAGCTTGTAGCATTCTCCTTCAAGTAGGTCACTTTTATACCATTTCAATATTGTTAATATTGTTTTCCATGAGATTATGTGAGTTAGAAAAGTGGTTTCCTATAAACCTCTCTCAAGAGAACATGGTTTTCACGCTGTTTTTTAATATACTTTTAGTCATTTTTTAGTGTACTCACATCTTTTATGAATGAAAAGGGAAGTACTTGCTCATATAATGAGCATAAAGTGCAAGTATATTGCTAAGAAGGATTTTTCAATAGAGTTTCCAATGTATCGATACTAACAATTATAAATATGAAAGTGATGAAGGCCAAACAAAGGCATATTGACTGTAAAATATGATATGATTTTTCCCTTTATGTGTGAGGTAGGAAGGGGAGGTGATGGTTGAAATGCATTATATGCTATAATCGAAGAAGCTATTGAGTGGGAATAGATGGAATTGACTAGATTTTGGATTAGGAAAGCATCTACCATAGAAAATAAGGTGTTAGATGAATCTCTTCTTGAAGCAAGTATACCCATGCTCAAGTGTGGAAAAGCATGGCCACCATATCAAGTAAATACCATGTCCATGATATATATATAAATAGTGATCATGTCCATGAAAGAAATATAGTGGATCCATGTCAAAATATATTATAAGAACAAACATATACACTATGGACGTATGCCTCAATATGGATTAAAATGATAACTAGAACAATGAATTGGAAAATTTGACCCTAAAAAAGTACCAATGTCATATGAGTGATTGGTATTTGTTTTTTGTCATTCATACAATAACATAAAGAGGGGATGCTACTATTGGTCTTAGGTGTTCAATCCAAAACCACTAAGGGTAAAATTATACACCATTTGAAAAGATACACTTATCGAACATGGGAGATATTCTTTGGTTATGAATCATTAATGTATACCATCAACAGATGCGAGAACCCACCAATAATGGAAATGGCCATCAAGGTAGTAACTATATTCAAGCAAGCATGAATAGATGAGATATCACCAAACACTTGTAGAATCTATGGATTAGGGTACATTGATGTATTCTCATGGTTGATAGTCATGAATCTTGCCACTAATGACTACAAGCCTTCAAGGTATTATAAAGTCTCTAAATCTCATTCCTCGAGAAAATGTGGTAATTTCGATGGAAAGAGATCCATTTAAAGGATGGAACTAATGCATCTCCCATCATTTAACATCAGAGAATAGAAGGATATTGTTTTGGAGGTCTTGGAAAAAGGATAAAATAAGATATTAAAACATATGCCTCTCAAATGTATTAATTGGAATAACGCATTAAAGAGAGTTGATACCCTATGAGGAACAACCACTAATATACATGATCACTTCCACCAATGATGTAAATAAAATCCAAGGTATAGCATGAATCTGAGTGTTTGAAAACAATTTTGTTGTTAAACACGTGGGAAACCACTCAATTAGTAACCATTGATGCATTATCATCTATGCACAAAGTAACCTATCAATGTTTTCCATTGAATCTAGGTTAAACTCTTAAAGTAATGTGTCTGTCAATAAGAGATTACTCACTAATAAGAGTTCAATGGAGATTTTCCACACTCGCATGAGTAAAGAACATAGATAATGATGGTACTTGACAACTAGGAAGGATGGCATGGATAGTCAAGAAATTATAAGGAATGGATGGCACATTGTGAAACTTCCCTTGATCATAAGCACAAAAAAATGGTGGCTTGGGTGGAATTTGATTCAAAGTGGAACAACAATATAAATTTGTGACACAGGAGGCACTAACAGACTCTCCATAGTGACTAGAAGACTAAATAGTTGAAGGAGTAATCAACTCGAAAATCAAGTTCATCTTATTAGGGTTATACTAAAATCTAAAACGTTGAGTAGACAACTCAAAATTTGGTTGTTTGTTCAAGGGTGAGGAAAATCGAAATAATTACTAACAAAATAAAGACGTTTATTCTTTCTTCCCTCTCTCATCGTATTTTAATATTTTGTCTTTTTCATGTTACTAAATCTTGAAAATGAATAAAAAAATGATAGAATATAATGGAGGAAACTAATTGATCTATGTGTATATTGGTGGCCACTCGCCTATTACACTTGGATGCCAAACACTGTTTTCTATCAGTTTCCTATTTTTCATCACAATATCCTATTTCAATAGTTTTCTATTTTTGGCAATTTTTAGGTCGTGAAATTGTGGAGCCATTTTGAGGCCCTAAATGACGTTTTTTGGGGAAACAAGAAAACATTCAATTTGCAATCTAAGGTTGTTCTCCTAGGATATTTCTATCTAATGGGCTATTGTTCACACTAAATAGAGATCATATGCCAAAGTTATGACCCTGGGATGTTGACGTTCCAAATAACCCCATCAGGGCCCATACCTTTTGGCACTTCATCTCCTAGGGTTAGGTTTTTGGATGTTTAGGGTTTCTCATTGTTTCTTAGTGATAAAAGGGCCTTAGAGCCTCATTATAACATAGTTCAGAAGGCATGTAGCCATCACATATCTTCTTAGTGATAAGTTACCATTGTTGTAGCTAGTTTGTTTTCATTCTTCGTGTAAACAATATTTAGCATTCACTATTTATTAATTGAAGTTTATTTTTACTATATCTCTATGTTTCTATTTTAAATTTGTATTTCATTTCATTCCTTCATAAATTTGGGTCAGTGGTATCAGAGCGATTTTCTCTTTCTCTATTTTTTTGTGCATGTCCCCAGTAAGGTCAGGGTATAAGGAGTTTGGACTCAAACTGCTTGAACCCATGTATGACCATCCTCATCGACCTTGACGACCTCCCATGGTAGAAGAAAACGAAAACGAGGGAGTAGGATATCCTTTCAAATTGTACCTCAAATATTCCCTCAACCAACAAAGGAACAAGATGATGGATATTTTTTCCTAGATCCTTCAGAGAATACCAATGGACAAAGAAACTTCATCCAATAGTCACTTCAGAGGCATCAGCCCTTTAGGATACAATTTAATTTTTAAATTCCCATATTTGAAGGCCATATAGATGCATATGCTCCAGATAAATGGCTAAATCTACTGAAAGGATATCTTTCATTTCATAATTTTTCCAATAGATAAAATATTACTTTTTCACTCTTTAAGGTTGCCCCCCATGTCAAGAATTGGTGGGAAACTTACTATGAGAAAAGGGTTGAGGAGGAATCCTTACTATTTTTACTTGCACCATCTTGGGACTCTTTCTGAGATGCTATTAAGGAATAATATTGCCTTGCTGGAAACTATGAACACAAGTACATAAAATGGACCACACTATGATATGAAAGGGACCAAGAAATGTGAGAGTTCATAAGTATATTTCATACCCTACACACAAAGTTGGGTATCAAGGACTCTGAGTGACTATTAGTGATCAAGTACCATGGGTATTTGCACAAATGCATCCAGTTAGAAATGGAGTTCTTGGACATCTTCTTGCTTGGTGTAGCATACCAATATACTATTAAGATCGAGCTAAAATTTAAATAGAAGAAGTGGGACTTTGCATCTATGAACAGAAAGAAGGGCAAGGGAACCCCCAAACCATAGAAAAAAAGGAAAGATCCAAGGTGGAATGACCCAGTACAACCTGTCAAAGCTAAAAAAATAGAAATGGGTAAACAAAGAAAGACACAGGAAAGTGGTATGAACTCCACAAGAACCCCATTCACAACATAAGTGAATGTCATGCAAAGAAGTCACTAGTGGTAGATGAAAGCTTCAGAGTTAGATGCATGTTTTGATTATGATCCATAAACCTAAAATGGGAAAAAATCATTGATCTAAACCCAATTCCACTATTTCCACCACCAAGGTTAAGAAAAGTAAGCCCGAAGATTCGAATGAGGGTGAGCATCTCTTACACTCACAAATGTGGGTGAAGGGTGCTCCATTATAGCTCATTGTCAATAGTGGGAGTCAAAAGAAAAACATATTAAGAAATGTCATTAATCTGTTAGGCTTGCTGACAACACCACACCTACATCCATACACCATCGAATGGCTCCACTAAGAGTGAGATCGCTGCATCACCCAGTAGTGTTGCCTACCTTACAACATCAAGATTTTCATGGATAAGGTATTGTGTGATGTTTCTCCCCTTGAATTTTTTGATGTTTTATTAGGCCAACCATATAGGATTCTAGAGGTAGCCCCACCTACCTACATTTCTTTGATCTCTACTATGCAATGCCACAAGATCATCTCCCAAACTAGGAAATTTCTTTTCTTCATGATTCACTCTTAAAGTAAGGGGAAGATCATGGCCACATCCATGGCCTCCATAAACAACTCTGCCACATAGCATAAGCAAGTGGATAAGTTTGTGGAAGAGTACATGGACATATTCTCCTTACCCATGGGGGTACCTTTTCAATGTCAGGTCAAGCATTTGATCGATGTGACCCTAGGTGCACCTCTACCGAATGGGCCAATCTACCACTGATCTCTTCTAGAGAATGAAGAAATCATGAGATATATCTAGGATTTGATACAAAACGAAACATCTGACCAAGTTCATCACCTTGTGGGATCCCAATTTTACTCGTGCAGAACAAAGATGGGACCTAGAGACTCTGCATTGATTATTGGGCAATGAACAAAATCACAGTCATGAACAAATAAATGATCCCATAGATTGATGAACTTCTTGACTAGCTCTAGTGTGCTAATCACTTCAACAATATCAATTTGAAGTCCAGTTATCACCAAGTTCCAATAGAAACCAAAGATGTATGGAAGACTGCCTAATTTCCAAGCAGGGTCTCTTTCAGTGGTTGGTCATGCCCTTCGGGTTGACAAATTCCCCTGCAATGTTTATGATGATAATGGATCACATCTTGTGACCTTTCAACAACTTGTTCATGGTTGTATATCTAGATGATATCCTCATCTTTATCAAGAGTTGGGCAGAGCACTTGGAACATATTCGGTGGGTCCTTCAAACCCTGTGACAACAAAAGCTATGTGTCGACCTAGAGAAATGTTCATTTGGAATGGACCATATCCAAAATATTGGCTAAATAATTGATAAGGAAGGCGTGCATGTGGATCTAGATAAGATCCAAGTCATTTAGGATTGCCCAACCCCCACGACTTTAACAGAGCTTCATAGCTTCTTGGGGCTTGCTAATTTCTATCATAGATTTGTGGTGGGGTTCTCTCATATCAGTTGGCCCTTGAGTCAAGTTACCAAGGGTGGAGCAAAAGAAAATTTTTTTTGTCCAGGTCACAACAAAAGGAATTCATTGAACTAAAACACTACCCTTTCTCTGCACCAGTCCTCACCTTTCCAAACACACAACAACCATTTGAGATTGAGACAGATGCCTCTGAGTATGTTATTGGTGCAGTCCTCACTTAACAAAGGCATCCATTGGACTATCATAGTGATATGCTCTATGATACTATTTGAAGATACCTCACCTATAATAAGGAAATGTGTTCTATCATGTAGGCTTGCCAACAATGTAAACATTATATTTTTGGGAAGGCGGCGATTAACCAAATGGACCACCAACCTCTTCAATCTATGCAGACACAATGGAAGTTGTAGAATGATTTCCTTCAGAAATGATCCACATACCTGTAACAATTCCATTTAACATTAAATACAAGAAAGGTAGCACCAATTACATCGCAGAATACCTATTCAGCTATCGATTGTGGCATTGAGCACAATTCTCAACACTTTTGGGCACAAGACTTCTGGATGGACACAACTATATGAAAATGACTTGGGATTCACTACCACCTACATGATTTTTATGGCAGGAAAGCCAATACAAGACTTCCACATTTAGGATGGATTATTGTGCTATCTAGGTAATATTTTTGTTCCCTCAAGAGAGCATGCCAAGCTGATTTGGGAAGCGCATTATAGCTGGGTCGTAGGAGACTTTGGTGTGGAGAAGACAATGGAAGCACTGCAAAAATATTTTTATTGGCCAAAACACTAAAAAGATGTTAGAAAATATATTATATCCTGCACTATTTGTGCCATTGCCAAGCCAACCATTAAGAAGAAAGGCATACACAGTCCTGCCTACTCCTAGCCAGTCTTGGGAACCCATCTCCATGGACTATATGTCTGACCTTCCCTCTACCAAGCATGGTAATGACTATGTGTTTGTGGTCATTCATAGATTTTCTAAGATGGCCATATTGGTTGCCTGCAAGAAGAGTATCCCAATAGAAGCCATTTCCAAGCTCTTCAAATGAGTATAGGTACGTTTTGGGATCTCGCAGACCATTATATCATATTAAGATAAAAATTTCCTATGTGTATTTTGGTCAAGCCTCTTGTCATTGTTGGACACCAAGCTCACTGAGTCAACTACATTCCACCCTCAAAATAATGTTCAGATAGAGGTTGTCAATAAGATGATAGTGCACATATTATGCATGTATAACTCTAAGAATCCACGAACATGGAATGAGAGTAACAATGTAAACTTTGAAACGGGAACTATAAACTCAAAACATGAACTCTAGCAAAAAAAACCCAAAAAAAAATGAAAAATAGTGTTAAAAATGAAATGTGTTGACGTTGGAATAACACTTTTTTTTTCTAGGGTAAAATTTCAACATGTTTTAAAAATGGCAGTGAAAACCAATTTTTTGTGCAAAAAATGTGCAAAAAACACCCTCAAAACAAAAATTGTTGATACTGGAATAACACTATTTTTTTCAAGGGTAAATTTTCAAAATTTTGAAATAATGGCGTAAAATATTTTATCATGACTCCAAAAAACATTAAAATTTCAAAAGAATAATGAAAAAAAGGGTTAAAAGTTAAAAAAAAAATAACAAAACATAAATAAAAATATATTAAATATATATATATATATATATATATATATATATATATATATATAAAGAGACAAACAAAAAAAATCAAACATAAAAAAAAAAATCAACCAAAAAAAATCAATAATAAAAATGTAAAAAAAAAAACAAAATTAACCTATAAAAGATAAGAATTAAAAAACTAGAAAAAAAAGTTAAAAAATATAAACAAATAAATAAAAATAAAAACATATTTTCAAAAAAAAGGTAAAAAAAAACTTTCCCCTTTGCCAACATTTGGCTCTACAAATCTGGCAGCGCTACGAGAGCTTGACCTAGCCCTCTGCTACTGGTTCGCTTTCTCGTCTGAGGCCGCAGGCCGACTCGGCCCTTTGGCTGCTCTGAAGGGCAGCGATTACTCTATCTGTGGGCTTCTGAGTGTCCCTCCGTGTGCCCTCGTGGCTGCTGTGCCCCTGCACATAGCACTGAGGCACCCTCATCATGGATTCTACAGGGGGCTTCTCCAATCTGCCTCCAGAGGTGATAACATTTAGAGCAATGATCGAAGCAGCCTCGAAGCGAGCGCCATCGGCGACTCAACAGAAGTTCATCAAGAAGATGGAAAAGATCCCTTCAGTGCCCCTTCCTGAAGAAGAGACGTGCAAGGCAGCTCTGAACCTGGCAGAGAGAGGCCTCTTTGGGTAGTTCACGGGCCTCTACCCTTCCCCTAAATTAGTAGAAGATTGGACTCAAAGAAATTGGAATCCTCTAATCAAAGAGGGTGTCAAAAGCTACTTTGTAGGCAAAGGATTCTTTGTGTTTGTGTTTGAAAGCATGGAAGATAGAAGTTTAATTTTTCAGAAATGGCCCATATTTCATGGGATCGTAGGGATTGTATCTGAACAAATGGTCCCCAGACTTTGACCCTTCCCAGGATGTCCCATCTATCGTTCCGGTTTGGGTGAGACTCCCGCATCTGTCTCTCCATTGCTAGAACCAAAAATCCTTAGAGAACATCGGAAATGTACTGGGTAAATATATAGACAAAGCTGCAAGAAAAGATCAGTATTCTTGTGCTCGCATATGCGTTGAAGTTGACCTAGAGGAGGGGTTATCGGAAGCAATCAAGCTCACTGTCACTGGATGGATGCATATCCAGGAACTCGGCTACGAACAGTTACCTTTCAAATGTAGACACTGTCATGGGCACGGACACTTCGCCAAGCACTGCAAGAAAAGGGTTGAAGAGCAACCAGACAAACAAAATGGGGATCAATGGACTCTAGTTCAGAAAATAACTTTTCCAAAAAAAGGATCCGGCAAAGGAAACACAACAGGGATCCCAAGCAGTTCTAAGCCCATTCAGGAAGACGAAGCAAACAAAAAAGGGACAGCAAGCACTCAGATCAACCTTGTAGCCTCAGAGCAAGAAAATCGGGTGCAGGAAGAAATCACCCCACCATGCAAAGAAGGAGAGAAAGCAGTTCTGGTCGAAGTCACCCAAAGTAGCCCATCCAATCCGTCATACGCAGAAGTCATAAGGAAAAAAAGTAATATAAAGCTCAGGTTCATCGGAGGATGAAACCTATGAGCGCCCCTTTAAAAGAGTTGAAAGGAAATCCTGAAAAGAAATGAGAGAAGAAGAGGTTGAGAGACTCAAAACTCAAGGAAGTCAGGCCACAATAGAAATGTCCATCGGATGAAATACTAGACCGAGACCTTCCAAGGGAGGTCCCAATCCTCCTATCAGTAAATAATTAAGTTTGTCTCTTGGAACTGCAGAGGACTCGGGAACCCCTCTAAACTAGAAGCAGTCAAGGATCTACTCAAAACATAACCCTCAGATATCCTCATGCTCCAAGAGACCAAGATTGAAGTGCAAGCCTTCTAGATATCAGTAAGTCAAAGTGGAATAAAAATACAAGCAAGGCAATCAGTGCCAGGGGCACCTTCGGAGGACTGGCTACACTTTGGTTAGATTGCACCTTCCAGCTTCAAAATTTTAAAGAAACCCAGCACTGGATCTTCAGAGATCTCAAGCATAAAGCTAGTAAGTTGAACATTTCCCTCTTCAATATGCATGTTCCTGTAAACTACTCTGAGAAAAGAGAATGTTGGAATTCGCTTTCAATTTTTCTAGAGTAGCACTCCCCAAGTAACATTATCTTAGCGAGAGAACTTAAAATAGTTTTGAAACCAAAAGAGAAAAGGGGTGTATCCGACACTAGAGACCCTATGCTGGCATTTGTGGAGGAGCTCTCCCAGAGTTGGGACCTTCTAGACTTCAACCCAATCCGCGGGCGGTACACTTGGTCAAATAATCGAGTTGGGTCGGATCACATCGCTGCTCGTCTGGACAGGTTCCTGGTCCAAAGCACCCTTATGATGAACAAAAAGATCATCATTACAAATTTTTTTCCTAAATTAACCTTAGACCACAAACCAATTCAGCTCCTACTGGAAGATGAAGAAGATCTGGGGCCCATTCCCTTTTGCTTCTGCCCACTTTGGTTCGAGAAAGAGGGATTCATGGAAACTGTGAAAGCTACCTGGGCTAAACCCTTCTTAGGCTCCTCCAACTATATATGGGAACAAAAGCTGAAGGCCACAAAACAAGCACTGAAGGAATGGATCAAAAATCCAGATCCCACCCCAACCAATCAAAGAAAAGAGGCAGTCCAGATGCTGCACTCCTTGCAAACAAATATGGAAAATAAAGACATTACAACAGAACTATTGGATAAGGAAGTAAAAGCTCAATGTTCCACATATCAATCCTTCCGAGTTGAAGAAGAACACTGGAGGCTAAAATCCAGAAGTCTTTGGTTAAAGGTTGGGGGTCGGAACACCTCTTTTTTCCATCGACAATACAGAGCTAGGTTGTCCTGGAACTATATAGCTGAAATCAAAACCAAGGAGGGCCAAGTTTGCAAAGCATTCAACCAGGTTAAAGATGCTGCTGAAAATCATTTCAGGAACTTATTCAATGATGTAACCCAAGGTAGCGATGAGGAAACAACCGATTTCCTCTCCAATATCCCTCTTCTTGTTAACCCTGAAGATAACATAGCTCTCTGCAGACCCATCTCAGAGGAGGAGATTATCAATGTAATCTGGTCCATGGAAGCTGACAAGGCCCCTGGGCCTGACGGATTCACAATCCATTTTTATAAAGCATGCTGGGAAGTTATCAAAGTTGATCTCCTTAAAATGATAAGAGGCTTCATGAAAAAAGCTAAGATAGGAGGAGGAACCAACTCCACCTATTTAGCTCTAATCCCTAAAGAAACCAACCCTGACTCCTTTGCAAGATTTAGGCCTATTTCGCTGTGTAATGCATCTTACAAAATTATAGCCAAACTCTTAGCTAACCGAATCAAGCCTCTGCTCAAAAGATTGATCTCTAGTTCTCAAGGCGGATTCGTGGAAGGCAGGTACATTTTGGACAACGTTATTCAGGTGCAGGAGACCATCCACACAAGCAAACAACGAGGGGAGAAAGGTATGTTTATAAAACTTGATATGGCAAACGCATTCAATAGAGTTAATCCCTTGTTCCTTTGCAAAGTTTTGTTGTCTTTTGGCTTCTCTCAGCAATTTTTTCAGCTCATAAAAGCATGTATTAATTCCCCGTGGATCACCCCCCTTATCAATGGTCGCCCAACTAATTTCTTCCAAGCTTAGAGAGGCATTCGGCAAGGATGCCCCCTCTCTCCCTTTCTATACATCCTCATGGCGGACTCCCTTAGCAGAAAACTATCAACGGAAAGAAATGTTGGCTCCCTCCCGGGTCTCAAACCTTCCTACGAACCAGCCCCCTTGAATCACGCACTCTTTGCGGATGACTCCCTACTCCTTGGTGGTGCTTCCTCCATAATAGCGAAAACCTTTGACAAAGTCCTGAGAAGTTATTGCAGGGTATCTAGCGCTCTTGTCAATGAGAGTAAAAGTGAAATCTTCAGCTGGAATACAAAACAACAGGAGATCAATAACATCACGAAGATCTTAGGGTTCAAAGGGCATGCACAATTGGATAGGTTCACGTATCTTGGACTACCTATATCCTCAGGCGTGAATAAGAGGTCCCTCTGGATTGATATCATCAGTAAAATCAAATCTAAAATCAAAACTTTGGGAGGTCACTGGTTAACAAAAGGTGGAAAAACCATTCTAATCAAATCTCAGTTGTCAGCCCTTCCTATTTATCAAGCATCTTTCCTCTTGGCTCCCAAAAATGTTATGGAAAAGATCTCTTCACTCCTTAGGGACTTCTTATGGCAAGGAGGGAAAGGCAACGAAAAAAAATGCATCTAGTAAACTGGGACTTGGTCAAGAAGCTGATCACTGAGGGCGGATTGCAAATACACAACCCTTCCCTAGTTAATACAGCGTTGGGAGGCAAGATTCTGTGGAAAATGATCCACAACCCTTCTCACCCCGTCAGCATCACTCTATGGTCCAAATATGCAGACAACGCTGCCCTCAGGAAAATGCAATTAGATAGCATAGTTTCATGCACGCAAGTTTGGAGGCTCTGTTGTAAAAGTAGCAATTTCTTCAAGAATTACTTGTATAGAATCCCTGGAAATGGCAAACGCACGCATCTGTGGAAAGATCGCATAATGGGGTGTGATCCTTTAGCTAAAAACAAAGAAATCGCAGAGCTCAGGGACTGGTTAGAAAGAGCAGGCATAAACAACGTTTATGACTTGTCAATTTGGGATAGACGCGGTGAGTGGGTAGGTTGGGATCTTCACGGAGTCCCTATGCATTTAACCGACCAACAGAATCAGCTTGAGGATCTGCTCAAAGAAGCCACGCTGGTCAATAGAAACATGAGAGACAGTTGGGGCTGGGGTGGACAGGTATTTACACTTCAGCTGAGGGCTATAGAGCGCTTCAAGGATTGAAGAACAGTAATCATCCACCCACATTTTGGAAACAGGTCTGGGAGCTGCTAGCTCTTCTAAAAATAATTTTTTTCTTCTGGACTTTGGCACACAACAAACTTTTAACATGAGACAATCTCGTAAAGAGGAAGATCGAAGGGCCTCATAGATGCGTGCTATGCAGAAGTAATCTTGAAACTTCCCAACACCTTTTTTTGGAGTGCCTCTTCACCAAAGAGGTGTGGGGACTCATTCTGCAAGATTTTAAGATCTCTATACCTTCTCAGACTTCTGTCCTAGACCTCTTTGCTACATGGAGTTCCTGCTATCCTCAGCGTATCCCTCCCAAGTCTTTTTGGCGCAAGGTATGGATAGCGATACCAAAATTTGTTTGTTGGCAGCTTTGGCTGGCTCGTAACCAGTAGATCTTCAAAGACATACAGCATTCTCCAGTTCAAGTTGCAGTAAAAGAAAAGTTTCTACTCTTGGAAACGGCCCAACAGCAGTACTACAAAGATGATCCTCTGCTCACGCCGGAAGAAAATAGGTGGCTAGCCCTAGAGCCACATGCCCAAAAGTATCTCCTGCCTCCCCAAAAAGCTAAACCGGACTGACGAAAAAGAGAACCAGATGACATCTTCCAGAAATGGTGGAGGGCCAAAAATTAACTACCATATTCTTTGATGGGGCATCCGAAGGGAATCTCGGAGTTGCAGGTGCTGGTGGGGTCATCTATTCCATGGATAGGACTGAAAGAGATTCATTTGCATGGGGCCTTGTCCTGAAAACTAACAATCAAGCTGAGATCCTTGGGCTGCTCAAAGCTTGTCTTATTGCTAGAGAGAAAGGTGTTAAAGATCACCAAGTCTTCGAAGACTCAGAAATTATAATAAAAAATTTAATCAAGGATGAACTCTTCAACAACGTTGGTCTCAACAAAATTATGGGTAGCTTGAAGAGAGTATTACAAGACTTCAACTCATACAAGCTCTACCATATTCTCAGAAACTCCAACAGTGAAGCGGATCGGATGGCGAACATTGGATGCACTCTCATGAAAGGGAGTTTAACTGTAAATGGGGAAAGCTTTCTTCCAAAATTGTGAAATTGTAATATCTCAAAGGCTGCAAAAAAGGAAAACAACCATGTGATAGGGGTCACTACTGCAAAGACCCACTATCCCTTTTGCAATAAATAAACACCACAACTATTAGAGTTAAAAAAAAAAAAACCCAAAAAAATAAATTATCTTGTAAACCATAAAAAAGTTTGGAAAAAAAAACACTATAAAATTAAATAAGTAAAAATAGAAAAATTTAAAAAAAATTAACAAAAAACAAAAAAAACAAAAATATACTCAAATAAGAAAAAACAAAAGGCAATTAATATATATATATAGTTGATTAAAAAAACACATTTAGAATTTTTGTAAAACCATATATTTTTTATTTAAAACAAAAAACTTTAAAATATATATTTAAAAAAATTAAACGTTTACTTTAAAAAAACAATTAAAAAAATGTGTATGATTTTTTTAAAAATAATATATATATATATATAATATATATATATATATATTTATATATATATATATATATATATATTAAATGTTTATTTAAAAAAAATGCCCATAACTCTTTTTTTTTAAATATAAAATATTAAAAAAAAAATTAAATGTTTTTTTTTTTTCATATTATATATATATATAATTTTATTTTATTTTTTAAAATAAAAAATATATAGTTTTATAAAAATTTAAATGTTTTTTATTTTTTTAAATTTGAATATATATATATATATATATATATATATATAGTGAGGAAAATTTGGTGGGAAAATATATAGTGATGAGTGTCAAAATTAAACGTAATGAGACTAGAATCTAAGGGGTCCACCCCTCCATCGCAACCAACAAGCCATTTCATTGTTGAGCGTAGTTCTACAAAAGATTTAAGGAATACATGGAACAAGGAGCCTCGGCTAAATCCTCAACAATGCTATAGTGACAAATATTATCATGAAAAACATCCATGGCGAACCATGGTTCATCAATCATATCCAACCATGGTAAACTATGGTTGAATGTCGCATTGTGACACAGATTGTCTCAATATGAAAATCAACCACGATCAACCATGTTCATTTTAGTGTGTATAATATTTATCTTAGGGTTTGTATACTTGGGGTTTATAATATTAGTCCCTTAGGTTTACTATTATTCCCTTTGGTTCATAGTCTCTTGGGGTTTTAGTATTAATTCCTTAGGTTCATTATTCCCTTGGGTTTATAATTCTCTTAGGTTTATAATATCAGTCATGGTCAACCATCATTAATCATAGCCAACCATGGTCAACAATGGTCGAATATTGCATTGTGACAAGGATTGTCTCAATAGAAAAATCAACCATGGTCAACCGCAAGATTATATATCCTTTTATCTTTTTGTGCGCTGTATATAAATGTATATTTTAGTTGTGAATGCAAGGTTACCGAGTTTAATTGAATAGTTATTATTATTTTATTATTGGGGTTTCTCTATGGCTTCGAGAACAACCCGTCTTCTCTCGGCTCTGACCCGGTTCTATTCCGTTTCTTTTGCCTTGAGTAGGCAGAACTGCCTTCAACCTTGTTGTTTGCTTGACTTGTCTTGTGCTTCCATCTGAACGGCGGAACTTGCTTGGTCTGTCCGCGTCCCACCAGGCTCTGGAACGAGTCGCTGGCCTTGTGGCTCGGTCTCTGTCTGCCATTTCAGAACACAGAGTTCCAAAGTATATATATATATATAATGACCTGTACTATGCAGCTTGTTCTATACAACTGTGATGTCACCAATATGGCAATGGGAGTATTCTTTCCAAGAACCTATTTATTTATCTCATAGGTATCTACAGTCTAACTTAAATGACTTGTGACACTTACAGAGAAATAAGGGTCAGTCTCACTTACCTGATTGCTGCTAGTCCTTAAGTTCTCAATAAGTCATCTGCAAGCTCTTGCATAACCTTTTAAGCATAATCTTTTAGCCGCCCAACCACGAGACTCGTCTTTCGAGACCAGAGCCTCCCCCCTAGCTTCCTCTTGCCGGATCCCTATCCTCA
The DNA here is from genome assembly GCA_031772625.1 of Pinus tabuliformis. Taxonomy (NCBI): domain Eukaryota; kingdom Viridiplantae; phylum Streptophyta; class Pinopsida; order Pinales; family Pinaceae; genus Pinus; species Pinus tabuliformis. The sequence goes on along the minus strand of CM062805.1, from coordinate 1,051,492,083 downwards.
GCAAGGGTTCACAGTGTGCTCGACTATCTGGTCCTTACCAGACTTAGTCTTCAGCTCACTTTTCTTTTTTCCTCTCTCTTTTCTCTCTCTCCGTCTGCCTATCTCTACAGCACAGAGCTTTTGTCATTTTTCCCCTTTTCCTTTGGGAATTTTCAGTTAGAGAGGGTGGTTAAAGTCAGTTCCAATAACTGACTTTTCTTGCCAACTCCCTCCCAAGAGTTGCCAACAATATCATGAGTATTCTTTTCCTTTTAAACATTTAAGTGCATAAAAAAAATAAAAGAAATACTTTGAAATCCTCCTTTAACAATCAATGATATAATCTTGCAATGTCATTTCCAAATTCAGTCTTTTACCGTAGTAAAAACTAAATATTTACATTCTCTTGGGGTCATCACATCTCCCCCTCCTGAGATTGGACATCGTCCCGATGTCTGCTGTTCACAAACAGTCCTGGATAAGCCTTCTTAAGAAGCTCTTCATCTTCCCAGGTGGCCTCCTCAGGCCCATAGTGCAGCCACTGCACTTTAACTTGGGTAATAACTCGCTTCCGCAACTGCACTTCTCTCCGGTCGAGAATGCTCAGCGGTTCGACCAGGACCTCTCCTTCCAATTCGACCTGCAATCATCAATATCAGTTAATTTCTATTTTCAAAAATATGTATCAATAGTTCAACGGAATTCAGTCTTTACCCGTATGTCTTGCCATTTGATCACATGCTTAGGGTAGTAAATGTATTTTTTAAGCACGGAAACATGGAATACATTATGAATTCTAATATGGCTTGGCAAAGCAAGCTGGTAGGCTACCGGCCCAACCCTTGCTAAGACCTGAAAAGGTCCAAAATAGCAGGGTGCGAGTTTAGCGCAACCACTCCATTGCAAGGTACTTTTTCGGGCTTGTATTCTTACATAAACATGGTCGCCCACCTGATACTCTTTGAACCTTCGCTTCCGATCTGCAAAATTATTTTGCCGATCCTGGGCAGCCTTTAAATTAGACCGCACTCTTTTTACCATGTCCTCCATTTCCTTGAGCATTCCTGGCCCCAACCTTAATTTATCTTCCGGCCCACTCCAGCTTGAGGGCGTACGACATTTCCGTCCGTACAAAACTTCAAATGGAGACATCTGGATCGAGGTGTGGTATCTGTTTTTGTACGCGAACTCTACCAAGTGTAAATAATCCTCCCATTGCGTTGGTTTTTGCATGACACATGCTCTTAACATGTCCTCAACAATCTGATTTACTCGTTCTGTCTGTCAGTCAGTCTGGGGATGGTAAGCTGTACTGAAATTCAGCTGCGTACCCAGTTCTGTAAACAATGCTTTCCAAAAGGCAGATGTAAATTTACATCTCGGTCTGATATTATCGTCTTTGGAAGCCCATGCAGTTTGAACACGTTTTTCATAAAAATGTGTGCAATCTGTACTGCTTTGTAGGTAGACTGCACGGGTATAAAGTGTGCTGCCTTACTTAGCTTGTCTACTACAACCATAATAGAGTCATTATTCCTCCTTGTTCTAGGCAGTCCAGTTATGAAATCCATGGATATGATCTCCCATTTCCATTCCGGAATGGGCAAGGGCTGCAATAACCCTGCTGAATGTAGGTGTTCTGCCTTAATCTGCTGACATTCCAAACATCGCGCTAAATACTCAGCCACGTGCTTTTTCATACCAGGCCAATAGTATTCCCTTCGAAGCACAGTAAGCATCTTCTGGTATCCAGGATGACCTGCGTAGTGGCTGGTATGAAATTCATCCAAAATCAGATTTTTAAGATTGTTGTCGTTAGGTACAAACAACCTCTTTTTATAGAGCAGCATTCCATCCTCACTTAATTCATACCCCTGCTGACTTTCCTTGCCGGAAAGTGGTATTTGCTGTTTCATTTGCTGATATTCTACATCGTGCTCTACTGCCGCTCTTATCTTTTCGTGCAAGGAATTCTCCCTTTTACTGAGCGTAACTTCGTATAAACATTGCACCTTTCGACTTAGTGCATCAGCCACGCGATTTTCTTTGCCTTTCAGATGTTTGATGTCGAAATCAAATCCACTTAAGAAATATGCCCAACAGGCTTGCCTTGCATTCAGGGTGGGCTGGCTGAAATAGTTTGTTAAACTATGATGATCTGTTAACAACAGAAATTTCCTTCCTAGCAAATAATGCCGCCACATTTTAAGTGCATGTATAACGACTGCCAATTCTAAGTCGTAGGCAGAATATTTCTGCTCATGCTCCTTCAACTTCCTCGACTCATAGCCGATCACTTTTCCTTCTTGCATTAACACGCCGCCCACGCCCTTTCGACTAGCATCGGTACATACTACATAATCCTTGTCAGGATCAGATATACTCAAGATGGGAGCAGAGGTGAGCAAATGCTTGAGTTGCTCAAAGCTTTGCTGACATTCACGGGTCCATTTGAATGTCCTTCCTTTCTTCTGCAAGGAAGTGATAGGATATGCTACCCTCGAGAAGCCTTCCACAAATCTTCTATAGTAACCGGCCAGTCCCATGAAGGACGTGATATCCGCCACATCCTTAGGTACAGGCCAATCCATTATGGTCTTTATTTTCTCAGGGTCCACTGCAATCCCTTTCTTTGTAATTACATGGCCTAAATACTGAATCTCTTCTTGTAGAAGTCGCACTTGCTGAGTTTAGCATACAACTGATGCTCTCTAAGAGTTTGCAGTACCAATTGGAGGTGTTCCTCGTGCTCCTCCTTTGAACGAGAATAAACCAAAATATCATCAATAAATATCAACACAAATTTGTCTAGAAATTGATGGAACACACTGTTCATTAAGCACATGAAGGTGGCGAGTGCATTAGTCAACCCGAAAGGTAACACTACAAATTCGTAGTGTCCATACCGTGTTCTGAAAGCTGTTTTTGCAATATCCTCCTCTTTAATTCTGATCTGATGGTAACCAGATCGCAAATCAATCTTAGAAAATACCGTTGCCCCTTTGACTTGATCAAAAAGCTCATCGATCCAGGGTAAGGGGTACTTGTTTTTGATTGTGAGTTTTTTTAGCTGTCGGTAATCAATACACATACGGAGGGTTCTGTCTTTCTTCTGGACGAATAGCACCGGAGCTCCCCATGGAGACACACTAGGACGGATGTAATTTTTGTCTAGCAATTCCTGTAATTGCATTTTCAATTCGGTTAACTCAGGTACACTCATTCTATACGGTGCTCGCGAAACTGGGGCATCCCCCGGTAGCAATTCAATGGTGAAGTCAATATCTCTTTTAGGAGGTAACCCCGGGATCTCTTCCGGGAACACATCTGCGAATTCTTTTATCACTGGAATATTTGTCTAGTGTGGCCGTTTTATCCTTGGTTTCTGCATATCCCACCTGAATGGCATATATCTGGCACCGTTTTCTGATGCACTTTGCTAGCTGGGATGCGGTGATTGGTCGGACCTGAACTGGTCGCTTAATCCCTTGCATCTCTTGTTCTTTTCCAAAATCATCCTTGTATCGAATGATTTTCGTCTTGCAGTTCACTATTGCCCAATGCTTTTCCAGCCAGTCCATTCCGATTAGGACATCATATGAGCCAAGTGGAAGCATATTCAGATCTGCTACCACTGGCTGTCCTGCTATTGTTAGGGGACAGTTATTAATCTTTGCCATTACTCGCCTTTTAGCCCCCGTAGCTAGTTGTACCAGCCAAGGGTTCCTGAATTTTTCAGGTTGTAATTTACACTGTTCAACTATCTTTGGGCTAATATAACTTAAAGTAGCTCCTGGATCTATTAGAACAGTGATTGAAAGGTCTGAGATTTTACCTTCAAATTCGACCATGGTGGGCTGGTATTCCGCCTGGCGATCGTCCAGGGCTGCATTTATCCTTGGCACACTTCGTCCCACATCGCCGACAGTTGACGCCTCATGAATCTGGGATATCTGATCATTTCCCTTCCGTTGCGGGCAGTTCTTGATGTAATTCGGTCCGCCATAACCCCAGCACTACACTGGAGGTCTGGTTATTCCTTCATTGTCCAGCTTGGCAGATTGCTCACCCATTCTGGTTTCGCCGATTGTCTTAGTTCTGAACGAACCTCAGGGTGCTGCTCTATTGTTCTGCCCTTTACTGCTTCCTTTAACTCCGCTTCCTCGACCTCCTTTACTATTTCCAGCAGTTTTGCTATTCTTTTTTCTCACTCCATTTCCTATTGGAAATGTCTCCTTTCTGTTTGTTCTGCTGATAACAGATTCTGACCTTGTGAATAGCTTCATCCATTGTTCTAGGATTGTCAAATTCAATCCTTTCCCTCATATACATGGGTAAACTGCTAACAAATCTTTGCACTTTGGCCTTTTCTTCCTTCAGGTAAGGTACATAACGAAGCAGGGAAGTAAAACGATTAATAAACTCATCCATGGTCTGCTGTCCTAATCGCAGATCATGCAACTCCTTCGCCTTTTCATCATAAAAGTGCTCCGTCAAGTATCTCTCTTTAAAATACTTCTGAAACTTTTCCCACGTTATGGTTCGTTCACTTACCCCTTTAACAATTTTGACTTCCTCCCACCACAGGGTTGCCTTCCCTTGCAGCTGGAAGATAGCCAATCGTGCCTTCAAATTATGGTCGTACTCATATAGCTGGAAATATTTGTTCATATTAATTAACCATGCTTCAGCCGCCTCCTCTTGTTCTCCATCGAAGTGTGGGGGTTTGATTTTCTGAAATTCTCCTTGCAGTTCTACCCTTTGACGTTTTGAGGTCTGCAGCTCGGATGCATTGCCAGATTGATCCTCACCCTTTCTGCTGAAATTTCAGGTTTCTCACTTGATCGTAGCTATTCCTCTGTCACTCTCTGTTGTTCCGCACTAGGATATGACTAACAGAGGGTTCTGCCTCCCTGACAGAC